>CM023096.1:14945090-15556008 GCA_013103745.1 Gardenia jasminoides
AAATGCTTATTTTGGGCAATACTTCACTTGATGTCCAAGTTTGCCGCATCTAAAACATGCACCAGTTATCAAATAACATATTCCCGTATGTGTCTTGCCACAAACGGCACATGTAGTAATTTTTCCTTTCTTCTTCCCTCCTTCCTACATAGCATGTGCATCCCCACTAATCTCTTTACGTTTCTTGTTAGCATCGCGAGAGCTTCCTTCGTCACCTTCAGGTTGTTTACTAAGAGGCACAATTCGGGTAGCTGCATGTATCACTGCAAACTCATTAGGTAACTTGTCTAGTAACCCTTCGGATTTTGTTTTCACGTCCACATACTTACTCAATAGCTCATTTTTCTCCACATACTCTTGTTTCCATCGTCCCTCCCAATATTTAGCCAGTTTTGTTTGAATCTCCACCTCCTTTCGAAGAACATCTAGATCTTCACGTTTAGTTTCCCGATTTGCCATATTACCACCTCACTCAATCTAAATTGATACCCTACTAGACCAATCAAAGGAACTATATGAGTTTCCAACCACAAAGTGAAACCTTAACCACCATATTCCATTGTACGAGTATGCTGTCATCCATGAAAATAAGTTTTAGTTAGGTCCTCAATAGATTAACTCGAGAACTAATCAATAGGAGGAAATTCATTGAACCGCTTTACACTCAACCCCCGGTCAACTTCCCACTCTAACAAGTCTCCCAACTTCATTAGTTCTCTCGGCAGAGGAATCCCTCTAAAGTCTTATTTTTCTCTTGATGACGTCTCCAACGTCATCCCTAACTTCCCTTTTTATAACCCTAGTTTAGATATACAAGACAAATTCAAACAAAATAAGCCATAGCCAAACACAAACATATTACATATTGTTGATATTAACCAAATTAATAACTAGTTAAATGGAATCCCAAGCCACGTACCATACATGTAAAGATCAAAGGCATTATATGAATAATAAAACAAGTCATTCACAAAACACAAGAAACATCAAAGCTGACAAATCAACAGAGCAATTCATAACTTAATGTTTCACTCGGTCAACCCATCACGGAACTAGGAGTTACTATCATCAACAAAATCAACTTCATTTACAACACTAAGGTCTAAAGGACACACAAGTATTCAGTTATCAAAACAAGAATACAGTCAATTCACACCAAGATTGGCCACTCAAGGTATAAATCGATCCAATTCCCATTTCTGCCTGACATACCAAGTAGATTCCGCAATCTACCATAAGCAAGTAAATAACACTCAACCCAAACCCACAGTCCGGCATCCTAAATTATTAAGTCTAGAATACACAACAAAGATCTGAAACCTAAAGCTCTGATACCAACTGTGACGACCCCAACTCCACATAAGGCGAACTAAAGGGATCAGCAGACTGCCTACCCAACTCTCGCCGGGACTCACTACAGATCCTCAATCATAATTACAAACCTCAAATTAATTACATATCCGGAATATAAAGTCTAAGGTTCCAAGATCCAATACAATAAATCAAGAATACAAAAGTAGGATCCAACCCTAGGGAATGATGTCTTCTCGTGGATTCTCAATCCCTGTTAAGGAAAAACAAATAGGGGAAAAGGGTGAGCTAAAGCTCAATGAGGTCCCAAATAAAACATGTAGTCACATTAACAAATAGGCAAAACAAATAGTCAAATCTCACATTTAATGTTAAATAAAGCAACACATTCAAATAAAGGATACAAGTGGCTTCCAAAAGCCAATTCCACAAAAGCTTGATCGAAACATAAGCCGTTGACTCTCCGTTAACGTTTGAAGTCAAGAACCAGGTCCGTAGACACCATTTACACCACAACCGTCCACCATTCACCCTCTTACAGGGCCCGAACACCTCAACTAATCAAATTTGGGTAATACTCGAGTATACCGAAACAAGTTTAAGTATGGTCAATAAGATAACTCTCCAATCGACTTAATCAAAATCAAGGTACTGAGACGGTATGAGAGGTGCCTCCCACTCTAATTGAGCATGACACATACTGCCGTTCAGTATACAAATCAGATATAGGATTGAAACGGGATGAGAGGTACTTCCCACTCGGCTTGAGTGTGGTACATACTACCGCTCAGCACTTATAAATCAAGCACTTAATCAAGAACAAAGTACTGGGACAGGATGAGAGGTGCCTCCCACTCTATTCGAGCGTGACACATACTGCCGCCCAGCACTTTCAAGTCAGGCACTTAATCAAGATCAAAGTACTGGGATGGGATGAGAGGTGCCTCCCACTCTATTCAAGTGTGACACATACTGTCGCCCAGCACTCACAAGTCACGTATAGGCCATAGTCACACCACAGGTTTCATAATTCAAAGATACAAAATTTCAAGTAAAAGAGATTGAGTGTGATAAAGTATGCACTCATCTCAATCACATTAACTTATGAGAGCGTTTAATGTTCACAATTCACAAGTAATTCAAATGATCAAGTAAGTCACATATTCAAGGAATCCAACTAGTTAATTTGGTCAAGTAAACAGGCAATAGAACACTCACCAAACAAAGCCAAGTAATTCAAATGTTTGTGCCTTGATCACCCTTGATACCACCTTCGAGTCCTATGTATAACCAATGTATACAATCATCAACTCAACCAAAGCAAATAAATGCAACCTAACAAGTGCAAATGAATGCTACTAGCTAATGCATCTAACTAGGAGATTCTAGGGTGATTAAAGTCACAAAATGATGAAACATTGAAGGTTTAGTAGATTCACAAGTTAAGTATGATATTTGGAATGAAATAAATGCGCAAATATTCAAGAAACATCAAGGTTCAACCAAGAACAAGTTTACGACAAAACTAAGGTTCGGGTATAACAGTGACCATTTCGCAGCCTTGGGAAAATGGGCATAACATGGTGTAGAAATATCAAAATTGAGTTCCGTCAGTGGCGTTAGAAGCTGGACTCATAGGGCTTTCCAATGGTATATGGCTCAACTCCTAGTTCATTTCCTATCAATACCAGAAAACCTGGGAATTTGACTGATTTTTCAATTCTGACAGGGTGCAGAACAGAAATTTTGTTCAAAAGTTTATGCAATCCAAGAGGTTTTCACCGTTCAAAATAGATTGATTTCACTCCAATTTGATGCACAAATGTCCTAACAATGCTTCTCAACAAGAATTAGTGAAGATTGAGTAAGAAGAAATCACAAAACAAGAAGGAAAACAAACCACAAAACAGTCCATAATTTCCTTCCTTTTTTTAAAAGTTTGAACCAACTTCTATAACTTTTCTAGCATGAGTATGGAAGCTAAGCAAGCATCTTTCTCAAAGGAACAATCATCATAGACTAGTAATTAGTGCTAATCCAAAAATCAAACACATGGTAGGCATAAACTTAAACCTACTCTCAAGATACAACTACAAGAATCCAAGCCAAGAACTTATGCTTCCAAGCATTCATCATCCTTAATCATCATTAAAAACCTTCATTAAACCAACTTTAAAGATCATAGAGTTAGAGTTTTGGAAGAAAATTACCTTGACAAGCTAAAGAAGTGAGCCTTCAAGCAACTAAAATCTTCTCCTTCCAATCTTGAGGATTGATGGTTAAGCTGCTGCCAACTTCCCCTCTTTGATTTCCTATCAAACATAGCAAGATTTAGGTTGGTTTTTGTGGGTTTTTCTCTCTTTTTTTCCTCCTTAATTTCATCCAACACCCTCAAGAAAATGAAGAAAATGTGTTGTTTTTAAAGAGATAAGTTGGAGGGAAAGAAACCAACAAGTCAAGGTTTGAATCCTATGGTGACAAGTGGTGGTTTCTTGACCAAGCTTACAAAAAATCTCACTTAATTGCTTCTAACACCTCTAATTTAGTTTAGCCTCCAATTAACACCAATACATCCTATTTTCCTAGCAATTAAGTCATGCAAGAAGTTCTCACTAATTCTAAAATTAAATCTAAGAAAAGTTCATCTAACCAAATAATGAATAATGTACTTAGTGAAAACATGCCACTAATGCACTAAAAGAATTTATATGCACTTGAATGAGTTAAATGGTGGTGTATACATGGAATTTCTAGTGTGAGAATGTATGCATGGAATTCCTAGTATGAAAATGTATGCGTGGAATTTCTAGGACTCTCACAGTAGTTAAGGAGATTCACAAGAAAAAGGAGAAGTGCAGTACCAGATGATTACACTTTTTTTCTTCAAGAACATTAAGATAATATTAGAGAGATGGAAGATGATCCAATCAACTTCCATCAAGTCATGAAAAGTTCAAATTCTCAAAAGTGGATCTATGCCAATGAAGAGATGAAATATATGAAAGACAATGACGTTTCGAATCTTGTTCGATTGCCAGAAGGAGCGAAACCCATTGGTTGCAAATGGATATTTAAAACCAAGAGAGATTCAAAAAGCAATGTGAAAATATACAAAATTCGTCTTGTTACTAAATGTTTCACACAAAGGAAAGCATCAACTATAAAGAGACATTTCCTTTAGTTTCTTAGAATGACTCTTTTAGAAATATAATGGCACTAGTGGCGCATTTCAATCTTGACTTATATTAGATGGATGTGAAGACGGCATTTCCCAATGGTAACATTGATGAGACAATCTATATGGTGCAACCAGAAAACTTTGTAATAGGAGATCCAAAAAAAAATTCATCTATGGGCTCAAGCAAGCTTCTCAATAATGGTATTTCAAATTTCATCAAGTGATAATCTCATTTGGTTTGGAGATGAATCTGGTCAATGTTTGCATATACTATAAGTTCTATAGGAGCAAGTATATTTTCCTGATATTATATGTTGATGATATTTTACTTGCCAATAATGATATAGATTTGTTGCATGAAACCAAGAGATTTCTAACTAAGAAATATAATTAGATGATATTTCTAACTAAGAATACCATTTGATGATATTTTCCTGCCACCCAAAATGTTTCACAAACACACCGCTCATATGGGTGTCATGGCATTAGATGATATTCAGTTTTAGTGAAATTTTATTATTTTATATGCTCTTGACATTAATATTTTTCAGTTGCTTGTGTTTAAGGATATTTTGTACATAAATAAGGTTTCAATTTATTTACACTTTGATTTTCGCATTGTTTTATCTCACAAAAGTTTAAAGTGGACCAGTTGAAAATAGGCATGTTAAGATCACATTACATAAAATTTTCATGTTACACATCCACATTATGATTCATATCATTCAATTATATTAACATATATGACCATTGATGGGTCAAACTACTAAATTGTAACAACAGTCGTTTTGATCCTATATTGGTGTAACTGATGGGTTAAATTGGTTAGAGATACATTTTGGTTATGACAATAAAGTTTGTGCTCATACGGTTATTTTGCAAAACACAATTATAAGATTACACATATAGTCCAAGTGGGAGATTGTTGGATCCTTAATCCAATATTGGATTTATATGTAAATAATTATTTGTTGCAGACTATCAAATAAATTTAAACCCAATTAAAGTGATCGATTATAGTTTATGTGTTAATCTATCTGATAGGATATGGGTCTTTAGTGTGTAAATAGTTAATGGTAGTTTCTATTTCAATGATGAGTTGAAATAGAAATATCAAAAAATAATAGGAAAGTTGCCTATAAATAGGGTTATGGTTCTTAGGTCACATGTATTCTTATTGTTGTATTTTTAATACAACAAAATAACTCTCCTTGATATCCTATTGACAAGAGAGATATCAAAGTGAGTTTGAGAGCTCTTTCATAGGATTAATGCATATGCGTAGACATGAAAGCCAATTCTAAGAAAAAAAGATTCAAATAGCAATCGTTGAATATGTATTCAGGTACGCATTTATTTTTTTAATTATATTCATAAATATGATATTGGAATTCTAGATGTTCTAACAACAAATTCCAAAATAAAAAAAATACAGAACTATATATGCAAACAAAAAGGTCGGGAAGTTCGATTGTAGGATTTAATTCACTCTAAATTTGAGCAATAAAAGTTAACTTTGGAGCAAAATGACACCGTACAAAAAAGAATAAGAACACAACATTTTCATTAACAAAAATGGAATATATACATTTGACTCCTGGCACATTTTGCCTTAATTTTATCTCAATTTTTTAGGTTGTTCATTTTGTAACACGTATGCAACAAATGTCAACTACTGAAGGGGAAACTCTTGGTCATTCACAGACTGCAATAAAGGGATAGAATGAACTTCCAGTTAATTAGTTGCTGCGCAACTGAAGAAAGCTCATTGCAGCATTGTTTCTCTGGCAAGAGATTCGGTTAAAAGAGAGAGAATCAGTTAATACTGCCTTAAAAATTCAATTGAATGGAGATGAGGCGGCGTGTAATTAGTTCAAAAAGAATGTTTCAAAAGGGTAGAAGATATTGGAAAGGCCAAAATTCTTGAGGTTACCATGATCTATGAGAACTCCAAGCACTATGAAGTCTTAATTTTTGAACTCTCGAAATTTCTCTTGAACGTTGGATTGGCCAAAGCTTTGATTTCATAAAGGCTGTCTACATGCTAGATATAGCGGTGACAAACATTGAGGGCTAGAACCCCATATTGCTAGAAAAGCATTTGATAATCTTTTCGTAATGGTGCATCCTGTAGCCATTGTGATTGACTTAGATATTTCTAATTCTAGTTCTGGTTTGAGCAATGTTTATTCAGTACAAACATAAAGCTTAGGAAGACAAGGATAAGGCTCTAAAGCCATGATAATTCTAAGTAGCAATTTAGGTTTTGGAACGTAAACTTCCTTGAGGTCTTCACCAAAATCATGATAAGTTTCAGCATTGATAATTGTTAAGACCTTAGCCTGCCACAACTATGGAACATTTACAACATGACACGCCCATTGCACGATCTTCACAAAGCTTCTTTTACTGTTTTACCCTTCTTAAGAATACAAATTAAATATAGCAAAAATAAAATAGTCTGTGCTAGAAGTTTAAGAGATGTCACTACAAGTTGGATGGTGCTTCTGTTTCAATGAATAGAAGAAGCAATTAGACAAAAGCGAGTGGAATTTAAGATGGGTTGGAGATGGTTGTAAAGGTGTTTTGGGTCCGAATATTTACTTTTCCTTTTGGAGCATTTTGTGAAGACACCAAAAAGAGAAGGATACATACGATATCTTATCCCTGTTGAAGTTAAATTCGCACAGATAAAAATTGAACAGAAGAATTTCATTGATATAAATTCAGTACTTAGTGATGATCTTCAAAATTCAATAAGTAATTTCCTTAAAAGACTACTAGGTGGCGAATTCCCTTGAAATAAAACATATGCTTTTCTAACTCCACCTAGATTGATTCTGCGTTGATAAAGCTCCAACTTCAGCTTAATTAGTAGAGATGTGACAGCCCCACTTCTCCCTAGGGCGAACCCTAGGGTATTGGCAGGCCGCCTGCCCAGCTCTCGCCGGGACTCACTACAATCCTCAATCATATTACAAACTTCAAATAATTACAATGCAAGATTTTCAAATAATAATTACATTTCCAATGAATCCAAGTACTCCAAAGGTCCAACTGTCCAAACTACAAATAGTACAAGAGATAATCCTGCCAGTCATACTATGAAAGATCACTTCCTGCTTTCCTTCATCTCGAGCCCTGGGGGGAAAATTAAAATATTTTTGGGGTGAGCTAAAGCTCAGTGAATGTTCAGTGAAAACAAGAAAATTCACGTTTTATCAAATTCATGGACATTTGAATTAAATACTTTTGTAAAATATTTGAGTCTTTAAAAAAAAATGTAAGTTGAGAACATGGTCAAATGTTCACTTTGAAAACATTTAAGAATCTTTTGATTAAGATGAGACAATAAATAGGCAAACAAATAGACAATCTCACATTTAATACAGAATAAAGCAATACATGCAAATAAAGGATACAGGTGGCTTCCAAAATCCATATCCGCAAAATCTTGATCGAATCATAAGCCGTTGACTCTCCGTCAATGTTTGAAATCTAGAATCAGGTCCGTAGACACCACTTACACCACAACCGTCCACCATTCACCCCCTTACCGGGCCCGAACACCTCAACTTATCAAATTTGGGTAATACTCGAGTATACCAAGCAAGTTTAAGTATGGTCAATGAGATAACTCTTCAATCGACTTATCAAGATCAAGGTACTGAGACGGTATGAGAGGTACCTCCCACTCTATTCGAGCGTGACACATACTGCCGTTCAGTATACAAATCAGATGTAGGACTGAGACGGGATGAGAGGTACCTCCCACTCGGCTTGAGTGTGGTACATACTACCGCTCAGCACTTAATCAAGAACAACGTACTGGGACGGGATGAGAGGTGCCTCCCACTCTATTCGAGCGTGACACATACTGCCACCCAGTACTCACAAGTCAAGCACTTAGTCAAGATCAAAGTACTGGGACGGGATGAGAGGTGCCTCCCACTCTATTTGAGCGTGACACATACTGCCGCCCAGCACTCACAAGTCAAGTATAAGCCATGCACACACCACAAGTTCATAATTCAAAGATACAAAATTTCAAGTAAAAGAGATTGAGTGTGATAAAGTACGCACTCATCTCGTTCACATTAAGTGGCTCACAAATCACAAGAGAGCGGATCATCACATAATTCAAGTACTCAAGTATTTCAACTAATCAAGTTGGTCAAGTAAACAATCATGAAACAGTCACAAATCCTTCAAAATTATTCCACTTGAAAAAGTAAATTTTACTTGGAAATAGTGATAAATCATTTCCTTATAAATACTCGTAAATCATTTCAACAGATTATTCCTTTGCAACAATAACAAGATTTTTCATTTGAAAAGGAGTTGGAACACTCACCAATAGTAGAGGAGTACACGTCAATCTCGGGAATATTTTCTGGATCAAAATCAATCCCTGAAGTAAAATTCATCATCACAATAAAGCTTAACTTAAGAAAATGGACAAACCAAAATATACAAGTCTAGGGTGTCCAATATAAAGCGATTAGAGCCTAACCGATCAAACTTAGATAAACTAAAGTCTATCCACGGTTCAAAAGTGTCGCCAAGGTTCAAAATGAATTGGAAGTGGAAATCAAAGAAGAATCAAATACAAACTAGGTTAATGATTCAAGTACAATATGGAGTGAAAAATATCCATTTGAACCAAATAAAAGGGATTGAACTAAGACAAGTGAAGAAAGGAAATGCAACGGTGAAGAACAAATGGTGACAGCTTTGTCACCCCTCGGCATTTTCATCATAACTAGTGCTACGTTTATCAGATTGAAACGAATTTTATGGCGTTTCGAAGCTAGACATAGACCTACAATTTTAATGAAGAGGTCGAATCTCAAATCAGAATTAATCATGGTCGAAATTGGCAAAATCAGAGGCACAGGAAAACTGTCGGGTCAATGACAGGTTGGTCAAACAGTCTCGGAAGAATGGCCATTACTCGATGTAGGAAAATCGAAATCGAGCTCCATCAGTGGTGTTTAAAACTAGGTTCATAGGGCTTTCTAACGGTTTAAGGCTCTGATGCTAATTCATTTCCTACAGTGAACAGTAACCTCGGGAAGTGGACTGATTTCCATTTCTGATTTCCTGCAAAAATTTCCAGCTTTGACACAGTCCTTCAATTAATCCTTTAAAGTCATTTCCATCATTTGCCAAGGTGTTTAACATGCTAAAACAGCAATTAACTCCATCATTAAAGCATCACAAATCAACAAACAATTCATCAAACACATGGAAGACTAAAGTAAAAGCCTAAGTTCTAGTTCTCAAACACAAAATTCCTTCCATCACTTATCCTTCCAAACACCCATAAACACTTCAAACTCACTAATCATGCATCCACTTTGAATTTGAAGATCATTAAAGCATAGATAAATGGTTAAGTACCTTGAGAGTGGAGAGAGAAAATCACCCAAGAGCTCCAATTTTGCCCACAAAGCTTGATGATCAAGTGTCAACCTAACCTAGGATTTCACTTGGAGATGTTTTCCTCACTAAAATGGCAAGATTTAAGCTTAGGGTTTTGATGTTTTCTTCCTTGTTAAGGCCGGCCAAGAGAGAGAAAATGAGAGGGAGATTTTGGTTTGAATTTTGAAGACAAGAGCTTAAATAGAAATGGTCAAGTCAAGGTTGTGGTTGGTGGTTGACAAGTGGCAAAATTTGGTTCAAGATTTGGGTTAAAAATCTTTACAATTGTCTTGTAATCCCTCAATTAAAAACATAATCCCTTTAATGCCATATAAGTTTATGCATTTGACTACATGAAACATGTAAGATACAATTCCAAATTAATGTCATAAAATGCATACAAAATAGAGTACTTTTACTTAAAGGAAAGTAATACACTTAATGAAAATTTTATACTACCAATGTTTAAAGAAAATGATTTGCACTTAAATAAATACAATGAGAAATAATTCATGAAAAATTTAGGGTTTCTCGAAAGAAATTTAAGCAAATAATTCAAGAAATTTCGGGTGTATAATTCAAGAAATTCTGGATCCTCACAAGAGAAATTAGGCTGTGTTTGATAAAACTGAAGTCTGAAAACTGAAATCTAAAATTTGTAGTCTAAATTTATTAAGTGATTGAATCGTTTAGTACTAAATCTAATATATTTGAATATATATATATATATATATATATATCACATTAAGTGATAAGTGAATAGCTTATAACTTAATTTTAGGAGCAAGTTTTGTCTAGAAAATTCAGTGCCACTTAATTAATTTAGATGTTCTATTTTCAGTTATCAAACAGTCAGAATGTGTTAAAATCTGAATTCATTAAATTTAAGTGCTGAATTGAGTTATCAAATGAGCCCTTAACCAGGTTATCATCCTTAAAACCTAACTTAGGGATGTCAGCCATGTGTCCATAAAATTTCTGATTCAATTTTCACACCTCTAATTTCTACTTTCCTTCTTGTAAGGGTTTGAATCTCTCTTTAGACTAAGAAAAAATTCTATGTCACAACGTACTATCATGTTTCCTGACATATTTAATGTGAAGGTTTGTAATTAATAACTAAATTTTGTATCCAATATTCTTCTCCTTCTTCTTTTTTTTTCTTTGTAAATCAAGAAAAATTATTGTATTTCTTTAATGCTGCAATTGTTGGAATAGTTAGTGATCAAGTTCCCACATTGGAAAGTTAGAGGAAAGTTGAAAGGTTTATAGATACTCTCATATCAAATCAAATAGATTTAAATGGAGGGAAATTCCATAATTTCAAAATGAATTGGTCTTGTTGACTATTATATTAGTAATATTATATTTAATAGTCAAAGATTGGGCACTTGGGCACTTGGGCCTTTAATAACGAAATTAATAGTAATTAATTTTGTTATAATTTTTTATAGGCAGTTAATTGCAAAGGGTTGCTTCAATCCGAATGCAACTCTTAGAAAAGGTTTTATTCAAAAAGAAGTGTCCATTTACATAGAAAGCTGCATTTTTATTAAAGGGTATCTTTCTAAGAATCATGACAATTTGTTTAAAGTAACTAAATCCTATAAATTAGTAGATTCAGACATCAGGCTAATAAATGAAAACTAACTTTCTAATTTTATCTATCAAAGAAAAAGTTCTCTAAACGTTCTTGGGGAATTTCCTTTTATTTGCTATAAGGGAATTCAATTTGGTTTTGTATTTCCTGGAGGGAATTGCTACAAATCTGGTAGCAAATATAGTGAGGGCAAATTTCCTTAAGAAAAGTGATTCTGATCACTGCAAAGCTAGTCGCTCGTTTCTGTCTATTTTCTAACAATCTTAAGGAAATTTTGAGACCATGGAGGGCACTAGTTCGGACGGTGTTCTGAACAAGTTTTTCAAGTTTGATATGATCAAGTTGGATGCTTTGATGGCACAAATTTCACTCGCTGGAAAGACAAGTTGCTGTTTCTTCTCATGGGGTTGGCTGTCACCTATCTCTTATTTGATGATCTGCCGAAAATTTCTGAATCGTCTAATGATGAATCTGATGTGGTTAAGGCAAATCGCAAGAAGCGTGAAGAAGATGAAGTTCGTTGCAGAGGTTTCATCCTAAATGCATTGTCAGATTGACTGTATGACTAGTTTCGTTCACTCAAATCGCCACAAAAAATCTGGAAGGCCTTGGAGATTAAATACATGTCTGAAAAATAAGGTATGGATAGATTTCTAACTATGAAGTTCTTTGAGTTTCAAATGTTGAACAACAGGTCTGTTATGAATCAAGTGGATGAATTACTTCTATTAGTATCTAGACTCAAGGATTTAAGCATTGAAGTGTCTGATCAACTTCAAGTGGGTGCTATGATTGCAAAATTACCATCCACTTGGAATGACTATAGAAAGAAGTTGTTACACACTTCTGATTTCACAATAGATCAATTGACAAAGCATATCCAAATTGAAGAGGAAACTCGCATTCGTGAGAATAAATTTGCTTTGGAATCTAGTGCTAATGAATCTGGTCCTAAGGGTACTAATGATTCTAGTACTAAGCTGAACAATATTGAGTCTAGTACTAAGAAAAAATTTGGAAAGAATGGACACAATTCTAGCAATAAGAGAAAGCATGGTGATATGTCTTCTGGAAATTATACTAACAATAAGAAGGACAAGCCATGTTTTTTCTGTGGAAAGAAAGGGCATTTTAAGAAAGAATGCAGGTTCTACAAAAGGTTAAAAACTGAAGTAGGTGCTGGTCAAAAGAAGGCAAATGTTGTTGAAGATTCTTTACCCAATACGGCATAAATTGTTGCTATGATTGGAAGGCTTTCCATCAATGTAGTGACTGAATGCAACTTGACAAAGAGCCAATCTTTTGATTGGTGGTATGATTCGGGTGCAACTGTTCATGTTTGCAATGATAGGAATCTGGTCAATATTTATCAAGTTGCTGCCAAGGATGAGATCGTGTTAATAGGAAATGACAACACGTCCAAAGTGCTTGGAAAAGGAACTGTTGATTTGGAGTTTACTTCCGGCAAAATGTTGGTTCTAACCAATATTTATCATGTTCCTGATATAAGGAAGAATCTAATTTTTGCAAGTGGTCTTTGTAGCAAACGATTGAAGGCTGTCATAGAGGCAGAAAAAGTTATTCTTTCCAAAAAAAATGTATTTGTTGGCCAAGGATATGCATGTAATGGCATGTTCAAACTGAATATTAACAAAGTTATTATTTCTGCATATTTGATTGAGTCTTCTATTGATCTATTGTGAGGGCCCAAAATTTTTAATTTATTTAAATATGCATAACAATATTTTTATTATGGTTATTGACCTAAAATATTAGTTAATTTATGCTTCAAGTTATTATTTTCTAATTTAGAGAATTTTTTGTGAATCAATTGCCGGTGTTTGGTTTTAGCCAATTTAAGCATCTAATTTTTGTTCCGAAGTGTGAATAGTGATTTTAAGATGAAACTGACCATATGTAGAGATATTACAGATATATATTTAAGGTTGGATAGTGTAGGAATGAGATAAACCAGTGAAAGTTAGAGTGTTGCGTGTCGGCGACAAAAAGTGGTCTTTTGACCACTTTTCCTTAAATTAAGGAAGTGGCACCTTTTTGTCTCCCTTAAAGCCATTCTTCTTGCTTTATTGCTTCATTTTTCAGCCACACTTGAGGGTAGAGAGAGAGAGTGCAGCCGTGAGCTTAGAGAGAGAGAAGAGAGAATGCTTTCAAATTTTGTTCTTCCAATTTCTTCTTCCTCAACTTCTTGAACCTTGAAGACATCATTGGAAAGCCTTCATCTTGCTTCTTCTCCTCCTTTTTGCATCCGTGTGTGTGAGTGAGAGAGAGGGAGAAATTCGAGAGTGAGGGAGAGAAAGGAAGAGAGAAGAAAGCTTCCTTTTGCTTGCCAACTGCTTGTTATTGAGCTTGGAGGAAGAAATCAACTTCAAGCAAGTAGATCTGTGGGAAAACTTGGAGGATCTCAAGGTATTGAAACTTAGAACATCATCTGTGGGTGGAACTTCATCAAATCTTCCTTGATCTTACTAGATCTAAAATATCTCGAGGTATAATCCTTAAAACTCTTAGCTTTAACTTTATTAGCAGAAGATTTGCTAGATCTATGGGTTATTTTGCTAAGAATGCTTATGTTTGAAACATTGGAGTTGGGCTCTTGAATTCCCAACTTAGGTAGCTGATTTGAGGTGACTTTTAGGTAGCGGACTTGAGGACCTGATTGTGGTTGTGGTTGTTAGGGGTGTGCAAAAAATCTGAATACCGAATTACCGACCGAATTCGAATTGGATTCAGTAATTCAAATTCTGTAATTCGGTAATTCAATCGGTAATTCAGAAAATCTGAATTTAAATATATCGAATTCAATACGAAATCGGTTTCAAGAATTTTCAATTCGGTTTTACCGAATTCGAATTCAATTCGGTAATTCGGTAAATGTTTACTGATTTCATATTCGATTTTCCGAATACCTAATGTATTGAAAGATAAAATTAAATGTGAAATGCCTAATTTGGGTTAGGAAAATTCATATCAACTTTGATAAAGGCAAATGCATTTTTATTTGCTTCGATGCTCAATAATTTGGGGATTTTGTTTGATTTAAAACTTTCTAATTTTCTTTCCATTGTATTTTTGAATAATTGTTTTATGAATTCAGTTAAATCGGTAAAATACCGATTTCCAAATTGAATTCGAATTGAAATCGAAATCGAAAAATCGGTAATTCGAATTCGAATTCGGTCGGTATTTTTACTGGTCGTTTACCAAAAAATACCGATTTCACCCTACCGAATACCGAATTCGAATTCCATTCTCACCCCTAGTGGTTGTTGTTTGTGAGATGAGTTCATTTTATGGTTAGAATGTGGGAATGTTTTTGAAAATTTTGAAGAAAAAGTACGAAAGCTGGCCGAACTTCACTTGGAAAGTTTTGATTCTTGATTTCAAAATTTTATGGTGTTTCTTGACTTGATTTTTGCTCAAACAACTTTGTACTATGAGTGTATGTTGATTTGGAGTAAAAATCAAGAATTTTCATGGTTGTAGGTTGAGTTTTTCATTGATTTTTGGAAGACTTCTTAGTGCATACCAAGTGTTTGATAAATTGCCGCATTCTGTGTCAAATTGAGCTGCATATTTGTCTATGAAAATGGCCAAACCAATTATTGTGCAAAACATGAAAGTTGTAGAAATTTAAGTTAAGTTTTCACCTGCAAAATTTTAGAGCAATCGGAGCACTGTATCTTGTGAAATGACCAAAATACCTCTGACTGCCCATTACCCTATTTTCGCTGATAGTCTTCACTTTCAGCCAACTTTCTGAACTTTCTGGCACTTGTAGGAGATGAAAAAAAACTTGAATTTTATATCATTGAAATCTTTATGAGTCTAGTTTTAAACGCCACTGACGGCACTCAATTTTGATTTTTCTACATTGAGTTATAGTCTTTCTTCCAAAACTGCCCAGAAATGCTGTTTTCAACCCGACAGTTTTATTCTACTTCTGTAATCGTGATTTTTGACCCTAAAAATGCATGAAATAAATTTTTGGGTCTTCATATGAATTGTAGGTTTATGTCTTAGCTTCGAAACGGCATAAAATTCATCTCAATCCGATGAGTGTAGCTCTAGTTATGATCAAAATACTAAAAGATGATAGAAACTTGATAGTTTGATGCCTACCAAGTGTTTGATAAAATGTTTGTATAAAACTAGTGGTTATGCACCTTAAGTGTCTGATGAAACGTTTTATTTGAAACTTGTGATTCTAGAACTTGGTTTGAAATGGGGGATATCTGTTCTGGACTAGTGGAATAACCTTGAACCCCTCTTAAGTGTCGCTTTAGTTGATCAAGTGAGTAGTTTTCCCTCCTCGTTTGATAAGTAACTTAGTGTATACATGAGTGATGGTTTAAAGGGGGGGGGGATTGGCTAGAGATGGTTTGCTATAAGTGATCATTGGTTGTAGTTGTTCCAGGCGCTCAAAAGGATTACGAGGGGAATCCCGAGATGGACGGGTGAAGGACTTGCTTGTTTGATTGCACGTTTGGTGAGTGTTCCAACTTCCTTTCCAAATGAAAACTCTTGCAAGTGTTTGCAAAGGAATAATGTGTTGAAATGATTTGCTAGTATTTCTAAGAAACGATTTACTGTTATTTCCAAGTAAAATTGCTTTCATGAGTGAAATGATTTATGACTAATTTGTGAGCACTCCAACTTGTTTTCCATATGAAATGTTTTTACTATTGCCAATGATCTATGAAATAATTTATTTGTGTTTGCCATGAGTTTTGTGGTCTAAGCGGAGCTATGTGCTATGTCATGTGGGACGGGAGCCACCTCTAGAGATCCGTCTCAGTGCTTGAAATGTTTGTTAGTGTTAGAGCAGAGCTATGTGCTACATCCATGTGGGACGGGAGCCACCTCTAGAGATCCGTCTCAACACTTGAAATATTTATTTGAGAGGAGTTATGTGCTACGTCCATTTGGGTTGGGAGCTACCTCTAGAGATCCGACTCACTCTTTGAAATATTTATCTGAGCGGAGCTATGTGCTACATCCTTGGAGACGGGAGCCACCTCTAGAGATCCGTTCAATAATGATATTTGTGGCACTATTTCTTTTGAGTTAATTATGTTACATGCTCATCTTGCTTTTGATATATATAGAAATTCCTATGTGTTGTGCATAAGTGAAATGAGTTTCTCTGAAAATATTTACTCTTGTTTTAAGTTAAATGAGACATGATTTATTATCATCCTATATGAAATGCTTTGCTCATGATTTGAGATGAATGGTGAGTATTTTGGAAAAATACTTATTATTGCTTGTTTTTATACTTGACCCACAATGTGAATTTCCTTAATTTTCGGAATCTCACTGAACTTCTAGCTCACCCCAAAAATATTTATTTTCCCTCCACAGGGTTCGAGGCAAAGGAAGCTGGTAGGGACTTACTATTGTAACTGGCTGGATTACCTCTTGTTCCATTTGGGTATATTATTTTGATGTATTGTGAAATGTATTTATGGTATTGAAGTAATTGGGGAATAACATCTCATGGTTGTAATATTATTTTGGAAATATTTGGAATTGTAAGTATTGGAGATTAACTTATGAGATTTAGGGTTATGTTATTATTTGGAAGTACATGGATATAATGGTTGGAGTTTTATTGTAATTATTAAAGGCTGGCACTGAGATTTGTTTGACGATTGTAGTGAGTCCCGGCGAGAGTCGGGCAAGCGGTCCCCTGATACCTTAGGGTACGCCCTAGGGAGAGGTGGGGCTGTCACATCTATGGCATGCACGTTTGTCACATGTTAACTTTAAGAATATTAAGTTCATGTCAAAACATGGATTAATTTCTTGTTCAAACAACAACTTTAGAAAATGTGAAACGTGTATACAAGAAAAAATGACAAAGAAACCTTTTCCAAAGAATGTAAGATTTTCTAAGTTGCTTGAAATTATACATTCTGATACATGTGAATTGAATGATCATTTAACAAGGGATGGAAATAGATATTTCATAACTTTTATAGATGATCATTCTAGATTTACATATGTCTATTTAATGAGATCTAAAGATCAAGCATTTGATATGTTTAAATTATTTAGGGCCTTAGTCGAAAATCAATTGGAAAGGAAAATTAAAATCCTACGAAGTGATCGAGAAGGCGAATATTTTCCAAATGAATTTTCTAGTTTTTATGAAGAAAATGGCTTGATCAATCAAACTAGTGCACCATACACTCCTCAACAAAATGGTTTAGCCGAAAGGAAAAATCGAACATTGGTTGATATGGTTAATGCTTTGCTCATGCATGCTAGTCTACCATTTAATCTTTGGGGAGAAGCTTTATTGGCAGCTTAGAAACAAGTTTTCTAAAGGATCCAACTTCTAAAACACGTTCTACATTACCACAAAACAATACTATAGATACTAATTCTTCAATTAATAATAAACGGAAAATAGATGAAACTCCTAATGAACCTAGGAGGAGTACGAGAGCATGAAAAGAGAAGAATTTTGGACCAGATTTTATTTCTTCACTATCGATAGTTTTCTTGGTTGAAGGTAGTAGAAATGAGGTATTTAATAAAATACCCATACTTTTACATTTGGAAGAGGATCCTAAAACTTATAAAGAAGCATTAGCTTCAAGAGATTCAACCTTTTGGAAGGAAGCAATTGGTGATGTAATGGATTCTCTTATGTCAAATGGCACATGGGTGTTATGTGACTTACCCCCAGGTTGTAAACCTATACCCCTCGTTTGGTACGCTGGAAATGCCTGGAATGGAAAAGCCTTTCCAACTTATTCATTCCATTCTAGTGTTTGATATGGCCATTTCCCCCTAGAAAGCCCTTTCCCCCTGGAAAGCTTATTCCAACTTTTTCCCGGAATCCCATTCCTCACAAAAATCTAGGGAAAGGCCATTCCTACTTTATCCAAGAAATACCTAAATTATAGGAGTCAAGATTACCCTTCTATATTCTATGCCTCTATTTCCTGTGTACCTATTTATCTGTCATATATATTAATTTGTTATTTACTTTGTCAAATATTAGGACTATTTTATGAGTTTAGTTAATAAGTCTATTACTTTTTTACTTAGGAATAATTTTAATTCTATTTATAATGAATTTTCTTTCTTTTTACTTTGAAATAAAATATTTAGTTAACATTTTGAATATATTTTTTATTCACAGTATTGGATTATATGATAACATTTGTTAATTCAAATAAACAATAACATGCCAACATACATTCATATGAAGTTAAAAAAAAAAGAAAAAAGAAAAGAGTAAACATTTTTATGCCAACATAACATTTTTATACCTACTAGATTATCTGCTAAGGCACAATTATATATATTTTTTATTTACAAATAGTTCTTAAAACCATTCAGAAGCAAATCAAGGGCAAAGAATTTAACATGCATGAATGACAGATTTAACATGTACAAAAAATACACGGGATTCAACATACATGTAATTTAAAATTTTAATTTAGTTACAATTGGTATTCACCTATGGCAATTGCATTACAATTAGTATTCACCTATTGTAATTGTATGCTATTAAAAAGTTATGTTCTCAGTTAATAAGTTATTGTGATTTTATGCTATTAAAAAGTTATTTATTAATTAATAATTCATTTGTTTCTAAATCAAGATGTGTATAGAATGTTGTATATAGGGGCAATTAAGTCAATATAGTAGTTTCTTCAATCCATTCTGACTTCTCAATATGACTGACTTCTCAATATGATTATACCAAACATGGGAAAAGAAATTAACATTCTATTCTGACTTGGTTACCAAACACTGGAATGATAAATTCTTTCCTGTCCATTCTGGCAGGAAAAGAATTCTGGCTGGAAAGGCCTTTCCATTTTAGACCTTTCCATCGTACCAAACGAGGGGATACGGTGCAAGTGGGTTTTTAAAAGAAAACGTAACACCTATGCTTCTTTACAAACCTTCAAAGCAAGACTTGTAGAAAAAGGTTTTAAACAAAAAGAAGGAATTGTTTATTTTAACACATATGCTCCTGTCGCTAGGATTGCTTCTATAAGAGTTTTGTTTGCTCTAGCATCTATATATGGTTTATACATTCATCAAATGGATGTTAAAACAACATTTTTAAAAGGTGATCTAGATGAGGAAGTATATATGGATCAACTCGAAGGGTTTGTACTTCCTAGAAATGAAAAGAAAGTTTGCAAATTAATTAAATCCTAGTATGGTTTAAAGCAAGCCCCAAAATAGTGGCATAAGAAATTTGATAAAGTGATTTTATCAAATGGCTTTAAACACAATGAAGCAGATAAATGTGTTTATTCTAAATTGACCAAGAACTATGGTGTCATAATATGTCTCTATGTAGATGACATGTTAATCATAGGGACGAATATGCAAGGAGTAAATGAAACAAAGAAATATTTAATTTCTCAATTCAAAATGAAAGACTTGGGAGAAGTTGATTATGACAGCCCACCTTTCCCTAGGGCGTACCCTAAGGATTAGTGAACTGCCTGCCCAACTCTCGTCAGGACTCGAATACCCAAATTCATCAAACATTTATCTTAACATATACTTAAGCTAAAATAACTCCAAAATTACAAGAACATAAAGTTTACAACGTTTAAAACCCAAAACTTACAACCGACTTCAAACTTACAAAACGGAGCCAAAATACAAATACATCGGTTCTTAACAAAAGATAAACACTTGACTTTAGCCACAATCAAACTCTCCGACCTCTTACAAATTCCTGTTAAGGAAAAACAAAAGGGAAAAGGGGTAAGCAGAAGCTTAATGAGGTCCCCAAAATAAAACATGCAACCACATTAACAATTAAGCAAAACAGATAGTCAATCATATATTTAAGGTAAATTAAAACATAGCACTCAAGTAAAGGATACAGGTGGCTTCCAAAAGCCAAATCCACAAAGCTTGATCAAACACGAGCCGTTGACTCTCCGTCAACGTTTGAGGTCAAGAACCAGTTCCGTAGACACCACTTACACCACAACCGTCCACCAATCACCCCCTACCGGGCCCGAACACCTC
Organism: Gardenia jasminoides; assembly: GCA_013103745.1. Classification (NCBI taxonomy): domain Eukaryota; kingdom Viridiplantae; phylum Streptophyta; class Magnoliopsida; order Gentianales; family Rubiaceae; genus Gardenia; species Gardenia jasminoides. The sequence goes on from CM023096.1 coordinate 14,965,643, forward strand.
AACTAATCAAATTTGGGTAATACTCGAGTATACCATGTTCCAAGGAACCAAATCAAATAACCTATGGTTCACCGATCTTCTCGACCAAGCCCATGCCGGCTCGATACGAACGGTTCACCAATAGGGTTTTGGGGTTTCCGGAGCCCCAAACAAATCAAATTAGTCGACGGGATATCACCCGAACGACTTTTCACATCAACGTACACAAAGTCAAATCACAGTCAAAGAAAGTCAAATTCTAAGAAAAGTCAAACGGAAGAGTCCGAGTGCGATAAAGTACGCCCTCGGCTCATCCTCAGGTGTCCAATCATATTTGATATGTAAGCCAATTCAATAATCACATCTCAAGTAATTCACACAGCCACGTAGTCAAGCAAACAAGTCATTTACGTAGTTTGAGAAAACTCATAGATTCATGAAACAAGCAAGGAAACACTCACCAAGCAAGTCAAGCAAGTCAAACGCTCACGCCTTGATCACCCTCGTTAGCTCCTTCGAGTCCTATGTATATTCAACGTACCATCATCAACTCAAGCAAAACAAAACAAATGCAACCTAATCAAGTGCAAGAATAAACACTACTAACTAATGCATCTCACTAGGAAATTCTAGGGCGATTCAAGTCATGAAATGATAAAACATTGAAGGTTTAGTGGATTCACAAGTCAAGTAGATATTTAGAATGAAATAAATGCGCAAGGATTCAAGAAACTTCAAGGTTCAACCAAGAGCAAGTTTATGACAAAACTGGAATTCAGGTGTATCAGTGGCCACTGTGCAGTCTTGGGAAATTGGACATATCTTGGTGTAGAAAAATTGAAATTGAGTGCCGCCAGTGGCGTTAGAAACTAGACTCATAGGGCTTTCTAACGGTATATGGTTCAGCTCCTAGTTCGTTTCCTATCAATACCAGAAAACCTGGGAAGTTGGCTGTTTTTTCATTTCTGACGAGGTGCAGGACAAAATTTCTGTTTACAAGTTGGTGCATTCCAAGAGGTTTTCACCCATCAAACTAGAATGATTTCACTCCAATATGACACACAAATGTCCCAACAAGGTTTCTCAACAAGGATTAGTGAAGATTGAGCAAGAAGAAATCACAAGATAAGAGGAAAAGAACCATAACTTCTTCCATTTTCTTTAAAGGTCAAAGCAACTCCTATAACTTCTCTAGCTTGCATATGAAAGGTAATCAAGCACCTTTCTCAAAGAAATAATCATCTTAGCCTAGTGTTTAGTACTAGTCCAAATATCAAACACATAATAGGCATGAAATCAAACCAACTCCTATGTTGCAACCCCAAGAATCCAAGCCCAAAAACCTAGCTTCCAAGCATCACCCTACTACAAACATCACCAACAACCTTCATTAGACCATTTTCTAGGATCATAGAGCTAGGGTTTGGATAGGAAAATACCTTTTCAAGCCCAAGAAGAAACTCTTCAAGCCACCAAAATCCTTCCCTATCAAGCTTGAGGATTGATGGCTTAGGATGCTACCAACTTCCTCTCTTGATTCCCTATTAAGCCAAGCAAGATTTTTTTGGATGAATTCCTCTCTTGTTTTTTCCTCCTTAGGTTCGGCCACTCCACCCCAAAATGAAGACAATGTTTTGTTTTTAAAAGATAAGTTTGGAGGGAAAGAAGTCATCAAGTCAAGGGTTAAATCTTAGGGTGACAAGTGGCAACTTCTTAGCCATTAGCTAACAAAATCTCACTTAATTGCTTTCTAACTCCTCTAATTTGATTTGGTCTCCAATTACACCAACATACCCTATTTTCTTAGCAATTAAGCCATGCAAGAAAATGCTCACTAATTCTAAAATGGAATTTTTGAAAATTCATTTAATCAACCAATGAAGAATGCACTTAGTGAAAACATGCCACAAATGCACTAAAGAAATTTATATGCACTTGAATAAATTAAAGGGTAATGTATGCATGAATTTTATTATTATTATATATATATATATATATTTTAGGGCTCTCACATTGATACTATCATAGGTATCAAAATTAAGAAATAGTGGGGGTTATGCATTATGTCAATCTCACTATATTAACAAGGTTTTGTCCAAATTTAATCATTTGGACATAAAAGAAGCAAATACCCCATATGATGTTTCTAATAAGTTAATAGAAAATTCAGGAAGGTCTATTAGTCAATTAGACTATGCTAGTGCAATTGGTAGTCTAATGTATGCCATGCATTGTACTAGACCGGATATTACCTTTGCTGTATGCAAACTTTCAAGGTATACTCATAATCCTAGTGCAGATCATTGGAAAGCAATTGGACGAGTACTAGGATATCTTAGAAAAACGAAGTTCTTCGGTTTGTTTTATAACAAGTTTCCTTTGGTACTTGAAGGTTATTGTGATGCTAGTTGGATAACTAATGTAAACGACAACAAATCAACATTTGGTTGGATTTTTAAACTAGGTGGAGGAGCTATCTCATAGGCTTCTAAGAAGCAAACGTGTATTACTCATTCGACTATGGAGTCTGACTTTGTAGCTCTAGCAGCAGCAAGTAAAGAGGCAGAATGGCTAAGAAATTTGTTACTAGATATAGAATTGTGATTGTGACCAATGCCAGCCATCTCTTTGCACTGTGACAGTGAAGCAACTATGTCTAGGGCATTTAGCAAGGTTTATAATGGTAAGTCTATACATATTGCTTTAAGACATGAGTATGTAAGGCAACTAATTTCTGATGGAATTATAACAATTGTCTATATGAAGTCTGAAAATAATCTTGCTAATCCTTTAACTAAAGGACTCTGAAGAGACATGATCAAAAGCACTACAAAGTGTTATGGGTCCAAAACCATTCTAAAGTTGTCAAGTGGTGATGGTAACCTAACCTTTCTTATTGCTAAGCAATTCTAGAGGTTTAATAGGTAATAACAAATCATCATTTGGCTGGTAGCAAGTGCTGGAAATTGAATAAGGACTTAAGAGAAGGGGAGGTTGAATAATAATTTTCTTAATGAAGCAACTATGTTCGATAAAAGAACGAAGAAGTTTAAACATATGACTTCAGAGTAAGCTTCACCTATGTGAATGCAAGCAGTGGTGCCTCTTCTATCAAAGGTTTGAGATTAAAACTTTTGTAAGTGTTCATGAATCAGGAGGTAGCACAAGGCCATGATATGGTGCTAAAGGTCACGGTGAATGTTTGATGAGAAATAGGCAAGATTTGTGTGTATAGTTATTTCTGATCTTGTTAAATAGGAATTGTGGTTTAAATTTTTATAATTACCATCAATTTCAACAAGGTTTTGAAATAATTACACAAATGATAGGTTTAAATCGAAAACACCTATTTTATGCATAAATCTTAGATTGTTTTGATTTCTAATTCATCACTAACTAAGTAGGGAATTGTTGGAATAGTTAATGATGAAGTTCCCACATTGGAAAGATAGAGGAGAGTTGAAAGGTTTATAGATACTCTCATATCAAATCAAATAGATTTAGATGGAGGGAAATTATGGAGGGAAATTCCATAATTTCAAAATAAATTGGTCTTGTTGACTATTATATTAGTAATATTATATTTAATAGTCAAAGATTCGGCACTTTGGCACTTGGGCCTATAATAATGAAATTAATTTTGTTATAATTTTTTATAGGCAGTTAATTGCAGAGGGTTGCTTCAATCTGAATACAACTCTTAGAAAAGATTTTATTAAAAAAGAAGTGTCCATTTACATAGAAAGGTGCCTTTTCATTAAAGGGTATTTTTCTAAAGGCCATGATAATTCGTTTAAGGTATCTAAATCCTATAAATTAGTAGATTCAGACATCAATCTAATATATGAAAACTAACTTTCTAATTTTATCTATCGAAGCAAAAGTTCTCTAAACGTTCTTGGGGAATTTCCTTGTATTTGCTATAAGGGAATTCAGTTTGGCTTTGTATTTCCTGGAGGGAATTGCTGGAAACCCGGTAGCAAACATAGTGGGGGCAAATTTCCTTTAAGAAAAGTGATTCTGATCACGGCAAAATTAGTTGCTCGTTTTTGTCTATTTTGTAACAGCAATTTCCTGTTTCTATTTTTTTAAAATTTTCAAATGTGCCCCAGCTTTTTTACAAAGTCTTGTTTCTTCCACTTTACTTTTTAAAATTATACTTAAGTTCTAAGTGATTTATAAATACTAAATTGCTTATGTAACTTCAAGCTTCTTCTATACGTAATCATTTTTTAAGTTTCATCAATGATGAGTCAAAGCACTTCATTTTCTTTCTTTTTCTTTTCCTTTTGTTTAAAGGAATTTGACTTCTGATTTAATTGAATAACAAAAAATGTAAATATTGAGGTCCTTTCATTGGATTATATGATCATATAAATAATTTATCAAATATTTGTCATGTATTTACGATGTCATAGATCGATAAGAATCCAATAGCAATTAGTCAAATGGTCAAAACATTAACCTATTACGCAGTAATTTTTTTGAGTTTCAAAATCTAGGTCTTTACTACAAGCTTGATGTCTCAGTGCACTGTTAATTCTCAAAATTTACAAAACTAGGAGATAAATGAATGTTAAAACTATAGCCTGCTCGACCTATCATAAAAGAAAAGAAATTGATCGCCCTCTTGTTAATTCACCATGAGAATAAACAATTGAACAAAATCCACCCATATAAGTATCTCAATGCACAAACGTAGCACAATCTTCACAGACCCATTCTTACATCCCTCATGAGATCATAACACAAAAAATCAACTGAATTATAAGCCAGCAACTCAATTGACTTCAGACATGTTCCTACACACACAAATGTATCAATAGAAGTAGCCCAAAGTAAATATAACTTTGACATCATGCCCCATTCCAAATTCGAATGCCAAAAAATAAATTGCATGGATAATTTAATTGATCAAAGCCAATTTGTTACTTTTATTTTCTAATGGAGACATGGATAAAAGATATTTGAAGAAGATGACAATGTTATAGAATTTCACCTCTGCCACCCACCAATGAAAATCTTCGAGATGTAGTTAGATTTGTGATAACATGCCCTCTCACTTATTGTGTGAGGACCCAGTTTATTCCCTATTTTCTCACCATAAGTATTTATAATAAGTATTGATTTGTGTAATTTAAGTGGCCACATATTAATTTGAAAACCCTAAATTGTATATTAAAACCCTAATTTGTTTAAACCCTAGTTGTATATTAAACCCTAAATGTACAAATCCTAATATGTTTTCTCAAAACCTTAAGTATATGTAAAAATCACAAGTTTGTTATTTCATAGCTTTTATGTGTGATTGTACATGTTCATGAGAGTTAATTACGATACTTGGGAGATTAGTGGCCTAAGTAGGTGAGATTAAGCATTAGTAGCTTAAGTTGAATTAATGGTTTATGGAGTAAATTGATACGAAAAGAAATCATTTGGGCAAGAGTGCAAACCAACTTAAGTTGCTAGGTTGCATTTGTGACGACCCCACCTTCCCCTAAGGCGGGCCAAAGGGGTCGGCGGACCGCCTGCCCAACTCTCGCCAGGACTCACTCACTCACTTGTTCAATAATACTTAACGAACTAAAACCCTGGATACAATACAGAAGGGTACAATGTCTTACAAATACATAACATCCCAATTACAATTCGATAATACATAGTTCCATTATACAACAGTCCACAAAATGGGCAATATTCAAAATTCTCCAAAATACATATCGAAACATATGAAAGCCCTAATCTCAAGGGTTGGCACCACCACTTGGTTGCTCATTTCCTGCTAAGTAAAACAAATGGAAAGGGTGAGTTAAAAAGCCCGTGAGTTCCCAAAAACATGCAAGTCACTTAATACATAAACAATTTCACTTCACAAGAACACTTGGAATATAAACAGATAGAAAAGCAATTAACAATACAATGTAAGATACGGGGGCCCTCAGGGGCCAAATTCCACGAAACTTGCCCACGAACCACGAACCAGGTAGTTGACACTCCGTCAACTGTCACTATTACCATGTAGAACTCCTCTTTCCCCTTACTCCTCCAAACCCCCACCGGGCCCGCACGCCAAACACTTTTCACTTCACTTTGATAGTGTACACTGCACTTTCACTTTTCGAGACAAGTCTCAAGTACACTTCAATTTAAAACACTTCACTTTATTTAAGTACTCTCCATTAGGGACAAGTCCATACGCCAAGTCCAGAGTACATTTTCAATTCACTTCACTGGGTTGTTGCTCTTTTGGAGACTGGTTCAAAAACCAAGTTCCGAGCATATATCACTGGTCTGAGTCACTGTGCTTTGTGACATTTAGGTAACCCTATGGTTCTTCCCTATCTCCTCGACCTAGGCCTAGCCTCCGGTTTGAGTTGACGGGTTCACCTATAGGTCTCAGGGATTTCCTGACCTTTCCAAACACATGCAATCACTATAATACACTTTAAAGCACTTTACAATCAATCACTTCAAGTCACTTTCACAATCACTTTCACTCAAATGGAGTAGGTGCGATAAAGTACACACCATCCCCATTAGAGGGTTCAAAGATCAATTTACATATAACAATCACTTCATTGCACTCATTTACAAACATTTGCACGTAAACACGAAACAAGCATGGAAACTCACCGAAGTAAGGTTCAGCTTCCACGTAGGGTTCAAAATCACCGCCTTGCACACTCCATAAAATAATTTAAAATAATCAATGAGATTCAATTCATTCTTTTTCATTCACTAATCACAATTCACTTCCACTTTTAGTTTCAAACTATAATTTTCTAAAACTCTCTCGAGAAAAAGCTTTCATTTCACATAGTTCAAAGTTCCAAATAGATTCCCCTTGGAAAATCACTTTATCGTTTCAAATGGAAACTTCTCACCGATATACTCATTGGCACTACAAGCACGTTTTCTTTAACAAAACATTTAAATGAGGACTCACACCTCAAAATCACTTTTTACACAACACGTTCGACATTCATTTTTGGCTGAAACTTCCATTTTGACATAAAATGCTTCATATCAAGCCATTATATTCAAAATCCTCAGAATTTAGCCAAAATATCATAAAACCTTCAAATTCAGTCAAATAGCACTTTTCACTCAAATTTCATGAAAACTACACTTTTTACCCTTTTTAAAATCCAAACACTCACTCACACACACATACACTCACAATTTGATAATATACACACATTTTTTTCCTCAAAAGTAAACCCTTCAAGAACATTCACGACATTCCAAAATCAAACATTGAAATCACCAGGCATGGGTTTGGCCATAACATACATTTTCCTTCAACTTTTCAACAACTGAAAACCCTAATTTCTAACCATATCAAGGCAAGTTCACAAATAACAATCAAATTCCCAATCAGGTCCTCAAGTCCGCCACCTAGAGGCCACCTCAAGTCCGCTACCTAGGTTGGGATTTCAAGAGCCCAACTTCATCTTTTCAGATGAGATCATTTTTATCAATATAAACCACAGATCTACACTAATCAATGCTAATAAAGCTAGATCTACAAGATTCGAGGTTTATACCTCCGGATCTATCAAGATCCAACGAGATCCGGCAAGATCCAATGAAATCCCTCGAGCTTTCCTTCAAGAAAGTAGCCTCCAAGTTTGATGACTTCCAAAAACCCTCGATCCTAGCCCAAGATCTTCAAGATTCATCGAGGATATCCGCCACCAAGTTCAACCTCGAGCCTAAGATGATTACCCAAGCTTTTCTTTCCTTCCTTTTTCCTCTCAAAGGTTCGGATCTCTCTCTCTCTCCTCTCTCCTTGGTTCGGCTGGAATGGGAAGGAAGAAACCAAGCCCACAATCCATCAATCAAGTTTCATTGGTTCAAGATGCAAGTTAAAAGAAAGAATGGAAGTTCAAGATGCAAGCTTTACCTCTTTCTTCCTTCTCCAAAACCGGTCCAATCTCCCTCTCTCTCCTCACTCTCTTGGCTGCAAGAGGTGGTGAGGATGGTGGTGATTGATGGTCTTTGAAGCTTCAAGAAGAATGGATGAAGATCTATGGAGAAAACTTGCTCAATCTCTCTCTTTTTCTCCCTTCTCTCTCTCGGAAGTCTCTCTCTCTAACTCCCCAAATTTGCAGCTGAAAATGAAGTATAAGGGTGCAAGAAGTCAAGGCTTTTATTACCCAAAAAGTGCATTTCCTTATTTCAAGGGAAAAAGTGATTTTTGGCACTTTATGTCGCGTCACACGCGACAGTCTAACTTACACTGGTTTCTTTCATCCCGACACTGTCTCGCCATAATAATATTTCCAAAATATCATTACATATGCTCGATTTCAAGTCCAAGTCACTATTCACGCGTCGGAACAATTTTTAACGCTAAATTTTGGCCAAAACCACACACCGGCAAACAATTCGTATAAAATTCTCTAAATTGAGAAATAATCACTTTAAATATATTTTCACTAATATTTCAATAAATAAACTCAATATAAATATTATTATGCAATTTAGAAATAAATTTAAATTTTTGAGGCCCTCACATCCTTCCCCCCTTAAGAGAATTTTGTTCTCAAAATTCCTTACCTTTCTAGGTAAATAACTCTGGATGACTCTTCTTCATCTCCTCCTCCAATTCCCACGTTGCTTCCTCAATAGCATGATTCCTCCAAAGAACTTTGACCAATGGGATCTTCTTGTTCCTCAAGTCTTTCACTTCTCTGTCGAGGATTTTTACAGGTCGCTCTTCGTAGGACAAGGATTCATCCACTTCAATCTCTCCTAAGGGCAACACATGGCTTGGGTCTGGATGATATTTCTTAAGCATGGACACGTGGAAAACATTGTGGATCTTTGACATGCTCGAGGGTAAATCCAACTGGTATGCCACTTTGCCTACTCGCTTGAGAATTTCAAATGGTCCCACATATCGTGGTTTCAATTTCTTCCCCTTTTTGGATACTACTCCTCCTTTCATAGGCTTAACCCTGAGAAATACTTTGTCCCCTACATCGAACTCCAAACCCTTTCTTCGGTTATCAGCATAGCTCTTTTGTCGACTTTGAGCCGTTTGAAGTCTTTCTCGAACTAGCTTTACTTTCTCAAAAGCCTCCTCAACCCAAGGAATAGTGGTTGGATCTAAAATTTTCTTTTCCCCTACTTCATCCCAATGAATAGGTGATCTACACCTTCTCCTATAAAGTGCTTCATAAGGAGCCATCTAAATTGAAGCATGGTAACTATTGTTGTAGGCAAATTCCACTAGAGGCATGTGTTGACTCCAACTTCCTCCAAAATCCAATATACATAACCTCAACATGTCTTCCAAAGTTTGAATTGTCCTTTCAGATTGTCCATCCGTTTGGGGATGATAAGCGGTGCTCAAACTAACCTTAGTCTCCAAATTCTCTTGTAACTTTTGCCAGAACCGAGAAACAAACCTTGGGTTTCTATCAGAGACGATGCTCACCGATACCCCATGTAGTCTAACAATTTCATCCAAGTACAATCGAGCCAACTTCTCCAAAGGACATTTCATACTTACCGGTAGAAAATGAGCAGTTTTAGTAAGTCGATCCACTATCACCCAAACTGCATGATCTCCTTTTTGACTCCTAGGCAACCCAGTTACAAAATCCATAGTGATATGATCCCATTTCCATTCAGGTATCTCTAAGGGTTGAAAAAGTCCTGAAGGTTTTTGGTGCTCCGCCTTAACTTATTGGCACACGAGACAGGTCTGAACAAATCTGGCCACATCTCTCTTCATTCCATCCCACCAATACATCCTTTTCAAGTCTTGGTACATTTTATTGTTCCCAGGGTGAATTGTATACTTAGAACGGTGTGCTTCTTCCAAAATTTCTTTCCTCAACTCTTTATTGTCTGGAACAACAACACGATTTTGAAACCTCAAAATCCCCTCAGGCCCTAACTTAAAGTCTAGGGTTTTTCCTTTATTCATTTTTCCAATCCACTTTTGCACCATGGAATCTACTTTTTGTGCCTCTTTAATACATTCTAGGATGGAAGATCTCATCACTATATTCCCAAAGATAACTTTCTGTTTCTTCAAATGAGGGTTCCATTCCCCAACCTTTTCTAACATTTCCCACTCCTTTACCATCAAGCCTGCTATTTGAGCCTTTCGACTTAAGGCATCAGCTACCTTGTTGGCCTTTCCAGGGTGATAACTTATAGTGCAATCATAGTCCTCAAGAAATTCTACCCATCGCCTTTGTCTTAAATTCAATTCCTTTTGAGAGAACAAATATTTGAGACTTTTGTGATCAGTAAAAACCTCAAATGTCACCCCATATAAGTAATGTCTCCACTTTTTCAGTGCAAAGATGACTGCGGCCAACTCCAAATCATGTGTTGGATAGTTTTGCTCATGAGGCTTTAATTTCCTAGAGGCATAGGCAATAACTTTTTCATTTTGCATCAGGACACACCCTAATCCTTCTTTTGAGGCGTCTGAATAAACTACAAACCCATCTTTTCCATTTGGCAAGGTCAACACAGGGGCTGTTGTCAAACGCTTCTTTAACTCTTGAAAACTAGCCTTACACTTTGGATTCCAAGCAAACTTAACATGCTTTTTAGTCAAATCCATCAGTGGCCCCGCAATCTTTGAGAAATCCTGAATGAATCGACGGTAGTATCCCGCCAAGCCCAAGAAACTTCTAACCTCAGTAGGGTTTCTAGGTTGCCTCCATTGAGTCACTGTCTCCACTTTGGAGGGATCCACAGCAATTCCATCCTTAGAAATTTTATGCCCTAGAAAGGACACTTCCTCTAACAAGAATTCACACTTGTTGAATTTAGCATACAATTGATGTTCTCTTAAAGTTTGGAGCACTATCTTCAAGTGTTGAGCATGATCCTCTCGGGTCTTTGAGTATACCAAAATGTCATCTATGAATACAACCACAAATCGGTCCAAATAGGGTTTAAAGACCCGTTGCATCAAATCCATAAATGCCGCTGGAGCATTGGTCAACCCAAAGGGCATTACCACAAACTCAAAATGTCTGTACCTCGAGTTAAAAGCAGTCCTCGGTACGTCTTCCTTTCTAATCCTCAATTGGTAGTACCCTTGCCTAAGGTATAATTTAGAAAAGACCACTGAACCTTGTAATTGGTCAAATAGTTCATCAATGAGTGGTAGAGGATACTTATTCTTTATTGTCACCTCGTTAAGCCCTCGATAGTCAATGCACAACCTCAAACTTCCATCCTTTTTCTTAACAAAGAGTACAGGTGCTCCCCAAGGTGAGTCACTCTCTCTGATAAAATCTCGCTCCAATAGATCTTGTAATTGGACCTTCAATTCCTTAAGTTTAGCTGGAGCCATTCGATAGGGAATCTTAGAAATTGGAGCTGTCCCTGGCAACAAATCAATCTTAAATTCCACCATTCGCTCAGGGGATAGGCTTTCTAATTCCTCTAGGAAGACATCGGGAAAATCCTTCACAATCAGCACTTCCTCTAACTTCATTTTATCACTAGGGGGATTTATCAAAAAGGCCAAATACCCTTGAGCCCCTTTACTTAATAATTTTCTTGCTTTGATCCCCGAGATAAGGGCAGATGATGCTAACCTCCCTTTTACGTCTAACCTCAAGATAGCCTCTCCAGGAATAGAAAATTTCATAGTCTTTGCTCTACAATCCAATTTAGCATGATAACGAGCTAGAGAATCCATCCCTATGATAACATCATACCCCTTGATGTCTAGACTAATCAAGTCCACCACTAGCTTTCTTTCTCCTATCCAAACATCACAATTCTGGTATACCCAACTAGTAATTAAACTTTGTTCCCCCGTGGGTGTCTTACCTTCCAAGTCATAAGGTAATCTAGTAGGCTTTATGTCTACTTCATTTAAAAAGGAAGGATTCACAAAAGAATGTGATGCACCAGGATCAATCAAAATCTTAGCTAAGCGATGAAAGACGGGGATGGTACCTTCAACCACTTCAGTAGGGTCAGGAACTTGCTGTTGGTCAATGGCGTAGACCCTAGCTGGTACTCTTGGTCGATTTCCTGCGGCACTAGCTTGACTGGCAGTGGGTTTGCTTGCTGGTTGGGTCATACCTCCTCCTTGGGCCATCGGACACGCAGATAACTGATGCTCCATACTACCACACTTAAGACATGCTCCACTCTTTCTCCAACATTCATTCTCCGTGTGGTTTGGCTTCCTACAAAAGCCACAAGACACGCTAGGGGTAGAGACTTGACTTCCTTGGGAACCTCCCCTTGATAGCCCTCTTCCTCTCACACTCCCTCTAGACACTCCTCCTCTTGAGTATGTCCCTCTCGAATTTGATCCCCTTGACGATCCAGAGGGGGTTGTCCTACCCATTCCTCTTCCAAACTTAGGAGTTGGAACATTCATGTCCATTGGGCCACGACTACCACTAGGTGCATTCCTCTTCCTTGCATTAAAATTCCTCACTTGTACTTTGGCTCCTTCAATCCTCTGAGCCCTTTCCCACGGCTTCACTAAAACTATTAACTTGAGCAGCTGCTAAGATCTCTTGTAGCTCTACATTCAATCCCTAGACAAATCTTCTTACTCTCCTCTATTCAGTGGCCACCAACTCAGGGGCAAATCTTGACAGTTTAGTAAACAGTGCTTCATACTCCGTCACACTTTGTAATCCTTGTTTACACCTAATGAAATCGTCCTCCCTTTTCTCTTGCACTATTGGAGGAAGAAACTTGGCATTAAACTCTCGAGTAAAATTTACCCAAGTCCTAGGGGTATTCTCTCTCTCCTACTTGGTTCTTATCATGGCCCACCAAGAACGGGCAGATCCCTCAAATTGGAATGTGGCAAAGGTTATTTGCCTTTCCTCAGTATAGTCTAAAGCAGTGAAAATATCAGAAATCCTTTCTAACCAACCCTCAGCAACCTCAGCGTTAGGTTCACCACAGAATTTAGGGGGGTTAAATCTTTGGAATCTCTCAAGTACCCGATCCTCACCAACTCCAACGTTACCAAGGTGTTGCTCAGGTCCAGGGCCTTGTTGCCCAGCCATACGATCAAAAATCTCAGTCATACGGTTCATGGCTGTAGCCATTTGCTCTACAAAATTAACCCCAGCCCCTTGATTCTGATCAGCAGTAGATTCATGGTCATTTCCAATACTTTGAAGAAGCCTAGTTCCACGCCCCCGACCTCGTCCTCTCCTACTGTCCATAGTTCTCTAGAGGGCCATCAAATTATCATGAACACAGGAAAAAGTAACAACACAATTAGAATAATTGCTTTAGAAAGTAGGCAAAACACTTTCATAATTACATTTCATTACAATAGGGTGCCAAGAGTACATCAGTTAAGCATGCTTTTGTCAAAAGATACACATTGGTATATCAAGTTCTCAAGTACACTTAAACAAAAATATGGTACTTGACAAGTTAGCAAGCATGCACTTTACAAAGTTGGGAACCCACTCTACGTGCTTACTCCCCACAAAAGATTACAAAACTCTAAGGTCAAGTCAAGCTAATCTATCAGTCCAAGAAGAAGAAGTCTCCGTGGACTCATCCTCGAGGGATCGACATCGCATCGAGGATCCCTCGGCCTATGGCAGGCGTCTCCAGCAGACTCACTGGAGGCTCTCCTCCCAAATCAGATCAACAGAGGTGATTAACCAATCCTCCTCGACTCGGTTAGCCACAATCACTCCTCCAATCAAGGTCTCACATCCAGCAGCAATATCCTCGGCCCTCTCTCGAGCCACCCTCACTATCCTAGCTGCTCGCCATTAGCTGAACCTCACCTCAAGCTCTCCAATCCTAGCCAATCAAGTCTGAACCACAGTAGCAAGCCTCTCAATCTCTCTCTGGCGCTCTCGACTGATCCTAGTCAGCCTCTTCCTCTCTCGGTAGGCTGCCAGGACCACATGATCTAGATAAGCAAAGGCTCTCCAACATCCACAGGAGGCACGCCTAGTACGAATCCTAGGGTTGTAGGCCGCATGAGCACCCCTGTAACCCCGTAAGAAATCGTGGGCTGTGTCCGCACCCACTACTACCTGTGCTCCATGACCTATAAGAAAGAATCCCCATTAGTACTCGTTCTAACTTAAAGGTCAATAATACTTAATCATAACCAACTAACCCTCACTTCACTTTTATTCCCAACCTACTAAACCCTTAACAATTCACTAACTCTCACTATGCCCAGACTATTCAAACCTAGGCTCTGATACCACCAGGATCGACCCCACCTTCCCCTAATGGCCAAGGGGTCGAACCCGCCTAACTCTCGCCAGGACTCACTCACTCACTTGTTCAATAATACTTAACAAACTAAAACCCTGGATACAATACAGAAGGGTACAATGTCTTACAAATACATAACATCCCAATTACAATTCAATAATACATAGTTCCATTATACAAGAGTCCGCCAAAGGGGCAATATTCAAAATTCTCCAAAATACATATCGAAACATATGAAAGCCCTAATCTCAAGGGTTGGCACCACCACTTGGTTGCTCATTTCCTGCTAAAGAAAACAAATTGAAAGGGTGAGCTAAAAAGCCCGTGAGTTCCCAAAAACATGCAAGTCACTTAATACATAAACAATTTCACTTCACAAGAGCACTTGGAATATAAACAGATAGAAAAGCAATTAACAATACAATGTAGGATACTGGAGCCCTCGGGGCCAAATTCCACCTAAACTTGCCCACCTAACCACGAACTGTAGTTGACACTCACAACTGTCACTATTACCATGTAGAACTCCTCTTTCCCCTTACCTCCAAACCCCCAGACGCCAAACACTTTTCGCTTCACTTTGATAGTGTACACTGTACTTTCACTTTTCGAGACAAGTCTCAAGTACACTTCACTTTAAAACACTTCACTTTATTTAAGTACTCTCCATTAGGGACAAGTCCATACGCCAAGTCCAGAGTACATTTTCAATTCACTTCACTGGGTTGTTGCTCTTTTGGAGACTGGTTCAAAAACCAAGTTCCGAGCATATATCACTGGTCTGAGTCACTGTGCTTTGTGACATTTAGGTAACCCTAAGGCTCTTTCCTATCTCCTCGACCTAGGCCTAGCCTCCGGTTCGAGTTGGCGGGTTCACCTATAGGTCTCAGGGATTTCCTGACCTTTCCAAACACATGCAATCACTATAATACACTTTAAAGCACTTTACAATCAATCACTTCAAGTCACTTTCACAATCACTTTCACTCAAATGGAGTAGGTGCGATAAAGTACACACCATCCCCATTAGAGGGTTCAAAGATCAATTTACATATAACAATCACTTCATTGCACTCATTTACAAACATTTGCACGTAAACACGAAACAAGCATGGAAACTCATCGAAGTAAAGTTCAGCTTCCACGTAGGGTTCAAAATCACCGCCTTGCACACTCCCTAAAATAATTTAAAACAATCAATGAGATTCAATTCATTCTTTTTCATTCACTAATCACAGTTCACTTCCACTTTTAGTTTCAAACTATAATTTTCTAAAACTCTCTCGAGAAAAAGCTTTCATTTCACATAGTTCAAAGTTCCAAATAGATTCCCCTTGGAAAATCACTTTATCGTTTCAAATGGAAACTTCTCACCGATATACTCATTGGCACTACAAGCACATTTTCTTTAACAAAACATTTAATGAGGACTCACACCTCAAAATCACTTTTTACACAACACGTTCGACATTCATTTTTGGCTGAAAGTTCCATTTTGACATAAAACGCTTCATATCAAGCCATTATATTCAAAATCCTCAGAATTTAGCCAAAATACCGTAAAATCTTCAAATTCAGTCAAATAGCACTTTTCACTCAAATTTCATGAAAACTGCACTTTTTACCCTTTTTAAAATCCAAACACTCACTCACACACACATACACTCACAATTTGATAATATACACACATTTTTTTCCTCAAAAGTAAACCCTTCAAGAACATTCACGACATTCCAAAATCAAACATTGAAATCACCAGGCATGGGTTTGGCCATAACATACATTTTCCTTCAACTTTTCAACAACTGAAAACCCTAATTTCTAACCATATCAAGGCAAGTTCACAAATAACAATCAAATTCCCAATCAGGTCCTCAAGTCCGCCACCTAGAGGCCACCTCAAGTCCGCTACCTAGGTTGGGATTTCAAGAGCCCAACTTCATCATTTCAGATGAGATCATTTTTATCAATATAAACCACAGATCTACACTAATCAATGCTAATAAAGCTAGATCTACAAGATTCGAGGTTTATACCTCCGGATCTATCAAGATCCAACGAGATCCGGCAAGATCCAATGAAATCCCTCAAGCTTTCCTTCAAGAAAGTAGCCTCCAAGCTTGATGACTTCCAAAAACCCTCGATCCTAGCCCAAGATCTTCAAGATTCATCGAGGATATCCGCCACCAAGTTCAACCTCGAGCCTAAGATGATCACCCAAGCTTTTCTTTCCTTCCTTTTTCCTCTCAAAGGTTCGGATCTCTCTCCCTCTCCTCTCTCCTTGGTTTGGCTGGAATGGGAAGGAAGAAACCAAGCCCACAATCCATCAATCAAGTTTCATAGGTTCAAGATGCAAGTTAAAAGAAAGAATGGAAGTTCAAGATGCAAGCTTTACCTCTTTCTTCCTTCTCCAAAACTGGTCCAATCTCCCTCTCTCTCTTCACTCTCTCAGCTGCAAGAGGTGGTGAGGATGGTGGTGATTGATGGTGTTTGAAGCTTCAAGAAGAATGGATGAAGATCTATGGAGAAAACTTGCTCACTCTCTCTCTTTTTCTCCCTTCTCTCTCTCGGCAGTCTCTCTCTCTAACTCCCCAAATTTGCAGCTGAAAATGAAGTATAAGGGTGCAAGAAGTCAAGGCTTTTATTACCCAAAAGGTGCATTTCCTTATTTCAAGGGAAAAGTGCTTTTTGGCACTTTATGTAGCGTCACACGCGACAGTCTAACTTACACTGGTTTCTTTCATCCCGATACTGTCTCACCATAATAATATTTCCAAAATATCATTACATATGCTCGATTTCAAGTCCAAGTCACTATTCACGCGTCGGAACAATTTTTAACGCTAAATTTTGGCCAAAACCACACACCGGCAAACAATTCGTATAAAATTCTCTAAATTGAGAAATAATCACTTTAAACATATTTTCACTAATATTTCAATAAATAAACTCAATATAAATATTATTATGCAATTTAGAAATGAATTCAAATTTTTGAGGCCCTCACAGCATTGGCTTGAGATAATTGACTTGAACTTGGACCAAATTTTGACTAAACTAACTAAATATCTAAGAGACTTAATCTCTTAGCTAAAAAAACAGCCAAGAGGGTCGGCCAAAGCAAGGAGAAAAGAAGGAAGAAAAGAGAAGGAAAAAAAGAAGAGAGAAAAAGAGAGGAAAAAGAGAGAAAAGCTTGGGGATTTTTACCAATTTCAACCATCCAACCTTGATTGAAAGATAGGAAAAGTGGATTGACCTTGGGAGCTTGCAACTTCATCAAGAACATAAGCCAAAGAGGTACTCTTCCTTTATGTGCAAGCTGGAATTTGGTTTAAATTGATGAAGATGATGGATTTTATGAATGTTCTAACTTGATTAAAGATCCTAGTTTGCTTGGAAGATGATTCCATGGATTGGTTTTATTGTTTTGCTTGTCTTGAACCTTGGCCAAGAGCTAGGGTTAGGGTTTCATTAGTTGCAAGATTTAATGTTGGGAATTGATGTTTCTAGTTGTTGGTTGGACTAAATTAGCACTTGTTCTTGCTTTAATTAATAGATTGATGGAGTAATGATGTTGATTTCTTGATTCCCAATTTCGGCCAGAAAGCACTAAGTAGGGTTCCTGGTTTATGATTTCTAATGGCTTGAATTAGTGTTTCGTGTGCGCATTGCATGTTATTTAAAGTGTAGTTGGTATAGTGGTTGTTCGATTGGCAATGGTGAGAGGTTGAACCTGAGTTAAAGTTAATGTTCTTGGACTACCGTAGTGTGTTTGGTAGGGTAAATGGATGATTGATCGACCACTAATGGTGCATTGAAGCACCTTGATTAGCAATGTATGAGTTGGAGTCGATTTGGAACCGAATTGGAAGAGTTAAGCGCATTGGGTGCATGAGTATGTAATGTGTGTGTGTTGAGGGTAATGTTGGACGTTTAAATGCTGCATTTGCATGTTTATTATCTCTTTCGAGTCATTTGTATCACAGGCGCGTGAATTGCATTTGGTTTGGACGTGTTTGGGCGCGAAACTGAAAAACAGGGGAGACCAAACCAATGACTTTGGCTCTGTTTTGCGTGTCTATTCATTGTGAGTTGGCTCTTGGCCAAAACATGGAAGTTGTAGCCTTGTATACCAGCTTTCCAGCGCCTTTGGAATTTCTTGATTTGGATCTTTGTATGCTGAGATATGGCCATTTGAATTCGGCCTGTCAGCAAGTCTGATATGAAGAAAATGGAACTATTTTCGTGTGTTTTGACCCAGAATGAGTGGATCTGGGCAGAAATGGTCTTCATTAAAGTTATATCTTGTTCTCTTAGTTTCGAAACGACACCTCGTGCACTTCAATCCGACACTTGTACCATGAGTTATGATTGAAATGGCTCAGGGTATCAAATCTGCCTTTCACACCTTTTAGCGTGTGTTTTCCGTTTTGCTTCTAATGTCGTCCGTTTTCGATTTCACGCCCATGCATGTACCTTATTTTCTATTGTAAGTGGTTTTAAGTGGTTTTGGCATCTTAGTGATTGTTTGAGTAATCTTTTGGCTCAACTTTTCACAGGAGGTGACGAGGTCGAGGAGACCGGGGAACCTTTCTAACCTATTTGCTTTTGTACTACTTTTGGTGAGTAATTAGGACTTTATATGTGATTATATTGTGAAATGTGATAAGTGGGCGCTTGGACGAGGGTGTACTTTATCGCACTCGGCCTAGGCTCCATATACGGTTCTTGAATGCATGTGTTGTGTGATATATGATCTGTCAAATGTGATATTGTTAGTGATAAGTGACCAAGTGGATGGTCTGATCCCAAGGGATGCCTTTGGGGTCTCAATGTCAATGTTGCTCTCTGACCACTTGGATGGTTTGATCTCAAGGGATGCCTTTGGGGTCTCAATGTCAATGTTGCTCTCTGACCACTTGGATGGTTTGATCTCAAGGGATGCCTTTGAGGTCTCAATGTTAGTGTAGCACTCTGACCACTTGGATGGTCTGATCTCAAGGGTTGCCTTTGGGGTCTCAATGGTAAATGTTATTCTCTGACCAAATAAATGGTTTGATCTCAATGCCTTTGGGATCTCAATGTTACTATTGGTCAAGCTGCTATGTACTGTAGACTGGCCAGAATGGGTTGATAAGGTGGACGGTTGGAGGATAAGTGGGGTCTACGGATTATCGGGTGACAGAGTGTTAACGGATGATCAAGCGTGGAAATTGAAATGGCTTTGAAGCCACCCGTTTCCTTATTTTGTGATGTTACTTTTTGCTATTGATTTGAAATATATGTGGAAATATGATTTACGTGTGCCCCCCCTTATTATTCACTAAGCATATAGCTTACCCTTTTTCAATTTGTTTTCTTTAGCAGGGGGCCGAAACGGAAATTGACACGTGGGAGGCATAGTGTATCCTTTTAGCTTTAGTACTTGTTTTGGGTTGAAGTTTTGGCCATGTATATTGTGTTTTGTATAGTGGGTGTGAGAACCCTTAACGGGAGTTACTCTTTGACTCTCGTGGTCTTGTAATGGATATTATGCATATATAATGTACATATCGTACCTTTGTGAGAATTTGACGCTTTTATCGTTTTTGCTATCGAGTCCTGGTGAGAGTTGGGCATGCAATCCACTAAGCCCTTTGGTACGCCTCTGGGTACGGTAGGGTCATCACAGTTGTTATCAGAACGCCTGGGTTAGAGAACTTGGGCAGTTGGGGAGTATATTAAAGGACTGGACTATGTTTAGTAAAATGAGGTGCCGGGGTAACCGGTGGACCTAGTGGTGAGGGAGTGAGACCCCAGGGGTTTGGAGGACCAGTGAACCAGATGGTGCACCGGCGTCTGTTTAGGTACCAGAGGAGGGTCGGTGGGCCGCATATCCTGTATTTCCCTTATTTTTGGGAGGACCGACCGTGTAAGTGTCGACACCTTCAGATATCCCGATGAGGTTGTCTAACCTCTTGAACCTTGCAAGTCAACTCCAGATTAAGACCGGCTTTAAGACCAGCGCCAGAGTTCCGGTCGTGAAATTTACCTTTTAGGCCCGCTTGTTTTGTACGGATTTCGTCACAAGAGTGGCGACGCTCGTATCAGTTGGGGCGGGGCCCGTGGAGGGGATGGACTCCAGGGACTCCGTGGGTTTTATCATTAGAGATGATGACTTGTTTTGCCTGGGTGATGTTTTTGGAGCCGGCATGCTCGTGTAAATAGTTATTTTGTATTAACTGACTGGTGGATGAGATATGCATATTTTTGGCGTGGCTTGTATATACATGTGTATTTATATGTGATCCTTGTATGTTCTTTGTATGTTTGAGCTAGTATGTCAGGCAAGAACGGGTTTCGGTTGATTTACGCCTTGGGTGGCCAACCTTGGTGTGATAAGACTCGAGTTTGTTTTGGTGCTTGAATACGCTCATGTCTTTTGAAATGTTTTTAAAAAATAGTGATGGAAACGAAGTTGACTTTTTCGAGAAAATAGAGCCTTTTGGATCCGCTATAACTGTTTTGTGAATGGCTGTTGACTGTTTATATTTTTGGTGTGTGCTCTTTGATGCTTTATTATGCTTTCTTTTAAAATATATTAAACCCTTATTATTATATTTTGCTTATAATAGAGCACATCTAACTAAACAAATGGAAACCGGTGGTCCAAGTGGACGAGGTAGAGGTAGGGGTCGGGGTCGAACACCCGAAAGAGAGGAACGGGGAAATGAGGCAGAGAACCAGTTCGCTACCGCTATCCAATGGATGGCTGACTTACTGGAACGGGTAGTTGACCAGCAAGGTTAAGGTCAGGGGAATAATCGTCATAATAATAATAATCATGAGGGTGAGGACCGTGCTTTGGAACGGTTCCAGAAGTTTTTGCCACCCAAGTTTTTCGATGGATTCAACCCGGACGTAGCGGAGGGTTGGCTGGATAGGATGATGGACATATTTGCCGCCTTAGGGTATTCCAAAGAGCGACAGATAGCTTTTTCTGTTTTCCAATTTGAAGAGGCAGCTCGAGCCAAAAAACAAGCACCAGACTGACACAATCAACTAGTACAAAAAACAAAATGATTTGTTGGCTGATGAGATGGGACTAGATGGGACGGATTGCTTATTCAAGAAATAAGTTAACTAGAAAACAATAGAAACTAAGTTTTGAGTGAAAAATAAAAAATAAACAAAAAATTGGAGAATTGAGGAACGAAATTATTGAGAATTTGAATATAAGGCTTTTGATACCATGTTGAATGAATTGTTTCAGAGACAAATGTTTATTGAGTTGGATACCGAATACAACAAAACGATGCCTATATTTATAGGCAGTACACAATGAATCTAGACACCTAGAATGTATGGTAAGATCCTAGTTGATATTTTAATCAATACTAATAATATTAATTGATACAGCAAAATATTCTATTAACAAAAACAATAATCCTAATTGATAAAATAAAATATTCTATTAACATTATGAAATTGTCACAAGCATATTTAATATGAAGGTTTGTAATTAATAATTACATTTTCTATCCACTATTCTTTTTCTTCTTCTTCTCTCTCTCTTTTTCTAATTTTTTCCTTTCTAAAACTTTTAAATATTGTTGTATGTCTCTAATGCTGCATGGTTGTTGACAATGCAGATGCTGATGATGTTGGACGAGGAGAGGGGAAGAATGGAAGGAAGAAAACAATCCAAAAGTAGTGGTGGTAAATATTCTGAGGATGCTGTGAGGAAGGCTATGTCTCATTTTCCTTTCACCGATGGGAGCTCAATCACCAAGTACGCAAAGAAGTCTGAACCTTTGGCATGTGGTACCAATGCTACTAATATTGGTGTTGTAATATTGGTGCGAGTGATGGTGCTAGCATAGGTGGTAAAGGGATAGGTAAAAAATGACGAGGGAGAAAAAGAAAAGTGGTGGAGAGTGAACTACCTTGTGATGGGGATAGGGACTTGAGTCCCTGAAGGTGGAGAGTGCTAAAGCTGCAAAAATGGGAAGGATGGGAGTACACATGAAGTTTTGAAAGGTGGTAGAGATGCTGATACAGGTGGAGATGTGGCTACTAATTCTTTATCATAGTTTTAAAACTCGGTCTGAATCACCCTGTTGAATCGTTGTCCTGGCCAATTTTTAAGTTAGGCTACGTGGTAAGTTTTGAAAGGTCGTCCCAAATTTTCAAGAGAAAATTGCAGTTTTTGTACCAAATATTTGGGGTATCAGCAATTTGAGTCCCTAATGTTTGGACAAAAGAAAATCTAGTACCAACTGTTTCAATTTTTCAGCACATTGAGTCCTATTGCCTGGTTTTGGCAAAATCTTACCGGAATCCAATTGTGTGCCACTTACATGCCAGCAAACAAATTAAAGAAACTAAAGAAAAAAAGGAAAAATTTTAGTTGTCATAATTTATAATTAAAGGGCACTAATTAGAGTGCAAAAAATTGCTATTTTGGTACCAATGTTTGAGATATTTGTACTTTTAATCCCTAAATTTTGAGAAAGCAAATCTGCTAACAAATATTTCAATTTTTTAGTATATTTAGTCCTATTGATTGGTTTTGGCAAAACTTATCGAAATCCAGTATTCATATGCCAGCAACCAAATTCTCAAAAAAAAAAAAAGAAAAGAGGAGAAGTTTTTATTTTTCATAATTATAATTAAAGTTCACTAATTACTCTAATTGGTTTTTAATCTTTAACTAAAAAAAAGCTAATAAAACTTGAAAAAGTTTGGACACTTCTTAGGAGTGAAGAAGGGGGGAGAGGGGAATAACTTGTGAGTGAGTGTGATTGTTGAATAGATGTCGAACTTTTTTGCAGGTTTTATTAGCTTTTTTCTTTTATTATTTGAGTTAAAGAGTGAAAACTAATTACCCTAATTAGTGACCTTTAATTATAGATTATGGCAACTAGAATTTTTTCATTTTTTTCTTTATTTTTTATATTTGGTCATCAGCACAGGAGTAGCATGTGACCGGAGTCTAGTAAAATTTTACCAGAACCAGTCAATAGGACTAAATGTGCCAAAAAATTAAAACTTTTGGTACTAGATTAGTTTGGTCCAAAGTTTAGGAACTAAATTGCCGATACTCTAAACATTTGGTACCAAAACTGTAATTTTCTCAATTTTAAATGCCTGTTCAATTATTTGGTTGCACTACTAATTCATCGAACTGAAACGGTTTCTACTCTACTAGTCCAATTCATGGTCTGGTCCGCTTTTTTGGTTCTTTATTTAAACAAGCATGCCTACTGTAGCAAATGTAAACATTGGGGTAGGGAGGTAGGAGGGGGTGAGTATTAGTACACATATTATGTATAATTTTAATGTTAAATCTTCTACTTTTTAAAATTCCAAATGTACCCCCAGTTTTGGCAAAATTGTGTGTTTTCCATTTTACTATTTTAAAATTATACTTTAGTTTTGAATCATTTATAAACTTCAAATTGCTTATGTAATTTCATGTTTTTTATATACAGAACCATTTTCAAATTTAATCATTTATTTGTCATGAGAACATAAGCAATTTATCATTTATTTGTTATGCATTTATAAAATTACAGGACAATAATGATTCAGTAATGGTTAATCTTATAGTTGATCAATGACACAATAAATCTTTGGGTTTCAAAGCCTTGGTTTTTCACCATGAGCTTGATGTCTTCGTACATTATCACTTCTCAAATTTCCAAAACCAGGAGATAAAAGAATGCCAAGACTCTAGCCTGCTCAACGCATGAAGAAAAAATTTGATCACTCTCTTTTTGGTTCATCATGAGAATAAAAAATTGAACAAAATCCACTCATATAAGTATCTCAACACATGCACGCATCACAATCTTCACAGACTCACTTATACTCTCTTTTTAATTCACCACGAGAATAAACAATTAAACAAAGTCCACTCATATAAGTTCCTAAACACACGTTCAGCGCAATCTTTATAGACTCACTTATATGGCGCAATCTCTAATGCTGCATGGTTGCTAACAATGCTAATGCTGATGATATTGGACAAGGAAATAGGGAAGAAGGGAAGGGAGCAAACAACTCCAAAAGCAATGGAGGTGAATATTTTAAGGATTCTGTGGAGAAGACCGAGTCTCATTTCTTCCAACTAATGGGTGTTCAATCACGGAGCAGGTGAGTGACTTTGAACTTTTGGCATGTGGTACACTGGTACCAATGCTGCTGATATTGGTGTTGCGAATGCTGGTGTGCGTGGTGGTGCTAGCATAAGCGGGGAAGTGGTAGGTAAAACATGACGAGGGAGAAAAAGAAAGGTGGTGGGAATTGGACTCTCTGGTTATAGGCTGCGGTACTTGAGTCCTTGAAGGCGGAGAGTACTAAAGTTGCCAATATTGGGGAGGATGGGAGTACTATGGTTTTACGACCAAGTCTGAATCATCCAACTGAATCGTTGTCTTGGCTACTTTTTGAGTAAGGTTATGTGGTCAGGTTTGAAAGATCGTCCTAAATCTTTAATACCGTTGTCTGGTTAGACTGTCAACTCATCAAACTGAAATGGTTTAAGGCAGTTGAGTAGTAGCAGATGTACTATGTATAATTTTGATGTCAAATCCTCTATTTTACATATTTCCAAATATATCCTCATTTTTTGCAAAATAATGTTTCTCCCATTTTACTATTTTAAAAGCTTACTTTGGTTTTATATCATTTATAAATTTCAAATTGCTTATGTAATTTCATGTTTCTTATATACAGAACTATTTTCAAGTTTGATCAAATTATGAAGCAAAGCACTTCATTTTCTTTCATTTCTTTCTTTTTTCTGTTTAAAGGAATTTGATTTCTTGTTTAATTGAGTGATCAAACATGTACATATATAGAGAGGGTAGGAGGGAGGGAGGTCATTTCATTGGACTATATGGAAACATAAGCAGTATATCAATTATTTGTTATGTATTTGATAACATCATAGGTCATTATTGATTCAACAATAGTTTGTCTAATAGTTGATCAGTGACTAATGGTACAATAAATTTTTGGGTTTCAAATCCTTGGTCTTACCACAAGCTTGATAGCTTAGTGCATGATCATTTCTCGAATTTCCACAACCAGATGACAAATGAATGCTAAGGGTCTAGCCTGCTCAACGTATCATAAAAGAAAAAAAAACTGATAACTCTCTTTTTAATTCACCATGGGGATAAACCATTAAACAAAATCTAATACAGTGCAAACTAATGAAAATATGGCTAGTATATTAGTTTTATTTTCGTAATGCAAACATGGCTAGTGCAAAGATATTAGAAGAGGATGACGATGTACTATAAATTTCACCTTAGCCATCCACAAATTAAAATGCTCAAGAACCAGCAAAGATTTGTGATAGCAAACATGCCTTCTCTCTCTTATTGAGTCGAAACAGACATTCGAAAAAATGGTCATACACTAAGGTGTTCTAACTATCACAAGGCAGATTTCTGTTCAATAAATGACAAAGTGATGGCAGCAACATTATTTTTTGTCCATATTTAGGAGTTGAAATATGGCAAACACGTAAGATTTTCCAGAATTCCAACATCAGATATTTGAATATAATAATAATATAATCACATACCATTCTTTGAAGATAGCCTAAGAAATTTTGTAAAAGATTTTTTTCTTTGTAGAACAATGTAGCATGTCCATTTGGAGTCTTGTTATATATTCAAACAATGTAGTATGCCATTTGCCACAAAATGCCTGTGACCAACCATTGGTATGAGACTTGCAAAGAACCTTTTGGATATTGTTGCCATTTTCGTGTTTAGTTGGTTCAATTTCTCGTTAGATTCAAATTCTCCAACTTCGTATCTTCGATGTCCCTAAGTGGCTTCAAATATATAATTAAGCTTCATAGGTATAGTTTGACCTCTACTAGAAATGACCTATTTTGAACATTTAGCTGTGGCAAACTAGCTGATGCTTAAGTATGACATATCCTATGAAGGCATTCAATCTAGGTGGAAAAACGGGCTATCTTCCTAAGCTTAATCAGCTCATCTATCTAAAATTGGAATCCAAAAAGAATGCTTGTATTTCTTCAAAAGACATGAAATTCCAAGATGTGGACGTGCAAGTAATAAGCACCATTGTCTTCTTCTTAATTTACTAGTCCCTTGTTTTTCCAAAGGCAAAAACATTCAAATTTCAATTAATTATTTCTATAAAGACTTGATACTATGTGATTGTTTTGATACAATACGGTGTTTTCATTTTTAATCAAACTTCTCTTGGAGAAACAATGATTTAGAAATTATGGGCATATTGCCTCAATGTGTTTTCTGTGGCCTTGAAAGAGTTTGAATTACCTATCATTTTGGGACTTCTATGGGACTTCAATTGATGAAGCTTTTCCTAAAGAATGTGAAAGCTCTTCAGCTGATACTTATATATGCTCTTGAGCTCTTATTATTCTAAAGATTTTGCTAAAGTTCCAATTGCAGTCTTAATTGGAGTAATATTTTTTTCTTGTGACTAGCTACGTTATTCATTTTTCATTTTTCTCCTACATTACCGACCTGAGGATCGTCAAAAATTCTGGCATTCCATGCGAAGTACGTGTACATACCAAGTACGATGCTATGATCTATATGACTATATATGGATATATGGTGTAGGATAGATATAGGATACTCTTGAACCAAATTTGTGGCAATTCAAGGATGAAGAAAAGAATGCTAATTGGAATGTACAGGGATAACAGGTCCTCAGCTTGCTAAAGGTTTGGCACATCATAACTAGTCTACCGGTGAGGTTAGCAAAAGCGTGTATGAAGATGAGATTTTCATCCACCATAGCTTTGATAGAAAAACCTTAATTAATGAGTAGGAGTTTCTAATAAATAGAAAATCTTCAAGCTGGAATGACTTTACTCGTACCTGAATAAACAATTATATCTAATTGCTCAAGCGTCACTTTGCAAAAAAGATAAGGTACTAATGATGGTATTTACTCAAAATTAAATGTGCAAAAACCTTATTTGTTAGAAAGTTTTTAGTCTAGCGACTAAGATTGAAATTCTTCCATGTCTTCTCCTTGATTCTTACTTTTTCTTTTTTAAAAACTTTCAAAAAAATATTAAAAATACTCTATTTGTCATAGTTTTTCAGTATAGCAACTCAAGAGGCAATGGCACATCTCCCTATTTGTTATAATATACAACAAACTAATATTGTGATATTTTGCAGCGCCCCTAAACCTGCTTTTAAGGTTGAATCGCCCCCTAAAAACTGCACATTATAAACTTAATTCTCAAGCTTAAGAATTCAACTTCAGTAGAATTCCCTATGTGTGACAGATTCTACTAGAGTTAAAAGCACTCGTGCATAAAGTATATATAGAATTTATTTGTTTTTTCTGAAATAAATTTTTGAATTGGTTTATGCAGAAAACTTCTACATGCTTTTAGTGGGATGGCGCCTGACACACAATTAGATTGGCACTCAGGTATCCAAATGACTTAAGGTGGAAGAAAAAGTCCAAAATCTTTTATAATACCAAAGATCGAATGCTATTTTATAAAATTATGCAGTTCTCTGAGAATGTGGGGCGCTCATGTGTCTAATGGTAACTGTGTTTCCTTTCAAGCAGCGAAAGAGAGTATTGATCATTTATATTTTCATTGTGATATCATTTCTGCTATATGGCAGAAGGTTCGGAGGTTATGGTTAACTTATAAAGGCAGACTTTCCTTAACTGAGGAGCATTGTTGATTGGCTGATCAACTAACTTTGCTGGATGCATTAAAAGATTAGCCAAGGCCGTATTCGTAAATCAGGTTTGGAAAGCAAGGAATGCTGCTATGTTCTGACACATTTCTTGCTCTTCCACGAGCATTCTGTAAGCCATTACTTCAGATGTCCAAAACGTGGCGCTGACTTGGGAGTCTGCTTCAAGAACACCGAAAAATTGGAGGATAGTTTGGATTGGAATATTCCTCTTACTTGTTTAGGATAAGTAGGGGTGACCACGGTCAGGTTTGAATCGGAATCGGACTAGTGGTTTATTGAGTCTAAACTGGAATGAAAATTGAGAAACCGGAATCGGAACCATAATTGAGACTAAAGATTTCGATTCAATTTCACGAAAATTTTGAATTGGAGCCGGAACCAGCGGTTCAAGATCCGTTCAAACTATCTAAAATACATTTATATCCTGAGTTATTGGGCTTTTTTTATTCGATTTAGAATTCAATTTCAATAACCAACGCACAATATCAAATAATCTCAGTTTTAATCCAACAACCTATTATCCAAATTCATTAATAAATCCAGATACAATAAATAATTTAGGTTTAAATCCAATTTAATCAGAGTGTTAAAGTCAAACTAAACAAAGTATTAAACTATCATTTGATGACACTTTGAGTTTGACTAGTCACTATGACATAGTCTCAAAAAATTAAGTTGAGGTATTTAAAGTATTCAATATAAAAGTATTAAATTAATCAAAGTATTAAACTAGATTATGTATCTTTTTATTTTATTTAAAGCATTCAATATAATTTGAGGTATTTTTTCATAAAATTTGTGTTCTTTATTTTTTTATTGCCACATGATAGTACAACAAAATTTATAATTTTTTCAATATTAGTTGTTATATTTACTTAAAATCGGTTTTATAATACAAACAATTATACGTAACTAGAAGAATTGAAACTTGAACCGAAACCAGAACCGGAAGAAATTAAAACCGTAATTGAATCGGAATCGGAAGTTCAAGAACTGTAACTATGACAACCCCACTTCTCCTTAGGGCGTACCCTAAGGTATCCGTGGACTGCCTGCCTAACTCTCGCCAGGACTCACTCACACACAGATCACTAATATACCAAACTAAAATTTCCAACCACAAATCTAAACCAAATAACAATTTACAAATACAATACTCCAATCTTACAATCCCAAGTTACATAAAGTACCCAATCAATCATTCAAATTCTCATAATACAAGTACTCTCAAAACCATAGTCCAAGTTTGTCATACCAAACACAAAAGTAAACTCTAAGCCTAATGGTTGGCTCCTTCACTTGGGTTCTCAATCCCTGCTAAGGAAAACAAATTGGAAAGAATGAGCTAAAAACCAAGTGAGTTCCAAAAGCATGCAAAGCACATAGAACATATAACATTTCACCTCAAATTCGGATTTAGTAACAAACACACAAGGAAAGTAGGTAACATTGAAAAGGGAGGATATAGGGGCTCTCAGGAGTCAGGATCCACAACGCTCGATCTCGAACCAGGTAGTTGACACTCCATCAACTTTCATACACATAAACCATGTAGACCTTCACTTACTCCTTACTCCTCCAAACCCCCATCGGGCCCGACTCCAAACACTTCACTATATATCACTGGTTTAATGCTCTCATCTGAGACAGTCCATATGCCAAGTCTCGAGCATATATCACTGCACTTCACTTTATATCATTGGTTTAATGCTCTCATCTGAGACAAGTCCATATGCCAAGTCTCGAGCATATATCACTGCACTTCACTTCACCCTATGGCTCGTCCCTTTCTTCTCGGCCTAGACCTAGCCTCCGGCTCGAGTCGAATGGCTCGCCGATAGGTCTCAGGAATTTTTTGATCTTTCACATACACACACAAGTCACTGCAAAACACTTTCACTTTTCTTATATTTCAAATAGAGGTAAGGGCGATGAAGTACACACCACCCCATTTGCTGGTTTGAAAACCCAATTTCACATCAAATCACTTGTCTAACACCTTTCGAATCATATTCACATAAGCACATAACAAACATTGAAACTCACCACAATAGTAAAGTTCATTTTCTAAGTTGGGATCTGGTTCAAATCCTTTCTCACCTCCTATTATCACGAAAAAGGAAGAAATAAGTTTCGCCTCACAAACAGTGAAACTAAACTCAAATAACTCATTCACTTGTCTTATCAAAGTTCTTTACAAAATTCCATTTTCAAAACAAAATTTTACATAAACAACAACTCTATCGATGCGCTCCATCCAAGCTATTTCTAATCTTTTAAACACATTGAAATAAAGTGAGGTATATCACCTCAAAATCACTCATTTAAGTTCAAACTCAACACTACCCTTTTAACCAAAGCTCTAACATATTTTTCAAACAATTTTCACTAGGTCTCAATGCACAATATTCATGAAAATGAGCTAAAGTCTTTCAAACCCACAAATTTGTCCAAAATGGCACTTTTCTCTCATAGTTTAGTGAATTCAATTTTTCACCATTAAAGTTCAAGATTTTAACTCTACTAAAATATACATTCATAAATGAACATAATACATATATACTTAGGCAAAATCTCTTCAAGAAACCTCATAAAATTTTGAAATCAATTGTCAAAATTTCAAAGCATAGGTTCAGCCAGCCCTCACTATTTTCCTTCAAAATTTTCAACATCAAATGCTACTTTTTAACCATAAAATACACTTATCACATAAATGACAAACACAACCATAATCAGGTCCTCAAGTGCGCTACCTAAAAGTCACCTCAAGTGCGCTACCTAAGTTGGGAATTCAAGAGCCCAACTCAAATGCTCCATACATAAGCATTCTTAGGATAATAATCCATGGATCTACAATATTTAACACTAATCATGTTAGATCTAAGAGGTTTGAATATTATACCTATAGATCTATCTAGATCTAACAAGATCAAGCAAGATCTTGTGAGTTCCTCTTCTGAATGATTTCCCAAGCTTAGCAACTCCAAGAATCTCCAACCTTAGCCCCAGATCCGCTTGTTTTGATGATGATTTCTGTCTCCAAACTCAAGAACAAGAAGTTGGCAAACCCAAGAAGCTGTCTTCCCTTTCCTTTTCTCTCTCTCTCTCACAACCACACTCCCACTCTCTCTTTCTCACGGCTGCCAAGGGAAGAAGATGACACAAGAGATGTTGCTTCAATGGAGTCTTTAAACTTCAAAGGTTGGAAGATGAAGAAGATGAACAAGAAACCCTCAAACTCTCTCTCTAATCTCTCTCTCTTTTCGGCCCTCTCTCTTTCTTTCTCCCTCTCTAATGGCAGCTCCAAGAAGGTAGAGGAATGTCTTCAATGGAGACTTGAAGGTTCAAGAAATTTGAGGAAGAAGAAGTTGAAAAAACAAGGTTGCAATCTTTCTCTCTTTTCTCTCTATCTCTACCCGGCTCTCTCTCTCTCTAAATCTCTAAATTTGCAGCTGAAAAATGAAGAGGCAAGAAGCAAGAAAGATGGCTTTTAAGAGACAAAAAGTGTGGTCTTCTCTATTTTACAGAAAAGTGGTCAAACGATCACTTTTTGTCGCGTCGAAGCGCGACACTCTAACTTTTACTGTTTTATCTCATTCTGACACTGTCAAACCTTAAATATATCTCCGTAATATCTCTACATATGCTCGGTTTTGTTTTAAATCACTATTCACACTTCGAAACAGAAATTAACTCTTAAATTGGCCGAACACACACACCGGCAAATAATTCTTGAAAAATTCTCTAAATTAGTAATTAATCACTCAAAATATAAATTCACTCATGTTTTAATAAGTAAATACAATATAAATATTACTATGCATTTTTAAAATAAAATTCAAATTTTGAGGCCCTCACAGTAGCTGTAAGGATTGGTTCAGATTCCACAGATTCCACCTTTCAATAGAGTCGGAATCATTGGTTTTTAAACCGGAACCGGTGGTTTTGAAGCCCCAACCACCCATGAGTATAGGTTGACTAGATATGTAAATAGTTAGTGTCTAATGGAGAAGAAAAGAGGAGTTTTCCTCTCTATACAAACTTCACTGTTTTTCATTAATAAAAGCTTTACAATTTTCCCCCAAAAAATTATGTAGTTCTTTTCATTCATTTTGTTAAAGTCAAAATTTTGGCGAAATCTGGTGCATTTGTTGGTTATGCCGTGTATCCCAGTCTTAACATTTAAAAATTGGTTGGACAATATGAAACTACATTTAAGCAAATTGCCAATTGTTCTATAGTGACAAATCCGTGTTGTTTCAAGTAATAGTTTCATAACTAATTCAACTTTGACATTTTTTGTGCATGCTTTGTTATAACATAAGCAGAGTAGGGGGGAGGGAGGGAGAGAGGGAGGATATAATTGAGGGAATTTGATATGGGCAGTGTTTTGTTGTCCAATTATTTGAAATACAAATTTTCATCATACTTAACAAAATTTTATATTACACTGTGACATACATTTGGATTAATTTTTTATACACTGACAGTGTATTGGATTTTTTACACTAGTACATTTGGATGCTTGTCACATAACTATTATTTGAATTTCAAATTTAAATTTATGTTATGTGACATAATCCAGACCTGCTAGTGTAAAAAAAATTATACACTGATAGTGTATAAAAAAATTATCCTATACATTTTATACATTGTATGAATGCCCTACAGATTTTTTTAGCCATAAAATGTTCATTTGGCCCTCAGACTTTAAAGCTTTCATACTTTTAGCCCCTTAAATATCCATTTTATCTTTTTGGCCCTTAAATTGTTATAAGGTATACATGTGACTCTTCCGTTCGCTGGAGATGTTAAAGTTTACAGAGAGCACCAAGTGGATGCATGAATGATTAAAAAGCTTTTTCTTTTTGTTTTTTGAATAGTGAAAAGAGCATCCAAAATTTAAGGCTTTTAATTCAATACAAATTAGAACAAATAAGTCATATCTTCGGACCCATCCTAACATGAAAGTTTCATTGGTATAAAGTATTGGCAAAGTTGACATATATTGGGTGTTCAAGTAATTAGAAAAACTTGAAATAGTACAAAGTTGAATAGTGAAATTTAGATTATTTGACGCCAAATTTTTTCTCGCTACTTCAAGGAGCATTTTTGTATAAAACTCAAAAGACTAGGTGGAAGATTTGTAAAATGATTATAGAATTACAATCTAAGACTTTAGATCTAGTCTTGTGCAGTGAGACTTGTGACAACCCCACTTCTCCCTAGGGCGTACCCTAAGGTATTAGTGGACCGCCTACCTAACTCTCGCCAAGACTCACCCACACAAATGATCACTAATTCTTCAAAGAAACAATTTAAGTACCAACTCCAAACTTATAATTAACTCATAATCAAACTACTTTGATCTCATAGACCAAAGTTTCATTAACAGTTCTAAACCAAACGACAACTCACAAATTCATGAATCAAATCTTAAAATTCCAAAATACATGAAGTACTTAATGATACATTCAAAGTCTCACAATACAATACTCTAGATCCAAAGTTCAAGTTTTCTCAAGCCAGATACAAAAGTAAACCCTAGTTCTAATGGTTGGCGCCTTCACCTGGGTTCTCAATCCCTGCTAAGGAAAACAAATTTAAAAGAATGAGTTAAAACTTAGCGAGTTCCAAAAGTCATGCATTTCACATAAAACATACGATATTTCACTTTAAATCCACATTTAGAAACAAGCAAATAAAGAAAGTGAATAACATCACAATGGTAGGATACAGGGACTCTTAGGAGTCAAGTTCCACGAAACTTGATCACGTTCCAAGTAGTTGATACTCTGTCAACTTTCATATAATCCATATAAAACTCCACTTGTCAACCATCTCCGTCCACTATTTCAACCCCCCAACCGCTCGTCTGACAAGAAATTTATTTGTGTATTGCTCTCCATCAGGGACAAATCCATACACCAAATCCAGAGCACCCATCACATTACGTCGCCCAAGGTTAGTTAAATCTCCTTGACCTGGGCCTTCCCAAGGCTCGATTCGATAACTCACCAAGGGGATTTAGAAATTTCTCGAGAATAACAAGTACAAGACACGTCACGTCACGTCACATCAAGACATGTTAAAAGGAAGAATATCACCTTTCAAATGGTAGTGAGTGCGATAAAGTACACACTACCCCATTTGAAGGATTATCCAACCAAGATATTCAAAACACGACACGTCAGGAAATCAAAATATGATTCATATCAAATCACGAGGTTCAAGTCCACATAACAAGCCAAGAAACATGCATGGAAACTCACCAAAGTAGCAAGGTTCAATCTCCAAGTTTGGATCTGTTTCAAATTCTTCCCCACTTCCTATAAACAAGTAAAAGAAGAAATAAGTTTCGCCCCACAAATAGCGAAACTAAACTCAAATAACTTAGTCATTCGTTTTATCAAAATTATTCCGAAAATTCCTCTAACTTTGCTCGAGTGAAAAGTAGTTACTCGAGTTGAAAATCTCATCATAAAAGATTCCATTTTCGAATCGATACACCATTTAAGCAAAATACTCCATCGATGCATTCCATACTCGCAACTTCTCAATTTCTAGAACAAGGAAATCAAGTGAGGTCTTCACCTCGAAAATCACTCATTCAACCTTAAACTCAACACTAAACTTTAGTTAAGGTTTTAATACATGTTTAGAACAACTTTCACCGAATCTCAATTCAAAATTCATGAAAAATAGCTAAAACATTTCAAACTCTCAAATTTGTCCTAATAACATATTTACCCAAAAATTAGTGAAAACTCAACTTTTCACCATTAAAATTCAAGATTTTAACTCCTTTCAAGCATATACGCATATACGAACATAATACATATTTATTTAGGCAAAATCTCGCCAAGAAACATCATAAAATTTTGAAATCAAGCATCATAACATTCCAAGTGAGATTCAGTCAGCCCTCTTGATTTTTCTTCAAAATTTTCAACATCATTCTTACTTTCTAACTACAAAATAAACTCATCTCATAAACAACAACCACAACCACAATCAGGTCCTCAAGTCCACTATCTAAAAGTCACCTCAAGTCAGCTACCTAAGTTGGGAATTCAAGAGCCCAACTCAAATGTTCCAAACATAAGCATTTCTAGTAAAATAAATCGTAGATCTGAAAGATCTAGCACTAATAAAGTTAAAACTAAGAGATTGAAGTGTTATACCTCAAGATCTAACTAGATCTAGCAAGATCAAGTAAGATCTAGTGTTGATTCACTCAAGAATGAACTTCCAAGCTTTGTAATCTCAAGAACCTTCAAGTTTAACCAAAGATTTCCTTGCTTGATGATGGTTTCCTCCTCAAATTTCAACAACAAAAAGATGCCAAGTAAGATGAACAACAAGATGAGCTTTCTTCCCTCTTCATTTCTCTCTCTCAATCTCAGACCTCTCTCCCTCTCTCTCTCTCTCTCACGGCAGCCACTAGGAGGAGGAGGAACAAGAAAATTGCCTTCAATGGAATCTTCAAGGTCCAAGGAATTGAGGAAGAAGAAGAAGTTGGGAGCAAGAAGAAGTTGGGAGCAAGTTTGATTTCTCTCTCTCTCTCTACTCGGCCCTCTCTCTCTCTCTAAAGCTCCAAAAATTGCAGTTGAAAAATGAAGAGGCAAGGAGCAAGAATTGTGGCTTTTTATGTACAAAATACTTGGCCATCCTTAATTTAAGGAAAAGGTGACCAACTTCACTTTTTGTCGTGTCAACGCGCAACGCTTCAACTTTTACTGATTTTTCTCATTCCGACATTGTCCGACCTTGAATATATCTCTATAATATCTCAACATATGCTCGGTTTCATCTTAGAGTTACTATTCATGCTTCGGATCAAAAATCGACGCTTAAACTAGCCGAAACCAAACACTGGCAATTAATTCTTGAAAAATTCTCTAAATTGAAAAATAATAATTCACTAATATTTTAGTGAATAAACATAATATAAATATTATTATACATTTTTAAAATAAAAATAGAA
The DNA here is from genome assembly GCA_013103745.1 of Gardenia jasminoides. Classification (NCBI taxonomy): domain Eukaryota; kingdom Viridiplantae; phylum Streptophyta; class Magnoliopsida; order Gentianales; family Rubiaceae; genus Gardenia; species Gardenia jasminoides. The sequence continues at coordinate 15,001,556 of CM023096.1, forward strand.
TTTTGAATCCCTCACAAGACTCACTGAAAATGAGTCCAGCTTTGGTATCTATGCACAAAATGAAACCCAGATGTGTAGTTTCATCAAAATTTGATAATGATAAAGTGATGGTCAACCCTCGATTAATGGTAGCTAGTAGCAGTTAAATGCTGGTGAAATACTTATAGTGGCCACTAGGAGTAAGGAAGAAGAGATCAAACTTAGATCGTTTTCCGTTGCATTCCATTGGAGTTAACAATTTAAATTCACACACTGACCATAAGTACATGCTTTTAACAATGTAGGGGCTAAAAATGTACAAATAATAGTTGGAATGCTGAAGTATAAAATCATTAAAGCATGAGATCCAAATGGCATTTTGCCGTTTCTTTTTTTTTTCTTTTTCTGTTTCTCTTTTTTCAATGTAAATGGCATCTTTTATTGATAAGCAAAGAATATATAAAAGCATTCTTGTGAGGGACTCAAAATTTGAATTTTATTTTAAAATGCATAATAATGTTTATATTGTGTTTATTCATTAAAATATGAGTGAATTTATGTTTTAAGTGATTATTTTATAATTTAGAGAATTTTTTCAAGAATTATTTGCCGGTGTGTGATTTCGGCCAGATTAAACGTTAATTTTTGTTCCGAAGTGTGAATAGTGACTTTGAGATGAAATCGAGCATATGTAGAGATATTACAGAGATACATTTAAGGTTGAGCAGTGTCGGAATGAGATAAAACAGTAAAAGTTAGAATGTCACGCGCGACACGACAAAAAGTGGTCATTTCCACGATTTAAGGGATTGTCACCTTTTTGTCCCTTAAAAGGCATTCTTCTTGCTTTTGAGCTTCATTTTTCAGCCACAATTGGAGAGTTTAGAGAGAGAGAGCTGCCAAGAGATTAGAGAGAGAAGAGAGAGAAAAGCTTGAGAGAATTCTTCTTCATCTTCTTCATCTTCCATTTCTTGGAGCTTGAAGGTTCCATTGAGGCCATTGTCATTTGTTTCTTCCTCCATTTCTTGGCTGCCGTGTGAGAGGGAGAGAGAGAGAGGGAGGACCGAAGTGAGAGAGAGAGAAGAAAGCTTTCCTTTGGTTGGTTACTTCTTGATCTTGAGCTTGAAGACGGAATCCATCATCAAATCAAGCGAATCGTGGGTTAAGGTTGGAACTTTTGGAGTTGCTAAGCTTGGGAGTGTCATCCTTGAGAAGAAGTCACAAGATCTTGGTTGATCTTGTTAGATCTAGAAAGATCTGAAGGTATAAGACTCAAACCTCCTAGATCTAGCATGATTAGTGTTAAATATAGTAGATCTATGGTTTATTTTGCTAAGAATGCTTATGTATGAAGCATTTGAGTTGGGCTCTTGAATTCCCAACTTAGGTAGCGGACTTGAGGTGACTTTTAGGTAGTGGATTTGAGAACCTGAATGTAGTTGTGTTCGTTATTTATAAGATGAGTTTATTTTATGGCTAGAAAGTAGGTTTTGTTGTTGAAAATTTTGAATGAAAGAGTTATGGGTTGGCCGAACTATGCTTGAAAATTTTGATGTTTGATTTCAAAATTTTATGATATTTGATAAGATTTTACTTAAGTAAATATGTATTATGTTCGACTATGAGTATGAGTTTTAACAGAGTGAAGATCTTGAATTTTGATGGTGAAAAATTGAATTTCACTAACTCGTGAGAGAAAAGTGCCATTTTGGACAAATTTGTGGGTTTGAAAGACTTTAGTTAATTTTCATGAATTTTGAGCATTGAGACCTAGTGAAAATTATTTGAAAGATGTGTTAGAACTTTGGTTAAAAGTTTGATGTTGAATTTGATCTCAAATGAGTGATTTTGAAGTGAAAAACCTCATTTTATTTCAATATGTTAAAAGATTAGAAGATGTTTGGAAGGAGTACATCGATAGAGTGGTTTGGTTATTTGAAATTTTGATTTGAAAATGGAATTTTGTAAAATGAGTTATTTGAGTTTAGTTTCGCTGTGAGTGAGGTGAAACTTATTTCTTCCTTTTTCGTATTAATAGGAGGTGAGAAAGGACTTGAACCAGATCCCACCTTGGAAAATGAACTTTACTGCTGTGGTGAGTTTCAATGCTTGTTATGTGTTTATGTGAATATGATTCGAATTGTGTCAGTTAAGCGATTTGATGTGAAATTGGATTTTTAAACCTTCAAGTGGGGTGGTGTGTACTTTATCGCGCTTACCTCTATTTGAATGGAAAAAGTTTTAAGAATATTTTGATGTGATTTAAGGGCATTTGATGTGAATTGTGTGTGTGTGTAAAATTTTGGGAATTCCCAAGACCTATCGGCAAGTCGTTCGACTTGAGTTGTAGGCTAGGCCTAGGCCGAGAAGAAAAGGATGAGCCATAGGGTTAATTATGTGATGTGATGTGATGTGAAATATGCTCGAGACTTGGCATATGCACTCATCTCGGAAAAGGACAATAAACAAACTATGTGATGTGATGTGATGTGCTTAGACTTGGCATACGGGGGTTAGGTGGAGTAAGGTGTAAGTGAAGGTCTACATGGTTTATGTGTATGAAAGTTTACGAAGTGTCAACTACCTAGTTCGAGATCGAGCGTTATGGATCCTGACTCCTGAGAGCCCCTGTATCCTCCCTTTTAATGTTACTTTTTTTTATGTGTTTATTACTAAATCTGAATTGAGGTGAAATGTCATATGTGCTATGTGCTTTGCATGCTTTTGGAACTCACTGGACTTTTAACTCATTCTTCCAATTTGTTTTCTTTAACAGGGACTGAGAATCCAAGTGAAGGAACCAACCATTAGGCCTAAAGTTTACTTTTGTGTTTGGTATGACAAACTTGAACTATGGTTTTGAGAGTACTTGTATTATGAGAATTTGAATGATTGATTAAGTTCTTTATGTAATATGGGATTGTAAGACTGGAGTATTATATTTGTAAATTGTTATTTGGTTTAGATTTGTGGTTGGAAATTTTAGTTTGGTATATTAGTGATCTGTGCGTGAGTGAGTCCTGGCGAGAGTTAGGCAGGCGGTCCACAGATACCTGTACCCTAGGGAGAAGTGGGGCTGTCACAATTCTAATATAATACAAAACATGTGCTTGTCAGCATAGATAAAAACTATACAATAGCAACCTAACTACACTTTGGTAAAGATTTCTGATGCAAAATTCCAACTTAAGCTCAATAGCTTAGTTTCCTTTTGACTTAGGCACATTCATCCAAGGAACCATATAACTTTTGATTTACTTCGTTACTTTGAGAGCAATCACTTCAGCAGCAGTGACCTGTGATTTGAAGATTCTAAAGTTTCTCTCATTCCAGAAATGATACACAACAGCTCCAAGAGCTAATTTTAGTACTAGAGAACTAAAAGAGATGTTTTGAAGATGGTGACATAGACAAATGCGTTCCTCATGCCAAGTCTATTCTCCTTTACATATCAAACTGCTTTCTTACATTCTTCACCAAACATTTAATTGAGCATTTATTTTTCTTATATTTTCCCTTTTAGTTCACATAAATGTGTGATAATTGCTAGATTTCATTTATTCTTGGTTTTTAGTGTTGATAGTAGGACTTTAGAGATGAAATGGTCTAAAATGTGCATTGGAAGATAAATTTTCAAAAGACTTTGTTCAGCAAGGCGCGGCCACTGTCTTACCCTGCTACAAAGTCTGGATGATGTGAGAATTGAATCGGGACGAGCATGATGTTTATCCTTTCGGTGGGGAATAACGTATCTAGTGCTAGTATTAATAGGGACGGAAGCAGAAAGGGGAAACGGCTCCTCCTTTGTTTTTCTTTCCTTGTGTTTATTCCTTTTCTTTTCTTTTCTTTTTCTTTCAATAAAAAACCCTAATCATCGTTTTGGCTGCGAATCGACCATAAGGAGTGGCTAATTCCGTCATTCTAATCAGAGGCTAATTGAATACTTGGTTCATCAAATACTGTGAGATCAAATTGTTTTATTTTCATATATTTATTTACACATATTTATATATTTCTTGAGCGTTCATGATTATGATTCTTTTCTGCAATCAATTAACTGATCACTATTTGATTGTTGGAGTAATCTAATGCCATTTAAAATACTAAACTCATAATTGTTTGGTGGTTTTAGTACTTGTGGCGAGTGACGTAACTCAATTGTAGTAAAGACTTTGGAATTAAATCACGGGAATATATAATCTAACTTAAATAAATTGAGCTTGTGCATTTATTGGTTAGAATTAGTAGCATTTCTAGTTATTAATACTGTCAATAGACTAAATTCTAAGAGCTTGTTTAGGATTGTTTATTTGGCAAGAAATAATCAGAGAGCTTATTCTGGTTATTGGATCAAAAAGGAGAGGCAGATTGTCAGAGTTTGTTGACAACGATAACAAATTTATTTATAAATAAGTGATTTAATTTTTGCATCTATGATCAGTAACTGAACCAAAGTGGAGATTAGGCTTTTGACTCTACATTTGTCTTTTATTGATTTATTTTAACTTGATTTATATGTTACTGCTTTCATTAAATTGAATACTTAGGTAACTACACCAATTCCCCCATTTTTATTTATTATCAATTTTACAAGAAATAAATCACCCAATCCCAGAGGATACTTTATTTACATTCATATTTTTAGAATAGGCATTTTATTTTTGATGGTTTTGACACCCATCAATCACATTGAAAGAATAGATGATCACCGGTTTCCAGTGCAACATTACAGAGAACACACTTAGCATCACCAATAACTCCCCATTTGAATAGTTTGTTTTTAGTGGGTGAACAGCTCCTACAAAGCATCTAGAGAATTAAAGGGTGTTTGGAAATAGGCTTACTGAACCACACAAATGATGCCAACCAACTTCAATAGAAGCAGCGGTGAGTATTACTATTGCAAATTTGACAGAAAAAGTTCTAAAAAGCATGACCAAGCCATCTCATAGAGTCTTCACTTGAGAGGTCCAAATACTCAGCAGAAGGAAGATGTAGTATAGTATTTTGCAGCATCAGTTCTTCTACATCCAACTAAGATTTTCCACTCACCATCTTTGATTATAGAAAAGAAATTTGCTGGAAAAGAGCTGGCAAACTATTTAACCATTTGTAAGCTACAGTCCTGTAGCAAAGGATCCCAGGGTTGCCAATGATCAAACCATAGAAAAGTGTTGTCACCATTGCCATATACAGACAAGATGTACGGTTGTGCTAGTACATGAAGCTGAAGCAACTTGCTCCAAAACCAAGAACTATCACAGGGAATAGCAACTAACCAGAAATACCAGTTTTTTAGCTTTATGATGTGAACCTAGGCAATCCATAAAGCATCTTTCTTCAGTTTCCACAGCAACGGTTTATTCAACACTTGGAGATTAACCAATCTTAATTCTTCATGTTTCAACAGTAAGTCGTTTTGCCCTTTCTTGTATGCTGGTTCATATATCTTGTACTCTTGCATTGTACAGCAATTGTAACTAACAATGTAGACGTGCCACTTCTTGGATTGGCATCCACTTTGCTCATATTACCTAAGCTTGAGCAACGTTGTCAGCGAAGATTATTTTCAATATAAGTAACTACTGATTTCATGGCGAATTTTTGACAATAGTACTCGAAGTCGATAGCACTACACTCTAACACGAATGAATGCATTAGGCTTATTATGAAAATGTTTTCTTAATAGAATTTTCCACTTTTGGTTCCTTTTTCTATTATACAAAAAAGATGTCATGATTCGCTTAAAAGACCTAGCCTACAACACCAAATCAACCTAAGTATTTTCATGAAATTAACATATTAATTTATTAATGAATCCTACAATCCTTCAACCATATCAGTAGCATCATTCATACCAGGATCATCGCCGCTCATAAGGAAGGCTTTCCCAGAGAACATTTCACATAGCTTGTTCAACAGATTCCTTTTTCATACTTGTAAGAGTTTTTGGGGTGCATGGCTTGACAACTTAATATAAACAACTTATCCTATGCTAGTATACTTTAATAAGATTCAAAATTTTTCTTGACTAAATCTTTACAAGGAGTTATAATGTAATTTATTGGAGTTATGGGAATTATAATGTTTGAAGTTACAATACATTTGGAATGGAGTTATTATATAATAATAAATTATTTGCATAGGAGTTACAAATGAGTTATTTGGTGAAATGAAGAATTATTGAGTCATTTAAATATGAATTATGTCATGTCACTAATTTGTTGTAGGTTACAAATTCTAAAAATTTATGTACTATATTAACTAAACTTGGACATTCTACCTATTTTCTAAAGTTTTTTTGTAGCCTAAAAATAGTGAAGTTCTTCATAGAATTTTTTACTCACTTCTTTTAACACAAGATTTTTCTAAGCATTGCTTTTCCTATACTCATTTCTTCTTCCCTTGTTCTATTTTTCTTCGGACAAAGTATGATATTGGCAACCTTCTGCTTCTCTTGGTTGTGCAAATCGAAAGGAAGCAACAACAATAGAGTTAATCTATTGTATCTTGGATGTGACACGCTCGACCTTCTGCATTGGTTAAAAAGAAATACCATAGGTATGCATATCATTTTAAAGAGAGCGTTTGGCGTACCTCAACCCTACCGACCGAACTTCTAAATTGTTGCAAAGTTCATACTCATCATTTTTCAACATGTCAACTAATATACATGGTAAAATACTATGTTTTAGATATGATATGGAGGTAAGTATTCTGTATAATTTTGTTTACTTAAGTAAATGAATCATTGCTTGTCCTCAAGCAATAAGAAATACAAACCAACAATGATCCAAACCTTGAAATAAAACATATGTGCACCCTTGAATTCAATTTCTCAAAACAAAGTAGATAACTATTTTGCAACCACTCATTAAACCGCAAGTACTCATAATATCAGGTAAAAGAAAGTAATTATACCATAACTTCAACTAGTTAAATTCAATTCCTCATTCCTCACCCAATTTCATATGCAAAGTGAATCATATAGTCAATAAAATGCTTCCTTAACCCATAATCATCTTTTTCTCAACTCAAGAGAGGGATTTATTCATATAACATATCAAACATCTATTCAAATTTGTGAAAGTGCCTTTTGACAAGAAGATTGACATTTTTAGATTAAGATACCCTGTTACTCAACACTTCACTTACTAAAGTTGCTTTGCCCACTCTTTATTAAGGTACCGTTTTACGCAAAAGCCAACATTTTTATATGAAGACTCCCGGTTACTAGGTACAAGAATCATTGGAGTGGAGCTATAACTTTTTTTTTCTTTTTTCTTTTCTTTTTTCTTTATTTTTTTTCTCTTCTTTTTTTTTAAAGAGTAAACATAAATAAACATTCCCTCAAAAGAATAATCATGAGAAAAGTATTACATTTATTAAGCACATTTATCACTTCACTATGTAAATTCAAATAAAGAAAAGAAATCTCTTTAAACTTACAAAATTTAGGCATAATTTCCTCCATTTTAAAAGATATGCTTTCCTTAAATTGTAAAAAATTTTAATCACAAAATATTCATCTCCAAGTTAATTGAAAAATTGAAAGAATTTTGAACAAGATGTTTTGAAAAATTTTGGTAGAATTTCCCATATAACATTTCCAAGTTCAAGTCCAACATATATAATCACAACTCAATCACATAATTATGTATATAAGCACAATTTCCCCCCCCCCCATTTAAAATGCACATTGTCCTCAATGTGTAAGAAGGAAAAGAAAGATAAGAAAGTAATACTCCCCTGTTAATGTGATTGAATTGCCATAAGCGTCAAGATTCATACGAATTTGATCGACTTTTCTCCAAATCTTCATTAGTTCCATCCGATAACCATTAATACCTGAAAAATTTGACAAGAAACTGCAAGAAAAGGGTAATTTCAGTGATCCACGAAGCACAGTACGCAAATCAATGCGCAGATCTGTCTAGAAACTCTCTGAACCGGATTTGCGAGCCTCAAGGGATCCGCGAAGCAAGGCTCGTGGATCAGTTCGTGAATCCTGCTGAAACCTCTCTGATCTTGATCTGCAAACCTTAGAGATCCACGAGGCAAGGATCGCGGATCAGGTTGCGGATCCTTCTGGAAATTTGATTTTGCAACTTTTCTGCAACTGTTTCATTGGTTAATCATTTTCTGCTCTTTCCCAATTGAAAGCCCTTGCTTGCTAATTATGCAATGCACATTTTCTAACACAAGTAAAATGATCAAAACAACATAATTAACCTTATTTCTTGAATCATAAACAACTAAAACACAAATTGAGGTGCCAAGGTGTTTGCATTTTTTACTATTCATGGTGCACCAAAAGGTCTCTTTTGCCATGCTTGATTTTCCTACAAAACAAACAAAACAAGCAGTACTTAAAACATAAAGTACACATGCTCAAACATTAAAACTAAGCAAAATAACATAAATCAATGGGTTGCCTCCCAACTAGCGCTCGTTTATATTCATTAGCTTGACTATATAACCTATTCATCAAGGAGGTTTAGTCAATGAATAATCCACCATTTGAAGGTGAGGTGAATCATTAAAAGGTGACTCGATCTCGTGAGTCATATAACCGAATGATAAGAAAGAAGGAAGAGGTTTACTAATCTCAAGTGAATCATAGATATTACCTTGTGGTGCTACCACTTGAAAACTTACCAAAGGAGTATCCATATAGCCATCAAAGGGTATTATGACCTTAGAATCTACACATTCCCCACATTCCTCAAGAGGGGTTATATAAACATCATTCATGCTTGCCTTTTGAGGTTCAAAATTCATTCCAAAGACATCATCATGTGAAATGGACATTTCCTCATTGAAATGCAAATAAGATTCATCATTGTCATCAAAATGTACTCCACTTTCACACGCAACATTCCCACCATTGACGTTAGGATCAATTTGCATATCACTATATGAAATAACTTCACACAAAGTATGCAATTGGTCATGTAATCCTTCAAAGTTAGAAGCCAATTCATCTAATCCTTTCTCAACCCTATCAAAATGATCAAAAGTTGCATTAGCTAACTTTTCAATAGCCAATTCCCAACATGGTTTAGAATCATTAGCTAATCTTTCTTGCTCCCAAGGTAAAGGTGTAATAGCTAACTTTTCTATAACTAATTCCCCATATAGCTTGTGAGGGCCTCAAAAAATTTATTTTAAATAATGTTAATAACTATTATTTTAAATAATGTTATTATTGTTATTAATTCGTTCAATTATTTTAAAATTACATTTAAACGAGTTTATGGAAAATTTAAATGAAAATTCAATTTATTTATTTATTTATTTTTTTAATTTATTTCATTTTGAGAAAAACTTAATTTAGCTCAATATTTATTTTTCAGGTAGATTTTCAACATTCCATTCATCTTATTTTAAAATTTTCCCTTTTTGTATCAATTATACAGAAAATGAGAAAAACATGTTTTCGAGGTAGAAATTACAACGAGTTAAGTTATACCTTGGAATGTAAGGATGATCACCCGTAAGTTAGAAATGTTATTCAGTGATTAGAGGTGAATTAAAAAGAGTGATTATAATTAGGGTTTGAAATTATAGTTTAAGTTGAATTAACCTCCTTGATTAGAATTTTAATTAGCCATTGCTTTCTCCACATAATTCACCCCTAATTCACTTCCATTTTATTCCATTTCTTTTCCTCTCCTAATCGAGATTTACTCCTTAATCTCAAGCCGAAAGAGCCAATTAATTTTCCCTCCAAAAGTTAATTAAGTTTACTATTCAAAGTTTGACTTTGGGGATTGAAAGACAAGTTGTGTCTTGTCTTTCTTGTCCCATTTAATTTCTTCAAAATTGCCAAAAAACTCTCTCTCTCTCTCTCTCTCTCTCCACCTCCTCCTCCTCTTTCTCCAGTTTTTCCATCAAAAAATTTCTTCCATTTTCTTCACTAAAACTCAATTAATCTAGCACAAGTTGAGCTTAATCTTGGGGCTTGGACAAGGAGCTTGAGGAAGAGGATTTTGTGGGCTCAAGCTTGCATTTTCTTGGTGCCTTGCTAACCCTAAGGAGAGGTAACATTCTACTACCTTCACCCTTGTCCATTTTTCTTCAATTTCAAGCACAAAAGTTAGGATTTGGGTGGTTGATAGGTTCTTAGAACCTTGATGGATGATGATTATGATGTTTGTGATGTTGAGCTTTATTATGTTGAATTCGATGATTATGGAGAAGTTGTGGGCTCTTGGAATTCCCACTAAATATGTGCATTTGTTTGCTAGATGGTTAAATGGTGTTAAATAAGTGCATTATATTTAATTTTGGTTGCTAAAAAGTTGGAAGAAAACCTCAAGGAAATTCGACTAGAGAGAGAGAAAATTAGGGCTTGAAATTTTCTGATTTTTCCTTAATTTTGTGGCTGAGATTTTGGTCAACTTGAAGGCTTAATATGAGGTTTATATGTTGAAGGTTAAGTGGTTAAATTTTCCCCACAAAAGCCCTTTGAAAATCCTAGCACAAATGAGTGACAAGTTGAAGCAAGAATTCTGGAAAATTGGGGCAGCATGCTGCCCGATTTCATGGAGTTGTTTTGTGAGAGTTTTTGTGAAAGTTGTGATCATTTTTGATCATCATTAGGTTAAGAAGGACTAATACCATCTTAGGTTCGAATTTGAGACTAATCGGAAGTGATTAGATGTGCTAATGATGGTGATAAGAAGATGTAGGTGCAATTTGCAGGTTTGAACAAATGTGAACCGGTCTAGTTTGGGCATGTAAAAAACAGCCTTACCAATCGATTTTTAAGTTTAATTTTGGTATGAATCTAGTTGATATATAGAAGTATTAGTGTACCAAATTTGGTTATTTTTGAAGTAGAATTCGTCACTCAAATATAGCCAAGAATTATGCCTTGAAAAACTGGAAAACAGAAATTTCAGATTTTTGAACCTCCTCTGTTTGAACTGCTTTAATTTCTTGCTCGAGCATCAGAATTGAGTTCCGTCGGTGGCATTTGAAACTACCTACATAGTAATTTAAACCATATGAATTTTAGAGGCCAATTCATTTTCTGTAATTTTTGACGAGCTTTCAAATTGGGCTGGTCGACCAATCTGATATGCCCTGTTTTGATACTGTAGCCTCCTGTTTCTCAAAAATATGGGCTAATTCCATCCAGAATTTTAATTGGGTGTCTTCTACAAAGTTGTAGAAATTTTCAAGAGGTTTCCAACGTTACCAAGTGTGTAAAATTCTGACTTGTAAAACCTGAGTTACGATTTTTCAAATATTTCAACTCAACATGGAAATTTATTGAACTTGACTTGAGTCTCATTGAGACATTTTTAAAGACATCTATCAAATATTATTCTAGTGACTTGAATTAAAATACTCATATTTGTCTCAGGTGATCGAGAAGATCCCGGAAAACTCAATTGATCTTGCGTGCTTTTGCCTTAGACTCTTCACTTCGGTGAGTGTCAAGTGCACGAATTGTTGCATTACCTGACATGTTTATTTGAATGTAAACTGTTGAGGCGAGAGTGTACTTTATCGCGCTCGTCCTCTTTTACTTGACTTGCATGTACATGACTGTTACTTGACTTGACTGGAACTGAATGTCGATTGGAATAATCCATCGACTTAAAAGTTATAAATGGGGACGCCCAAACCTCTTGGGGATCCTTGGGACCCGAGCCGGCAAGGGCTTGGTCGGGAAGCTTGGTGAACCTTAGGTACTGTTCTTTGAGCTTGACCTATTGAAGAGGTCTTGTTCGGTATTGCTCGTTGTAGCTTTACCTTTTATACTTACCTGTTTGGTTTCGGACCCGAGAGGGTGAACTGTTGGATGGAGGTTGTACTAAGTGGAGATTCTACGGACTTTACCTTTGCTAAGTTGACGGAGAGTCAACGTTTGGGATGGAATAGACTCAACCACCTGAACAAGGAAATTGGCCCAGAGCCCAGTATCCCACTGCTTCTGTATTTTCCTGCATGAACACCGCTCACCGTGCTTGCACATATTCACCGTAGATAGAGAGGCTCGAAGAGGGTTCTCCGAACCTAGCTCCAAGACTTTTGTCCAATGTGAGCCCTCGAGTAGTGATTCCTTAGGAATACGGTCTCCTGGTGAAAGTTGCAATAGTACAAGTGATTGTTTGATTTACATGCTTTTATATCTGAATTTACCGGCTTTCCTACTTGCTTGATTATGTGTTTGCTTGCCTTTACTTGGCCTCACTGAGCGTTAGCTCACCCTAGTTTGTTTTCCTTAACAGGTCTTGGAGTGGGGAACATAGATCGAGGATCTAGTTACTTGGGTAGGATTTTCATAATTTTGTATAGGTTTAATATTAAATTGTGAAGTTAATGGTTTATTGTACCTAAAACTGATGTTATCGGAATTTTAATAGACATTATTGAGGATTTATTTTTGTAAGTTAACTATCATATATTGTTGGACCTCAATTAAGGATTATAAGAATAAATGCTTGTATTATTATTTTAGAGATCTTGAAGTGTGATTTTTTTGAAGTCTGTAATATGATTGAGGGTGTGTAGTGAGTCCCATGAAGAGGCATGATACCCTTGGGTTCGTCCTTGGGAGAGGTGGGGATGTCACAGGTGGTATCAGAGCCTAGGTTAAAGATCTATTTGGGATATTTTAAGGATAATGATCTCGAATATAGAGTTAGATAAGCAAAAGACACGATTCGTATTCACGAGTTCATAAGAGTCCTTATATTGGATTTCAAAGAGTTGAGTTCTAAATGGTTAGAGCTCCATTGTGATTAAATATTAACCTGGCAATTTTGGTTTCCTTAACAGGTTAAATTCTGGAGTAAAAGGAATCTGTGACATGGCGAACTTGGAGGATTCACACGAAGATGTAGAGGCTCTTCTAAAGGAATTAGGATTTCAGACGGAACTTGCTAAATATTGGGAAGGACGATGGGAACAAGAATATAAGGAAAAGACTGAGCTAATAAGCAAGTACGTGGAAATGAAGAAGAAATATGAAGCCATACTAGAGGAGATGCAACATAAATTTGATGTGGTGCACTCAACTACCCAAATTGAATGTCGAGATACTCCTAACACTCAAGTTAGAAATCAATTGGGAAGCTCTCTTAATGTTAAAGGGAAGCGTAAAGAGATTAACCAAGATGAACACACTGCTGAAGGTAAAGGAAGGAAACTAAAATCTAGTGGACCTCTTGCGTGGCGACTCAGAGCTGCTAAGTGTGATTTCTGTCAAAAATCTTATCCTACAGATGAGTGTTGGAGAAAGATAGGAGCATGTTTAAGGTGTGGAAGCCTCGACCACCAAATAAGGAACTGTCGTAAAATCTAGAGTTATATCTATGCTAGGAGTTTTGAACTTGGCACTTGATGTAATGATTAGTACAACCAAATGTTGATATCGTTGGGTCTTAAATCCTCCTAGATATAGGGTGAAAATCTAGTTATGAACTAGACTATGAAGGTCTTAGTCTTTTGAATGTTTTGTAAGTGGATTAGATGGGGTGAGGCTTGTGAGGCCTATGCTTGTGACTACATGATTATTTGTATTTTGTGGCATCTAATATAGTATATTTTGTAACCTTTTAGAAAGAGAAACCACCAGTGATTCTCTCGGTGGGTGCATGCTTATTTACCGCTTTCTCTTGTGTTTTTTGTGTGGTAATATGGTCGCAGTTGACTTTTAGTATGTTCTTTTGCATAAAATATGCCACCATCAATGCACTTGATTCTCTCGATATATATATGTATGAAAGTTGGTCGGTTCTAGAAAATTCTCTTGTTCATCCCAAAACTTAATTTGCTAAATTGCTTATTCTATTTTGTGTTAATTCATTACATTCCCTTTTATTCTATTTTACCTTGCTCTAGTGTATTTTATTTTATTTTCGCATTTATTTTATGTCTACCTTCTATCAAGATTATGGACGGTAGGCGAGGCCGAAACTGAGATCGAGGTCGAGGACGAGGGCGTGGGTCAAGGCAACCCCAAAGCAGGGGAGAGAATCAAGAGCCGAAGTCTAGGGTTAGTCAATGAGGGTAAAAAGATAATTCGTGGAGTGTATGTTGCCATTTATTGGAATTAAAGGGAGTTAAGTGTGAAAAAGGCGAACTAGTGAATAAGATAGATTTCATTAGAGTCACGAGCAATGGAAGGGTGGCCATTGGCATCACCTCCGCCACTCATTCTTTACAAACTTTAATTACTCTTCATTCTACCATTTTATTTTGATTTCGCAAGAAAACAACTAGAGAGAGAAAAGAGAGTCTTGCTTCATATTTTATCTTTATTCATGCTTTTATCTTTCGAGAAAATCACCAACACGAAACTCTATTCTCCTCATTCCTTGTAACCAGCCTTATAGAGATGAGAGAGGCGAGATTTTTCAGCAATTTTCTTCGCTATTTACTCTTCTCTAGCTGGTTATTCAAGCTCCAAATAGAGAAGAAAGATTTCATCTGTTCTTTCATAAATTTTGCTTCAAGACCATTACTTCATCCAACTTTACTTGCCACTGACCAAGTTCGAGAGAAAGGTAAATTTTGTGGCGAATCTTGGAGGTTTACGACTTACCTTGGCTAGGGTTGAGACTATACTAGCGGGAAGAGTTTGAACTTTGTAGACCTATAAGTTTTACGATTTAAATCTAATGACTTAGGGCTAGATGAGTTTAGGCTATTGAAAGGATCTCTTGAAAACCCGAGTACTCGGTTAGATGACTTGAAGATTTTTCATGTTTTGTGATGTCAACATGTTGGTGAATCTTGATGATTAATAGCCTGATATATGTTGATTATTATGTATTATGGTTATTTCATGAGATTCAAGGACTATAGTTATGAGATTGATGCGAGAATCTTGATAGAATCTCTAGAAATACCCCCCTACTGGCCGAATCCTTTCAACTACTTTTGGTCCCATTTTCTTACAAATCTTTGGTAAAATATTGCTCAATAATTTTTGCTCAATGTTGACTTTTAAATGTGAGTTTAGAAGTTAAAAGGGATAATTTCTTGAACTTCGTTTTGCTAGATATCTCCTCAGGGAGCATTGCATAATTTTAGAAAATTTTGACATCGCGGTGAAAAAAAAAATATAAAATTTTAAATTTGGGTTTTGTATGTTAGATTTGAAACTAGACAAGAACTTTTCAACCTTGTAAACTTTAGATTTTGCTCAATCTCCATAAGTACCAATAGTTTTTAGAATTCACTAAAATGTCAGACTTGATCTGTTTTTCTACTTGCGAAAGTATCACTTGAGGTCAAATTTGTCTATTTACAAATTGAGTTTTGAGAAAATGTCTTTTGAACAGTTGTAGTACTTTGAGTCTATTTTCTAGTGGTATACAACTGGTAATTTTTCGATTTATGGATATAAAAAGTTAGAATTTTCTGGTTTAAAGAAAAAGTGTTCTTTTAAAACTTTTAACTTTACTTTGAAAATGCCGATTTGATTTGAGTTTGAATTCGTAGATGAAAAACGAGGTCTCTTATAGTTTTAAGTCCTCTTTTAAATGATGGTTTTTAAAACTTTAATCTCCTCTTTAGGCGTTACAGTAGTTGTTTAAGAGTGTGGATCTCCCTTTTCAATTGAGCTCTGTGATGGTTTAAGGGAATTAATTGGAGATGGTCCGTGTGTGGTGGTCATTGAGTGTAATCGCCTTAGGTTCTCAAGGTAACTTCTAAGAAAATTCCAAAACAGAAAAATAAAGGACTTGAGAACTAAGAAAATCTCTTTGGTTAAGATTCTCTGGAAAGTCATGACGTCGAGGAGGCGACTTGGGAAGTGAAAGAAGAAATGCAAGAGTATTCAGAATTATTTGTTTAGCAAGGTGAAAATTTTCAGGAACAAGCAAATTCCTTATTGAAAATTATTGTGGATGAACCAAGGTGTCGAGGAAGTAGCTTGAGGGTTAGAGGAAGAAATTTGGAGGAAATACCAAGCATTATTTTAGGCATGAATTTCGAGGACGAAATTCTTTTAAGGGGGGGAAGAATGTGAGGGCCTCAAAAAATTTATTTTAAATAATGTTAATAAATATTATTTTAAATAATGTTATTATTGTTATTAATTCGTTCAATTATTTTAAAATTACATTTAAACGAGTTTATGGAAAATTTAAAAGAAAATTCAATTTATTTTTATATTTATTTTTTTAATTTATTTCATTTTGAGAAAAACTTAATTTAGCTCTATATTTGTTTTTCAGGTAGATTTTCAACATTCCATTCATCTTATTTTAAAATTTGCCCTTTTTGTATCAATTATACAGAAAATGAGAAAAACATGTTTTTCGAGGTAGAAATTCGGGCAACGAGTTAAATTATACTGGAATGTGAGGATGATCACCCGTAAGTTAGAAATATTATTCAGTGATTAGAGGTGAATTAAAAAGAGTGATTATAATTAGGGGTTTGAAATTATAGTTTAAGTTGAATTAACCTCCTTGGATTAGAATTTTAATTAGCCATTGCTTTCTCCACATAATTCACCCTAATTCACTTCCATTTTATTCCATTTCTTTTCCCTCTCCTAATCGAGATTTACTCCTTAATCTCAAGCCGAAAGAGCCAATTAATTTTCCCTCCAAAAGTTAATTAAGTTCACTATTCAAAATTTGACTTTTGGGGATTGAAAGACAAGTTGTGTCTTGTCTTTCTTGTCCCATTTAATTTCTTCAAAAATTGCCAAAAAAACTCTCTCTCCTCTCTTCCTCTCTCACCCGACTTCCTCTCCTCCTCTTTCTCCAGTTTTTCCATCAAAAATTTCTTCCATTTTCTTCACTAAAAACTCAATTAATCTAGCACAAAGTTGAGCTTAATCTTGGGGCTTGGACAAGGAGCTTAAGGAAGAGGATTTTGTGGGCTCAAGCTTGCATTTTCTTGGTGCCTTGCTAACCTAAGGAGAGGTAACATTCTACTACCTTCACCTTTGTCCATTTTTCTTCCAATTTCAAGCATTAAAAGTTAGGATTTGGGTGGTTGATAGGTTCTTAGAACCTTGATGGATGATGATTATGATGTTTGTGATGTTGAGCTTTATTATGTTGAATTCGATGATTATGGAGAAGTTGTGGGCTCTTGGAATTCCCACTAAATATGTGCATTTGTTTGCTAGATGGTTAAATGGTGTTATATAAGTGCATTATATTTAATTTTGGTTGCTAAAAAGTTGGAAGAAAACCTCAAGGAAATTCGGCTAGAGAGAGAGAAAATTAGGGCTTGAAATTTTCTGATTTTTCCTTAATTTTGTGGCTGAGATTTTGGTCAACTTGAAGGCTTAATATGAGGTTTATATGTTGAAGGTTAAGTGGTTAAATTTTCCCCACAAAAGCCCTTTGAAAATCCTAGCACAAATGAGTGACAAGTTGAAGCAAGAATTCTGGAAAATTGGGGCAGCATGCTGCCCGATTTCATGGAGTTGTTTTGTGATAGTTTTTGTGAAAGTTGTGATCATTTTTTATCATCATTAGGTTAAGAAGGACTAATACCAGCTTAGGTTCGAATTTGAGGCTAATCGGAAGTGATTAGATGTGCTAATGATGGTGATAAGAAGATGTAGGTGTAATTTGCAGGTTTGAACAAATGCGAACCGGTCTAGTTTGGGCAAGTAAAAAACAGCCTTACCAATCGATTTTTAAGTTTAATTTTGGTATGAATCTAGTTGATATATAGAAGTATTAGGGTACCAAATTTGGCAATTTTTGAAGTAGAATTCGTCACTCAAAGATAGCCTAGAAGTATGCCCTATAAAACTGGAAAACAGAAATTTCAGATTTTTGAACACCCTCTGTTTGAACTGCATTAATTTCTTGCTCGAGCGTCAGAATTGAGTTCTCTCTGTGGCGTTTGAAACTTATTACATACTAATTTAAACCATATGAATTTTAGAGGTCAATTCATTTTCTGTAATTTTGGTGAACTTTCAAAGTGGGCTGTCGACCAATCTCATATGCCCTGTTTTGATACTGTAGCCTCCTGTTTCTCAAAAATCTGAGCTAATTCCATCTAGAATTTTAATTGGGTGTCTTCTACAAAGTTGTAGAACTTTTCAAGATGTTTGAAACGGTACAAAGTATGTAAAATTCTGGCTTGTAAAACCCAAGTTACGATTTTTCAAATATTTCAGCTCAACATAGAAGTTTATTGAACTTGACTTGAGTCTCATTGAGACATTTTTAAAGACATCTATCAAATATTATTCTAGTGACTTGAATTAAAATACTCATATTTGTCTCAGGTGATCGAGAAGATCCCGGAAAACTCAATTGATCTTGTGTGCTTTTGCCTTAGACTCTTGACTTCGGTGAGTGTCAAGTGCATGAATTGTTGAATTACCTGACATATTTATTTGAATGTAAACTGTTGAGGCGAGAGTGTACTTTATCGCGCTCGTCCTCTTTTACTTGACTTGCATGTACATGACTGTTACTTGACTTGACTGGAACTGAATGTCGATTGAAATAATCCATCGACTTAAAAGTTATAAATGGGGACGGCCAAACCTCTTGGGGATCCTTGGCACCCGAGCCGGCAAGGGCTTGGTCGGGAAGCTTGGTGAACCTTAGGTACTGTTCTTTGAGCTTGACCTATTGAAGAGGTCTTGTTCGGTATTGCTCGTTGTAGCTTTACCTTTTATACTTACCTGTTTGGTTTCGAGCCCGAGAGGGTGAACTGTTGGACAGAGGTTGTACTAAGTGGAGATTCTACGGACTTTACCTTTGCTAAGTTGACGGAGAGTCAACGTTTGGGATGGAATAGACTCAACTACTGAACAGTGGAAATTGGCTCCTGAGAGCCCTGTATCCTTACCTGTTTCTGTGTATTTTCTTGCATGAACACTGCTCACTGTGCTTGCACATATTCACTGTAGATAGAGAGGCTCGAAGAGGGTCTCCGAACCCAGCTCCAAGACTTTTGTCTAATGTGAGCCCTCGAGTAGTGATTCCTTGGGAATACGGTCTCCTGGTGAAAGTTGCAATAGTACAAGTGATTGTTTGATTTACGTGTTTTTATATCTGAATTTACCGGCTTTCCTACTTGCTTGATTATGTGTTTGCTTGCCTTTCATTGGCCTCACTGAGCATTAGCTCACCCTAGTTTGTTTTCCTTAACAGGTCTCGGAGTGGGGAACGTAGATCGAGGATCAAGTTACTTGGGTAGGATTTTCATAATTTTGTATAGGCTTAATATTAAATTGTGAAGTTAATGGCTTATTGTACCTAAAATTGATGTTATCGGAATTTTAATAGACATTATTGAGGATTTATTTTTGTAAGTTAACTATCATATATTGTTGGACCTCAATTGAGGATTATAAGAATAAATGCTGGTATTATTATTTTAGAGATCTTGAAGTGTGATTTTTTTGAAGTCTGTAATATGATTGAGGGTGTGTAGTGAGTCCTGGCGAGAGCTGGGCAGACAGTCCGCTGATAGCCTTGGGTTCGCCCTTAGGAGAGGTGGGGCTGTGACATAGCTTTGATTCAAATTGAACACAAGTGGGTTGGTAATCATTAAAACATGAAGAATCACTATAAGCACATTGATTATTCCACCTACAAGTATAAGAGTTACCACAATTAGGACCATATTGATCAAAACAAGAATTGTAATGCTCAAATTCATCATCATAAACCACATTTTGTGCTTGCATACATGTATATGTAGCATGATTACTTCCACACATGTCACAAACCACATGATTAGAATTAAAAGCATTAGCATTCCGTTTTTGTTCAAGCAAATTTTTCATGGTATCCATTTGCACGTTTAATGTAATACAATCAAGTTTAGCCTCAATGCTTTTTGTGCAATCTTCAAATGACATACCTTCGAACATCCTTTGGTTACCTCCATAGTTATAGTTTTGAAAATTGTAGGGGTCCATTGCCAAGCTTCCTTCTCTCAAGCCTTGATCCACGTCCTTGTTATCCTTCTTTAAAACCTAAAAATGCTTTCAAAGATGTGAGGACCTGCATTTTCATTTTTTTTATTCATTTTTATTCAAATTAAATCAATTGCCTTAGCTAGTCATTCATTTTCATCCATTGAGCATGAAAATTTCTTTTTAAAGTGCCTTGCATGATATTCATGCATTTATGTCTGCAAAAGAGTGAGTTAGTGCGATTAAGTGGTGAATTGGAGAAATGACAATTGGACTAGCATTAGTAAGTGTTAGTAGAGTAAGAAAAGTCATTTGGGTGAAGTTAATATCAAGTGGTGGATTAAAGATAAAGTTAGACAACAAACACTATTAAGCTGTTATTAGGCCCTAACAAGAGTTGACTACTACGCTAAAAGTGAAAACTATCAACTCAATCACCTTTATTTCTTTTCTACCATTCCCTTAACTTTATCATTTCCATTTTATCACTCTCTCTCCTCTCTTGCTTCAGCCAAAACACTCCCTCTCTCTCTTCCTCTCTTGTTTTTCATTTTCTCTCCAAGGAAACACTCTCAAGCCTTGCCAAATCTTCACAAGATCACTTGGTAGCTTTGCTCTAAAGTGACACTAGGAAGAGGAGGAGGAAGAACTGAGGAGGCTAGCTAATTTTCTGTGGTATTTTCAGCTAGGAAGAAAGGTAAAAGGCTAAGCAATCTCTCATCTTTTCACTAAGTAAAGATCATGCTAGACTAGAGCTTGTTTATGGCTGTTTTGACAACCTATTAGGTAGTGGTCTTGAGGAGGATTTTCTAGGTAGATGACTTGAGTAATTATTGTATTTCATGGCTGATATTGTGTGTATATGCATCCCTAATGATCTATGTGTTAGTTGGTTGGAATTTGGCGGATTATTGAAGAAGGAATTTCTGGAAAAATTTTGCTCTGTTCGAAAATTGAGCTGCAGATTTCTCTATGTTAATGACCAAACTAGCTCTTTCACTAAACATGAAAGTTGTAGAGAATTGAGTCAGATTTCTACCCACAAAATTTCAGACCAATCGGAGCTCTTTTTGCATGAAATGACTGAAATACCCCTGACTGTTCATCTGTACTGTTTTGCTGGAAAACCCTTGAATGTTGGTGTCCAAAAATTGCAGTGAAGATTTCTCTATGTTAATGACCAAACTAGCTCTTACACTAAACATGAAAGTTGTAGAAAATTGAGTTATCCATCTACCCAAAAAATTTCAGCCCAATCGGATACTGTGCTGAGTGAAATGACCAAAATACCCCTGCTGCTCAAACCCTTATATTTTGCTGGAAAATGGCCTAACTTGCTGTCCGAATTTTTCTTGAATTTTCCAGCCTATTTTCCAAATTTTCTTGAGATGATATTGCAGTGTTATGGTTTGTCTTGAGTAGGTTGAAATGTGGGTTGAATTTCAAGAGAAATGAATGATGTTTGGTTGGTTAAAATTGATGAGAGAATTGTTGAAATCTCTAAGTGTATGCTGTCCAAAATTTGGGTGAGATGAGCCGAGTTTCACTTGACTTTTTGTTGATAATTGTTGGTTAAATTCCACTCAAATTCTCTTATGAATGTTGTATTATGATTTTATGATTGCTTTGAGCAAGAATCTTGGTGATTGTTAGAAAGAAAAATGGGATTTTCCAAGTGATATTGAGTTTCCAAAACTCGGATTTGGTCACTGACCAGTTTCGGGAAACTATTTGTATCTTGGTGTAGAAAAATCCAACTAGAGTGCTGTCAGTTGAATTTGAAACTAGACTCATAGGTCTTCAAGCTGTAAAACTTTCAAATTTTTCCTCCACATGTACTGCTGCCAGTAATTTTCCAAAGTTCTCTGATTTTTCATGACTGTTCTGTTTTGTACCAAAATGAATTTCCGAATTGGAGTGAATATTTGACCTACTTGTGGTTTGAATCTCTGAAAAGTGTCTTCTAGGAAGTTGTAGTACTAAAAATCTATTTTCCAAAGGTATAACTTTTATAGTTTTCTCACTTGCGGAACTTAAGTTATGAATTTTTAAAGAGTGCTAACACTATTCATGTCGGTGAACTATTTCCAGTTGAAAAAGGGATTTCTTGACTTTGAAACCCTAAACGACCTATTTTCAATCTCTTACCTTGATTTTTCTACTTTCTTGACTTCAAATGTATTCTCATTGAATTTCTTGGGTTGGTGTAGCTCACCTAAACTACGTATGATTTCTTTTCCTTAAAGTTTTACACTTTTAACAATTTTCTTGAGAAAAAGAGTTTTCACTAGCTGTGGTGAGGTAATAAATTATTGATCATTAGTCACGTTTACTTCAGGTGGCTAAGGGAACTACGCCGTGAATCCTGAGGCACTCAAGTGATCTCACCTGCATACTTTTACTTGATTTCTTTTGTTGGTGAGTGTTCCAATGCATGTTTACTTGAATTAATTTCTATTGCTTGAATGAACTATCACTACTTGATTATAATGTTACATGCTAGATATTTGGTTGATTCCATGATTGTTTGCTCTTTGAATGCCAAGGACCATTTTACTATTTGAAAGCCAATGTGTACTTTATCGCATTGGCCAAATTAAATCTCAAAACCTTTGGCTAGAAGCCTGCCCCTTGAGTGATCAGTAGGCCAAAAACCTACTTGAGTATGCCACCTCCCTTTAGCGATCAGTAGGTCAAACCTACTTGAGTACGTTTTAGCGAGGTTGGGTAGGTTAAAACCCTATTTTTAAAATGAAAACTCCTTGGTCTTATATGACACCTTATTTGTGCATGGTTGTAAGCCTTTGGCTAAATTGGGCCCCTGCCTCTCGTGGTTGACCTTTTTGAGCCAGTATTGGGCTTGGTCGAGTGGTTAGCTACGTTAGGATAAAGATGGTATACTCGAGAATTACCTGAATTCTGGTGGAGTTATGGCTGGATGAAAGAAAGAACGTCCTAAAGCGGGAATTCTAGATAGGGGAAGTTATAAGGAGGAGTTTGGTGGAGTTGGCGACAAATGATGGAATGAAATGACAGGAGGAAAGAATCAAAGACTCCAAGGCTTGTGAAATTGCTTTTCTCTTGGTGCACTCACTGGGCTTCTAACTCATTCCTTTCCATTTGTTTTCCTTAACAGGAGGCGAGAACGTGGAGTTTTAAGTCTTAAGAGCCAAGATTGTAGTTAAGCCTCAATGATGTACTGTAGCGACTCTTTTGACATTTATGTGAATTATAAGCTTGGACTTTATCTTGTGTATTAAGACACCTCAATGATTCGACTTATGGGTCTGTAATAGTTAGTAAGGTTAATGACTTATATATTAGTTAGTTAATGGTTTATATGATATTGATAATTGGAGTTTGAGGTTTTATTACTAAGGTTTTATTATCGATGGCTTGTTTTGCAATTATTTAAGAGGTGTGGTCTTCTTACCGAGGAAATATGTTTGTGGTCGTGGTTGGTTAATAGATTCGTGTTAGATTCCTGGCGAGAGTTGGACAGGCGGCCCGCTGAACCCTCTGGTTCGCCTTAGGGGGAGGTGGGGTCGTCACAAAATACACTAAAAGCTAGATTAGTTAAGAAGAATAGCTAATAAAACATAAACTAAAAACAATGAATGTAAAAATGTCTAAAGTAACAAACTTGTTCTTAGCACCGTTATTGAACAAATTCTTCCCCGACAATGGTGCCAAAAACTTGACGAGGTTTTACCATACACCAAATTTTAATTATAAAACCTAAACACCCCGTTTACTGCAAGTATACAATCGTTTATCGAGCATAGGGTATATTAGGTATCGATCCCACGGGGAAGATTGTCAAGTACCGGTGGTTTTCTAACTCCTCTATTATTTAGACTATCACAAGTAAGTAAATCAATCTAAACTACAAACATGAAATAAAATAAGCAAAAATAGTAATTAAAAGCACCTAGAGTTATGAAATTCCTTACAACTCATGCAAATGAAGCAACCAATTGAATTAATGTTAATATTTTGGCTAAACATGGGATTTTCTAATGCACGTGAGACATACTCTCGTAGTGAATCAACTATACTTATAGCTAAACCATACCTACACTTGTGGTTATGGAATTAACTACAAGATCATTTGCTCTATGAAATTACATGAAATAA
Organism: Gardenia jasminoides; assembly: GCA_013103745.1. Taxonomy (NCBI): domain Eukaryota; kingdom Viridiplantae; phylum Streptophyta; class Magnoliopsida; order Gentianales; family Rubiaceae; genus Gardenia; species Gardenia jasminoides. The sequence goes on from CM023096.1 coordinate 15,025,551, forward strand.
ATTACTAAAGCCACAAAGGCGCCACTCTACACTTGTGAGTGACTTCCTAGGTTTAGCACTTCATGAACTAGTGTCAAATTCCAATTTTCATGGCAAACTTTGTGAGGGTCTCGAAAAATCTCAATTTTATTTTAAAAATGCTAAATATTGTTTATATTGTGTTTATTCATTGAAATATGAGTAAGTATATGTTTAAAGTGAATATTTTCTAATTTCGAGAATTTTATACGAATTATTTGCGGTGTGGTTTCAGCCGAATTAAGTGTTTAATTTTGTACCGGCGCATGATTAGTGAGTTTAAATTGAAATAGAGCATATGTAGTGATATTATGGAAATATTATTAGGATTGAACAGTGTTGGAATGGAGTAAAACAGTATAAGTGAGACTGTCGCGCGTGACGCGACATAAAGTGCCCAAAAAGGCACTTTTCCTTAAATTAAGGAAGTAGCCACTTTTTGTCCCCTTTTGTCTTGACTTTTTGGCCTCTTGAGCTTCACTTTTCAGCTGCCAATCTTGGAGCAAAGAGAGAGAGAGTGGCCGAGAGATTGAAGGAGAGAGAGAGAGAGAGAAAGCTTCCTAGTTCTTCCATTTTTTCTTCCTTCTTGTTTTGATTCATCAAGCCACCATAGAAGGCCTTCATCTTCTTCATTCTTGCAGCCGGGAGAGAGGGGAGAGAGAGAGAGAGGCTGGTCCAAAACTTGGGGAAGAAAAGAGAGGAAAAAGCTTGTAGTTTGATCATCCATCTTTTTCTTCATCCAACCCCTTGAAGTGGTGAGACTTTGGTGAAGGATTTTGGGCTGTGTTTCCTCCTCCTTGGCAGCCGTATGAAGGTGAGAAGAAGAGGGGGGAAAATCCGAAGATTTGGAAGAAAGAAAAGAGGAGAAAGAAAGCTTGTGAATGTGTCTTGATCTTGCTCTTGAAGTTTTGTGGGAAAAACACTAACAGACTAGAGGATCGTGGGCAAAAGTTGAAGCTTTTGGAGTTTGCTAGACTTGGAAGCATTTTTGGGAAGAGGAACTCACAAGATCTACCTTGATCTTGTTGGATCTTGATAGATCCGGAGGTATAAGTTTCAAAACTACTAGATGTAGTTTTATTAGTGTTAAATATCGTAGATCTGTAGTTTACCTTGGTAAAAATGGCTATATTTGAAATGATGAAGTTGGGCTCTTGAAATCCCAACCTAGGTAGCGGACTTGAGGTGGCCTCTAGGTAGCGGACTTGAGGACCTGATTGGGATTTGAATGATATTTGTGAATTTTGTCATGATATGGTTAGAAAGTGGGGCTTTATTGTTGGAAATTTTGATAGAAAAATGTATGAGATGGCTAAACCCATGCTTGGTAATTTCTATGTTTGATTTCGAGATTATTCTTGATGAATTTCTGTCTAAGAAAATACATTTTCTGTTCATTTATGAGCGTATGAATCTTAAAAGATAAAAAGTGAAATTTCTCATGAACTTTTGTTTGAAAAATGTCATTTGAAGGAATTTGAGGGTTTTACAGTATTGCGGCCAAATCTTATGAATTTCGAAATTAAGATATGGTTTGAAGTGTTCTAAAGTTATATTAAAGTATTGTCAAAGAGTGAGTGCTGAGTTTGGTGATAAAAGTGATTTTGAGATGATAAATCTCACCCAAGTGTTTCATTAAAGAAAGTGTGAAAATAGTGCTTAATGAGTACATCGGTGACGTGGCATATTTGAAGTGATATAGTGATTTTCAAAAGATTCATTTGAAATGTTGAATCATGTAAAATGAGTGTTTTTCCTTGAGGGATTTTGGAAAAAAAAATATTGATTGGAAATTATGAAGTGAAAGTGAAATGTTTTAGTTAATAAGTAAAGAAGCGAATCTCAACTACTGTTTTTGAAATTGTTCTAGGGAGTGTACAAGGAACTGAGTTTGATCCTTGCGTGGAAGTTGAACCCTACTATTTTGGTGAGTTTCCATATATGTTATGTGATTTGTGAATATGATTTGAAGTGTATTGGTCAAGTGATTTGAAGTGATCGTGGATTTTTAAATCAATAAGTGGGGTAGTGTGTATTTCATCACACTTACCTTTATTGGAAATAAAAGAAATTGTGATAGTGTTTTGCAGTGTTCTATAAGTGTGAGTATTCCGATTCGTTTATAAATCAAGTATTTTACTACTATGTGAAAATGACTTGTGAAATAATTTGTTAGACTCTCATTTGCAAAAATATGATTTACCACTATTTCCAAGAAAAAGTGCTTTTACAAGTGAAATAATTTATGAAGGAGATGGGAGTGTTTCAACTCCCTTTCAAATGAAAATCTAGCCATTGTTTGCAAAGAAATGATTTGATGAAATGATTTACTAGCATTTATAAGGAAATGAATTTGGAATATTTAAAAGACTTGAACTACCATGTGAGTGTTTACTCCTTTCGTGTGATTTCGGGAATTAAAAGAATAGTGTGTTATCTTGTGACAAATGTGACGTCGTTGGGCGAAGTCGCTCGACTAGTTTCAATGAATTATTGTGATGTCGTTGGGCGAAATCCCTCGACTAGTTTCAGTGAATTATTGTGACGTCGTTGCGTGAAGTCCCTCGACTAGTTTGAGTGAAAAATTGTGATATCGTTGGGCGAAATCCCTTAACTAGTCTATTTCGTTGGGTGAAGTCCCTCGAGTAGTTTCAGAGAAGTATTGTGACGTCGTTGGGTGAAGTCCCTCGACTAGTATGTGACATCGTTGGGCGAAGTCCCTCGACTAATTTCCAATGAACTAAAGAGACGTCGTAAGATGAGTACCCTCGACTAGTTTGTGATGTCTTGGGTGAAGTCCCTCGACTAGTCTACTTTGATGGGCAATGTCCCTCGAGTAGTTCATACGAGCATATCCATTTAAGTTTCTATCTACTTGATTTGAATTGTATACTTGAAGTATGATTTGAACTGTTTTACGTGAATTGTAAGCCTTTTTGGAACTCATTGGGCTTTTTAGCTCACTCTTTCCAAATTATTTTCTTTAACAGGGACCGAGAACCCAAGTGATGGAGCCAACCTTTAGAGTTAGGGTTTGCTTTTGTGTTGATATGACAAACGTGGATTGTGATTTCGAGAGCTTTTGTATTATTAGTATTTGAACGTTTGATAAGCATTTTATGTAATTTGAAGATTTTAATAATGGTGTAATGTGATTATAAGTTATTGTTGATTTTAGATTTGAGATTGGAATGTTAATCTAATATTTTAGCAATATTTATGTGAGTGAGTCCTGGCGAGAGTTAGGCAGGCAGTCCACGAATACCTTAAGGTACGCTCTAGGGAGAAGTGGGGCTGTCACAAACTTAACGCCTTAAGATGATCACAATTAATGGCTGGTTAATTATGATTATAAAAGCCAAGGTACTAAATAACTTACTCAAAATAATATCATCAAACAACTAAGTAAACATCACAAATAATATATAGAAAGTTTATCCATAACTCAAGGCATAAACTTTAGTTAAACATGCTAAAGAAAGAAAATATCATACTTGTATTATACTATAACTACAATACTAACTATACTAAGCTAATGAACTAAGAAAAACTAGTGAAGACTACATTTGTGGTAGCGATTCTAGCCTTCCTAAAGTTTTTCTTCTCTTGTCTACTAAAGACCCTATTTATCGAAGACATCATCCATAAGTTTCTAAAACTTTATCATGTGAATACAAGAAAAGTTTTGAGATTCAAAAGTCAACTAAAATGGTTTCAATGAATCTTCATTCTTGAAATGTCTTCATGCATCTTCATGCATCTTAATCAAGTATCAAATGAGTTGTAAAGTTGATGCAAATTGTATTTTGGATTTGCCACAAGTTGTTTCTTCAACTTTCCAAGATTCTTCATGCAATTTGCAGCAGAAATTCGTTCAAACTTGAGCTGGAAGTTAGTTGGAAATTTTCTGGAATTCGACTGCAACTTGTATCGGTGTCAGGGATCCGTAAGGTGGATCCGCGAGGCAACATCTCACGGATCGCATCGCGGATCCAGTGCCCTGTCTCCACAGAGAGAGATTCGCGAGCTATTAAATTTTTCCAATTGGCATGTCACGGTTTTGGGTCCCGAATCAGCTAAAAAATTTCAAAATCTGAATTTTTCGTCATGAAATTGAAGCATTAAATCCTCCAACTTTTGACCCTTTAGTTCCTTGATAATTGAATTGCAATATGATCATCTCAATTTGGAACTTTATCAACTTCAGATATTTCAATTTTCCAACTTTCCTTCAAAGCTTTATTGCAAATATCTTCTCATTTCTCTTCATTTGATGATTGAACCATTAACCATACAAAAACATGAAGTTTTCACTACATTAATCCATAGAAATGTACTTTTCTAATTTAAACCATAAAATGCAAAATTTCACTAGACACCCTGATTAATTAGCCATTAAAATCACAAAAACACACAAAAACTAAATAGAAAAACATATTTCAAGCACACAAAATAGACACTTATCAAATTCCCCCACACTTGAATCATTGCTTGTCCTCAAGCAATAAGAAATACAAACCAACAATGATCCAAACCATGAAATAAAACATATGTGCACCCTTGAATTTAATTTCTCAAAACAAGGTAGATGACTATTTTGCAACCATTCATTAAACCGCAAGTACTCATAATATCAGGTAATAGGGAGTAATTATACCATAACTTCAACTAGTTCAATTCAATTCCTTATTTCTCACCCAATTTCATATGCAAAGTGAATCATATAGTCAATAAAATGCTTCCTTAACCCATAATCATCTTTTTCTCAATTCAAGAGAGGGATTTATTCATATAACATATCAAACATCTATTCAAATTTGTGAAAGTGCCTTTTGACGAGAAGGTCGACATTTTTAGATGAAGATACCCTATTACTCAACACTTCACTTACTCAAGTTGCTTTGCCCACTCTTTATTGAGGTGCCGTTTTACGCGAAAGCCAACATTCTGCCAAAACATTAGGAAGGCTAGAATCACTACAACAAATGTAGTCATCACTAGATTTTCTTAGTTTATTAGCTTAGTATAGTTAGTAGTGTAGTTATAGTGTAATACAAGTATGATATTTTCTTTCATTATCATGTTTAGCTGAAGTTTATGCCTTGAGTTATGGATGAACTTTCTATATCTTATTTGTGATGTTTACTTAGTTGTTTGATGATATTATTTTGAGCAAGTTATTTAGTACCTTGGCTTTCATAATCGTGATTAACCGGCCATTAATTGTGATCATCTTAAGGTGTTAAGTTTGCCATGAAAATTGGAATTTGACACTAGTTCATGAAGTGCTAAGAAGTCACTCACAAGTGTATAGTGGCGCCTTTGTGGTTTTAGTGATTTATTTCATGTAATTTCATAGAGCAAATGAGCTTGTAGTTAATTCCATAACTACAAGGGTAGGTATGGTTTAGCTATAAGTATAGTTGATTCACTAGGAGAGTATGTCTCACGTGCATTAGGAAATTACGCCATGTTAGCCAAAATATTAACATTAATTCAACTGGTTGCTTCATTTGCAAGAGTAGTAAGGAACTCCATAACTCTAGGTGCTTTTAATTACTATTTTTACTTATTTTATTTCATGTTTGTAGTTTAGATAGATTTACTTACGTGTGATAGTCTAAATAATAGAGGAGTTCGAAACCACCGGTACTTGACAATCTTTCCTGTGGGATCAACACCTAACATACCCTATGCTCGACAAACGATCTGTATATTTGCAGTAAACGGGGTGTTTAGGTTTTATAATTAAAATTTGGTGTATGGTAAAACCTCGTCAAGTTTTTGGTGCTGTTGTCAGGGAAGAATTTGTTCAATATCGGTGCTAAGAACAACTTTGTTACTTTAGACATTTTTACATTCATTGTTTTTAGTTTATGTTTTATTAGCTATTCTTCTTAACTAATCTTGGTTTTAGTGTATTTCAAAGCATTTTTAGGTTTTAAAGAAGGATAGCAAGCACGTGGATCAAGGCTTGAGAGAAGGAAGTTTAGCAATGGACCCCTACAATTTTCAAAACTATAACTATGGAGGTAACCAAAGGATGTTCGAAGGTATGCCATTTGAAGATTACACAAAAAGCATTGAGGCTAAACTTGATTATATTACATTAAACATGCAAATGGATACCATGACAAATTTTCTTGAACAAAAAATGCATGCTAGTACTTTTAATTCTAATCATGTGGTTTGTGACTTGTGTGGAAGTAATCATGCTACATATACATGCATGCAAGCACAAAATGTGGATTATGATGATGAATTTAAGCATTGCAATTCTTGTTTTGATCAATATGGTGCTAATTGTGGTAATTCTTTTACTTGTGGGTGGAATAATCAATGTGTTTATAGTGATTCTTCATGTTTTAATGATTACCAACTCAATTGTGTTCAATTTGAATCATAGCCATCTTGGGAATTAGTTATAGAAAAGTTAGCTAATACACCTTTACCTTGGGATCAAGAAAGATTAGCTAATGATTCTAAACCATGTTAGAATTGGCTATTGAAAAGTTAGCTAATGCAACTTTCAATCATTTTGATAGGGTTGAGAAAAGTTAGATGAATTAGCTTCTAACTTTGAAAAATTACATGACCAATTGCATACTTTGTGTGAAGTTATTTCATGTAGTGATATGCAAATTGATCTTAACATCAATGGTGGGAATGTTGCGTGTGAAAGTGGAGTACATTTTGATGATAATGATGAATCTTATTTGCATTTCAATTAGGAAATGTCCATTTCACATGATGATATCTTTGGAATGAATTTTGAACCTCAAAAGGCAAGCATGAATGATGTTTATATAACCTTTCTTGAGAAAAATGGTGAATGTGTAGATTCTAAGGTCATAATACTCCTTGATGGCCATATGGATACTCCTTTGGTAAGTTCTCAAGTGGTGGCACAACAAGGTAATATCTATGACTCGCTTGAGATTGGTGAACCTCTTCCTTCTTTCTTATCATTCGGTTATATGACTCATGAGAACGAGTCACCTTTTAATGATCCACTGTGAGGGGCTAAAAATTTTTTTTTAAAAGTGCATAATAATACTTATATTATGGTTATTCACTAAAATATTAGTGAATTGATACTTTGGATTATTAATTTCCAATTTAGAGAATTTTTTGAGAATTATTTGTCGGTGTTTGGTTTCGGTCAGTTTAAGGTCAATTTTTGTTCCGAGGTGGGAAAAGTGACTCTAAGATGAAATTGAGCATACGTAGAGATATTACAGAGATATAATTAAGGTTGGATAGTGTTGGAATGAAAGAAACCAGTAAAAGTTAGAGTGTCGCACGTGATGCGACAAAAAATGGTTGTTTGACCACTTTTCCATAAATTAAGGTGAACCAAGCTTTTTGTCTATAAAAAGCCACCTTTTATGCTTCCTTGCTCCCTTATTATTTCAGCTACACTTGAGCCAAAAGGAGAGAGAGGGCCGAGAGCATAGAGAGAGAAAAGAAAGAGAGTTTGAGAGGTTTCTTCTTCATCTTCTTCATCTTCCATTCCTTGAGCATTGAAGACTCCATTGAAGGCTTGGTTCTTGTTTCTTCCTCTCGTTGGAGCTGCCGTGAGAGAGGGAGAGAGTGTGTGAGAGGTCCGAAATTGGGAGAGAGAAAAGAAGAGGGAAGAGAGCTTTTCCTTACTTAGCATTTTCTTGTTCTTGAGTTTTGAGGAGGAAAGCAAGCAAATCCTTGGAAAACTTGAAGGATCTCGAAGTGTCGAAGTTTAGGACATCATTTGTGGGTGGAACTACCTTAGATCTTGCTAGATCAGAAAAGATTTTGAGGTAAAAAACCTAAAACTCTAAGCCTTAATCTTATTAGAGTTAATTTATCAGATCTACGGTTTTTTTTGCTAGAAAAGCTTATGTTTGGAATATTTGAGTTGGGCTCTTGAATTCTCAACTTAGGTAGTGGACTTGAGGTGACTTTTAGGTAGTGGACTTGAGGACCTGGTTGTGGTTGTGATTGTATTATGAGATGAGATGATTTTGTGGTTAGAATGTAGAATTGTCGTTGAAAATTTTGAAGAAATATAATGAAGGCTGGCCGAACCTATACCTATAATGTTATGATGTTTGATTTTGAAATTTTATGATATTTCTTGAAGAGATTTTGCCTAAGTATATATGTATTATGTTCGTTTATGAGTATATGCTTTAATAGAGTTAAAATCTCGAGCTTTAAAAGAGTTAAAATCTCAAACTTTAATGGTGAAAAATTGAGTTTCACTAAATATTGAGGTAAAAGTGTCATTTTGGACAGATTTAAGGGTTTGAAATGTTTTATCTAATTTTCATGAATTTTGTGCATTGAGACTTAGTGAAAATTGTTTTAAATATGTGTTAAAATCTTAATTAAAGTTTAGTGCTGAGATTAAACTTGAATGGGCAATTTTTGAGGTGAAAGACGTCACTTTATTTACTTGTTATAAAATCTGGAAGTTACAAGAATGGAGTGCATCGATTGAGTATTTTGGTTAATTGAGGTACCAATTTGAAAATGGAACTTTTTAACATGATTTTCGACTAAAATGACTACTTTTCGTTTGAGCAAAGTTAGTGGAATTTTGACAAAACAAATGAATAAGCTTTGAGTTTAGTTTCGCTAATTGTGGGGCGAAACTTATTTCCTCTTTTTACTTGATTATAGGAAGTGGAGAAGGATTTGAACCAACTCCTAACTTGGAAACTGAACTTTGCTATTTTGTTGTGTTTTCATGCATGTTACTCGATTATGTGAATTTGATTTGGAATATGATTGATTAAGTGGTTTGATGTGAAAATTTGGTTTTTGATCCATCAAATGGAGTAGTGTGTACTTTACCACACTTACTCCTATTTGAATGGTAAATTTTGTAAAAGTATTGTTGTGACATTTCAAGTATGTTTTGAACCTTTTGACTTGGGATACGATGTGAATTCTGTTTTGAGTATATAATGTGATATGATGTGTTTTGTGATTATTATTCTCGAGAATACTTAAATCCCCTTGGTAAGTTATCGACTCGAGCTGTTGGGAAAGCCCAGGTCGAGGAGATTTAACAACCTTGGGCTATGAGTTGTGTGCTCTGGACTTGGCATTTGGCCTTGTCCTTGTTGAAGAGCAATACATAAATATGTAAATTTCTGTGAGGTGGGCGAGCCCGTACGGGGTTTTGGTGGAGAAAGGAGTAAGTGGTTGTCCACTTGGTTTTGTATGTGAAAGTTGACGGAGTGTCAACTACGCGATTTGTGCACCAGTCCATGAAAGTGCTCCAGTTTCGAGCACCTTAGTTCCTGAGAGCTACCCGTATCCTATCTTTATGTTGTTAATCGTTTTCCCTATTTGCTTATTTCTAAATATTAATTGGGAGTGAGGGTCTCATATGTGTTATGTGCTTTGCATCCTTTTTTGGAACTTATTGGGCTTTTAGCTCATTCTTCCAAATTTGTTTTCCTTAGCAGGGACTGAGAACCCAAACGAAGGCGCCAACCGTTAGAATTAGGGTTTTCTTTTTTGTCTGGTTGGTGAAACTTGAATTACGAATTCGGAATATTGTATTGTGGAACTTTGAATGTGTAATTAAGTATTCTATGTATTTTGGGATATTGAGGTTTGAATAATGAATTTGTGAGTTATCGTTTGGTATAATTTGTTATTGAAATTTTGCGTTTGTGAGATTGAAGTAGTTTGGCTATGAGTTGATTGTACGTTTGAGATTGGTACTCAAATTGTTTCTTTAAAGAACTAGTAATCATTTGTGTGAGTGAGTCCTGGCGAGAGATAGGCAGGCGGCCCGTCGAACCCTTTGGTTCACCTTAGGGGAAGATGGGGCCGTCACAGGTGGTATCAGAGCTTAGGTTTCAGATCTCTGTAGTGTATCCTAGGTTAAAAGTTTAGGATGCTGGCCCGTGGAAAGTAGGACTAAAGTGTTTCTAGTGCTTAATGGTTGGTAAGTGTTGCTGCATGAGAGTTTCTTAAATGTATTGAATTGATTGAGAGTTTGATGCTACTGTGATCGAGGCATAAGTGTGACTCTTAGCGTTCGAATAATTTTTGAGGATTGTCTTGACCCTGATTAGTATGAGTTGGAATGTCAAGGACGATACCCTTTAGGGGAAGAGATTGTAACGCCCCGAAAGTTAAAAGTGTTTTCGAAATGTATTTTTAAAGATTTTACTTTGAATGAAATTTATTTCTTAGCAATTGGAAAATAATTTATATACGTGTATAATTTCATAACTTCTTGTTTCCGTTCAATTATTTTACGAACATTTGCAAGGGTTCAATTGATCTAGTCAAGCTTATTTGAGTATGTGAACTATATTTGGATGTAAAAGAAAAGTTTATTGGCAAAGTTTCAAAGATATTTTAGAGGAAAACAATGAAAGCTTGACATTTGTCACCAAACCAATGGCTAAAGTTTTAATCAAATAACATAAATAGCCAAGCATTCAAACCTTCAATTATCTTTCATTTTTCTTGTACGAAATTTTGAGAAGAAAAAGGGAAAAGAAACTCCACTTTCTTGGCTTCATTTTCTTGTCCAAAACTTGAGAGAAAAAGGGACAAAATTGATTTTTCTCCATGAAGTTACAAATCACCCTTGGAAGGAAACCCTTAGTGAACCCTAGTTTTATTTTCTTAGAATGCTAGACTGTGGGATTAGATTGTGTGTTAAGTATAGGGTGACTTTATCACTTGATGATTGGCTGGAATTTAGAGTTATTAAACATTTGAGAGTTTAGTAGGTTAGAAAGAAATGTAAGGAAAAGCTCTTAATTATGTTTAAGTGTTAATGATGCCTAAGTTCGATTGAGTTTTAGTTGAGTTCGTTCTTGTAGGATATGGATCGTGGTGGTGATGATGACATGCCTAAACATCTTCAACCTGTGATTTGTTACCGACCGAGACCAAGGGGTGATTATAGGGCTTATAACCCTAAGACCAGATCTAGACAGTTTTGTGAGTCTTGAAGGACGCGCGCTTACCCCGACCATGTGGTCCTATCTATTTACCATGAGAGGAAGAGATTGACCAGAGTTAATAGGGAGTTGCGAGAGGAAGGAGATAGGCTTATGACTGTGGAGTGGACTCAGGGTAATCGGATTAGTGAGCTTGAGGAGGAGGTTCACACGACTACTAAGCGATTGGTAAGAGTCATGAAGGTTGCTCGGAAGCGAGTCGATAGCATAGTGACCAAGTGTGAAGCTATGGCTGAGGAAACCTTTGAGGCTAATCGAGTTGAGAAGGATATAGTGGCTAGTGATGAGGATATGGGAGGGGATGCCGCTATGGCCGAGGCAGATCCCTAATATTTGGAGTTTGACCCAACGAAGAGTGCTTCCATGGAGACTTCTGCTTTTGAGACTTGATAGACTAGCTGAGCATGAAGTTAGGATTTTGTATAACCTTTTGTGAGATAAGCCATTCGAGTAGTTCTCAATCCCTGTAATTGCATGCTTACTAACTTTCCAAGTACTGTACTTTTGTTTAGATGTACTTGTGAATTTGATATGACCTTTGTGTTTCTTTTGTTAAAAGCATACTCATCTGATGTACTCCTGGCACTTCTATTATTATGAATTGTGTATATAAAGTACTTTGGTTCTCTTTAAAGTTTGGTTTACTAATGGTTTATCTTATTCTATATTCTTGTACTTATTCCTTTTAACTTGAGACCTCCATAAGATTCTTGGACAAAGTAGTAACCCCTCTCCAGTTAGGATTTTGATTATTGGTGATTTGATTTAAGATTAGATCCTTTCCTAAAATGTGTAGGACGCAAGCAATACTGACTGGAGTACTCGTTGAGATCGAGTGAGATGATAACATGGCAAATTGGGAAGCAGAGAGTAAAGAGTTGGAGGTTCTTAAAAAGGAGGTGGAATTTCAGAGGAAGTTAGCCGAATATTGGGAAGGATGATGGAAACAAGAATATGCAAAGAAAATTGAGCTGCTAAACAAGTATGTGGAAATGAAAACGAAATATGAAGGGGTATTAGAAAATTTTCATAATGAGCTTGAGAAGACTTAAAGAATTGGAAGTGCGAAGGCCTAAGTGAGGGCTTTCAATGCAAGAAAAAGGGATGCTCCTAGTAGTAGCCGTGAACCAGTGGACGTAGATGCTCCACCTCTCAAGCTTACTAGAGGAATAAGTGAAGTGAACAACCCTTGAAGCGTCAAGAGAAGATATGACGAGAGGGGTATTCTCTAACAGGTCACCAAGTGAAAAGGAACAACACGGAGCGTTTCGCAAGAAAGCCAAGCATTAACTCCTGGTGTGCATTGCAATTTTTGTGGGAAGCTAAATCATACGGAGGATAAGTGTTGGAGGAAAGCAAGGAAATGTTTCAAATGTGGAGATAGTAAGCATCGGGTGGCTACATGCCCAAGGCTCAAGAGAGAAGTGGAGTCCGACAGAAGGACGGGCTAAACTAAGCGCTTAGGTTATGTTAAATTTGCTGTAATGATTAAAGTTTGTAACTTGAGGTGATGTAATGGGGGTTAATTATATCTTTCGGTTTATGATTGTAACTTTTGGAAGCTATGTGTAAGGAACACTTAATGTAGTAATGTGTATCTATTGTAAGACCGTTGAACTTGGTATTTGATGTTCCAGTTGGTGGTATCAAATGTTGGTTTTGTTTGAAGTCAATGACTGCAATTTCATAGTTGGATGTAAATAAGAGGTTCGTTTATGCTATTTTCTTTATTGATAAGAGATTAAATCATTCGAGAAATAGTTTGAGAGATGCATAGTGGATGGAAGGAAAGTTTGAGTTTTCTCTCTAGAGTGATTATGACAAATATTTGCACCAGCCATCGATGAATAATAGTAAAACTTTCTGTGTATGATTTAGGTGGAGATATTATTTATATGGGATAACATTTGAGGATTTATACAGACCAGAAGAGTCTTGAATATTTGTTTTCTTAAAAGGAATTAAGTTTGAAATAGAGGCGTTGGATAAAGTTTCTTGGAGATAGTATGGCAAACTTTAAGGAAGTACTATTTGTAGGTTAAAATCCATGGAAGATAAATTTTGGTGGGAACATAATTAGAATAAAGCGATCTTTGAGGAATAATACACATCTGAAGAGCTTAAGTAATGACTTCCTTATGAGAGTTGAATTCATACCATTGTCGATGAAATAAGTGTTATCATGGGAAATGGAAAGAAATCGAGGTAAATGAGATGTTATCATATAAAGAACATCATGTGCAGATTCCTGATAAGAATGTAAAGGACTTGAGAAAATAAGTAAGTTCCTCTGGTTAAGGTTTTATGGAAATATCATGGAATCAAGAAAGTAACTTGGAAAGTTGAAGAAGAGATCCGAACGAATTATCCAGAATGGTTTGTAAACGAGGTATGAATTTCGAGGACGAAATTCTTTTAAGGGGGGAAGGATGTCAGGGCCTCAAAATTCTATTTTTTTAAAAATGCATAATAATACTTATATTATGTTTATTCACTAAAATATTAGTGAATTTATACTTTGGATTATTAATTTCCAATTTAGAGAATTTTTTGAGAATTATTTGCCGGTGTTTGGTTTCAGTCAGTTTAAGCGTCAATTTTTGCTCTAAGGCGGGAACAATGACTCTAAGATGAAATCAAACATATGTAGAGATATTACAGAGATATAATTAAGGTTGGATAGTGTTGGAATGAGAAAAACCAGTAAAAGTTAGAGTGTCGCGTGACGCGACAAAAAGTGGTCGTTTGACCACTTTTCCATAAATTAAGGTGAGCCAAGCTTTTTGTCCATAAAAAGCCACCTTTTATGCTTCCTTGCTCCCTTATTATTTCAGCTACACTTGAGCCAAAAAGAAAGAGAGGGCCGAGAGCATAGAAAGAGAAAAGAGAGAGAGTTTGAGAGGTTTCTTCTTCATCTTCCATTCCTTGAGCTTTAAAGACTCCATTGAAGGCTTGGTTCTTGTTTCTTCCTCTTCTTGGAGCTACCGTGAGAGAGGGAGAGAGTGTGTGTGAGGTCCAAAATTGGGAGAGAGAAAAGAAGAGGGAAGAGAGCTTTTTCTTGCTTAGCATTTCTTGTTCTTGAGTTTTGAGGGGGAAAGCAAGCAAATCCTTGGAAAAGTTGAAGGATCTTGAAGTGTCGAAGCTTAGAACATCATCCGTGGATGGAACTATGTTAGATCTTCCTTGATCTTGCTAGATGTGAAAAGATCTTGAGGTAAAACACCTAAAACTCTTAGCATTAATCTTATTAGAGTTCAATTTATCAGATCCATGGTTTATTTTGCTAGAAAAGCATATGTTTGAGATCAGATGATTTTGTGGTTAGAATGTAGAATTGTAGTTGAAAATTTTGAAGAAATATAATGAAGGCTAGCCGAACCTATACCTGTAATGTTATGATGTTTGATTTCAAAATTTTATGGTATTTCTTGAAGAGATTTTGCCTAAGTATATATGTATTATGTTCGTTTATGAGTATATGCTTTAATAGAGTTAAAATCTCGAACTTTAATGGTGAAAAATTGAGTTTCACTAAATTTTGAGGTAAAAGTGTCATTTTGGACAGATTTAAGGGTTTGAAATGTTTTATCTAATTTTCATGAATTTTGTGCATTGAGACTTAGTGAAAATTGTTTTAAATATGTGTTAAAATCTTAATTAAAGTTTAGTGCTGAGATTAAACTTGAATGGGCAATTTTTGAGGTGAAAGACGTCACTTTATTTACTTGTTCTAAAATTTGGAAGTTGCAAGAATGGAGTGCATCAATAGAGTATTTTGGTTAATTGAGGTACCAATTTGAAAATGGAACTTTTTAACATGATTTTCGACTAAAATGACTACTTTTTGTTTGAGCAAAGTTAGAGGAATTTTGACAAAACAAATGAATAAGTTTTGAGTTTAGTTTTGCTAATTGTGGGGCGAAACTTATTTCCTCTTTTTACTTGATTATAGGAAGTGGAGAAGGATTTGAACCAACTCCTAACTTGGAAACTGAACTTTGCTATTTTGTTGTGTTTTCATGCATGTTACTCGATTATGTGAATTTGATTTGGAATATGATTGATTAAGTGGTTTGATGTGAAAATTTGGTTTTTGATCCATCAAATGGAGTAGTGTGTACTTTACCACACTTACTCCTATTTGAATGGTAAATTTTGTAAAAGTATTGTTGTGACATTTCAAGTATGTTTTGAACCTTTTGACTTGGGATACGATGTGAATTTTGTTTTGAGTATATAATGTGATGTGATGTGTTTTGTGATTATTATTCACGAGAATACTTAAATCCCCTAGGTAAGTTATCGACTCGAGCCGTTGGGAAAGCCCAGGTCGAGGAGATTTATCAACCTTGGGCAATGAGTTGTGTGCTTTGGACTTGGCATATGGCTTTGTCCCTGTTGAAGAGCAATATACAAATATATAAATTTATGTGAGGTAGGCGGGCCCGTATGGGAGTTTTGGTGGAGAAAAGAGTAAGTGGTTTTTGGAACTCACTGGGCTTTTAGCTCATTCTTTCAAATTTGTTTTCCTTAACAGGGACTGAAAACCCAATCGAAGGCGCCAATCGTTAGAGTTAGGGTTTTCTTTTGTATCTGACTGGTGAAACTTGAATTATGAATTTGGAATATTGTATTGTGGAACTTTGAATGTGTAATTAAGTACTCAATGTATTTTGGGATATTGAGGTTTGAGTAATGAATTTGTGAGTTATCGTTTGGTGTAATTTGTTATTGAAATTTTGGGTTTGTGAGATTGAAGTAGTTTGGCTATGAGTTGATTGTACGTTTTGGATTGGTACTTAAATTGTTTCTTTGAAGAACTAGTAATCATTTGTGTGAGTGAGTCCTGGCGAGAGTTAGGCAGGCGGCCCGCCGAACCCTTTGATTCACCTTAAGAGAAGGTGGGGCTGCCACATCCACTTTGCCTTCAAATGGTGGATTATTCATTAACTAAACCTCCTTGATAAACAGGTTACACTACAACAAAAGGGTCATTAGTGACAACATTTCCTAGTGACGACAAAAAGTTGTCATAGAATGGGGTTCTTATGCACAAAATGGAAAGTCATCATAAATGCCTCGCAGGAACCAACCAATCTATGACGACTTGAATTTGTCTTCTCAAATATGTTCTTGCCAACAGGATTCAAGAAGGTGGGAATTATTTCAGAATAATTAGTGATGACATTTTGAATGTCGTCACTATTGCTACTGACTTTTCTTTGACAGCTACACATGTCGTGAGTGAAGGTAGTGCATTTAATTACTGACAATGGCTTGTTCTCACTGTAGTTGTGGATGTCCTTAGTGATAAGTAGGTGTTGTCACTGAACTTTTTAGCATTTTTAAAAGGGATAATTTTAGAAACCTCCCCTGAGGTTTTTGACAGTTTCACCTGGCACTCTCAAACTTTTAAAAATTTCACTTGCATCCCTTACTTGAAACCCATTTCAAAATATAATGTTAAAAAACTTATTTTCGGTGAGAGAATATAATTCATTCCAGGTTTTTTTCTCTTCTCTTCTCTTACGATTTCTTAATTACTATAATACATCAAACTTATCTCTTAATTTATAATAATTTGTAACTATGATAGTACCTTCTGCACTGATTTAAAACAATATAAATGAATTTATATATCTTTTTAGTTTTCAAGCCATCAATTTGGACAAAAGGTAGAAATTTAAGAAATACAAATGATTTGTAAAACTTCTTAAGTTAACTCAAACACTTTCCAATAAAGAAAATATTATCTTTGAAATTTGTAGAATTCAAATATTAATATTTGCTATATAAAAATGCACTATATGTTTTCCAATAAACATAAATTTTCATTTATTTTGTTATTATATACTTGAGCAATAAAAAGTAAGACAACAAATGGTAATTTTGGAATGAGATTATATTTAATTTTCCAGAATATATTTTTTAATATTATATTTTAAAATGGGTTACAAATGATACTAAAAACATAAAGTAAGGGAGGCAAGTGACATTTTTTAAAGTTTAAAGTACCAAATGAAAATGTCAGAAACCTTAGGAGAGGTTTTTGAAATTATCCCTTTTTAAAATGATATTGGTTTGGTTGTGATTAAAGGTGGAAATTACTGCAAGATCCCAATGGACTACCTAAACCCAAAGCGACTTTGAATGACATAGGTTTAAGAAATTGTACTTGAGTCTTAAATGGAATTGGTGCTAAAAATACCCGAAAATAAATGGGAGTACTTGGGTATTTTTTGGGATCTTATTGGGACCCAAAATAATAATTAACAATGTTTTCATTTTTTAGTTGCCTTTTTTTTTTAAATTTTTTGCATTGCCATTATATCATGTATGCTGAGAGCAATAATGTACTTTAACTAAATGAAGGAGTTGCATTGTTTAATGTATTCATACTATCATCAAAATTTTTATTATTATGAAAACTGAAACATGACTATTAGTACTAGTATTTTTTTGTGTTTATAGAATTTATTTTTTTCCTCAACCAAATTTTAGCAACATTGAAAATTAAATATAAAAAATATATACATAGACAACAAATAAAAGAAAATTTTGATTAAAAAGAATTCAGGAAAATATAATTTTGCAATAAGACCAAAAGAAATTTAATAAATTAATGATATTAAAAGTTGTATAAAAATAACAAAAGAACTAAAGAAAAAAAAAGAAAAAAGAAATAACAAAAGAACTAAAGAAAAAAAAAGAAAAAAGAAAGATAGAGATAAATAGAGTTGGGTATTGGGTAAGATCAATCTAAACACATCCCAAAGTGATTCCAGACAAATTAGTCCCAGAATACATATGGGTAAAGTTAGATCCCAACCCATATTATTTAGTTCCATTACAAACTCAAGCAGATCCTGCCCGTCCCATGCATTTTGCCATCTCTAGTTCTGATGAAACAATTTGACTATCATATAGTTTTAGGACTCCTGCATTACTTGTTAAAATTTAGCAATTTAACGAGTTTTGTCACACTAACGAACTGCTAGCTGAATTAGAGTGATAAATTAATGGTAAAAGCGAAAAATTTTGTATTTATATCCTAGTAATTAGTAATCATAAATCTATAAGATTTCATAAAATAAACCAGTTACAAAAATGGATAAATCATACACTAGATGTGTAGTTAATATAAATTAATTAATTTATAAATAGCAGTTTGCAGCTGAGGAAAAATTTCAGCACTTGTAAGACTTATATAAAGTTAACAAATTTTCCATTCATACTGAAATTATTTAAAATGGTCATACAAAAATAACAAAGAACCAATGAAATCTATACTTTAAATGCAATGATAAACAAAAAAATCACAAAAATTTTGTCTAAAAGGGGGGGAAACTAGTGAAGTCCAAATTCTGTTCAAATGCAAGACTAAAAAAAAAAAAGTGGCACAAATTTTTTCTGAAAGCCTCAAAGGGAAAAAGAAACAAAAAGAATCAAAACGGTAATTTGCCTAAGTGTCTACCAAAGCCTCTCACCCATCTCCTTCACCTTCAGACCAATATCCGTCTCCTTCACCTTCACCTTCATGCCTCCAAATACCTCTCTGGCAATCAAAGACCAACACTCAACCATGGCTCTGCAGCATTTGAAGACCAAATCTCTCTCCAGGTCTCTGCCAAAAAGGTTAGCACTCTCCATTTCCTATTTCTCCTATGCACATAGGTGTTGCCCAAAGCTTGGATTTTTATATTTTCGTAAAATGTTTACCAGCATTCTTGTCAAATCTGTGTTTATGGAGTACTGGCCTTCGTTTTATTTTGTACATGATTACTCTTTTCATCCCCCAAATTTCTTTGCCCTAATTTTTAATTTTGGGGGAAATTTTGGCCCTAATTTAGAGGATTAAATTTATCCTCTGCCTCTTGGCCTGCTTGGGAACACATCGACTTGGCAATGATGGTTAGTAGTGGCTTGCATGTGTTGATATGTCTAATTCTTTTCTTCAGGCTTTTGTGAATGTAACAGACTAGTAGGATATCGAACACCTCGTGGTGGTGAATTGCAAAATGTTTTGCTGATAATGAGATCATTAAGTGTGGTCATCATTTCGAACATCTCCTATGATCTCTCTTGGATTTTTTTTCCCTTTAAAAATTATAGAAAATAACTTTTTTGACAGGGTTCTTTCCTCGTTTTCCACATGTGGACGTAATAACACTGATTTGCATATTGAACTAGCTCAAAATATTTGTTGCATTGGATCTTGAAATAGCTTATAAGGATGAATTGTGTTTTGCTTGTTGTAAAGCCAATTGTGATAGTAGTAGCCAAGGCCTCATGATGGCTTTGAAACCTATAATCGTTAGCTTAACATTTCCAATCTCATATACCACGATTCTACAAACAGGCCTGTGATAGAAAATCTAAAAATAAAAAAATAGAAAACAAAGCTATACAAGTAGGTTTCAACTATCTTTAAGCTTGGCCCCAGAGAAAGCATGAAGAAGTAATCTTAAACCACTTGCAAGCCCATGGGTATCCTTCATGAGAGTTTTACTACTTGCACTTGATTGTTTTGGATTCTCTAAGGAAACCTACATACAGTGCTGAAGTATACCGTTCAAGCTTTCACCTTTTTCTTCTATTGCTAAGTTCCAACAATAGTTTATTCCCTTATAAGGTGAAATATCCTAGGAATCTACCTTTTCTTATCTTCAACCTGTATATTGTCCTGACAAGGCTAATAAAGATTCGTATGGTTATCTAGTAGACTAGCTATTCTCCTATCCTATGCAAAGACTTTAAGGTTGGTCACCTCTATACCCTTATTGCTATTGTAATGTAGTAGGGTATTGTATCTTGAAAAGTTCAAATGCTGGTTTGTGGTTTAACCAAAATCGAGTTGTCTCATGTCTAAAAAAAATGCAAAGAATATTTTTAGAAGCAAAAACCGATTTGCATTGATAGGCATATAAAGTATATACAAGGAATGTATGTAGTTGTAGTTACTTCAAACAGAACACTGCGTACAAGAAGCTAAAATCAGTTAAAGCAAGTAAAAGTTATTTGGCATCTTTGTAGGGGTATGTAGAAATGTGTACTTGATCTGAATCTTAATTGTTTACTCAAAATGAAATTTATTGAGTTGGTTGGGTATGTATAATGAGGAGGCTATTCATGAATTGATTCGCTTTTGTTATTCATTTTTCAGACTTGGGAGTTAGTGTTGTATAGTAGCTGCTGGTAATAATTGTAGCACTGCCTTAATTTAATTGAAGGAAAATTTTTGCATTCTTTGTAACGACACATAATCTGTCTTGGATGATGTATTGTTATTATGTTTACCTGACATGGTCTTTGGTAAAAATGTGATTTATTTTATTGGATTTCCATTGTTGTTATTTGGCAAATTCAATTTTCTATATAAAGTGTTCTGTGTTCATTATAGTATTATGGTCTTAATCTTTGTGTTACGACAAAGGGCAGCAAAAATATGGATAGGAGCTAGATGTCAATTAAGAATTACCTAGACCCAACATATTTGAATGGAATCAATGAAGAAGGATCCTATGTGTAAGCTTCCATGTCCTTGCAAAGTGTGACAGCCTCACTTCTCCCTAGGGCGAACCCTAAGGTATCGGCGGGCCACCTGCCCAACTCTCGCCGGGACTCACTACAGTTCCTCAATTCAATTGCGAATAACAAAATAACTTTAATATTCTCCCGTCAAATGTAACATTTAAACCCCAAAACTTCCTTAACAAACCACAACCGTCCCAAACTATAATTACAGATACAAAAGTTTATCCATTCGGAATTCCTTAAGTACAATCCAAAACACAAGGGTTACATCAAAATACAAGCTTAAATCTCCAAACCAACCGACCTAGTGCAACCCTTGGAGGCCCTCGATCTCAAACCCTGCTAAGGAAAAACAAAGTTGGAAGGAATGAGCTAAAAGCCCAGTGAGCAATCCTAATATTATACAAATCTCATAGTAACAATGAAGCAATATATATGTCAGTTAAGCACTCAATAGATCAATATAATTCAGTGTGGAAGCATAAAATGTGTAAAACACATAAACTGAGTAAGTACTCAGTGAAAGGATACAAGTTCCACTTGAAGTAGTTGCAGTCCGTCTTGTCCAACTCTCAACTCCATACTCCTCCTTATAACTCCCAGTGGTAATACTCGAGTACACCATACAGTGCCCTAAGTTACCAACCTATCCGACCGAGTCCGCTTCTGGCTCGAATAGGTCAATAACGAAGGGGGAAAGGCCTTGTTCAGCCTATGTGTTAGTACACATGGCCTAGAGTCATGCACAAATAATATACAAATAGTGGAAAAGTACACAGTTGAACAGTAAAATGAAAAGTAGGGCGAGTGCGATAAAGTACACACTCGCCCATCACATAATCATTGAAAAGCATTTTAAAGCAGTTAACATGTCACATAAGCAATTCGTCATGAAGTATTTCGCACTTAAGCAGTTTATTCACACACATGCAAGGAACACTCACTGATTTAAGTAAAATAGCTCCAAACGTTTGTGCCCAAATCTCCTTCGTTCCCACCTTCCAAGTCTAATAGCAAGTGAAATGAAAATCATTTAGTTTTAGCCATCCCAAACATGAAAGACCAAATGTATATGCTAGTAGTTTCTTTGCTTAGTAATAAATTCCCAAATTTGATGTACAAAAGCCATCAGATGGCCAATCCAAAACATAAATGTAACACAAATGAAAAATCTTATAAACATAGTAGAATCACAAGTTAAGTAGGTCGGGACACGACAAGGGTGCATACGAATCAAGAGGAATGAAAGAAACAATTGTAGCAAGAAAACAACAATCGATAGTTTTGCCGTCCTTTAGTGTTTTCATCATAACTGTGGCTGTGGTTATCAAATTGGGACAAATTCTATGGTGTTTCGAAGCTAAGACATAGACCTATAATTTTCGTGAAGAGGTCGAATACCAAATCATACTAAATCAGGGTCGAAATAGCTCATGTCAGAAACACCAGAAAATGGCCAGGCATGAGACAGGCTGGTCGAACAGTCTCGAAGAACGGCCATAACTCAATGTAGAAAAATCAAAATCGAACTCCGTCAGCGGCATTTAAAACTAGGTTCATAGAAATTTCTAACGGTATAAAAATTCAGGTTCTAATTCAATTTCTACAATCAACAGAAAGTTCGGAAAGTTCCTGTGAAAATTTCCAGCTTTGACACAATCTCTTCAATTAATCCTTTAAAGTTATTTCCATCTCTTAGTAAGGTGTTTAACATGCTAAAACATCAAAGAAAGTCATCAATAAAACATCACAAAATCTTAGACATTTCATCAAACACATAGAGAACATATGGTATAACCTAACCTAAGCTTTTACAAGAACAAGAAACTCTTCCATAGTTTTCCATCTCCAAGCATTAAAAACACTCTCACACATCCTAAAATTCATCTAGCGTCATGAGTTCATAAATTTAACATCATCAAAAGAAGTCAAGGGGTAGTTTTACCTTATGCCAAGCAAGAGAAATCCACCAAAAGCTTCACCTCCTCCAGCCAAACTTGATGATTAAGTAACACTCTAACCTAGGTGTGGCTCTTGAACAAGTTTGTTCTCACTTAAAATTGCAAGCTTCTAGCTTAGGGTTTTTGTGTTCTTCCTTCCTTGAGGTTCGGCCAAAGAGAGAGAAAATGAGAGGGAATTTGGTTCAAATTTTTGAAGACAAGAGATTAAATAGAAAAGGTCAAGTCAAGGTTGTGGTAGATTGTTGACAAGTGGTGGAATTTGGTCCAAGATTTGGATAAAAAATCTTTACAATTATCTTCTAATCCCTCAATTTAGAATATGACCTACTTAACACCATATAGGTTTTGTGCATTTTGATACATGAAACATGTAAAATGCTATTCTAGATTAATGTCATGCAATGCATACAAAATGAAGTACTTAAGGGAAAATAATGCACCTGATGATTCATAATGCAATAAATTAATCTAATTAATTTTTTTTTTAGGTTCTCACACTCTCCCCCCCTTAAACGAATTTCGCCCTCAAAATTCTCACCTTCTACCAGCCCTGTAGAACCTGAAGTCTGTTGGCCAAAAATGGCATATGTTCCAGCTGGCGCCATTGGTCGGTTCCCTCTTTCAGTAGCTCGTTGAGGAGTAGTTCCATTTCCTTGGCGAGTATTACACTCTCGCGGCTGCTTCCTTGGGCAATTGCTAACTTGATGGTCGGCACTTCCACAACGCAGACAGTTCGGCCCTTTCACCCAACAGTTATCTTCGGTGTGATTTCCCCTTCCACAGTATCCACAGGTTGGGTGAGAAACTGTGACTTGACCTCCCAACGGTGTTTCCTTTGGTTGAACCCTTCCTGTTTGAATTCCTTGGGATGTAGTTCCTTTAAGTTTCTCCATCTTATGAGTGGGAAAAGGAGATGGTAATCTTACCCCGTTAGTTCCTTTTCCAACTTTGAGTGGCGGTACAGTATCTTTAGAAGCCTCGGAACGATTACTACTAGGTGTGTCTCTCTTTCGTGCTTCAAAGGCTTTCAGTTGGGATTTTGCAGTCTCGACCCTTTGAACTTTTTCAAGGGCATCACTAAAGGTCTCAATTTGACTTGCTGCGAGGGCGTCTTGAATTTCTAGGTTGAGTCCCTGAATGAATTGTCTTATTCTCTTCCGCTCTGTAACTACTAGTTCTGGGGCAAACCTTGACAGTTTAGTGAATTGAGTTTCGTATTCTGCCACACTTGAAGTTCCTTGGCAAAGCTTTATAAAATCATCTTCTCTCTTTTCCTGGACCAGTGGTGATAGAAATTTTTCATTAAATTCTCGTACGAAATTCATCCAAGTTCTCGGAGTTTGTTCCCTTTCCCACTTGTTTCTTATAACATTCCACCATGCTCTAGCCACTCCTTCAAATTGGAACACCGCAAAAATTACTTGTCTTTTTTCGGAATAATCCGAGGCATCAAATATGTTCCTCATATTCTCCAACCAATTCTCGGCCATATCGGAGTCAGGATCTCCAGAAAACTTAGGGGGAAAGAACTTTTGAAATCTCTCTAATGCCTTATCTTCTCCTTCTACTTGATTCACAGGGTTTCCTTGTTGATTTCCAGGGTTTTGACCAGCCATTTGTGCTAACAAGTCAGTCATACGTTGGATAGTTATGGCTACCTGTTCATTAGCATCGGCCCTTGGTTCATGATTATCTCCTGCGACTGATTCATGGTCACCCCCTTAATCTTGGGGTTGTCTAAGTCCACGTCCACATCCATGCCTACGGCCTCGTCGTTGCCCTCTCGTTTCCATGTTCATAGCTAATCTATATGCATGTATATCAACCATACTAAACCACAATTAACTACACACACATACAAGTAACAACTCTTAAAGACAAATGAAACAAACCCATTTTTTTTTTCACATAGCATTTTTCACAATACAGTTTAAACTCAGTCATGTCCCAAACTAGTATAAACTAAAGCTCATTAAGCTAAAACACAAGTCACAGTCAAGTTAAGTACATACCAAGTCAAAAGTAGTATACAAAAGCAAATAAGTCATCAACAAAAACACATTGGTCTCTAAGGTAGAACATTCTATGTCCCCATCCTACCATCCTCTTACAAAAGGTCAAAAGCAATACGTCACTGGATTAATTAGAACCAAGAGATTCTCGTTTTCTAACACGTTCGACTTCATTTCCCACACTAGAGTCCTCAGGGCCACGATCTTCTCCACCTCTCTCCCTTAGTTGTTGTGCCATCTGAGCCAAACGATTATTGGCTTCTTGTAATTGTTCACACAAGGTTTCGATTCGTTCTTGCTCCTTGAGCACCCTAGTCTCCAACTCTTGAATTCGGTCATTTGCTCTTACATTTGCAATAACTAACCTCTGCCTCTCATCTACTATAGCTAGCACCACACGGTTGGGATATGAATATGTCTGCCAACAATCACACTGCCTATCCACCCTACGTCCTGGGACAAACTGTCAAAATGGCTCGCCAGGTCCTATCTAAAATATAACAGGATGAAGTTGCCTCCGAGATAGTCCTTGTACTCCATTTCTTTCCATTCCTACAATCACAACTAGAATTAGTGTTCTAGGTAAACTATTACCACAAATCATATCATTTAACAGTCAATCTAATCCCATAGTCCGGTACCCTAAACTTAAAGGTTAGGATACACTACTGAGATCTAAAGCCTAAGCTCTGATACCAACTGTGATAGCCCCACTTCTCCCTAGGGCGAACCCTAGGGTATCGGCGAGCCACCTGCCCAACTCTCGCCGGGACTCACTACAGTTCCTCAATTCAATTGCAAATAACAAAATAACTTTAATATTCTCTAGTCAAATGTAACATTTAAACCCCAAAACTTCCTTAACAAACCACAACCGTCCCAAACTATAATTACAGATACAAAAGTTTATCCATTAGGAATTTCATAAGTACAATCCAAAACACAAGGGTTACATCAAAATACAAGCTTAAGTCTCCAAACCAACCGACCTAGTGCAACCCTTGGAGGCCCTCGATCTCAAACCCTGCTAAGGAAAAACAAAGTTGGAAGGAATTAGCTAAAAGCCCAGTGAGCAATCCTAATATCATACAAATCTCATAGTAATAGTGAAGCAATATATATGTCAGTTAAGCACTTAATAGATCAATATAATTCAGTTTGGAAGAATAAAATGTGTAAAACACATAAACTGAGTAAGTACTCAGTGAAAGGATACAAGTTCCACTGGAAGCAGTTGCAATCCGTCTTGTCGAACTCTCAACCCCCTACTCCTCCTTATAACTCCCAGTGGTAATACTCGAGTACACCATACAGTGCCCTAAGTTACCAACCTATCCAACCGAGTCCGCTTCTGGCTCGAATAGGTCGATAACGAAGGGGGAAAGGCCTTGTTCAGCCTATGTGTTAGTACACATGGCCTACAGTCATGCACAAATAATATACAAATAGTGGAAAAGTACACAGTTGAACAGTAAAATGAAAAGTAGGCTGAATGCACTAAAGTACACACTCGCCCATCACATAATTATTGAAAAGCATTTTAAGCAGTTAACATGTCACATGAGCAATTCGTCATGAAGTATTTCACACTTAAGCAGTTTATTCACACACATGCAAGGGACACTCACTGATTTAAGTAAAATAGCTCCAAACGTCCGTGCCCAAATCTCCTTCGTTCCCACCTTCCAAGTCTAATAGCAATTGAAATGAAAATCATTTAGTTTTAGCCATCCCAAACACGAAAGACCAAATGTATATGCTAGTAGTTTCTTTGCTTAGTAATAAATTCCCAAATTTGATGTACAAAAGCCGTAAGATGGCCAATCCAAAATATAAATGTAACACAAATGAAGAATCTTATAAACATAGTAGAATCACAAGTTAAGTAGGTCGGGACACGACAAGGGTGCATACGAATCAAAAGGAATGAAAGAAACAATTGTAGCAAGAAAACAACAATCGACAGTTTTGCCGTCCTTTAGTGTTTTAATCATAACTGTGGCTGTGGTTATCGGATTGGGACAAATTTTACAGTGTTTCGAAGCTAAGACATAGACCTATAACTTTCATGAGAGGTCAAACACCAAATCATACTAAATCAGGGTCGAAATGGCCCATTTCAGAAACACCAGAAAACAGCCAGGCATGAAACAGGCTGGTCGAACAGTCTCGGAAGAACGGCTATAACTCAATGTAGAAAAATCAAAATTGAACTCCGTCAGTGGCGTTTAAAACTAGGTTCATAGAAATTTCTAACGGTATAAAATTTAGGTTCTAATTCAATTTCTAGAATCAACAGAATGTTCAGAAAGTTCACTGATTTCCATTTCTGATTTCCTGTGAAAATTTCCAGCTTTGACACAATCTCTTCAATTAATCCTTTAAAGTTATTTCGATCTCTTAGTAAGGTGTTTAACATACTAAAACATCAAAGAAAGTCATCAATAAAACATCACAAAGTCTTAGACATTTCATCAAACACATAGAGAACATATGGTATAACCTAACCTAAGCTTTTACAAGAACAAGAAACTCTTCCATAGTTTTCCATCTCCAAGCATTAAAAACACTCTCACACATCCTAAAATTCATCTAGAATCATGAGTTCATAAATTTAACATCATCAAAGAGAAGTCAAGGGGTAGTTTTACCTTATGCCAAGCAAGAGAAATCCACCAAAAGCTTCACCTCCTCCAGCCAAACTTGATGATTAAGTAACACTCTAACCTAGGTTTGGCTCTTGGACAAGTTTGTTCTCAATTAAAATTGCAAGATTCTAGCTTAGGGTTTTTGTGTTCTTCCTTCCTTGAGGTTCGGCCAAAGAGAGAGAAAATGAGAGAGAATTTGGTTCAAATTTTTGAAGACAAGAGATTAAATAGAAAAGGTCAAGTCAAGGTTGTGGTAGATTGTTGACAAGTGGTGGAATTTGGTCCAGGATTTGGATAAAAAATCTTTGCAATTATCTTCTAATCCCTCAATTTAGAATATGACCTACTTAACACCATATAGGTTTTATGCATTTTGCTACATGAAACATGTAAAATGCTATTCTAGATTAATGTCATGCAATGCATACAAAATGAAGTATGTAAAGGAAAATAATGCACCTGATGATTCATAATGCAATAAATTAATCTAATTTATTTATTTTTTCAGGGTTCTCACACAAAGTATGCAATAACTTTGTTGGCCAAGATATGGAAGTCATGGCTGCTCATTTATGTAGGCGAATTGTTAATAGTTATGCTAGGTGGATATATCATGGGGAAAATTTTGAATCAGATGATGAGGAAAATGATAATATAGATGTAAATGAAGTACAGAGTAAGGCTGATCATATTGAAAAGCTATTAAATGACATTGGAGCTGCCAACTTTGGTGAGAATTGGAAACATTCAGGAGAACCTAATGGGGGTGGTAATGGTGAGCAAGAAGGTGAAGCGAGTACTGAGATTATTATCTGAAGCTGAAAAAACTCTATATCCAGGTTGTGAAAATATTCAAAACTCTCTTTTATTGTCCATCTACTCCACCTCAAAACAATGAATCGATGGACTTGTAAATCCATTGATATGCTGTTGAAATTCTTGAACAGTGCATGTCCCATGGCATCAATTTCTAGTTCATATTATGAGGCAAAAGGTTTCATTCGTGAGTTAGGGCTCAACTGTATAAACATTCATGCTTGTGAAAATGATTGTGCCCTTTATTGGAAAGAAAATGAAGGCTTAGATCATTGTCCGAATGTTGAATGTAAAGCACCTCGCTATAAATCTACAAACTCTAGAGTACCTAGAAAAGTAATGCGCTATTTTCCATTGAAACTAAGGTTGCAAAGACTTTTTGTAAACAAAGAGATTGCTCGTGATATGAGGTGGCATAAGGAGAGACGTGTAGACAATGATAACATAATGCGTCACCCTGCTGATTCATTAGCTTGGAAAGAGTTTGATAACAGCATACGGCATTTGCTAATGATCCTCAAAATGTAAGGTTAGGTCTTGCAAGTGATAGGTTTAACCCATTTGGAAACATGTCCAATTCATATAGTATATGGCCTGTAATTCTTGTTCCTTACAATCTACCACCATGGAAATGCATGAAAGATCCCTTTTTCATGTTATCGATGATTATTCCTGGTCCTAGAGCCCCGTGAAATGATATCGATGTATACTTTAGACCACTAATTGATGAGTTGAAAGAGTTAATCTCCCTAGTGTGGAGACATATGATGCCTTCACAGGAGAGAAGTTCATGCTACATGCTACACTTCTATGGACAATTAATGATTTTCCAGCATATGACTATTTGTCTGGCTAGAGTACAAAAGGATACAAAGCCTATCCTATTTGTTTGGATGAGACTGATAGCTTTTATTTAAACAATGGCCATAAATGTTGATATATGGGACATCACTGGTTTTTGCTCGTTAATCATAAATGGCGGCGTGAAAGGAAGCCGTTTAATGGAGAAAGAGAACTTAGACAGCCTCCTACAACTTTATCTGGTGAACAAATCCTACAACAACTTTTTGATTTTGACCAACCTGAATTTGGCAAGGCTCCTAATTTGCTTCAGCAGAAGAAAAGAAAACGAATGCATAGCAATTCCAATTGGATAAAGACGAGCATATTTTTTGAACTTGCATATTGGAGTACTAATAAAATCAGACATAACTTGGATACAATGCATATTGTGAAGAATGTGTGTGAAGCTCTGATTGATACATTACTGAGTATCCCTTCAAAAACTAAGGATACTTGGCAGGCTCGAGAGGATTTGAAAGAAATGGGATTGAGGGAAGAATTGCATCTACAACTTCGAAGGGGTACATCCAAAGTTATGCCACCTGCATGCTACACTTTATCTCGTGTAGAGAAAAAGAATTTTTGCCAATTTGTGAGTTCAATCAAGTTCCCGGATGGCTTTGCCTCAAAGATACCTCGATGTGTTAAGACAAAAGAATGTCAACTGTTAGGGATGAAGAGTCATGACTATCATGTGTTCTTGCAACGTCTTCTTCCACTGGCAATTAGAGGAATGTTGTCGAAAGATGTATCTCAACTTTTGACCGAGATCAGCAATTTTTCAAAAAAATTTGTTCTAGAACTCTCTATGTAGATGAGCTAGAATGCAGGTGAAAAACATTGCTCTTATACTGTGCAAACTTGAAAAATTATTCCCTCCAAATTTTTTTGATGTAATGGTCCATTTGCCAGCTGAAGCCAAGATTGCTGGACCAGTGCAATACCGATGGATGTTTCCATTTGAGAGGTATTGCACGTTGTGTTTTTTTTTTTTTGCATTATTAATTTCATTTACCTTAGATCTATTAATTGTTAACAACCTAGATTGGATTTTTTGTTCAGGAAAATAGGTCAATATAAGGGCTTTGTGCATAATAGAGCTAGACCAGAAGGCTGTATTGCAGAGTGATACTTGGATGATGAATGTCTAACATTCATTTCTAGGTATTTACACAATGCGCCAACCAGATTTAATAAAAAAAGAACGAAATACGGAGAGGCTTGAAGCTACCAGAAAATTATCGGTATTTTCTAGCATGGCTCGACCTTTTGAAGCAGCAACATATGGTTGTCTTAGTGAGTCTGAATTGCTAAAAATACACCTGTTTGTCCTAAAAAAATTGTGAAGAAGTGGATGAGTATATGAGATAATAGCATAGTTTGATCCTAAATCTCTTATGAGTTTTATAATTAATGTGTCACAACTCCTAAGTAATGTATTGTCATAATATATTCATAACTAGTGCTATTGTCGTATAGGGAGTATAAAGAATTTTTTAAAAATCAGAATATGTCAAATATACAGCAAAGGCAAGACTTAGAGTTTCCGAAATGGTTTGAAGAACGTGTAAGTATATAATATATGTCCTGCAAACTTTTCAATTTCATTTAATTCTTAGTTCTGCATATTTTAACATGTATTGATTGGTTGACATAGGTCACCTATATGTATGCTCATGGGAGATGTAGTGACGAGTTATTCTCATTGGCTAAGGGATCTGGTTTTCGAGTGACTACATTTTCTAGATGTAATGTTAATGGGTTTAGGTTTCATACCAGAACCCATGAATGAGAATGAAAGATGGAGAACAGTGGCATTATGGTTAACGGGGAGCACGGTGGTAAAGAAATAAACTTTTATGGTGTGATCACTGAAATAGTGGAGGTGGAATACTCATTCACTCTAGATCGAGTAATTATGTTTAAATGTGATTGGTGGGACTTGAGAAATAGTTCTGGAATCAAAGTAGACAAGCAGTGTAACATCACTAGCATCATCATGACAAAAAAATGGTATGCAGACTAGCCATTTGTACTAGCTTCTCAAGCTGAGCAAGTTTTCTATGTTAAAGACTTGAAAGTTGGAGATGACTGGCATGTTGTAGAGATGGTCAGGCCCCGTACATGCTATGATGTTCCTGAGAAGCATGAAGATGATTATGAAGATAGTGAAGAGGCTTACCAAGAAGATTATCATGAAGATCTAGTCGGTGTACAAGAAGAGCTGGAATTGGCCAGTTTGACAAGAGGAGACATGAATGTTGAAGAAAGGATTGAAGTCGATGTCGTGTGTTTGGAAAAGACAGAAAGACATGCAAAGCGGATAGAGGACACATTTATTGATGATGATGATGAAATTGAACAATCTATGTATAGTGAGGATGAAAATGAACAATTTGTAGACAATAATGATTATGAATCTGATTAGACTACCATTTCATTTACTGTTTTTTTCATACTGTGTATCTTATGGTTTTTTTGAACAATTTTCTGGAATATTTTGTGTGCATTTTGTAATGTACCACGGAAATCTGCAGTTTGGTGTGCATTTTAAGAGCTTGAATAATCTACTTTTGCCATAATATAACTCCTGTGTTGCATGGTGATGCATATTGTTTAATTATGTAGGTCCCTGGCTGGGCCAGGTACCAAAAAGGAAAAAATCCGATACGACCAAGTTGAGGTGGAGGTGATAAAGGTGGCACACTGCAAGATGAAGATGTTCCAAGTGGCCAAGTAATGAAATTTTAGCATTTAACTGTACTTTTGCTTTGTAAAATGCTAATATTAGGTGAACCTCCTCTTATGTTAAAATAGCAAGGTGATAATCAAAACATAAGTGTAACTAGCAATGCAAGCAATGTCAATGATTCAATCTTACAAAAAAGGTCTTCTCGACTACGTCTATTCGATGAACCTGAGGTCAGTGCTTTTATTTTAAGTTTGTCACTCGTTTAAATGGATTTTTTTGATAAATTACAGTTGCTACTGATTAATGGGCAATATACCTTGCTGAATTATAGGATCTTGGAGCATGTAATGGTGGAGAAAATAGTGTGGGATGTTTTGGCACCCAGTCTGGTGGTACACGAACTACTACAATATCTTCAAGGAATAGGACAATTTCACCCATTTTTGATGGAATGCAAGCTGATGGGACTCCAAATTCCCAGAATGTTGGCTCCAACCAAACCATTGCTTATGGTAGTAGTGAAACAGCAACTAGTAGCGGCTTGGATAGGAATGGAAATGGTACATCAGGCTGTTAAACAGTACTTTTTTGATTAACTACATATTTTAAGTTATTCTGGATTGTGGCTTTATGGACTTGTTTACCTTTTGACTATAGACCAAGTGACTTTAAAGAGGAAAAGAGGATTTACGCGTAATATTGCATTGGCAAGTGTAAAAAAGGCTGGGAAAAAGGTGCATGTTAATGTGTCAGAAATGAGTGGAAGATTAGTTGGAGATGGTGCTCAAAGCTGCATTTCAGAGGCTAGTTGTGTTATTCAAAAATATGGAAAACGGAAAGCAGCCAAATGGGCCCGACTTTCTGAAACTGAAAGAGAACAAATGCTAAAACTAACAAATGTAAGTCGTCATGCAACTTGTCTATTTGTCTGTCTTAATTCTTTCTTGTTTAAATTGTTCATCTGTGCTTTTTGCTGGTTGTGACATAAAAACCAAATCCTCTCCAAAATAGTTTCACATTTGATGACAGAGATCATGTCAAGCCAGCCTTGATTAAATAGTTAAATTCACAGTACCGGAGTCGCTGCTATAATTTTCACTTGATGTTCAAGAGATTCAGCTCAAAGGAGGAAGCTCTTTCTAATCGTCCAGAATACATTGCAGAATCTGATTGGATCTACTTATGTGACTATTTTTGTAGTCCAGAATTTAAGGTATATACTACCACATATTTGATCATTCACCATATTTCATTTTTGATTTTTTTTAGGTGTTCTAATCAATGTTCGAATTCACAAATGTAGCTGATAAGCGAACGGAATAAGATAAATAGGTCGAAGCAAAAAACTGCTCATACTGCTGGAACAAAATCTTTTCTACATCATAAAGCTGAACGGGTAATTACATATGCTGAGCTTGTCCTTTACGTCATGACTATCAAGTTCATTAACTGTGCATATGCTAATAGGAAGCAAAGAAGGGAAGGTCAATTGGACCAATTGAGCTATACGATATGACTCATTTTAGTCGGAAGAAAAATGCAATAGTTGATGAGACATCAGCTCAAAACTCAGTAAGAATAATACTTTCAAGTTGCATATCATACTTTTACATCTGTAATACACATATGAACTTCAAAAATCTGTTCTTGTAGAGCAAGATGAAGGAGCTACGGTTGGGATCTGAAGGTAGTGGTGTGGCCAGGACTAAAGAGGACATATGTATTGAAGTATCAGGGCGTGTAACTGGATATGTTCGTGGTCGAGGTCTTTCCAAAGCAAGCTTGATTGCACAAAAATTGGCAGACATAGAAGCATTCAAGAAAAGAGCTGAGCAAGCTGAAAAACGCTCAGTTGAGCTGGAAATTCAAGTCCAAAGTCAACAATAACTTATGCAAAGGTTAGAGAACCGACAAGCTGAAATGCAGAACCAACAAGTTGAAATGCAAGACCTCCTTAAAGCTTTAAGAGCTAAGTTGCAGTCAAGGAAGCAGGGCAACGAAAGTGCATCTGGCAATGATAATTGGTAAGCTATCTTTATCATACATAAGTTTCGTTAAACTCACATTTTTCTTTTCTAGAATTTGGTTTCTTAGCTGTTCACTGTGCCTCATGGCTGTATAAACTATGATTATGCTAATACATGGCATGGATTAATTTGGAAGTAAGTATTTTGGCTGATATAGGCGACTACAGGTTTGCACACTTTTATATATCTTATCTCACTTGTATCATGGTATGCTGACCTTGAAATAGCTTCTTATTTGGCATATGGCTGGTGGATGAAAGCCTTTAAATATGGTGATGCCTAAACATATGACCAGGCTATATGTCCAGATTTTTCTTCGTTCAGGCTATATGACCAGAATTTCCTTTTTTACAATTTTTCTACAAATTTTCTAGCATTGAATACTTTTTTATTTGTTCATAATTCAGAAGCAATCTTTTGAATTATGGGAAGAAAAGAGAATTATTCGTATCTTATTAGGCTTTTGTGGAGTTAATTGTCTACTCATGTAAACTATTAGTAGTAGTAATCAATTGCATGGTGAAATTCTGCTTATCCATATGTTCATCTCTATCTACCTAGGATGTTGTCCTTCGATTTAAGGCCTGTGTTTTCAGATTTTGATGTAGGAGTCTTTGAAACCTCTAGTTAATTTGAAGCAGATTAGTTTTCAGATTTGTTGTAAGCAACTTGGCTGGATGCCTTTTATTGAGAGTTAGTAAAACATAGTTTCTGCCAATGCTATGTTATTTTGATATCTTTTTGCAATGAATTTTGTATTTTGGTTGGTTCATGTGACCAAACATTTCAACTTGAAGCAGTCTTCCATTGTGCTCAAAATTTCAACATCAATGTTGTTGGTCCCGAAATGCAACCCAAGAAATGAACTAAAATTGTTCAAGCAAACAAGTACCCAAACAACCACAATAATGATAAATGTAAACAATCTTAAACCACAAAAAAAAGTAACAAAAAGGTAAAAGGAATCCAAACCAATCAATCTCCCAGGCTTCTTCCAAACTTGGAGTTGAATTCACCAAATAGCTTCTTCAATTGATGATGACACTAACCAACTTGTACAAGTGAAGGATCACTCCTTCCTCACCCCAAACACCCTTTGGTTGAGCAAAGGAGTTTTACTACTCTCCAAGTAAACCCTCAACTAGCTACAATTGAAAGCTCACCAACCAACTAAGAACTACTATTACAAGTGAGGCAACCTTCACCAAGGTTTTACCACTCCAAGTGATAGGCTCACCTTCACCAAGGTTTTATGCCTCCTATAGAGTAACCTTCACTTGAGCAACCTCACAAACCCAACTTTCCCCACACCTATACAACAAACAAAGAAGATTTCTACCCAAATATTCACTTGTAAGCTTGTATTTCATGTAGGCAAAAGTCTTATAATCTTCTTGAACTTGTGGGTATTTATAGAGTGTGAAAAATGGCTTCAAGAACCTCTCCAGCGGTCAAAATATGGCTGTTGAAAATAGCCGTTGGACCTATCGGACGTCCGATACAATGTTATCGTCCGATAGGAGCGTCCGACAAGTTCTTCTCAAGCGTCACCGGACGTCCGATGGGTTTTGTCCACACAAGCGTCCGATAGGTTGCCGTTCTTTATCGGACGGCCGATGCATAATTATGCGTCCGATAGCTTTGCGTCCGACAGCGACCAGAGAGATTTGATTTCATCTTTAATTCTATCGAACGTCCGATGATAATGATGTGCGTCCGATAGAAGTGTCCGATAAGTTAGCATCTTCTCAATTCATCTTGAATTGATTTCTTTTCTTTTCCAATGAATCAAGGACCTGTTCTAACAAAATTCTCACATAAAAACATTAGTCCAAATCATCATTTTATTTTGTTATCATCAAAACCTAGGAACAAGGCCAACAATCTCCCCCTTTTTGATGATGACAAACCAAATGATGATTTTGCATGGGAGTAGAAAGAAACTCCCCCTCAATAAGAAACTCCCCCTCAATAAGAGTTAAAATGATTTAGAAAAAATCATAATCATCTAACAATTTAGAAAATCATCCAACAATATATCTCCCCCTTTTGTCATCAATCAAAAAACATATTAACTCCCCCTCATTTAGTCATTCAAACTATTTAACAATTCAACCACATTTAAACTTCAAATATCACAATATCATCAATATCACAATACCAATATCACAATATCACATTTTAACAATTCCAACAAAGTACTTAATGAATTATAGCCCAAGGTTTTTTTTTTTTTTTTTTAAAAAGAGAACATTATGAATGAGAGTTAGTATAACATGATCTAATAATCCACGTAGATTTCATGCCTTTCCTTATATTTTTCTTCACATAGCAATCATTTTGCATATGTCCAAATTGGCAACAAAAATGACACATAATACTAGAATCATTCACAAAAGTAGGTTTAATAAATTTAGTTCTTCTTTTTCTAGAAATAATAAAATCATTTTGGCCATGTAAAATATGGTTTTCTTTTCTTTGTAAAACATTTTGTTTCTCCTTTTGGAGAGAAGTATTCAAATCATTAATTTTTTTCTTTAAAAGATTTTGTTCCTCCAACATTTTTTCATAAAACTTTGTTTTATTTTCCAACTTCTTTTTCAAATCATTTTGCAATCAAAATCAATTTTGTAATTTTCAAATCATCATTTTCTTTTTTCAAATTCTTATTTTCTTGAAAAAGTCTAGAATTTTCTTCCAATAAAGTATTTATTTTATTTTCAAATCCTTATTTTTGGCATAAGATTCTTTCAAATTTTATGCATTTTGATCATAAGAACTTGCATATCATCATTATCATCATCTTCATCACTAAGAGAGTGATTAGAGTTTACCTATTATCTCCAAATGCCATAAGTGCCATTTGGGTTGATTCTTCTTCTTCTTCCATTTCTTCATCCCAATTGCATTCGTCCCAAGTAATTTTGAAATTCTTGAGTTTTTCTCTTCTATCATTGCTTGCTCTTCCTCCTCTAGAGCTTCTCTTATTTAGAAGCTTCTTCAATGTTCTTGCCATGTTATTTAGTTTCACATCTTCATCATCTTCTTGTGAGGCCTTGAATGCTATGCCTCTCTTGATCCATGCTTCATCATCTTGTGCTTTTAACTTCAACTCATAAGAGGTTAGTGAATTCACAAGAGATTCAATAGACATAGAATTTAAATCTTTTGCCTCTTCTATAGCGGTGACTTTATTTTCCCATTCTTTTGGCAAGGCATTCAAAATTTTTCTATTTTTCTCACCCAAAGTGTATACCTTGTCAAGCAATTCAAGATCTTTAGTAATATCATTGAATCTACAAAACATTTTATCAACATTCTCATGAGGATGCATTTTAAAAGATTCATATTGAGCAACAAGCATAGATTTCCTTTGTTCTCTAACATTGTCACTCCCTTCATACATATCTCTCAACTTATCCCATACTTCCTTGGCGATTTGCACCCTTTTACTCTAGTAGATTCATTTGCATCTAGGGCATTGTACAATACATTCATGGCCTTGGCATTCAAGAGAGATTAAATCTATCTTGAGCACTTAATTCACTTCTAGTTTTAATTCTATTTCTACCGGTTGTTTCATCTATAATTATAGCCTCATAAGGTCCTTCACTAACAATAAACCACAATTCTATATCTATAGATTGCAAAAATATTTCCATTCTATCCCTCCAACAAATATAATTTATACCATTGAACATGGGAGGTCTAACGATGGATTGCCCTTCTAAAAACAATACATTATTGGTTGCCATCTTTACTCCTAAGCCGATTGAGCTTAATTTCAAGGAGACCAAGCTCTGATACCAATTGTTGGTCCCGAAATGCAACCCAAGAAATCAACTAAAATTGTTCAAGCAAACAAGTACTCAAACAACCACAATAATGATAAATGTAAACAATCTTAAACCACAAAAAAAAGTAACAAAAAGGTAAAAGGAATCCAAACCAATCAATCTCCCAAGCTTCTTCCAAACTTGGGTTGAATTCACCAAATAGCTTCTTCAATTGATGATGACACTAACCAACTTGTACAAGTGAAGGATCACTCCTTCCTCACCCCAAACACCCTTTGGTTGAGCAAAGGAGTTTTACTACTCTCCAAGTAAACCCTCAACTAGCTACAATTGAAAGCTCACCAACCAACTAAGAACTACTATTACAAGTGAGGCAACCTTCACCAAGGTTTTACCACTCCAAGTGATAGGCTCACCTTCACCAAGGTTTTATGCCTCCTATAGAGTAACCTTCACTTGAGCAACCTCACAAACCCAACTTTCCCCACACCTATACAACAAACAAAGAAGATTTCTACCCAAATATTCACTTGTAAGCTTGTATTTCATGTAGGCAAAAGTCTTATAATCTTCTTGAACTTGTGGGTATTTATAGAGTGTGAAAAATGGCTTCAAGAACCTCTCCAGCGGTCAAAATATGGCTGTTGAAAAATAGCCGTTGGACCTATCGGACGTCCGATACAATGTTATCGTCCGATAGGAGGCGTCCGAGAGTTCTTCTCAACGTCAGCCGGACGTCGATGGGTTTTGTGCGTCCGACACAAGCGTCCGATAGGTTGCCGTTCTTTATCGGACGGCCGATGCATAATTATCGTCCGATAGCTTTGCGTCCGACAGCGACCAGAGAGATTTGATTTCATCTTTAATTCTATCGGACGTCCGATGATAATGATGTGCGTCCGATAGAAGTGTCCGATAAGTTAGCATCTTCTCAATTCATCTTGAATTGATTTCTTTTCTTTTCCAATGAATCAAGGACCTGTTCTAACAAAATTCTCACATAAAAACATTAGTCCAAATCATCATTTTATTTTGTTATCATCAAAACCTAGGAACAAGGCCAAGAAATGTTGTACCTAAACCATAACTATGATTAGGAATTAGTGGAATTGAGGAACTCCGTTTGCAGCCTTTTGACATTTTAGTCAGTCATAGTTGTATAAAGGCTGATGGTGGTCAAATCTAGTCAAGTTCACATCTTTATATTGCTATGTCTCGTGCGCTCTTTGAGTTTTATATGCATACTTAACCCTGGAAAATCCCGAGTGATGAATATGGCTGTTCCCAAATGAAATGGCTATGGTTTTCTTGATCTTTTTTCTTTCTCTTTTACATTTTTAGCATCGATTTGTGTACTAACTCATTCTGAAAGAGCATCCCTTGATCTTTGTTCACGGATTAATTCAATTATTGCTGTAAAAATGAATTCTTGTCTCTCTCCAATGCATGTGTAACTTGGAATTCATATGTAAATCAGGCAGCATGAGCCGATCTTCACCTATCCATACCTAAATGATTTTTAAACTAATTTCCAGCGGAGAAAGAATGAAGTTTTCCTATTTACAATTCATTTTCACAGTTCTAATTAAGTCTCCATGAATATGGGAATTGGTAGAAAGTAATGAACTTGATGCGACTCCCTTTTTGTTTTGAGTGTATTTTGTGGTGTTCCTCTGAAGTAGAGAATAATTTCTTTTGGGTAAACAACCAATTGGGCCTTCAAACTTCTAGGTTTGTATAGTTGTAGCCCTCTTAACTATGACGTGTACTTTATTTCTACTCCTTGAACTTTCAAAAGCAAAAACCTACAGCCCTTCTATCCATTTGACTTGTTAAGACTCAAGGCTAACAGGGACGGTAACAAAACTATAGTTTCAACAGCATTCATTGGGTAGGCTTTGGTGTTTCGCTCATCTCCATAATTACTACTTATGTTACTACTTTCTGCAATAGTACATGCTTTCTTTAATTTAATATGGTAATCCAATGATTATTTATGGTGATGATATTAGTTGGTTCCTCTTTACAATTACATATGATCGTAGAATTATCATGAGGTTGCATGGTGAAATTCTACTTGTCCATATGTTCCACTTTGTCTACCTAGGATGTTGTCCTTTGATTTAAGGCCTGTGTTTTCAGATTTTGATGTAGAAGTCTTTGAAATCTCTAGTTAATTTGAAGCTGATTAGTTTTCAGATTTGTTGTAAGCACCTTGGCTGGATGCCTTTTATTGAGAGTTAGTAAAACATAGTTTCTGGCACTGCTATGTTGTTTTGATATCTTTTTGCAATGAATTTTCATTTTATGATTCAGTGAAGCTATGTGCTTAGCAAATTGACTAATGTTGATTTATTATGTATTTTGGTTGGTTCATGTGCCCAAACATATTGTCAACAGCATTCTTTGGGTAGGCTTTGGTGTTTTGCTCATCTTCGTAATTACTACTTATGTTGCTACTTTAATGCAGAAAATGGATGATCCTTCAAACTTATTGGAAGATGCCTGATTATTAGTGACATTTCCAGCATTAGAGTCTATGCCTTCGATTGATCGGCAGTGAAGATGAAGTTGTGTTTTGCTCATGCACGTCACTTATGACTTCATTAGTTGTTTAAGTCAAATGCTTTTTGCAAAATGTACTTATTTTGGATCTGATGTTTGGGACACCTAGACCCCTTATCAAAACATTTGTACGGTTATGACAACTTAAATATGATGTTTGTAGCTTTTTTGTGGTATATTGGCATGGAGCTTCTAATGCAGTTGCTACTTTTATTTGTTATTTTTCAACTTTTATTATTCCTATTTAGTTTATGATAAGTACCTTCAGCTAGCAACCCCAAAAACCAAAAAAAAAAAAAAACTAGGGATCTTCATTGACAACTTAAGTTGTCATAGAAGAGCCACCTATCTAATAACACCGACAACAGAATATTTTCACTAAACCCAAAACTATTTACTGACAAAAATTGTTGTCAGTAACTGGACAACATGAGGGACAACCATGTGCTATTTTTAGTGACGACCTGTATCTGGATATCTCTGACAACATCATTAAGTCATCAATAAAATGAGGTCCAAATAGTCGTCACTAAATGTGATGTTTTACTAACGACAACTAGTGCCATCACTGCTCACTTTTTCCGATGGAGGTATACTGACGACTCTTTGATGACTGTAAAGTCGTCAATAAATGTCTTTTCTGACCACTCTTCATAATTTAGTGACGAAAGTTGATTGTCACTAATGACCCTTTTTCTTGTTGTGTTATATAGTCAAACTAATGGCTATAAACGAGTGCTAGTTGGGAGGCAACTCATTGATTTATGTTATTTTGCTTAGTTTTAATGTATGAGCATGT
This sequence comes from Gardenia jasminoides, assembly GCA_013103745.1. NCBI lineage: Eukaryota > Viridiplantae > Streptophyta > Magnoliopsida > Gentianales > Rubiaceae > Gardenia > Gardenia jasminoides. The sequence continues at coordinate 15,066,239 of CM023096.1, forward strand.
GCACTTTATGTTTTTAAGTGTGTTTGTTTTGCTTGTTTTGTAGGAAAATCAAGCATGGCAAAAGAGACATTTTGGTGCATCGTGAATAGTAAAAAATGCAAACACCTTGGCACCTCAATCTATGTTTTAGTTGTTTATGATTCAAAAAATGAGATTAATTATGTTGTTTCGATCATTTTACATGTGTTAGAAAAGGTGCATTGCACAATTAGCAAGCAGGGGTTTTCAATTGGGAAAGAGCAGAAAATGATTAACCAATGAAACAGTTGCAGAAAAGTTGCAGAATCAAATTTCCAAAAGGATCCGCGACTCGATCCGTGATCCTTACCTCGCGGATCTCTGAGGTTCGCGGATCACGATCAGAGAGGTTTCAGCAAGATTCGTGAACTGATCAGCGAGCCTTACTTCGTGGATCCCTGAGGCTCGCGGATCCGGTTCAGAGAGTTTCCAGACAGATCCGGACATTGATCCACGCACTGTTCTTCGCAAATCACTAAAATTACCCTTTTCTTGTAGTTTCTTGTCAAAATTTTCAAATATTAATGGTTATCGAATGGAACTCATGAAGATTTGGAGAAAAGTCAATCAAATTCATATGAATCTTGACGCTCATGGCAATTCAATCACATTAACAGGGGAGTATTACTTTCTTATCTTTCTTTTCCTTCTTAGACATTGAGGACAATGTGCATTTTAAGTGTGGGGAGGAAAATTATGCTTATATGCTTAATTATGTGATTGAGTTGTGATTATATATGTTGGACTTGAACTTGAAAATGTTATATGGGAAATTCTGCCAAAATTTTTTGAAACATCCAGTCCAAAATTCTTTCAATTTCTCAATTAATTTTGAGATGACTATTATGTGATTAGAATTTTTTACAATTTAAGGAAAGTATATCTTTTAAAATGGAGAAAATTATGCCTAAATTTTGTATGTTTAAAGAAATTTCTTTTCTTTATTTGAATTTACATAGTGAAGTGATAAATGTGGTTAATAAATGTAATACTTTTTTCATGATTATTCTTTTAAGGGAATGTTTATTTATGTTTACTCTTTGAAAAAAAAGAAAAGCAAAAAAAAGAAAGAAAAAAGAAAAGAAAAAAGAAAAAAAGGGTTATAGCTCCACTCCAATGATTCTTGTGCCTAGTAATCGGGAGTCTTCATATAAAATTGTTGGCTTTCGTGTAAAATGGTACCTCAATAACGAGTGGACAAAGCAACTTTAGTAAGTAAAGTGTTGAGTAACAGGGGGTCTTCATCTAAAAATGTCGATCTTCTCGTCAAAAGGCACTTTCATAAATTTGAATAGATGTTATTATACGAATAAACCCTCTCTTGAGTTGAGAAAAAAATTATTATGGGTTAAGGAAGCATTTTATTGACTATATGATTCACTTTGCATGTGAAATTGGGTGAGGAATGAGGAATTGAATTGAACTAGTTGAAGTTATGGTATAATTACTCTCTTTTACCTGATATTATAAGTACTTGCGGTTTAATGAATGGTTGCAAAATAGTTATCTACCTTGTTTTGAGAAATTGAATTCAAGGGTGCACATATGTTTTATTTCATGGTTTGGATCATTGTTGGTTTGTATTTCTTATTGCTTGAGGATAAGCAATGATTCAAGTGTGGGGGAATTTGATAAGTGTCTATTTTGTATGCTTGAACTATATTTTTCTATTTAGTTTTTGTGTGTTTTTGTTATTTTAATGGCTAATTAACTAGGGTTTCTAGTGAAATTTTGTATTTTATGGTTTAAATTAGAAAAGTGCATTTCTATGGATTAATGTAGTGAAAACTTCATGTTTTTGTAGGGTTAATGGTTCAATCATCAAATGAAGTGAAATGAAAAGATATTTGCAATGAAGCTTGGAAGGAAAGTTGAAAATTTGAAATTTCTGAAGTTGATAAAGTTGTGAGGACCCAGAATTTCTTGAATTATACACCCAAAATTTCTTAAATTATTTGCTTATATTTCTTGCGAGAAACCCTAAATTTTTCATGAATTATTTCTCATTGTATTTATTTAAGTGCAAATCATTTTCTTTAAACATTGGTAGCATACAATTTTCATTAAGTGCATTATTTTCCTTAGGTACACTATTTTGTATGTATTGTATGAAATTAATTTAGAATTGTATTTTACATATTTCATGTAGCCAAATACATAAACTTATATGGTTTTAAGTGGATCACATTTTACATTAAGGGATTTGATGGTAATTTGCAAAGATATTATCCTATTTTTGGCCAAGAAGTTGACACTTGTTAACTAACCAACACAACCCTTGACTTAAGCTTTTCTATTTAAACTCTTGTCTTCAAAAAATTCAAACAAATTCCCTCTCTTTTTCTCTCTCTTTGGCCAAACCTCAAGGAGCAAGAAACCATAAAACCCTAAGCTTGATTTAGCCATTTTAGTGGTAGAAAAATTACTCCAAGTGAAACCCTAGTTTGATTACTACTTGGTTATCAAGATTGGTTGGAAGAGTTGAAGCTTGTGGGTGGATTTTCTCTCTCATCTCCCAAGGTAACTCACCAATTATCCATACTTTATTGATCTTTAAAATTCAAAGGGGATGCTAGTTAGATGATATTAAGGTGTTTATGGTTGCTTAGAAGGATTGATGATGGAAGGAAATCTTGTGTTTGATAAATAGAGTTTGGATTTTATTTGTTGGCTACCAAGTGTTTGATGAATTGTTTGTTAATATGTGATGCTTTGATGATAGAGTTAATTTCTGTTTTAGCATGTTAAACACCTTGGCAAATGATGGAAATGACTTTAAACGATTAATTGAAGGATTGTGTCAAAGATGGAAATTTTTGCAGGAAATCAGAAATGGAAATCAGTCCACTTCCCGAACTTACTGTTGACTATAGGAAATGAATTAGCATCCAAGACTTATACCCTTAGAAAGCCCTATGAACCTAGTTTTAAACGCCGCTGACGGAGCTTGATTTCAATTTTTCTACGTCGAGTTATGACTGTTTTCCCGAGACTGTTCGACCAGCCTGAAATTATTCCGACAGTTTTCTTGCTTCTCTGATATTTGCCATTTTGACTATGATTAAGCATGAATTGATATCTGACCTCTTCATGAAATTTGTAGATCTATGTCTTATCTTCGAAACCCCATAAAGTACACCCCAATCTGATAACTTCAGCCACAGTTATGATTAAAACACTGAAGGGTGGCAAACCTGTCGATTGTTGTTGTTCTTGCCACAATTGTTCTTTCATTTCTCTTGACTCGTATGCACCATTGTCGTGACCCGACTTACTTAATTTGTGATTCTAGGACTTGGCTTGAAATGGAGATATCTGTTGTGGACAAGTGAAACGAGCTGTGTTTGGTGAGTATTCATAAAATGGTTTCAAATTGAAAGTTTCTACTGTTAATTGCATCACTTCATGATGACATGTGTGTGCTTGTGTGTACATGATTTGCACATGATTTGGCTCGGTGAGTATGTGGTGGTCTTGTACTTGGCACCAACGGCTCCATTTGATTTCCAGTGCAATGACTCGCTTGAGCCAACGGCTCTACTGTTAATGATTAGTGTTCTACTGTTCAGTGATTTGTCTGAGCGTTGGGTGTTTGAGTGCAATGACTCCACTGGCCACCAGAGCAAATAAAATCCATTCATTTGATACCTAATCATTGTTCGATAAATTGAATTATTGAGTTACTTATTTGCCAACCTATTTTCACTGGATACTCACTGAGCTTCTAGCTCACCCCAAAATATTTTATTTTCCCCCCCACAGGGCTCGAGATGAAGGAAAGCAGGAAGTTATCTTTCTTAGTGTGACTTGCCGGATTATCTCTTATACTATTGTAATATTGGACAGTTGGACTTTTAGTGTATTTGGATTAGTTGGAAATGTAATTATTATTTGAGGTCTTGCGGTGTAATTATTTGATATTTGTGAGATAATTGAGGAACTGTAATGAGTCCCGGCGAGAGCTGGGTAGGCGGCCCGCCGATACCCTAGGGTTCGCCCTAGGGAGAAGTGGGGCTGTCACAAAAGTTCTAAATTCAGATGATCATATTACAATTCAATTATCAAGGAACTAAAGGGTCAAAAGTCGGAGGATTTAACGCTTCAATTTCACGGCAAAAATTTCAGATTTTGCAAATTTTGTGCCGATCCGCGACCCAAAAACGCGACGTACAAATTTGAAAAATTCAACAGCTCACGAATCTCTCTGTGTGGAGACAGGGCACCGGATCCACGATGCGATCTGCAAGATGTTACCTGACGGATCCCCGACGACGACCAATACAAGTTGCAGTCGAATTCCAGAAAATTTTCAACCAACTTCCAGCTCAAGTTTGAACGAATTTCAGCTGCAAATTGCGTGAAGAATCTTGGAAAGTTGAAGAAACAACTTGTGGCAAATCCAAAATACAATTTGTATCAACTTTACAACTCATTTGATACTTGATTAAGATGCATGAAGACATTTCAAGAATGAAGATTCATTCAAGCCATTTTACTTGACTTTTGAATCTCAAAACTTTTCTTGTGTTTACATGATAAAGTTTTGGAATCTTTTGGATGATGTCTTCTATAAATAGGGCCTTTTGTAGACAAGAGAAGAAAAACTTTAGGAAGGCTAGAAGCACTACCACAAATGTAGTCTTCACTAGTTTTTCTTAGTTCATTAGCTTAGTATAGTTAGTATTGTAGTTATAGTATAATACAAGTATGATATTTTCTTTCCTTATCATGTTTAGCTAAAGGTTATGCCTTGAGTTATGATTGAACTTTCTATATCTTGTTTGTGATGTTTATTTAGTGGTTTGACGATATTATTTTGAGCAAGTTATTTAGTACCTTGGCTTTTATAATCATAATTAACCAGGCATTAATTGTGATCATCTTAAGGTGTTAAGTTTGCCATCAAAATTGGAATTTGATACTAGTTCATGAAGTGCTAAACCTAGGAAGTCACTCACAAGTGTAGAGCGGCGCCTTTGTGGCTTTAGTGATTTATTTCATGTAATTTCATAGAGCAAATGAACTTGTAGTTAATTTCATAACCACAAGTGTAGGTATGGTTAAGCTATAAGTATAGTTGATTCACTACGAGAGTATTTCTAAAGTGCATCAGGAAATTACGCCATGCTTTACTAAAATATTAACATTAATTCAACTGGTTGCTTCATTTGCAAGAGTAGTAAGGAATTCCATAACTCTAGGTGCTTTTAATTACTATTTTTACTTATTTTATTTCATGTTTGTAGTTTAGATTGATTTACTTACTTGTGATAGTCTAAATAATAGAGGAGTTCGAAAACTACCAGTACTTGATAATTTTTTCTGTGGGATCGACACCTAATATACCCTATGCTCGATAGCGATATGTATATTTGCAATAAATGGGGTGTTTAGGTTTTATAATTAAAATTTGGTGTATGGTAAAACCTCGTCAAGTTTTTGACGCCTTTGTCGGGGAGGAATTGTTCAATATCAGTGCTAAGAACAACTTTATTACTTTAGACATTTTTACATTCATTGTTTTTAGTTTATGTTTTATTAGCTATTCTTCTTAACTAATCTTGCTTTTAGTGTATTTGAAAGCATTTTTAGGTTTTAAAGAAGGATAGTAAGGACGTAGATCAAGGCTTGAGAGAAGGAAACTTGGCAATGGACCCCTACATTTTCAAAGCTATAACTATGGAGGTAACCAAAGGATGTTCGAAGGTATGTCATTTGCAGATTGTACAAAAAGCATTGAGGCTAAACTTGATTATATTACACTAAACGTGCAAATGGATACCATGACAAATTTGCTTGAACGAAAAAGGAATGCTAATGGTTTTAATTCTAATCATGTGATTTGTGACTTGTGTGGAAGTAATCATGCTACATATACATGTATGCAAGCACAAAATGTGGATTATGATGATGAATTTGAGCATTACAATTCTTGTTTTGATCAATATGGTGCTAATTGTGGTAATTCTTATACTTGTGGGTGGAATAATCAATGTGCTTATAGTGATTCTTCATGTTTTAATGATTACCAACCCAATTGTGTTCAATTTGAATCAAAGGCATCTTGGGAATTAGTTATAGAAAAGTTAGCTAATAAACCTTTACCTTGGGAGCAAGAAAGATTAGCTAATGATTTTAAACCATGTTGGGAGTTGGCTATTAAAAAGTTAGCTAATGCAACTTTCGATCATTTTGATAGAGTTGAGAAAAGGTTAGATGAATTAGCTTCTAACTTTGAAGGATTACATGACCAATTGCATACTTTGTGTGATGTTATTTCATGTCGTGATATGAAAATTGATCCTAACATCAATGCTGGGAATGTTGCGTGTGAAAATGGAGTACATTTTGATGACAATGATGAATCTTATTTGCATTTCAATGAGGAAATATCCATTTCACATGATGATGTCTTTTGGAATGAATTTTGAACCTCAAAAGACAAGCATGAATGATGTTTATATAACCCCTCTTGAGGAATGTGGTGAATGTGTAGATTCTAAGATCATAATACCCCTTGATGGTCATATGGATACTCCTTTGGTAAGTTCTTGAGTGGTGGCACTACAAGGTAATATCAATGACTCACTTGAGATTGGTAAACCTCTTCCTTCTTTCTTATCATTCGGTTATATGGCTCATGAGATTGAGTCACCTTTTAATGATCCACCTTGACCTCAAATGGTGGATTATTCATTAACTAAACCTCGTTGATGAATAGGTCATATAGTCAAAGTAATGACTATAAATGAGCGGTAGTTGGGAGGCAACCCATTGATTTATGTTATTTTGCTTAGTTTTAATGTTTGATCATGTGTACTTTATATTTTTAAGTGTGTTTGTTTTGTTTGTATTGTAGGAAAATCAAGCATGGCAAAAGAGATCTTTTGGTGCAACGTGAATAGTAAAAAATGCAAACACCTTGGCACCTCAATTTGTGTTTTAGTTGTTTATGATTCAAGAAATGAGATTAATTATGTTGTTTTGATTATTTTACATGTGTTAGAAAATGTGCATTGCACAATTAGCAAGAAGGGGTTTTCAATTGGGAAAGAGCAGAAAATGATTAACCAATGAAACAGTTGCAGAAAAGTTACAGAATCAAATTTCCAAAAGGATCCGCGACCCGATCCGCGATCCTTACCTCTCGGATCTCTGAGGTTCACGGATCAAGATCAGAGAGGTTTCAGCAGGATTCGTGAACTGATCCGCGAGCCTTACTTCGTGGATCCCTGAGGCTTGCGGATCAGGTTCAAAGAGTTTCTAGATAGATCCGCACATTGATCCACGCACTGTGTTTCGCAGATCACTAAAATTACCTTTTCTTGTAGTTTCTTGTCAAAATTTTCAAGTATTAATGGTTATCGGATGGAACTCATGAAGATTTGGAGAAAAGTCAATCAAATTCATATGAATCTTGACGCTCATGGCAATTCAATCACATTAACAGGGGAGTATTACTTTCTTATCTTTCTTTTCCTTCTTATACATTGAGGACAATGTGCATTTTAAGTGTGGGGAGGAAAATTATGCTTATATGCATAATTATGTGATTGAGTTCTGATTATATATGTTGGACTTGAACTTGAAAATGTTATATGGGAAATTCTGCCAAAATTTTTTGAAACATCCAGTCCAAAATTCTTTCAATTTCTCAATTAACTTGGAGATGACTATTATGTGCGTAGAATTTTTTACAAATTAAGGAAAGTATATCTTTTAAAATGGAGAAAATTATGCCTAAATTTTGTATGTTTAAAGAGATTTCTTTTCTTTATTTGAATTTACATAGTGAAGTGATAAATGTGGTTAATAAATGTAATACTTTTCTCATGATTATTCTTTTAAGGGAATGTTTATTTATGTTTACTCTTAAAAAAAAAAGATGAGAAAAGAAAAGAAAGAAAAAAAAAAGATATAGCTCCACTCCAATGATTCTTGTGCCTAGTAATCGGGAGTCTTCATATAAAAATGTTGGCTTTCGCGTAAAATGGTACCTCAATAAAGAGTGGGCAAAGCAACTTTAGTAAGTAAAGTGCTGAGTAACGGGGATTTTCATCTAAAAATGTCGATCTTCTCGTCAGAAGGCACTTTCACAAATTTGAATAGATGGTTGATATGTTATATGAATAAAGCCCTCTCTTGAGTTGAGAAAGAGATGATTATGGGTTCAGAAAGCATTTTATTGACTATATGATTCACTTTGCATGTGAAATTGGGTGAGGAATGAGGAATTGAATTAAATTAGTTGAATTACTTGTGCATGACTATAGGCCATGTTGTACTTTAACACATTGGCTGAACAAGACCTTTCCCCCTTTGTTACCAGCCTATTCGAGCTAGAAGCGGACTTGGTCGTGTAGGTTGGTAACCTAGGGCACTGTACAGTATACTCGAATATTACCGCTGGATGTTATAAGGAAGAGAAGGGGGTTGACTGACTAATGAGATGAACTACAACTACTTCCAGAAGACACTATATCCTTTCAATGCTTGAACTGAATGTTTACTGAATTATCTGAATGTTTACTAAATTATTGTTCACTGAATTATTGTTTACTGCATTACTGTTTGTCTAATTAAGTGTTTATGGAACGATTGTTTAAGGGAAAAGATTCTTAAATACTTTCAATATGAATGTGAGACCATGTTCTCGACTTACATGTTATTCTTTTAAAGACTCAAATGATACGAACGTCGCCAACCTGTGACGAAACCCGTATAGACTACCACGGATCTAGAAGGGTAAATCTGCGTTTAGACTCGACGACAAAGCGGAAGAATCAAGAACCCGTTGATCACACGGTCAACGATCTCTTGATATGGTAGAGACGCCACAACCTAGCGCGTTCCTAGATTGATAAGTCTATCGAATACCCTAGGATGATCTAAGATATTCAATGGCTGCTTTAAGAAGCAAGAGAGAGAAACTCTCAAAGGGTTTTCTTATTTCTGAATAATCTGATGTTTTGAGAAGTACAAAGAAATGCTTAAATACCCCTTACAAAATAATCTAAACAACTCACTAAGAGGCCTAAGTTCGACCACAGACCCTCTGGGGGTGAACCATGGGTTTATCTGATATAACTCTGAAAATATAAAAATTAACTAAAATTACAAAATTTAACGACTGGGATCCGCGATCTGGATCCGCGATGCGTGCCTCGCGGATTGGTCCACGGATCGAAGAACTTTGGCTTCTGATCAAGAAACGCGAGGCATGGATTCGCGATGTGATGTCTCGTGGCTCGGGTCGCGACTCGAGTTTTCTGCACGTTTCTTTTGGCTGGCCCACTTGTTGCACCTCTTCACGGGCCGCAGGACTCAAAGGCTTGGACCCCTGTCTAGGATCTGAGGTAATGTGACTTGCCTCGACTCATTGAGCCCTTCAATGGTCCTAGGTTCCCCAACTGATGTTTGAACCGCACGTACAAGTGTTTGTAACGCCTCCCGCATGTGCTTGGCTCGAGCACGTGTCAGTGGCCCCAAAGGCACCTTTACGTGCTCTACGTGCATCACCAGCTCACCTTCGTCATCATTCCCCTCCTCTTGGAAAAGATTTGTCCTCAAATCACCTTCGTCATCTGCAAGGAAGGGACTCAAATCAGCAACATTGAAAGTAGCGGAGACATTGTACTCACCAGGTAGGTCGAGCTTGTAGGCGTTGTCATTAACCTGCTCCACAATTTGGAAAGGGCCGTCTCCACGGGGAAGCAGCTTATTGCGGCGTTGCACGGGAAAGCGCTCCTTACGCAAGTGTAGCCAGACCCAGTCTCCTGGTTCAAAAACCATCTTACGTCGTCCCTTATTTGCATGTCTAAGGTACTGTGCAGTCCTGGCCTCAATGTTGGCACGTACCTGCTGATGAAAGGACTTCACAAACTCTGTCTTTTTCCTGCCATCCAGGTTAGTATGCTCCGACATAGGCAAAGGCATAAGATCAAGAGGAGTGAGTGGATTAAAACCGTAAACAACCTCAAAAGGGGAAAAATGAGTAGCACTATGCACGGTACGGTTTTATGCAAATTCGACATGGGGTAAACACTCTTCCCAAGTTTTCAAATTCTTTTTAATGATGGCTCGAAGTAACGTGGATAGTGTGCGGTTAACAACCTTAGTTTGGCCATCAGTTTGTGGGTGGCTGGACGTAGAAAAGAGCAACTTAGTTCCCAACTTCCCCCACAATGTCTTCCAAAAATAAGACAGAAATTTTACATCTCTATCGGACACTATCGTCCTAGGAATGCCATGCAAACGGATAATCTCCTTAAAGAAAAGGATAGCTACGTACACAACGTCATCCGTCTTATGACAGGGAATAAAATGGGCCATTTTGGAAAAACGATCAACCACAACATAAATGCTATCATGACCTTTTTTACTCCTAGGCAAACCAAGAACAAAATCCATAGAAAGATCAACCCACGATGCAGAAGGGATAGGTAAGGGGGTATACAAACCGAAGGGTTGAAATCTTGACTTGGCGTGGTGGCAGGTAGTGCACTGAGCAACCACTCGTTCCACATCTCGATGCATCCGTGGCCAATAGAAATGTTCCTGTAATGAGCTCAATGTCTTGGTGACACCGAAGTGTCCCATTAAACCTCCTCCGTGAGCCTCACAGGTTAGTAACTCACGAATAGAACATGACGGAATGCATAATTTGTTGTTACAATAAAGAAAACCGTCATGGATAAAGAACTTACCTTGACCCGACCGAGAGCACTGTTTGTAAATTTCTGAAAAGTCATGGTCGGTATCGTATAGTGCTTTGATCATGTGGAACCCCAGTAGCTTAGCATCAAGTATGGCAACTAAAGCATAGCGTCTAGAGAGCGCGTCAGCAACGACGTTGGTCTTGCCAGCCTTATACTTGATGACGTATGGAAAGGTCTCCACAAATGTGACCCACCTGACGTGTCGCTTGCTCAACTTTTGTTGAGACATGAGATGCTTTAATGCCTCATGGTCAGTGTGGATGACGAACTCCTTAGGCCGTAAGTAGTGCTGCCATGTCTCCAAAGCACGGATGAGGGCGTAGAGCTCTTTATCATAGGTGGAGTAGTTGAGGGCAGCACCGCTTAGCTTCTCGCTGAAGTAAGCTATTGGCCTTCCTTCTTGGATCAAAACCGCTCCAATTCCTACACCAGACGCATCACACTCAACCTCAAAAGTTTTATCAAAGTTGGGTAAAGACAATATAGGTGCGTGTGTGAGTTTGTGTTTAAGGAGTTGGAACGCCTTATCCTGTGTGTCGCCCTACTCAAATTTGACATCCTTTTTTATAATGGCAATCAAAGGGGCGGCGATTGAGCTGAAGTCTTTCACAAAGCGACGATAAAAGCTCGCCAGTCCATGGAAGCTTCGGACTTCACTCATAGTTTTGGGCACGGGCCACTCATTAATGGCTTTTACCTTGCTTTCATCCACCTGTATGCCCTGTGCACTGACTTTATAACCGAGGAAGAATAGCTCGTTAGTACAAAAAGTGCATTTCTTGAGATTGGCAAATAACTTTTCTTTACGTAGCACTTCTAGGACAGCTCGCACGTGATGCACGTGCTCCTCAGGGCTGCGGCTGTAGATCAGGATGTCGTCAAAGTAAACAACCATAAACTTACCTAAAAATGACCTGAGAACATGATTCATTGATCGCATGAACGTACTGGGAGCGTTAGTTAAGCCAAAAGGCATGACTAACCACTCGTACAGGCCATACTTGGTCTTGAATGCCGTTTTCCATTCATCACCTTCCTTCATTCGAATTTGGTGGTATCCACTCTTGAGGTCGATCTTGATGAAGATGACTGCACCATACAGTTCGTCAAGCATATCATCTAAGCGTGGAATAGGGTGACGATACTTAACTGTAATGGCATTCACGGCACGACAGTCCACGCACATCCTCCATGTGCCCTCTTTCTTTGGTACGAGGATGACGGGAACAACACATGGGCTCATGCTCTCTCGAGCCCATCCTTTAGCAAGCAGCTCCTCCACTTGACGTTGGATCTCCTTGGTCTCTTCGGGACCCATTTTGTAAGCTGCTTTGTTGGGTAAAGACGCTCCTGATACAAAATCTATTTGATGCTCGATCCCTCGAATTGGTGGAAGTCCATCGGGAATCTCATCAGGAAAAACGTCCTCAAATTCCTGCAATAAAGAAGTAATATCAGGAGGTAAGTGACTCAAAGACTCAGTAGATAACAAAATTACTTCTTTACTGTACAAGATGTAAACAACTTGCTTAGCAAGTAGAGTTTTTCGAACTTCCCTGTTCCGTGCTAGCAAGGTTGTTTTCTTCTCCACTTTGACCAACTCTTTGGAGGTCTTTGGCCTCTCAGGTGCGTTAGGCTGGACCTTGGGGTTGACCTTTTTCTTGGCCATCTCCTGTTCATGCTCTTGTTGTAAACGCACTTGATCTTCATGCACTTGCTGAGGGGTAAGAGGGACAAGAGTCACCTTTTTGTTGTTGTGCATGAAGGAGTACTTGTTGGTGAAGCCGTCATGTGTGGTTCTCTTGTCATACTGCCACGGTCTCCCCAACAAGACGTGAGATGCCTGCATAGGGACGACATCACAAAGCACCTCGTCCTCATACTTCCCTATACGGAAAGGGATTACTACCTGATGGTTGACTTTGATGTCTCCTGTTTCATTCAACCACTGCAGGCGGTAGGGATTAGGATGTCGCATCACGGGCAATGATAAGTGTTCTACCATCACTGTGCTAGCCACGTTGGTGCAACTCCCGGTATCTATAATGAGGTTGCATACTTTGTTCTTAATGTGACACCTTGTGTAGAAGATGTTCTCACGTTGGGCCTCATCATCCCTTTTGATGTGCGTCGCCAGAGCTCGATGCGCCACTAGTGCCACTCCTACTTGCTCATCAGGGGCAGACACTTCTTCCTCTGATTCACCACCTTCTTCTGTCAACGGTGGCATGTCTGCAAACTCGTCCTCGTCCTCAGATACAACATTTCCATCAGGAAGGACGATCATAGTTCGCTTGGTAGGACATTGAGATGCAATATGGCCAAATCCTTGGCATTTCAAGCACTTGTCCTTACTTCGAGGCTTGGCTGGATCAAATTGTGGCCTTGGAGTAGTCTTTGGAGCTTGTTTGGGCGGCTCGGACTTAGGAGTAAATTTGGAAATTTCCCCACGTGATTGTTCCCGCTCAAAAATAGGATTACTCCTCCACGAAGCTGATGCTGAGATGCTAGTGGTACGTGTAGTACCCCTCCTCTTAAGCCTTCGCTCAATCTTAGAAGCTTTGTCCACTAGCTCGGGCATATCCATGTACGTCTGTAATTCCACTAGCTCAGCGATTTCAGGTCTCAAGCCATTGAGGAATAGCGCCATTGTAGCCTCACGATCCTCCTGTACATCCGCTCGAAGTATTGTGATCTCCATCTCCTTAAAGTAGTCCTCCACGCTGCGGTTTCCTTGGACTAGGGTTTGGAGCCTCTGGTGTAGCTCTCGGTAGTAGTGGCTGGGCACAAACCGTTTCCTCATCAAGGTTCGTAACTCGGCCCAGGTACTCACTGGACGCTCCATGTTGCGTTTCCTGCTGAGGCGCTCCTGCTCCCACCAGATGACGGCATAGTCTGTGAATTCGAGTGTGGCCAATTTGACTTTCTGGTCCTCTGTGTAATCCTGGCACTCAAACACTAACTCCATGCGTTGCTCCCATTCCAGATAGGCTTCTGGATTTGACTTACCCTGGAAGGTTGGAATCTTAATCTTGACTCCTCGTAGATTATCTACTTGACGTCCATAATCCTGCCTCGGTCGGCGGATGAAATCCTCCTCGTCACTCTGAAGGGTAAAGTTGTCATTTTGGGGAGTTCTATTTTTGCCCGAGGAAGAGGTGACATGGCCTGATTCAAGATGTTCTAGTCTCTCGTTAACAGACTCGGAGAATTCCCGAAACATCTGTTGTATTTACCCAATCAATGCTTCATTGAACAATTTTTTATCAGATGGAGTTTTATCACCTTCACCTGCCATGAATGACTTGTACCTGCAAAGAGAGTTAGCAAAAAGAGATACAAGTTGATGTTATATAGACCTCACACACTCCCTGAAGTGTTTACTCTCAACACTCGTGTATCACACAGTATATCTCGATGATGTGCTCACCTTACTCTCTCAAGTACTTGAAGGCTTACCTTGAAGAAATTAGATTTCCTTAGGTAAACGATCAACTTAATCAATGTAGTACACACGAGTTGATAACACTCTACTATATCAAAAGACAGTTAACTTAAATGGGGAAAGAAAAGAAGAATGAAAAAAAGATGAGAGAGAGAGAGAAAAGGTCGGCTAGGGTTTTGGGTTTGGTTGCATAGGTGGCGGCTAGAGTTCTTGAGAGGTGAATAGCTGAATTGGGTAAGGATTTGGAAGTTGTTGTCAGATGGGGTCTTTGGGTTGAGGGTTGGCCGGATTGAGCTTAGATCTAGTGGATTAGGATTAGTAGTGTTTGGGTGAAGGTAGGCTACGGTTTAAGAGATAATATAGAAGATAAGGAAAAGGCTAAATTGTAGGAGAAGATATAGGAGTTGGAGATTAGGAGGAAAACTAAAAGTTAGAATATAATATTAGGATAATTTTCGGATTCCTTCTACCCAAGGAAAATGGCGGCTGACTCAATCCCAACAAGACTAGTAGGAGACTTCGGGTGACAAGGACAAAAGACACACGACACTAGGACTCTTGCAATGACCAAAAACTGAGTTGAACTTGGACTTGGGATTGTTGACTTATCAATTCGGTTGGTGCTTGGAATTGGTCTGATTTTGGCCTTTATTTAAAGCCAATAACTGAACACAAGTCACCAAAGAAGAGACGGGCAGCAACCAATCAAGACGAGACAAAACGCTACAAACCTAGACCAACAAATAACGATTATGGACGAATCAAGCAAGATTGAGGGCGAAGTTGTGAACCCAACTCAGGCTCCCCCCCAACGGGTTACCCAAGATGTTCCAAAGAACGACACCAAACCAAGGATGACTGCTCGAGAATACAAGAAATTTTTCGCAAGACGTAGAAAACAAATTCCCCAATACCCACGAATTGAAGATGAAGTTGGAGAAGTGGTAGACCAGAATTTCTAGGCCACCAATAGTGTAGGCTTTTCTTGTTTTCAATAAAAGAAGACCCTTGTGGTTCTTGTTGTTTTGGATTTTCAGAATTTTTTTTTTCTTTCAATAAAAAAGACTCGATCTTTTTTTTTTTTTAATGCTCGAATCTTTTCTTCTTCTTCTTCTTCTTCTTCTTTTTTATCAATCCAACACAACCACAACTTGAATAAGAACAGAACACGTGCAATCAGCAATTCACAATTTTTTTTTCCGGATGAACAGTAACCTGCGCCGCATGAACAGTAACGTGCTACAGTGCTCGTGAACAGTAGCAGAGGAAAAGATATATATATATTTTTTTAAAACAAACACGAATCACGACTTGCACAAGAATCAATCAACAAGAGACAACTCAAACAACAATAGGAAGAACCCTAGATGGCTAGAACAACACGAAATTTTCAATGAACGAAAACAAAAGAAAACGATATAACGCAAACCGTCAACTAGCTTTGATACCAGCTGATATGAACGTCACCAACCTGTGACGAAACCCGTATAGACTACCATGGATCTAGAAGGGAAAATCTGCGTTTAGACTCGACGACAAAGCGGAAGAATCAAGAACCCGTTGATCACACGGTCAACAATCTCTTGATATGGTAGAGACGCCACAACCTAGCGCGTTCCTAGATTGATAAGTCTATCGAATACCCTAGGATGATCTAAGATATTCAATGGCTGCTTCAAGAAGCAAGAGAGAGAAACTCTCAAAGGGTTTTCTTATTTCTGAATAATCTGATGTTTGAGAAGTACAAAGAAATGCTTAAATACCCCTTACAAAATAATCTAAACAACTCACTAAGAGGCCTAAGTTCGACCACAGAGCCTCTGGGGGTGAACCATGGGTTTATCTGATATAACTCTGAAAATATAAAAATTAACTAAAATTACAAAATTTAACGACTGGGATCCGCGATCTGGATCCGCGATGCGTGTCTCGCGGATTGGTCCGCGGATCGAAGAACTTTGCCTTCTGATCAAGAAACGCGAGGCATGGATTCGCGATGTGATGTCTCACGGCTCGGGTCGCGACTCGCGTTTTCTGCACGTTTCTTTTGGCTGGCCCACTTGTTGCACCTCTTCACGGGCCGCAGGACTCAGAGGCTTGGACCCCTGTCTAGGATCTGAAGTAATGTGACTTGCCTCGACTCATTGAACCCTTCAATGGTCCTAGGTTCCCCAACCGATGCTTGAACGGCACGTACAAGGGTTTGTAACGCCTCCCGCATGTGCTTGGCTCGAGCACGTGTCAATGGCCCCAAAGGCACCTTTACGTGCTCTACGTGCATCACCGGCTCACCTTCGTCATCATCAAATGTTTTACAAAAATGCTATTTAATTCAAATGTCCATGAATTTGATAAAGCGTGAATTTTCTTGTTTCCACTGGACGCTCACTGAGTTTTAGCTCACCCCAAAATATTTTATTTCCCCTCCACAGGGTTTGAGGTGAAGGAAATCACTTGCATTAATTCATTAGTGTGACTGGCTGGAATCCCATGTATGTATTCAAGTTCGATTGACTTGTGGAATGTAAATTAGTGGAGTATCTATTGTAAATATTTGAGATTAACATTGTAATTTGTTTGAGGACTGTATCTATTGAAGTTCAAACTTTAATTTATTCGAGAATTGAAGTGACTAGCAGGATTATCACTTGTAATATTTGTAATCTTGGACTGTTGTACTTTTGGGATATTTGGACTAGTTGAAATTGTAATAATTATTTTTGGAGATCTTGAAGTGTAATTATTTGAGGTCTGTAATCTGATTGAGCAACTGTAGTGAGTCCCGACGAGAGTTGGACAGGCAGTACGCCGAATCCTATGGTACGCCCTAGAAAGAGGTGGGGTCATCACAATTGGTATCAGAGTTTAGGTTTTAGATCTCTATAGTGTATCCTAGGTTTTAAGTTTAGGATACTGGACCGTGGGACTAATTGACTGTTAAGTGAAATATTCAGCACTAGGGTTTCTTATATTGTAGGAAAATAAGAGAATTGTGTGGGATTAATTTAAAAGTAATAGGTGAGTTTATTGAATAATGGTACTAGTTTATATCAATGGGAATGAATTCGACTAAGGTAAATCATAAAATTCGAGGTGTTCTTTAGGGTTTTAATCTCTATATATATGTGTATGAGATTGGATTTGACTCTTGGATTGACTGTTTAAGTGAGACTTCTTGTGAATTTTTTATAAAGAATAATGGAGACTGAGTTAATTAGCACTTGGAGATGGCCAGTCCTAGTGTGAATTGATTTGGTTCCTATTTGACAATTAAGTTAGCAAGTTGTACCTATTCTCTGGGTTTGAATTTGGAGCTTGACACTTTGACTAGAAACCTTAATGTTGGTAATTTTTGAAGTGTTTGTGTTTAATTGGAGTTGTTCTTGGATTTGAGTAAATTTTAGAATGTCGAGGACGACATTCTCTTAAGGGGGAGAGGGTATGAGGACCCGAAAATTTGTGAAATTTATTTATTTTTAGTTTATTTTTCACATTAGATTTTCTGCATTTATTAATTTCTCGGTAAATGATTTGTACAACTTATTTTCATTGACTTATTTATTGATTTAAAGTTTGGAAAAAAATGATTTTTCTGTAGTCTCGATGATTTTATTAGTAAGCTCTCTTTGAAATATTTGCCTGGTTTTTGTTTCGATCAGTTTAAGTGTTAATTTTCGAACCGTGACGTGAATAGTAGCTCTAAGATGAAACCGAGCATATGTAGAGATTTTAAAGAGATATATTTATGGTAGGGCAGTGCCAGAAGGAGAAAATCCAGCGAAAACCAGAGTATCGCGCGTAGACGTGACATAAAGGCGAGTTGACCAACTTTTCCCTTAAAACATGGAGAGCCTTGTCTTTTATCCCCTTATCACTTCATTTTGCTCCCAATCCTTCTTCATTTCAGCCGCCCAAAGGAACAAGAGAGAGAGAGGGAGCTGAGACAAGAGAGAGAGAGAGAGAGAGCTAGCTTCTTCTTCTTCTTCATCTTCTTGTTCCTTGAAGACTTCATTTGAGAGCTCATCTTGCTCTCTTCCTCCTTGTCTAGCCGAGCTAGAGAAAGATAGAGAGGGAGAGCCAAGAGTGAAGAAAGAGAGAAGAGAGAGGGCTGCCAAGAGAGAGAAAGAGGTGCTACCATCTTGAACTTGAAGTTTATGGAAGAAATCACCAAGAAACAAGTGGATCTTCGGTTAATCTTGGAAGATCTTGAAGGTGCAAGACTTGGAAGTCAACTCTTGGGTAGATCTACACTTGATCTTGCTTGATTCTGCTAGATCTCGAGGTATGGCGTTGAGATCTTGTAGTTTAGCCTTGATAATGGTAGATCTTTTATATCTACACTAGATCTACGAATTATTTTTGCTAGAAAGTATTATCTTGAAAATTGGAGTTGGGTTCTTGAATTTCCAACTTAGGTAGCTGTCTTGAGGTGGCCTCTTAGGTAGCGGACTTGAGGAATTTTGTTGTGATTGTGGTTGTTGCTATGAGATGAGTTTATCTTGTGGTTAGAGAGTAAGATGTTGGAGAAATCTTGATGAAAAGTCATGCTTGCTGGTCGAAATTATAGCTGGAAATTTTGACTCTTGATCTTGAAATTTTATGATGTTTCTTGATTTGATTTTACCCGAATAAATATGTATTATGTTTATTTATGAGTATATGCTTGATTGGAGTTAAATCTTGAATTTTGAATGGTGAAAAGTCGAGTTTTTCATTGATTTTTGGAAGAATTCTTATTGTATACCAAGCGTTTGATGAAATGCCCCATTTTTTGTGCCAAATTGAGCAGCAAATTTGTCTTTGATAATGGCCAAACCAATTCTTGTGCATAACATGAAATTGTAG
This sequence comes from Gardenia jasminoides, assembly GCA_013103745.1. Classification (NCBI taxonomy): domain Eukaryota; kingdom Viridiplantae; phylum Streptophyta; class Magnoliopsida; order Gentianales; family Rubiaceae; genus Gardenia; species Gardenia jasminoides. Next base: position 15,085,265 of record CM023096.1, read on the forward strand.
ACATTTGAGTTAAGTTTTCACCTGTAAAATTTCACAACAATCGGAGCACTGTAACTTATGAAATGACCAAAATACCCTTTACTGCTCTATTACCCTGTTTCAGCTGACAGTCTTCATTTTTAGCCAACTTCCCGAACTTTCTGGCACTTGTAAGAGACGAACTAAAATTTGAATTTTATATCATTGAAAGATTTAGAAGTCTAGTTTTAAACGCCACTAACGGCACTCAATTTTGATTTTCCTACATTGAGTTATAGTCTTTCTTTCGAAGCTGTCCAGAAATGCTGTTTTCAACCTGACAATTTCATTTTACTTCTGTAATTGTGATTTTTGACCCTAAAAATGCATGAACTAAATTTTGAAATCTTTACATGAATTGTAGATCTATGTTTTACCTTTGAAATGGTATAAGATTTATCTCAATCCGATGAGTGTAGCTCTAGTTATGATCAAAAAACCAAGAGATGACAGAAACTTGATAGTTTGATGCCTACCAAGTGTTTGATAAAATATTTGTATGATACTGGTGGTTATGCACGTCAAGTGTTTGATAAAATGTTTGGTATGAAACTTGTGATTCTAGGACTTGGCTTGAAAGGGAGAAATTAGTTATGGACAAGTGAAGTGAGCTGTGGTTGGTGAGTGTTCCAACTTCTTTTCAAATGAAAAATCTTGCTATTGTTTGCAAAGGAATGATTTGTTGAAATGATTTGCTAGTATATATAAAAAAATGATTTACCACTATTTCCAAGTAAATTTCTTTTACAAGTGAAATAATTCATGAAGGATTTGATAGTGTTCCTCGTTGTTAGTTGTGCTTAAATGTTTCCATGATTTGATTGGGTGCTTAATTGATTGATTATTCATGTTTAATTATATACTGGTGCTTCTATCCAAAGTGAACTTTAATTATTAATTTTGATCGTTATAAGTGAGTATTTGGATTGGTATTTTACTTATCTTGATTTGAAAGTATTTTATTGCTAAATGTGTTCTATTAAGTTATTATGTTTTGTTTTAACTAAAATTTGTTCCTCATTTCTGACGAGGCTTGAGGTGAAGAGGCTGACCGTCAAGGGCCCCTCGCTCTTGAAGGCGAGTATATACTTTATTGCACTCTCTTAAGGGGATTGAAGGTTGAAATTGATTGTCGGTTGTCCCTCGCTTCCAAAAATGTTTGATAGCTATTTATCAATGTTTGAATTACTTGCGCATAACTGTAGGCCATGTGTACTTTAACACATTGGCTGAACAAGGCCTTTCCCCCTTCGTTACCGGCCCATTCGAGCTAGAAGTGGATTCGGTCGGGTAGGTTGGTAACCTAGGGCACTGTATGGTGTACTCGAGTATTACCGCTGGGTGTTTTAGGGAGGAGAAAGGGGTTGACTGATTGATGAGATGGACTGCAACTACTTCCAGAGGACACTGTATCCTTTCAATACTTGAATTGAATGTTTACTGAATTGTCTAAATGTTTACTGAATTATTGTTCACTGAATTATTGTTTGCTGCATTACTGTTTGTTAAATTAAGTGCTTATGGAATGATTGTTTAAGGAATTACTATTTCTTGTACACTTTTAAGTGAAAAGATTCTTAAATACTTTCAATACGAATGTGAGACCATGTTCTCGACTTACACGTTATTCTTTTAAAGGCTCAAATGTTTTACAAAAATGCTATTTAATTCAAATGTCCATGAATTTGATAAAACGTGAATTTTCTTGTTTCCAATGGACACTCACTGAGCTTTAGCTCACCCCAAAATATTTTATTTCCCCTCCACAGGGTTCGAGGTGAAGGAAATCACTTGTATTAATTCATTAGTATGACTGGCTGGAATCCCATGTATGTATTCAAGTTCAATTGACTTGTGGAATGTAAATTAGTGGAGTATCTGTTGTAAATATTTGAGATTAACATTGAAATTTGTTTGAGGACTGTATCTATTGAAGTTCGACCTTTAATTTATTCGAGGATTGAAGTGACTAGCAGGATTATCTCTTGTACTATTTGTAATCCTGGACTGTTGTACTTTTGGAATATTTGGACTAGTTGAAATTGTAATAATTATTTTTGGAGATCTTGAAGTGTAATTATTTGAAATCTGTAATCTAATTGAGGAACTGTAGTGAGTCCCGATGAGAGTTGGGCAGACGGTATGCCGAACTCTATGGTATGCGCTGGGGAGAGGTGAGGTCGTCACAAAACCCAAGCACAGTTAATCCATACATAGGTTGCCCAAGCTCAAGCCTATAGATAGGAGGAACCCATTTTTATTATAAGAAGATGAAAAAGAGTTCATGGCCCCACCTTTGATGGAACTCTTGACCTAGATTTGGCAGAAAAGTGGTTGGATGATGTTGAGAATAACTTTGCACTATTACAAGTACCTAAGGAGATGAAACATCTCACTATTAAACCTTTTTTCATAGAGGAGGCAAACAGGTAGAGGGCAACCACTGACCTTGCTATGCCCCACCAGTCAATTGGATGAAGTTCAAGGAGTTTCTTAAACACTTCTTCCTACCTACTGTTAAAATGTAGAAAATATATCAATTTGAGAATTTGAGATAGACATCTTGAATGTCTACTATGCAATATTCTAATAAATTCATTGCTTTAAGGAGGTTTGTTTCATCTATAATGGTAGACTTAGAGTTAAAAAATTATAAGTTCACACGAGGGCTACTGAGTCGAATTTAGACTAGAGTGAACAACTCCCATACCCCTACATTTAATGATATGCTAGATACCAATATAAAAGTTGAGGCTGATTGTAAGAGACTAGATGAGGAGGCTAAGAATAAAAGGCCAAAACATGGGAGTGAGCTTATTGTGTCGGGAACACTAAAGTCAGGTAGATGATTTGGCTTGGTGAAGAAGAGTCGTGGACCATCTCCAAAGTCAACTGGGAGAAAGACCTTTCCTTAGTATAAAACCTATGGTAAGATACATTTGGGAAAATGTTGACACAAAACTGGGGCATGTTTCAAATATGGGCAATAAGGACGTAAGGCAATGGATTTGCCCAAAAAAACAAGCCATGAGGAGAAAAGGGTAGCAATCCAATTGGTAACATACCTAAGGTGAATGCAATGGTGCATGTCAACAATAACTTTGAGGCTGAGACATCTGGTGGCGTAGTTAGAGATACGCTTCAGATAAATTCTATTCCAGCATATATGTTGTTTCATTACTTCAGATAAATTCTATGCTAGCATATGCATTGTTTGATTATAGAGCTAGACATTCTTTTGTTGCAAAGAAATTTGCTAAATATTTGTAAATGCACCCTAAATGAATTGACTACCGCTACCAAGTAGCTGCTCCAGGGGATAGGGTATTAGTATCCCATACTAAATATCCAAACTATATTGTTGAAGTAAAGGATAGAAAATTAGAGGCCGATCTAGTGTAAATAAACATGAGTGATTTTGATGCCATCTTAAGAATGGATTGGCTATCCAACCACTATGCACAGATTAATTGCAGAAGAAAGAAGGCACATTTTGTGAACCCTCACTAGGGACATTACTCATATTAAGGGAATGCTAATGCAAGAAGGATTTGTACGATACAACTTTTATTTTCTGTACAAGCCTATAAGGCAATAAGAAAAGGATGTGAGGTATATTTGCCTTATGTGATAGATACAAACAAAGATGGAATACCTTAAGAAAAGATTCTAATATTGAAAGACTTTCCTGGTTTGTTTCTAGATGATCTTCTTGAGTTTGATATTGATGTTGCTCTAGAAGCAGCCCCTATATCTAAGGCTTCCTATAGGATAATGCCAGTTTAGTTAAAGAATTCAAGGAGCAATTGTAGAAACTATTAGATAAGAAGTTCATTACAGTGCTTCTTCACGGGGTGCACAGTGCTTTTTATTAAGAAGAAATATAGTAGTTTGAGATTGTGCATTAATTATAAATAATAGAACCAAATTACTATAAAGAATAAATAACCCCTAACCAAGATTGATGATCTTTTTGATCAGTTAAAAGTAAGAAAGTATTCTTCAAAATAAATCTGATATCTGGGAATCATCAATTAAAGAATAAGGCTGTGGATATCCCAAAAAGTATGCTTCACACGAGATATGGGTACTATGAGTTGTTTCATATGAGATATGGGCACTATGAGTTTTTGGTGATGGCATTCGGATTAAACGTATGGATAGATGTTTGGTGTGTGAGCAAGTTAAAGCCAAGCATCAGAGACTTACCAACTTATTACAAACTCTAAAAATTCCACAATGGAAGTGGGAGCATATAACCATGGATTTTGTGCTAGATCTAATCTAGACAATTCGAAATAATGATTCCATTTGGGTTATAGTTGACCAGTTTACAAAATCTACACATGTTGTACCAATGCTAAATGGATTGACAATGGAAATATTAGTGCAGATGTACATACAAGAGATTATTTGCCTCTATGGTGTTCAAGTAAGCATAGTGTTAGATCGGACCCTAGGTTTACCTCAAGATTTTGGTCAACTTACCAACAGATCATTAGAGTTGATTTGAGATTGAGCACCACTTTCGACTCCTAAACAAATGGGCAGTCTAAGAGAACCATCCAAACATTGGAAGACATGCTAAGAGCCTGTGCTTTGGATTTTTTAGATAGTAGGGATGGGCTAGTGAAACTAATGGAATTCTCATATAATGACAATTACCATAATAGGATTGGTATTACTCCATTTGAGACATTGTATGGGCAAAAATGTAGATCCCCATTGTATTGGGATGAAGCAGGTAAGAAACTTCTCACTGGTCCTAATCTAGTGGAGAAAACCCTTGAGAAGATCAAGATCATTCAGGAAAGGTTGAAGGTAGCTCAGGACTAAAACAAGAGCTGGGCCAATTAAAAGAGAAGACCATTACAATTCCAACCAAGAGATAGTGTACTTAAACATATTACCAACTAAAGGAGTGACGAGATTTGGAAAGTTAAGCCTAAGAAATATGAGACCCTATTAAATCCTATAACGAGTTGGGACATTGGCGTATCAATTGGTCCTTCCACCTACTTTGTCAAGAGTACATGACATCTTCCATGTCTCACAACTAAGGAAATATGTATCAGACCCAATTCATATCTTGGAAAACCAACCCATTGAAGTAAAAGAAAACCTGTTGGTGGTGGAAGTTCTGCTGAGAATCGTGGATCGCAAGGATCAAATTTTAAGAAGAAGAACAATACCTTATTTCAAAGTACAGTGGATGAACTATGCACTACAAGAAGCAATTTGAGAGTTGGAGCAAAACATGTGAAAGAAATATCCGTATCTTTTTTATCGAAGAACATAAATTTTGAGGATAAAACTTTATTTAAGAGCAGTAGAATGCAATATCCAAAAAGTTTTCTATTCAATAATTAGTGTTATTATCCCTACAAAGTAAAAATAAAAATAAGTAATAAATGGAAGAAAGTTAACAAGGGATAATAGGGAACTAATTATAGGGGATAAGGAAAAAAAATACCTAACTAAACTTCTAACTATATATTTTTCTCTCTACTGGATTGATAATGGAAACGAAGTTATCTGAATCAATTACTAATCCTACCACTATTTATTAGATAAGCCAATAGGAACTGACACTTTCTCTTTCTCATTTTTCTTCCCTTCTCCATCAAACAACATAACATATGAGAGTCTTAATTAGGACATCAACCTCAAAGACTTAACTCAGCAAGTTCCCAACACAAATAAAACATTTTTTTATTTGTTTGGTTCTTAATTTCTAGAGCTTCTTAGTTATTTTTACAATGTACATGTATATGTAGTTGTTATTAAAATTATAAAAAAGAAATTATGCAGCCATAGTCAGAATGATGGGTTTTTGTGGGGAGATTCTATGAAAAGAAAAAAAAAAGAAATAAAAGAAGCAATAGTGCTCAATAGACGAGAAAGAAGGGTTCGATGACTGTCCTCTCCCTTCTCAAGGTCGTCGACGTCTCACATCAGAAAAGATGGGGTCAACCTAACCATGGACAGCCATGACTAAGCAGAGCCTTTGCAAATAGCAGCATTGTTCAACCATGCACGACTGTTACTAGCTACTATAGAAGTGAGCAGCAGCTGTCGCTACCGCTGTTGAATTTTTTATGGTTGGTAGCTGATAATGGTAGAAACAGTGAGGACAATGGAGGTGTTGTTAGTGATGAAGATTAGAGTTGGGTTGATTATTGGGGTTTCTAAGAAAGAGGAAATTTTGGTTTCTAATCTAGGAAGAAGATGACTCGTTTGAGGAAATGGGCCAAGAAACTGGGTCGATTGTGATGAATCAAGTTGGTTTATTTGAGATGGATTAGCTTGGTCTGTTTTCTTACGAGTTGGACTTAGTCTGTTTTCTTATGGGTTGGACTTATGTAATTAAATAAAATCAAAAAATAATTGGGTTACTACTTCAATTTGTTTAGTTAAAATATTTGGACTAACAATTAAGTTAGTTATGGGTCAAGACTAAAATGCAACAATAGAAATCATTTCAGCCGGATGAGTCTCCGTTCAGATTTAGCATTGTAACTCAGTTACAATACGTACACAAGAAATTGGGCTAAATATAAGTATGGGCCTATTGAGCTTCCAAACAAACACATAAATAAACCCAAACATCTAACATGGATTATTATCGTTGTAAACTACAAAGCCCAATATAAATTAGTTATGAAATATAAATTGCAAAACTAAGATTCATGCTTTGTTGATTAAGTCCAAGACATTTTAATAGAAGCCCAAGTTCTCTTAATCAAGTTTTATAAAATAAATTTAACATTAAATGTGAGCCTATGGTGGTGGTGGTGGTGGTAATAATAATAATAGTTTGCAAATAAATAAAATAAAGTAAACTAATAATAAATAATAACAGGAAAGATTATTACATGAATAATTATTTAAGATGAACTTTATATATCTAGAGAATTTTCTAAATTAAGAAACTTTTTAAAATGGGGAAATATTTCAAATTAGAAAACTTTCTAAAAGAGAAATTTTCATTTTAGGAAACTCGTCAAATACTCTCTATAGATGATCCAGACAAGAATTTTAGGGTTTCATAAAATCGAATGTATAATTAATACCAACAGATTAGGACACTTACGTATTTTATATAGGCACGAACCAAACTTAAGAAGAGTTAAGATTATCTCTCATGAGCAGTTAGAGATAGATGGTACTTATCTCTCAGTATTTTCAAATATTAAATATGAAAATCTTGTAAATGCAAGTTCTATTTTGATATATGGAAATAGATCATATAAATCAATTTGAAGTGTTTACTATGCTATAAATTACAAAATAAGTGCCATGTTTTATGAAATCAAATAAATGTGCACGTGACATGTGAAATAAATTTATGCTATGAAAAGTTCTACACAATTATAAACTGGATGGCAGAGACTATAGTCCTATTATGTTATGCTATGATAATCATCAGAGTTGATATCAAGTTTAGCTAATTGGCTTATATTATGTTATGTGGTCAAGCAGTAGTCATGAAACCTCCTGATCATCCTTCTAGAAGGGATTTAGTCTCTAAACTGAGTATTTAAAAGTCAAATATTGAATGTACTTGTTTATTAACTAATATGAAATGATTTATATTTTTACACTTCTCATATATGGTTATGTATGCTATGATCTACAAGTTGCCATTGCCACTCATTAATATGATATGTGACCCGTTTAATGTTACTTTTTAATAATTATGCATGTGAAATGTGTAAACTGTTTTGACATATATTATGCTATAATTACATGGTCCAACAGAGAAGTAGTTGCTACCTTCTAAGTGATTATCGTTCGACCCATTCTTTTATCTTTTGCAGATTTTAAGGATTATGACATGGTCTGCATTGAATTCCTTGAATATGATTTCTACTAGACTCTAGGTAGATAGGAGTTAGTAGTTAGGTCACAATTAGTGCTCTATAATAATTGATGGAATGTAAATTATCTCTACTAGATGTTGAGTGTGTGAACTCTTTAGATAATTTAGGTTATTTCTAATTTAAATTTGTACCACATTATAACTAGTTTAATTAATATTATTACCTTTTAAGTTAGTGTTCCTAGTTTGTAAATGTTGTCTTATATTTCTTGGGTGAGATTTAGGGATGTAGTGAATGTCTCGTGTCTGACATGTGTAGACCAGAATCGTGACAAGTAATCTAAATTACAACTAGATTACAATGCGTCCCTTGTGTTTAGAAACTTTTTCGTATATGTATAGCACCCCCTGCATTCAGGAACTTTTTCATGCAAACTACATTAATGTAAAAAATAAATAATCTAATGAACGAGTGACCACTAATATTTGTTACTCAAACCCTTTTAAAAAATGATACATTTTTTTCTATTGTAAAACCAAATTTGGCATGATTATTTATCCTAAAAAGAATATCACCATCCAACAAACATCTGAATTCTATGGTGTTGGTAAAAAACTGAGCCTTGAATTTGTATTCAAAACATGCTAAACACAAGTTTTTTCCCAACCATGTTATGATGGAAAATGCAAGCTTTTTTTTCCTTTCATTTTGTGAGTTTAATTGAGATTCTAAACTACACAATGACAAAGAAGAAGATCAAAACTTGGTGTTTATACTAGAGATTGAATAAATTTAATTCCTTATGGGAACACACGAAACAAAGATTTTATTTTTCAAAATCATTACTAGTAAAATCTAATTGGGCCATCAAACTTCTGTATTAGGAAAATGAATTGACAGAGGACTTAAACTTTTGTATTATAAAATAATGTAGGTTTTAGACATTTTGAATCATTACATCTTATTCCAAGAGACTAGTAGAAATGAAAAAATCTAATTGGGCTAAAAATACATCATGCTTTTAGAAATACCGTCTATGACAGATATAAGCATGCTTGACATGTTCCACGCAAAGTTCAATAAATTTCCAAGAAAAGGCTCAGCAATATTAATTTCAAATCTTCTACATTTTTAATTTCAAAATTTTTCATTAGAAATTTGAGGAAACAAGGCTAGTTCCCAAACTACACAGTCTTTTATTTTCTTTATTTTAACAATTCAGATTGAACATTTAGGGACTTCCTTGGAAATGAAATCTCAAGACAAAATAACTAGTGAAGAAAGTGCCAAAAAAAAAAAAAAAGCGGAGGCAAGAACTTTTTACTCATAGGAAATTCTTTGATTGGCTTTTATATGAGAGACGAAATGACAAATTAACTAACTTGTGACATACAACTATGTACATTACAGCTTACACAGTCAATTCAATTACAAGTTGGATGATGAGCAACGACGTATTACTTTGATTAATTAATTATTGCTTCAATTTTTTCTTTTTCAAAAAAAAATTCTGACCGTGGCCAAGATATGTTAGCCCTAAATTTGTTATTTTAAACAATTACAATGCTGGGACATGTGTAAGTTGGATGATAAATAATGAAGTATTACTTCGGTGGATTAATTATTGTTTTCATAAATACTCCTAAATGTGAAGATGATATGTTCATCCTAGGCTTGTTGCTTTAAATAATTGCAATAAGAAGGCAAATGGCCTTATCTTGGCATTTGAAACGATATCAAATAGGGCCAACTCATAACCACAGCAAAGGTATCTTAGCCCCAAGTTCATTCCAAGATTTAAATACAATGACGAAACGTATAACCTTATTTGAGCGTTTGATGCTATATGTCAAACGTGCAACTCATTGTCTAAATATATCTTTTACCTAAGAAAACCAAAGGGGAGAAAGTAAAACTTACACTAGATTGGGTATAGTGGAGTTGATCTCATGGAAACCGTGAATGAAAATGAATTCACTTATTTGCATTAGCTGAGGAAAGTAAGACAATCCGATTCATTCTCCAAATAACTCTATGAAGTTTTAGTTGAAACCATGGTTTAAAGACTCGGCCGAATCCAAGAAGACTTGGCCGATTCGTCATCAGAACTGCCTAAACCGTTTTGAATCAACCCTGAGTAGGTTAACTCGTCAATTAGTAAGATTTGACCAATTCAGACCGAATTGCATCCTAGATGATGTGAAACGACCAAGACTCGCAAGTCATCTCATGTTAATTCGGCGAGACACCATCTAAAAATTTTGTTTGCTAATTTTTTATTAATTTTTATTTAGCTTATTTTTCCTTTATATTTTGAAAAATTGTTTACAATTTTTTGAAATAGTAAATGCTTTAAAACATGTATCTCACCGAGACTGTAACCGATATGTTGAAACTGATATGGAACAGCATAGGGTGAGACCACTGCTGCGATTGCGACTTTGAACCATGGTCGAAACTAGACTTGGGAGCCCGTTTTCACTGTTATTAATCCTTGCTGGCCTAAATGGGAACTGCAAAATTGAATACCTTCAAGCAAAGACTCAGCTTCGATCTCCAAATTAGTACCATAGCCGTAGGATGAGGAAAATGCAATCAAGCAAGTAGCCATTGTCATCCTCTGTTGATAATCAAAGGGTTTCCCAAGGTAGATCCATCCACATACAACTTGCAATATTGAACCCAGAAGAGAGAGGGATTTTCTTCTGCTAACAGCGATCAGCCTCTTTTTTTTTTTTTTTTGTAATTAGCTCTCGTATCGGTAACGGGATTTGAACACGTAACCTCTTGTAAGGAAATGACCCATCCTTACCAATTAAACCAACTTATATTAGCAGCGATCGGCCCTTAGTCTCAAGACTAAGCCCTCTGTAAGACATTGATCATCTTGAGCTTTAAATTTTTTCTAAAGGGCTTAGCTACAGAAATTGAGAGCCAAAGCATTGAAACTTGATGACAAATTTGTGCATCCGTGCTCATTGTTCTCGCTTTCCATGGTTCCCAACTGTAAAATTTGTGCAAAAGCATTGAAACGGGATCATCCCTTGCGTTCCACAGTTCCCAATCCTAATTAGTAAGTACTGGTGCTATAACCATATAATATAACGTTCCTACCTATAATTCAAAAATAATAATAAAGCTTTTGTATTTCATATATTTTAAAAATAATTTAAAAATTACTTGTGCCTTTCACATAAATTTATAAAAATATGTAATAAATTTTTACTATATCTACTTTGTGCAACAATAATGACATATCTTCCATTGATAATTACAATAGATTTCTACATACGAACATAATAAGGTGATAAAGTTTTAATAAATTTAATAAATTAAAAGGGGTATAACATAGCATAATCTTTAAAAATTGTAGTACCTTTTCCCATACTTTTAGTTTTGTGACTTTCAGATTTACTCCTACTATTCACATACAAATTTATATGCGTGATTCTACCGAATTCATATTTTCACATTGAACTTTTAATTGTAGTTTTGGAGAAAAAAATTCGTGCCATGCATCGATGTGTAGTATTTCATATTACACCTGTCTTGTAATTTATGAACTATGTTCCCAACAAATCAAAGAAGGTAAAAGATGAAACAGCTTTTCATAAGCCGAGAGGTGTTTCAAAATTGATTTGCTGAAGGAAACGTAAGCTTATGTCCTTATATTGCGTCAAATGAAGGTAAAACTTCACTGTTTAAGTTTATGAAACTAACTACTTTGTCTTTGCTATAAATTATTTTTGTCCTAGATGTTTACAATGTTTGACAAAATCTTGAAAAATTACTTGTTCATTTCACTAGTTCAATTAGGATCTTTTGACTTGATCATATCATTTTACCATCATAGATCAACGTTATATCAAACTTTATCTTGATTTCTTTAAGGTTATCTGTTGTCCAACTACCAATTTAGGTTTACTATTTCTTGCTTTCTTGCTTGCTTTTTTTTTTTTTTTAAACATTGTCTTATTCTAGGCTTACCTTGAAACAAAAAGGCACTTTTGAATTCTAATTTTAAACTAGAGCTGCAGATCTGTCTTTGTATCCTTTTAATCAGACAAATGCTGGTAGACGCATAAAAGGAAAAAAAGATTAGTTTCGTTAAATAATTTGTAATGCATTCATCAGAAGAACACATGTCATAGATCTGTTAAACCATAGAAAATGCCATAAACAGACCAGTAAATTTTGAATGACATTTCCTGCTCAAAATTTCAAATTTTTCATAAACGCTAACTTTAAAAAAATTTTATTGTCCCCTACGTAGTTACTGAATATCAGTCATGAGCAAAGGCCTTGGATAATTTTGACATTTTTATACTTTGATCTTAGAGGGTAAGAGAAACTTAAATTCATCACTAAATATTTATATTCTCGTAATCTCATTTAATTTTAGTTTTCACTCAATGACAGGAATATTGCAACACGTTTAATACGGCAGCAATAAATTTTTTTCAGATGCTTATGCCTAATGAGCCAAATAAATGCTCCAATTAGTTGTGTTTTACCAGAAATACGTCTTCTTTGTTTTCTTGAATATGCGAGGTTAAGATATGTTTGACATTGTTACACCCCCTATATATATAACCACGTGATCAGCTGATCAACAATATTTGATAAGAGTGTTGTTATTCATATTCTAATGGTAGCAAACAATCTTCCCAGTGGTGATAGGCTTGTGATTGTTGCGAAGTATATGCAATGCCTTTACAATCATTATGCCTAATGGTAGCAAACAATCTTCCCAGTGGTGATAGGCCTGTGATTGTTGCTGAGTATATGCAATGCCTTTACAATCATGATGCAGTTCAAACAACTTTGCTATTGATGGTTGCCAAGAATTTATGGCTGCTGGAAAGGATGGAACACCTGAAGCTTTCTTTCGCTGTACCTGTTCTTGCCAAAGAAGATTCCATCAAATTCTTGAATCCAGCTACCAGCATCCCCTCCTCTTCCTCAACATGAAAACTCTGAGTTTCAAATCCCAGCTGAGCCAGTTGTGGAGTTGGAATTTGCTGAAGATGCACCTAATAGTCCTCCGCCCATTGAGGAAAGCTCTGAAGAAAAATGAAATGTGGGTGATCTTGAAGAGGCACTACATGAAAATACCTTTTTTGTGACCCGTGAAAGTCAACACTTCAAATTCAAAAGTCATCACAAAACCTTTCAGTGACGACTTCTGCTACTGTCACAACACCGTCACTAGTTCTATGTTACAAAAGGGGTCCATGTGACAACAACACAAAGTTTTCATAGACAATGTTAAGTTTGCGATCACTATAGTTGTCACTCATGATTTGACATTGTGCAACGACTTTTCTTGTCACTGAACTATCTGATTTCTTGTCATAGTTGACTATTGAAATCATTACAGAATTCGGCCAATCAGTGATAACTTTCTCTTGTCATTGTTGTTGGTATGTATGACAATTTTTTGCTATCACTGGTGGAAGTTGTGAGTAGTGACAAGTTTCTTTTGTCACCTAGCTTTGCGTAAAAGTCAACAATCTAGTGTCATATGCTTAATGCATCTACTAACAATCACAATATATTCATTGGCTAACAAATGGAAAAGAAAACCAACAAGCATTTCTAGTAGAAAATCAAGCCATATATATACATAGAGGAAATTCTAAAACTGTGATGGAAAAAAAAAAGTTTCTACAAGAGGGGTTGTTTGCATAAGAGTTTCTGAGATTGTGATTTTTGCGTTTGACAACTGCTAGTTCAGTGAAACTCGCATTTGTCAAATGCGAGTTATGGTAATTTCAGACGAAAAAAAAAGCGGAAAGATTATATTTTCCACGTGTTTGACAAATGCGAGTTTCGATATTTTTTTTTATTTTTCTCTTTTATTTGTTTTCTTTTCATTGTATGCTTTCAGCAATTTAAAAAAATCCCTAAAAACACGAAATCCTTAATTTTTCTTTCTTCTTTCTCTTCCCACTTTTTCTTCTTTCTTTCTTCTCTTTCCTTCCCCTCTTCTCCTCCCGAACAGCATCTTCACCATCGACCACTGGAGCTATTCCGCACCGACGCATTGCTGCCCCGCTACTTCTCTTCCATCTCCACTGCCGCTGTCCGCCGTGAAGCTAAGCTGCTGCTGCACCGCTCCGTCATCACCGCCGCCTCAGCCTTCATCACCACTGGAGCTTGGTTCGGCACCGCCCCTGTTGCTGGAAATAACGCTGCCATTGCTTGCTGCTGCTGCTGTTGTTCAGAGGTCCGTCGACATCGCGCGTCGCCTGCTGAAGCCCATTTGAAGATCGCTGGACGTCACTGCCGCTCGCCGTTGAAGCTGAGATCGCCCACGCACCTGCCGTTGCTACTGTTCGCTGCTCTCTCTACCACCGCGACTGCTGGTGCTTGATACTGCTGCCACTGGACGCTCTGGCTGCCGCTGAAACTCGTACTGCCGCCGGCCGTCGCTACTGCTTACCGTCGACTCTGAGTCCACCACCACGGCAACCGGCATCTACTTCTGCTATAGCCCCGGCTATTTGAATTTTTCCCACCGCAACTCCTCAACCTTCGTCAGAGGCAGACGCCGTTGCTTCCTCACCACTGGTTCTCCGTGCTTCACCATCCACACTCGGTGCATTCCAGGTTTTGTTTTCTGTTCAGACATTTCCTTCCCCAGTAGCTGATGCAAGAATTTTCACTTGCATAGCTGAGGCCAGATTTTAATTCCAGTGTTGGTCCCGAAATGCAACCCAATAATTCAACTAAAATTGTTCAAGCAAACAAGTACTCAAACAACCACAATAATGATAAACAATCTTAAACCACAAAGAATAAAGTAACAAAAAGGTAAAAGGAATTTAAACCAATCAAACTCCTAAGATTTTTCCAAACTTGGAGTTGAATTCACCAAATAACTTCTTCAATTGATGGTGACACTAACAAACTTGTACAAGTGAAGGATCACTCCTTCCTCACCCCAAACATCCTTTGGTTGAGTAAAGGAGTTTTACGACTTTCCAAGTAAACCCTCAACTAGTTACAATTGAAAGCTCACCAACCAACTAAGAACTATTTTACAAGTGAGGCAACCTTCACCAAGGTTTTACCACTCCAAGTGATAGGCTCACCTTCACCAAGGTTTTATGCCTCCTATAGAGTAACCTTCACTTGAGCAACCTCACAAACCTAACTTTCCCCACACCTATACACAAACAAAGAAGATTTCTACCCAAATATTCACTTGTAAGCTTGTATTTTATGTAGGCAAAAGTCTATGATCTTCATGAACTTATAGGTATTTATAGAGTGTGAGAAATGGCCTAAAGAAACTCTCCAACGGTCAAAAATATGGCTGTTGAAAAATAGCCGTTGGACCTATCAGACGTCCGATACAATGTTATGCGTCCGATAGGAGTGTCCGACAGGTTCTTCTCAACGTCTGTCGGACGTCTGATGGGCTTTGTGTGTCCAACACAAGCGTCCGATAGGTTGCTTCGTTCTTTATTGGACGGCCGATGCATAATTCTGCGTTCGACAGCGGCCAGAGAGTTTTGATTTCATCTTTAATTCTATCGGACGTCCGATGATAATGATATGCGTCCGATAGAAGTGTCCGATAATTTAAAATCTTCTCAAATTCATCTTGAATTGATTTCTTTTCTTTTCCAATGAATCAAGGACCTGTTCTAACAAAATTCTCACATAAAAACATTAGTCCAAATCATCATTTTATTTTGTTATCATCAAAACCTAGGAACAAGGCCAACAATCTCCCCCTTTTTGATGATGACAAACCAAATGATGATTTTGCAAGGAAACAGAAAGAAACTCCCCCTCAATAAGAGTTAAAATGATTTAAAAAAATCATAATCATCTAACAATTTAGAAAATCATCTGACAAATCTCCCCCTTTTGCCATCAATCAAAACGTATATTAACTTCCCCTCACTTAGTCATTAGTCAACCAAATTCAACCATATTCAAACTTCAAACCAACCAATTTCTCCCCCTTTTTGTCATCACAAAAAAATCAAAGGAGCAATAGTAGTTTGAATACCAATATCCAAAATCTCAATATTATCAATATCACAATACCGAATTCAAAGGAACAAATACCAATACCCAACATTTAATAATTAACAAACACTAATATTCAACATTTAACTATTCCAACATCAATATGAACAAAACACCAAAGTAGCAAAGTACTTAATGAATTACAGCCCAAAGTTTGTTTGTTTGTTTTTTTTTTAACTAAGAGAACATTATGAATGAGAGTTTGTACAACATCATCTAATAATCCACATAGATTTCATGCCTTTTCTTATATTTTTCTTCACATAGTAATCATTTTGCATATGTCCAAATTGGCAACAAAAATGACACATAATACTAGAATCATTCACAAAAGTAGGTTTACTAAATTTAGTTCCTCTTGTTTTAGAAATAATAAAATCATTTTGGCCATGTAAAATATGGTTTTCTTTGTAAAATATTTTGTTTCTTCTTTTGGAGAGAAGCATTCAAATCATTAATTCTTTTCTTTAAAAGATTTTGTTCCTCCAACATTTTTTCATAAAACGTTGTTTTATTTTCCAACTTCTTTTTCAAATCATTTTTGCATTCAAAATCAATTTTGTGCTTTTTCAAATCATCATTGTCTTTTCTCAAATTCTTATTTTCTTGAGAGAGTCTTGAATTTTCTTCCAATAAAGCATTTATTTTTATTTTCAAATCCTTGTTTTTGGCATAAGATTCTTTCAAATTTTTATGCATTTTGATCATAAGAACTTGCATATCATCATTATCATCATCTTCATCACTAAGAGAGTGATTAGAGTTTACCTCATTATCTCCAAAGGCCATAAGTGCCATTTGAGTCGATTCTTCTTCTTCTTCCATTTCTTCATCCAAATTGCATTCATCCCAAGTGATTTGGAAATTCTTGAATTTTTCTCTTCTATCATTACTTGCTCTTCCTCCTCTAGAGCTCCTTTTATTTAGAAGCTTCTTCAATGTTCTTGCCATGGTATTTAGCTTCACATCTTCATCATCTTCGTGTGAGGCCTTGAATGCTATGCCTCTCTTGATCCATGCTTTATCATCTTGTGCTTTTAATTTCAACTCATAAGAGGTTAGCAAATTTACAAGAGATTCAATAGATATAGAATTTAAATCTTTTGCCTCTTCTATAGCGGTGACTTAATTTTCCCATTCTTTTGGCAAGGCATTGAAAATTTTTCTATTTTTCTCACCCAAAGTGTATACCTTGTCAAGCAATTCAAGATCTTTAATAATATCATTGAATCTATAAAACATTTTATCAACATTTTCATGAGGATGCATTTTAAAAGATTCATATTGGGCAACAAGTATAGATTTTCTTTGTTCTCTAACATTGTCACTCCCTTCATACATATCTCTCAACTTATCCCATATTTCCTTAGCCGATTTGCACCCTTTTACTCTAGTAGATTCATTTGCATCTAGAGCATTATACAATACGTTCATGGCTTTAGCATTCAAATAGAGATTGAATCTATCTTGAGCACTTAATTCACTTCTAGTTTTAATTCTATTTCTACCGGTTGTTTCATCTATAATTATAGCCTCATAAGGTCCTTCACTAACAATAAACCACAACTCTATATCTATAGATTGTAAAAATATTTCCATTCTATCCTTCCAACAAATATAATTTATACCATTGAACATGGGAGGTCTAACGATGGATTGCCCTTCTAAAAACAATACATTATTGGTTGCCATCTTTACTCCTAAGCCGATTGAGCTTAATCTCAAGGAGACCAAGCTCTGATACCAATTGTTGGTCCCGAAATGCAACCCAAGAATTCAACTAAAATTGTTCAAGCAAACAAGTACTCAAACAACCACAATAATGATAAACAATCTTAAACCACAAAGAATAAAGTAACAAAAAGGTAAAAGGAATTCAAACCAATCAAACTCTCAAGCTTCTTCCAAACTTGGAGTTGAATTCACCAAATAACTTATTCAATTGATGGTGACACTAACCAACTTGTACAAGTGAAGGATCACTCCTTCCTCACCCCAAACACCCTTTGGTTGAGCAAAGGAGTTTTACTACTCTCCAAGTAAACCCTCAACTAGCTACAATTGAAAGCTTACCAACCAACTAAGAACTATTTTACAAGTGAGGCAACCTTCACCAAGGTTTTACCACTCCAAGTGATAGGCTCACCTTCACCAAGGTTTTATGCCTCCTATAAAGTAACCTTCACTTGAGCAACCTCACAAACCCAACTTTCTCCACACGTATACACAAACAAAGAAGATTTCTATCCAAATATTCACTTGTAAACTTGTATTTTATGTAGGCAAAAGTCTATGATCTTCATGAACTTATAGGTATTTATAGAGTGTGAGAAATGGCCTCAAGAAACTCTCCAACGGTCAAAAATATGGCTGTTGAAAAATAGCCGTTGGACCTATTGGACGTCCGATATAATGTTATGCGTCCGATAGGAGTGTCCGACAGGTTCTTCTCAACATCTGTCGGACGTCCGATGGTTTTTGTGCGTCCGACACAAGTGTTCGATAGGTTGTTTCGTTTTTTATTGGACGGTCGATGCATAATTCTGCATCCGATAGCTTTGCGTCCGATAGCGGCCAGAGAGCTTTGATTTCATCTTTAATTCTATCAGATATCCGATTATAATGATATGTGTCCGATAGAAGTGTCCGATAATTTAAAATCTTCTCAAATTCATCTTGAATTGATTTCTTTTCTTTTCCAATGAATCAAGGACCTGTTCTAACAAAATTCTCACATAAAAACATTAGTCCAAATCATCATTTTATTTTGTTATCATCAAAACCTAAGAACAAGGCCAACATCCAGTAGCTGATGACAGATGTTTGGTGATTCCTTAGGTTCTTTGTTTTTATGACTTGCATCCCTTTGTGCTAATTGGTGTGTTGAAATTGAAATTGACTACTACTTTGGGAAATTGCTGGTTTGGCATTGATTGTATGTTTTGATTGGGTTTCATAATTTGGGGTAATTCTGGTTTTAGAGAGTCTATTTTTGAATTTGGTGGTTGAATTGGTCATTTGGCCTTGATGGTAGTTGCGTGGTCGAGTTTGAATTCTGAATTGGGCGTGTGACCTTGATTTTTCTTGTTTTACTACCCTTGTCACTTAATGGCGAAAAAGCAAGACAAAAAGAAATCCAAAGCCAGCCCTTCTTCCCCTCAACCCACAATTCGAAAAACTGGTCTGTCCTCCACTTTAGGTCAATAGTCTAGGCTAGGTAAGGATAGGGGAGTCCATATTTCCTCCCCATCACATTTCGGTGGTAATCTAACTTTTACATGGGTTGCTGATCAAAAGAGATATGAGAGCTATTGCAAGCGCTCCATTATCCCGTGTAAATTCATTCACCCCCCGACCCTTGATGTTTTGAAGATTACTGATGTCATCCGGGATATGTTTGCTGCAATTGGTTGGTCAAATTACATTACCATTCAATGTCCAGCTTTTGTTGAGTTAACTCGTGAATTTTATGCTACTTTTGAGTTTGATTTGCCTCATGAGTACACTGTCACGACCCCCAATGTGATTCGATTCCGTTTGTTAGGTAGGGAAGTTTAAGCAGTCACTTAATGACTTTAATCTTGCCTTTGGATTCATTGATCAAGCTTATTCTGAGTCTAGGGAGTATGTGGATAGCATTTGTGATTATGTTGAACCCTTTTACTCTACTAATGTTGGTCTATGGCAAGAATTGTCTGTTGATAAGTAGCATTATGACCCAAGTGTGTCTAAGAGCTCTTTCCTTAAGGACCCCATTTGGCGCTATATTCAGCGTTTCTCTAGCTTATAGCTATTCAAGTCGGAATGATAGCTCTGATACCTTTGCCAAGCCTGAATTCTTCTTTTTGTGGTGCATGCTCAATAATATAAGAGTTAATTTGGGATTTTGGTTGGCTCACCAATTCAAGTTTGTACTTTCTAGGAAAAGTAAACCTTTGATTCTTGGTTCTTATATCACTCATCTAGTTGTGAATTTGGGTGTACTTGATCTTTCTAATCATGACTTGCACCTAGCTTATCCTATGGAGCCATTAGATTTGCCTTGTTTGGAGAAAATAGGGGTTGTGGCGAAGATCAATGGTGAGTATTGTTTTACACCACCGGGCCAACCATACGCCCCGGCTGCACGGTCTAGAGCTCCTGGTGGTCCTTCTCGGCCTACTGGATCCCTTGGTGATATACCCGAGACTTCTACTTTAGCACCACCACCTCCTTCATGGGAAGCTCAAATGCAGCACCTTCATCACCAGATGGGCACCATGGACGATCGCCTCTCCCGCCTGGAGCTTCAAGTGTCTCATATGGCGCAGAATTTGGCGCAATACCTTCACCATGTGGGATTTCCTCCGCCTTTTCCTCCCACGCCTTAGCCTGCCGGCCTCTCCCCCATGTTCAGGGAAGTGCTCTTGTAGACACCAAATTTTGACTATTTCAATTGTTTTCTTATGTTTTTATCTATTAATGTTTAGTTATTTATTTTTGAATATTCTAACACATTTTTCTTATTTTTGTAGGTTTTCTTTAAAAAAAAAAAAGGCTTAGAACTGAAACACGGACCTGTTACGTGGAGTGGTCCGCGTAACAGTCCACGTAACCTGATCAGAGGCTAAAAAAAATTACGTTTGCGATTTTTTCCAGCTATTTTCTCCTCATTTCCAGCTGTATTTTCTGTGACTTGAGCATCAAGAAACCTATTTAGTTAATCCCTAACTCACCCTTAATCCCTAACACCCCATCTGATGATAAAAAATCAACCAACAAACCCTAAATGCATCTATGCCTTTGGTTGTAGGTTTTAATGCCTATAAATCACCCATGTTAGGGTTTTCTGAAGAAAAGAAAAAAGTAGGAAGAAAAAAGGGGAAGAGAGAGGCTAAGAGTGAGTAGAAAGAGAGAAGAAAGAAATTAGGAAGAAAAAGAAAAACGATTGAGAATCAAAGAGAAAAAAAAGAAAAGAGAGAAAAGATAAAAACTAGGGTTTCTTTTTTTAGTGAAGATTTCTTGAACTTTGGTGATTCCTTTTCGTTCTTTTCAAGCCTCCAAATTAGGTAGTCTTCCTTTACTCTATATATTATTTTTCTGGTCGAAAATTGCTGAAAATCAGACCTTTTGGTGGAACCAAGCTCTTAAATGTGTTTTTTTAAGTTTTATGACATTTGATGATGATTATTGGTTGTTATATGAGCATGTTGTATTTATAAAGCCTTGGTAAGGCTCATAGTCTTGTTTTGACGTTTAAAATCAGATGTTTGATGCTTCTGTGTTGATTTTGTTGTGATTTCTGAAAAGTGTCTGGAAAAATGTTCTTCACGTTTTGAAGATGTGAAGAAACGCGGACTACTTGCGTGGATTACTTCGCGTAACGTTCCGCGTTTCCTCTTGAATGTTTGAAGATGTGAAGAAACGCGAAGATCTTGCGCGTTTGGTTCGCGTAACGCTCCGCGTTTCTTCTTGAATATTTGAAGATGTGAAGAAACGCGGGGTTGTTACGCAGGCCAGTCCGCGTAACTTCCCGCATTTCTAGCCTGGCAGTTCTTCTCTTTCCCCTTTTTTGTCTATTTGATAATGTTGATGCTTAAGATTTGGCCTTTTTCAGTTTTAGCTTGTTTTGACATGATCTGAATGATGATGTTTAATGCTTTAAATAGATCCCCTTGCCTCTGAAGATTTTGTTTGTGTTATTGTCTGAAAAACTGGAAGCAATCTTCCTGATATTTTGAAGATAGGAAGAGACGCGGACCGTTACGTGTTTTTGCATGATCTTGCTGTTTTAAATTAAGTTTTCCTTTGCTTTTTATTCATGCCTAGTCTTTATTTATGTCATTTAATTTTTGGGTAAATCATTTGGAGGCCTTGGATGCCAAGTTGTAATAGATAGGTTTAATTTTGCAAAAAGTGTATTTATTCTAGAAAATGTAATAGTTAGATTATTATTTTGAATTTTTTCCCCTTAGAATGTATTTAGGTTCCCTCAATGTAATAATTAGATTTATATGCTTATTTTGCATGCTTGCATGTTTATGTGTTTACTTGCTTTCCTAGGGCCTTGCATCTAGATATTATGCCTATGTGTTATGTGTTTATGTGTTTTATGTGTTTATTTGCTTTATTATCATGTTTACATGTTTATTGTGTAAATGTATTGACGTCACCACACTAGTCCAACGCTAGTTGTGGCTTTTCCTTTCGGTTTATCACTAATCCAATGTTAGTGAGAACTTTTAGACGAGGGTTAGTCCAATGCTAGACCCTTAATGCCGTTCATGCATTAGATACAAATTTCACACACTTTTCACTTTTAGAGTTTCTTTTCCATTTTTGCATGTTATTATTCTCCCATCCCGTATGCGAAACATGTCATTTAGTTTTCTTTTTCGTTAAAAATAGATTAGTTTTTTTAGGGCATTACCCTTTGAATTAGGGAAAAGAGCGAGTATGGCTTCCTAACCTTAGCACGCTTTTATTTCCTTCTATGAAAAGGAAGATTTAAAGTCACGAATTTAGTCCCCCGCATCCATTATGTTGCATTATCCCTCTTTAGGACATACATATGCATTATTTTAAATTCTATCAAAATCATTCTTTAAAAAATCAAGTTTCTTCTTCCCGTTTAGCAATTCAAAGTCAAAAATCCATTTTTCTTAAAAATTTATATGTTGAAAATTCAAGTTCCTCTTTGCACTTAAAAATTCACATTTTCAAAAATCCAATTTCTTTTCCTTTGAGATTCTATTAAAATTGCATTTCTTTTGAAAACCCTATTTTCCTGTTTTTTTTCGAGTCTCATCATTTGCATTTTTCGTGACCTTCTCGAAGGATCAAATTTGGATGACACAACTAATGTGATCAATTCCAATCACACCTCAAGGAGACATTTTGCCCCTCTCGATCCAACATTAGATTTAGGTTTTGCATCCATATAGATAACATCCAAATGTGATAAATTTTAAAGTTAGAATTAGGAAATTTTTAACTAAATCACGCAACTAGTTTTGGCTAGGTTAGAAGGGTGCCTTAGAGATGAGTAACATCGAATCTTTGCCTTCCCTTCTTTCAACTGTGACCCCCGAACCTTTTTCTCTAGTTTTTCAAAGACCTGGAGTCGTCTAAAAAAGGGTTTTCTTACTTTATTTTCATTAATTTAAATTTTTGGGTGACTTGGTACACCTAAACTCCATACCAAGTGGCGACTCTAAACTTTTCTAAAAACCCTTTTTCTAGACTTTTATTTTTGGGTCCAAATCGTCGCATTTTTGTAGTCCCATGACCCATTTCTTTTTATTTTTCAAAAAATCAATTTTTAACTAAAAAACCTTTTCCAACTAAAAACTCGAAACGACGAGGGGTCTCATTCTCCTCCCTTCCAAAAAATGGGGCGCGACAGCTTTTGTCCTCCTTTTTCTATTTGTTATTTACTGGTTACATTGACGACAATAATGTAATGTTTAGGTGTGGGGGAGGGATTTGATTGGCTAGCATGTGTGCATATTGCTTATTTTTCGTTGTTAGTTTTCATTCGCTATGATGAAATGTACAATCAAGATGCGAGTTTGAGTAGTAAATCCAGGATAGCTAAATTTCTTATTTTCTTGACAATAAATTTGGGTGAAAAATGTGCTGAGTTTGACAAATTTAAACCACATAGTGAGTTTTTGAGCTTTATGATGAACATTTTAATCATATCTTTATTTATATTCTGCTCTACCTTCATTTGTTGTGTGGCTAACTCTCATGGTTTGTCATTCTAGAACTTGCTCTATTATGCATGTCGAGGCCACATTTTTGTTGAATTTGATGCATTGAAATGATAAAGGCACCTAGGATTTAGCCATATTTGACTTTCTTTGAAAAACTCGCCTTATTTAGTTTACCCCTAGAAGACCCCCTCGAGCCTTAACCTTTTTCTTCTATAAAGAAAAAAAGAAAAACTGTAATTATTACCCCATTACCTCTCTTTAGACTCTCTTTTGGAACCTTATGTCAAGGCAATGTCTTAGTTTAACTATGAGAAACTCCCAGGTTTTGATTGATGGCAAGAAAGTACCTTGGCAAGTGTTGGAATGTGAGTTTGTGACAACCCCACCTCCCTCTAAGGCGAACCAAAGGGTTTGGCGGGCCGTTTACCCAACTCTCGCCGGGACTCGGTACAATTCTCAATTCAATAATAATCAAATACCTCGAAAAATAAGATAACTTTAATCCATCAGTCCCAGAAAACATTTAAACCATAAATCTGCTTTAGATGCTCATAACCATCCAAACTAAAGTTACAAATACCAAATATTATACCTTTAGAATTTTATAAGTACAATCCACAATACAGAGTGATTACATCAAAATACAGCTTAAAATCTCCAAACCAAACATCCTAGAGCAAACTTTGGAGGCTCTCGTTCTCAAACCCTGCTAATGAAAACAAAATTGGAAGGAATGAGCTGAAAGCCCAGTGAGCGATCCCAAAACATGCAAACTCATAGTAGCAGTGAAACAGTCTATACATTAGTTAAGCACTCAATAAATCAATATAACTCAATTTGAAAACATAAAATTTATAAAACATATAAACTGAGAAAACACTCAGTGAAAGGATACAGTATCCACTGGTGGCAATTGCAGTCCGTCTAGTCCATCACTCAACCCCCTACTCCTCCTTATAACTCCCAGTGGTAATACTCGAGTATACTGTACAGTGCCCTAAGTTATCAACCTACCCGACCGAGTCCGCTTCTGGCTCGAATAGGTCGATAGCGAAGGGGAAAAGGCCTTGTTCAGCCTTTGTGTTAGTACACATGGCCTACAGTCATGCACAAATAATATACAAATAGTGGAACAGAACACAGTTGAACAGTAAAATGAAAAGTAGGTCGAGTGCGATCAAGTACACACTCGCCTTTCACATAATCATTGAAAAGCATTGAAAGGCATCTAACATGTCAAATGAACAATTCATTCACAAACATACAAGGAACACTCACCAAATAAAGCTAAGTAACTCAAACGTCCGTGCCTTGATCACCCTCGATACCACCTTCAAGCCCTATGGACAACCAATGTATATAACCATCAATTCAACCAAAACAAGTAAATGTAACTTAACAAGTGCAAATAAATGCTACTAGCTAATGCATCTAAACTAGAAAGTTCTAGGGTGATTCATGGTTGCCAAATGATGAAACATTGAAGGTTTGAATATGGTTTAAACCAAGCCACAAAATTACCCAAACAATCACTAAAACACCAAAATAACACTTAAAAACACTTAAAACAGCAAAGAGAGCACACGCACAGGCGCTCAAACCAAAACGGACGACCTTAGATTCAAAATGGAAAACACACTACAAGGTGTTAAAGGCAGATTTGACACCTTTTTCCATTTTGATCATAACTCATGGTACGAGTGTCGGATTGAAGTGCACGAGGTGTCTTTTCGAAGCTAAGAGAACAAGCTATAACTTTCATGAAGACCATTTCTGCCCAGATTCACTCCTTTTGGGTCAAAAGTATGAAAACAATTTCAGAATTTCTGACAGGCCTGATTCAAACGATCATAACTCAGCGTTCACAGATCCAAATCAAGAAATTCTAGATGCATTGGAAAGCTTGAACGAAGGGCTATAACTTTCATGTTTTGGCTAAAAGCTAAATCACAAAGGATCAATACGAAAAATGGCGCCAAAGTTGCTGTCCAGCCTCCCCTGTTTTCCCGTTTCTGCCCAAATGCATTGCATTCCAACCAAAACATGCACATGCAAATCCGATGACTCAAAAGCGATATCAAACATGCAAATGCTGCCCCTAAACATCTTAGCCCTACACTAAGGCTGTCTACAATGCATGGCCGAACACCAAATGTTCATAATTCATTCAAATTGGTTCCAATTCAACTACACCTCATGCATTCCTAATCAATAACCATCATTGAACAACTAATGGAGTGTTAATCATCCATTTACACTACCACACACACAAAGGTGGTCCAAGATCATTAACCCTAACTAGGGTTCGACCTCTCATCATTGCCAATTCAACAACCACCACATGTGATAGCTTCACTTCTCCCTAGGGAACCCTAGGGTATCGTCAGCCTTCTCGGGACTCACTACAGATCCTCATTCATATTACAAACTTCAAATAATTACAATGCAAGATCTTCAAATAATAATTACATTTCCAATGAATCCAAGCACTCCTAAGGTCCAACTGTCCAAACTACAAATAGTACAAGAGATAATCCTGCCAGTCATACTATGAAAGATCACTTCCTGCTTTCCTTCATCTCGAGCCCTGGGGGAGAAAATAAAATATTTTTGGGGTGAGCTAAAGCTCAGTGAATGTTCAGTGAAAACAAGAAAATTCACGTTTTATCAAATTCATGGACATTTGAATTAAATACTTTTGTAAAATATTTGAGTCTTTAAAAAAAAAATACGTGTAAGTCGAGAACATGGTCAAATGTTCACTTTGAAAACATTTAAGAATCTTTTGATTTAGATGAGACAATAAATAGGCAAACAAATAGACAATCTCACATTTAATACAAAATAAAGCAATACATGCAAATAAAGGATACAGGTGGCTTCCAAAAGCCATATCCGCAAAAGCTTGATCGAAACATAAGCCGTTGACTCTCCGTCAACGTTTGAAATCTAGAATCAGGTCCGTAGACACCACTTACACCACAACCGTCCACCATTCACCCCCTTACCGGGCCCGAACACCTCAACTTATCAAATTTGGGTAATACTCGAGTATACCAAGCAAGTTTAAGTATGGTCGATGAGATAACTCTTCAATCGACTTATCAAAATCAAGGTACTGAGACGGTATGAGAGGTGCCTCCCACTCTATTCGAGCGTGACACATACTGCCGTTCAGTATACAAATCAGATGTGGGACTGAGACGGGATGAGAGGTACCTCCCACTCGGCTTGAGTGTGGTACATACTACCGCTCAGCACTTATAAATCAAGCACTTAATCAAGAACAACGTACTGGGACGGGATGAGAGGTGCCTCCCACTCTATTCGAGCGTGACACATACTGCCGCCCAGCACTCACAAGTCAAGCACTTAGTCAAGATCAAAGTACTGGGACGGGATGAGAGGTGCCTCCCACTCTATTCGAGCGTGACACATACTGCCGCCCAGCACTCACGAGTCAAGTATAAGCCATGCACACACCACAAGTTCATAATTCAAAGATACAAAATTTCAAGTAAAAGAGATTGAGTGTGATAAAGTACGCACTCGTCTCGTTCACATTAAATGGCTCACAAATCACAAGAGAGCGGATCATCACATAATTCAAGTACTCAAGTATTTCAACTAATCAAGTTGGTCAAATAAACAAGCATGAAACAGTCACAAATCCTTCAAAATTATTCCACTTGAAAAAGTAAATTTTACTTGGAAATAGTGATAAATCATTTCCTTATAAATACTCGTAAATCATTTCAACAGATCATTCCTTTGCAACAATAACAAGATTTTTCATTTGAAAAGGAGTTGGAACACTCACCAATAGTAGAGGAGTACACGTCAATCTCGGGAATATTTTCTGGATCAAAATCAATCCCTGAAGTAAAATTCATCATCACAACAAAGCTTAACTTAAGAAAATGGACAAACCAAAATATACAAGTCTAGGGTGTCCAATATAAAGCGATTAGAGCCTAACCGATCAAACTTAGATAACCTAAAGTCTATCCACGGTTCAAAAGTGTCGCCAAGGTTCAAAATGAATTGGAAGTGGAAATCCAAGAAGAATCAAGTACAAGATAGGTTAATGATTCAAGTGCAATATGGACTGAAAAATATCCATTTGAACCAAATAAAAGGGATTGAACCAAGACAAGTGAAGAAAGGAAATGCAACGGTGAAGAACAAATGGTGACAGCTTTGTCACCCCTCGGCATTTTGATCATAACTGGTGCTACGTTTATCAGATTGAAACGAATTTTATGGCGTTTCGAAGCTAATACATAGAAATACAATTTTCATGAAGAGGTTGAATCTCAAATCAGAATCAATCATGGTCAAAATTGGCAAAATCAGAAGCACAGGAAAACTGTCGGGTCAATGACAGGTTGGTCAAACAGTCTCGGAAGAATAGCCATAACTCGATGTAGGAAAATCGAAATCGAGCTATGTCAGCGGCGTTTAAAACTAGGCTCATAGGGCTTTCTAACGGTATAAGGCTCGGATGCTAATTCATTTTCTACAGTGAACAGTAACCTCGGGAAGTGGGCTGTTTTCCATTTCTGATTTCCTGCAAAAATTTCCAGCTTTGACACAATCCTTCAATTAATCCTTTAAAGTCATTTCCATCATTTTCCAAGGTGTTTAACAAGCTAAAACAGCAATTAACTCCATCATTAAAGCATCACAAGTCATTAAGCATTTCATCAAACACATGATAGCCAAAATTAAAAACCTAAGTTCTAGTTTTCAAACACAATAAATCCTTCCATGATCAATCCTTCTAAGCGACCATAAGTACTTTAATGTCACCTAACCAACATCCTCTAAGGATTTAAGCTTATTAAAGCATGATTAAGAGAGGACTTACCTTACTAGAAGTGTGAGCAAACCACCCAAAAGAATTCCACTCCTTGCCACCAAGCTTCAAGTTGTAGTAGTAATCTAACTAGGGTTTCACTCAAAGTTATTTTCCTTCACTAGAATGACTAATTTTTAGCTTAGGGTTTTGTTGTTTTTCCCCTTGATATGGCCGTCCAAGAGAGAGAGAAAAGGAGGGATAATTTTGCTCAAATTTTTGAAGACAAGGATTTATATAGAAGGCTTAAGTCAAAGGGGTTGTTGGATGGTTGACAAATGGCCAAATCTTGGCCAAAAATGAAATGATATCTTTGCTAATTGCCATCAAATCCCTTAATGTAAAATGTGATCCACTTAATACCATATAAGTTTATGTATTTGGCTACATGAAATATGAAAAATACAATTCCAAATTAATTCCATACAATACATACAAAATAGTGAACTTAAGGAAAATAATGCACTTAATGAAAATTGTATGCTACCAATGTTTGAAGAAAATGATTTGCACTTAAATGAATACAATGAAAAATAATTCATGAAAAATTTAGGGTTCTCAGAAGAAATATGAGCAAGTAATTCAAGAAAATTCGGGTGTATAATTCATGAAATTTTGGGTCGTCACAATCTCTCCCCCTTAAGAGAATGTCGTCCTCGACATTCCATCACTCGCTCAAATCCAAGAATTACTCCAATTAAACACAAATACGTCAATGTCACTCACTCAAGTATCAAGCACTTAGGTCACATTACACTTAAAGCACAATCAAACCCCCACTGTCCGGCATCCTAAACATTAAAGCCTAGGATACATTACAGAGATCTGAAGCCTAAAGCTCTGATACCAACTGTGATAGCCCCACTTCTCCCTAGGGCGAACCCTAGGGTATCGGCGGGCCGCCTGCCCAGCTCTCGCCGGGACTCACTACAGATCCTCATTCATATTACAAACTTCAAATAATTACAATGCAAAATCTTCAAATAATAATTACATTTCCAATGAATCCAAGTACTCCTAAGGTCCAACTGTCCAAACTACAAATAGTACAAGAGATAATCCTGCCAGTCATACTATGAAAGATCACTTCCTGCTTTCCTTCATCTCGAGCCCTGGGGGAGAAAATAAAATATTTTTGGGGTGAGCTAAAGCTCAGTGAATGTTCAGTGAAAACAAGAAAATTCACGTTTTATCAAATTCATGGACATTTGAATTAAATACTTTTGTAAAATATTTGAGTCTTTAAAAAAAAAATACGTGTAAGTCGAGAACATGGTCAAATGTTCACTTTGAAAACATTTAAGAATCTTTTGATTTAGATGAGACAATAAATAGGCAAACAAATAGACAATCTCACATTTAATACAAAATAAAGCAATACATGCAAATAAAGGATACAGGTGGCTTCCAAAAGCCATATCCAAAAGCTTGATCGAACATAAGCCGTTGACTCTCCGTCAACGTTTGAAATCTAGAATCAGGTCCGTAGACACCACTTACACCACAACCGCCCACCATTCACCCCTTACCGAACACCTCAACTTATCAAATTTGGGTAATACTCGAGTATACCAAGCAAGTTTAAGTATGGTCGATGAGATAACTCTTCAATCGACTTATCAAGATCAAGGTACTGAGACGGTATGAGAGGTGCCTCCCACTCTATTCGAGCGTGACACATACTGCCGTTCAGTATACAAATCAGATGTGGACTGAGACGGGATGAGAGGTACCTCCCACTCGGCTTGAGTGTGGTACATACTACCGCTCAGCACTTATAAATCAAGCACTTAATCAAGAACAACGTCGGACGGATGAGAGGTGCCTCCCACTCTATTCGAGCGTGACACATACTGCCGCCCAGCACTCACAAGTCAAGCACTTAGTCAAGATCAAAGTACTGGGACGGGATGAGAGGTGCCTCCCACTCTATTCGAGCGTGACACATACTGCCGCCCAGCACTCACAAGTCAAGTATAAGCCATGCACACACCACAAGTTCATAATTCAAAGATACAAAATTTCAAGTAAAAGAGATTGAGTGTGATAAAGTACTCGCCTCGCTTCACATTAAATGGCTCACAAATCACAAGAGAGCGGATCATCACATAATTCAAGTACTCAAGTATTTCAACTAATCAAGTTGGTCAAATAAACAAGCATGAAACAGTCACAAATCCTTCAAAATTATTCCACTTGAAAAAGTAAATTTTACTTGGAAATAGTGATAAATCATTTCCTTATAAATACTCGTAAATCATTTCAACAGATCATTCCTTTGCAACAATAACAAGATTTCTCATTTGAAAAGGAGTTGGAACACTCACCAATAGTAGAGGAGTACACGTCAATCTCGGGAATATTTTCTGAATCAAAATCAATCCTTGAAGTAAAATTCATCATCACAACAAAGCTTAACTTAAGAAAATGGACAAACCAAAATATACAAGTCTAGGGTGTCCAATATAAAGCGATTAGAGCCTAACCGATCAAACTTAGATAACCTAAAGTCTATCCACGGTTCAAAAGTGTCGCCAAGGTTCAAAATGAATTGGAAGTGGAAATCCAAGAAGAATCAAGTACAAGATAGGTTAATGATTCAAGTGCAATATGGACTGAAAAATATCCATTTGAACCAAATAAAAGGGATTGAACCAAGACAAGTGAAGAAAGGAAATGCAACGGTGAAGAACAAATGGTGACAGCTTTGTCACCCCTCGGAATTTTGATCATAACTGGTGCTACGTTTATCAGATTGAAACGAATTTTATGGCATTTCGAAGCTAATACATAGAACTACAATTTTCATGAAGAGGTCGAATCTCAAATCAGAATAAATCATGGTCAAAATTGGCAAAATCAGAAGCACAGGAAAACTGTCGGGTCAATGACAGGTTGGTCAAACAGTCTCGGAAGAATAGCCATAACTCGATGTAGGAAAATCAAAATCGAGCTATGTCAGCGGCGTTTAAAACTAGGCTCATAGGGCTTTCTAACGGTATAAGGCTCGGATGCTAATTCATTTTCTACAGTGAACAGTAACCTCGGGAAGTGGGCTGTTTTCCATTTCTGATTTCCTGCAAAAATTTCCAGCTTTGACACAATCCTTCAATTAATCCTTTAAAGTCATTTCCATCATTTTCCCAAGGTGTTTAACAAGCTAAAACAGAAATTAACTCCATCATTAAAGCATCACAAGTCATTAAGCATTTCATCAAACACATGATAGCCAAAATTAAAAACCTAAGTTCTAGTTTTCAAACACAATAAATCCTTCCATGATCAATCCTTCTAAGCGACCATAAGTACTTTAATGTCACCTAACCAACATCCTCTAAGGATTTAAGCTTATTAAAGCATGATTAAGAGAGGACTTACCTTACTAGAAGTGTGAGCAAACCACCCAAAAGAATTCCACTCCTTGCCACCAAGCTTGAAGTTGTAGTAGTAATCTAACTAGGGTTTCACTCAGTTATTTTCCTTCACTAGAATGACTAATTTTTAGCTTAGGGTTTTGTTGTTTTTCCCCTTGATATGGCCGGCCAAGAGAGAGAGAAAAGGAGGGAAAATTTTGCTCAAATTTTTGAAGACAAGGATTTATATAGAAGGCTTAAGTCAAAGGGGTTGTTGGATGGTTGACAAATGGCCAAATCTTGGCCAAAAATGAAATGATATCTTTGCTAACTGCCATCAAATCCCTTAATGTAAAATGTGATCCACTTAATACCATATAAGTTTATGTATTTGGCTACATGAAATATGAAAAATACAATTCCAAATTAATTCCATACAATGCATACAAAATAGTGAACTTAAGGAAAATAATGCACTTAATGAAAATTGTATGCTACCAATGTTTAAAGAAAATGATTTGCACTTAAATGAATACAATGAAAAATAATTCATGAAAAATTTAGGGTTCTCAGAAGAAATATGAGCAAGTAATTCAAGAAAATTCGGGTGTATAATTCATGAAATTCTGGGTCGTCACAGAATACACTTCAAATAAACATGTATTGCATACATAACACACTAAAGGAAGCAATTAAATACATTAAACCAATAAGCCCTAAGTACCTCTTGTTGGCCGAAGTTCTTGGACCACGAAATCAACTAGCTTAGACCACCAATTCATTATATCAAGTAAGAACAAGCTTCAATTTATTCTAAACAACAACATAGACATCAATTCCCAACAATGAATCTTTCAAAATAAGAAACCCTAACCTAGCTTCTTGGCCAAGAGTATAGATACTAAAATCAACCAAACCAAACCATAGAATCATCTCAAAAGCTATAAATGATCATGAATTATGCTAAACCAACAACAAAATCCAACAACTTCATCAACTTAGATCAAATTCCAGCAACTTAGAGAAAAAATCCAGCTTTGATACCTTCAAGAAGATAAACTTAGGATGAAAGCTCAAGCTTCCAACTCCAAGGATAAAGATTGATGGTTGCAAAGGGTTGAATCTTCAACTTTTCTTTTTTTTTCCTCTATTTTCTTTCCTTTCTTTCTTCCCTTTGGCTCACGGTTTCTTCTTGTTTTTTTTTCAGCCTTGCACCTGATTCCCATTGCTTCTCAAGTGACTAATAGATCAAGCCAATTAGATATTTTATGCCTCTAGTCAAAGGTTGGTCAAGGGTCAAAGTTATCATGCCAATTAAACCTAACAACTTAGGTCATCTTTCACCCTTGCCCAAGTAATTTCCTTTCCTATCAAATTAGTCCATAGGTGCTCAATTCAACTTAGCCTATCAAAGCTTAATTACACCTACTTAAGCTACTAATCACCCAAGGATCTTAATCATGCATTAACACACATACAATCAAAGAGATAACAAACTTGTAGTTGGTCATAAAACTTAAATTAATTTTCAAAACTATGGCTTTACAAAATCAAACTAGGGTTTTTCATATACAAATTAGGGTTTTATCCAAATTTAGGGTTTTCGAAGCAAACTGGGGATTTAATTTCAAATTAGGGTTTTCAAACTTGTAAAACAAAATAGTTAAAACCAAACACTTTAAGAAGTAAAACAAACCATATAAATACATTGGCAAACAATACTTACTATAATTAACATTATTTAATATTTTCCAAAAATTGAAAAAAATCAGGATCTCACAGAGTTGTTTTACAATGTTTGTATATACAGAAAAGTGAAAAAAAAAACATGAAATGAAGTGAAAAAAAAACAAAAGTGAAAAAAGAAACAAAAACAATGTGTGAAGACTGTTGAATTTGGCATATTTTGACTCCACTTAAGTTTATGCTAATTTGGGTTGCTGCGAAAGACTTGAATTCTTGATTGCATTTTTGAGCTTGGTCATGCTTGAGGACAAGCATGAATTAGGTGTGGAGGAGTTGATGAGGTGTATTTTGTTGATATATTTGTTCCTATTTTCCTTTCTATTTACACCAAATATTGTTTTAATTGCCTGATTCTACTTATATTTGGTATTTTGTGTTAATTGTAGGAATTGGAGCAAAACGTGCTTAATTGGTGATTTTAAAGTAGACTGTACGTGGACAAGTTTGTGCTTAAGGTCAAGACCGGAAGATTGGGGTGGACTCCAAGAAGTTTCCTAATTCAAGTTGAAGTCCAAGCTATTAAAATTAGGAAAGATTGCACTTTGTAAAAAGCTTTTGGCCTTTATTTTAAAAGGCTAGTAGTAATTGGATTAGGATTGTTATTTTTTGGAAATTAGTGTTAGTAGTATAAAGCAAAGGGAGAAACGGGAAAAAATGGTAGTTAGTACCTTAGGTTTCCCTTCGTTTCTTTTAATCAAGTCGGAGGACATCCTTCTTTCAGTTTTTGGTATCTCTTGCTGCTGCCACGAGGAGGACATCTTTTTTCCTTTTGGTCATTCTTTCTTTTTGTAGGCAAGGGATGCAAGAGGACAAAAGGAGAAAAGAACACAATTTGGCTCCTTCAATTGATTGACGAACAACTTTGCAATTTTTCCCAACCGAATTCTTGCATGGATTGCTCTTCTCAAGCTGAACCATGTAAGTTAGACACATCAAACTGAATTTCAAGTACTGAGAAATTGACATTGGTGGCAACAAAGGAATTTGGTAGGTACATATCATCAATCCAGTTTGCTTAAAATAGTTTGGCAACTCGCATTCAATCCAATTGACATTAACATTGCTTAGGACGGTTTAGGGTTTAGGGTTTAGGGTTTACGGTTTAGGGTTTAGGGTGTAGGGCCTTGGCGTTGTCATTTTAGGGTTTATGGTTTCAGGATTACGGTTACTAATCCTTAGGGTTGTAGGGTTTAGGGTTTCGGTTTTATTACGGTTTAGGGTTTGGGGTTTGCAGATTACGCACAATGTTCACTACATAACAAATTAATCATCAGTAGTAAAGAAGAAAAAATAAAGAGGGAAAAAATTTAATTTTTTTTAACAATCAAGTATTTCCTTAAACCACAAGGAGAAAGAAAACATTCATTTGTGAGTATTGGGCCAATGACTCGTACACGTGTTCGTATGATGCGAGTGTGAGGGCCCCAAAATTCAGATTTTTTTTAAAATGCATAATATTATTTATATTATGTTTATTTATTGAAATATGAGTAAATATATGTTTAAAGTGATTATTTTTCAATTTAGAGAATTTTATACGAATTTATTGCCGGTGTGGGTGGTTTGGCCATTTTAGCGTTAAAAATTGTTCCGACATGTGAATAGTGACTTGGACTTGAAATCGAGCATATGTAGTGATATTATGGAAATATTAGAAAGGTTAGACAGTGTTGGAATGGATTAAAACAGTGTAAGTTAGACTGTCACGTGTGACGCGACAAAAAGTGGCTTTTTGACCACTTTTCCACGAATTAAGGTGAGCCAAGGCTTTTGTCTACAAAAAGCCACCTTTTAAGCCTTCTTGTTCCCTTGTTATCTTCAGCCATTCTTTGGGCTTAGAGAGAGAGAGAGGCAGCCGATTGAGAGAGAGAGAAAAGGGAGGAAATTCAAAGCTTTCTTCTTCTTCTTCTTCCTCAATTTTCCTTGCACCTTGAACATCATTTGAAGGCCTCATCTTACTCCTTGTTGCTGCTAATTCCAGCCGTGTGAGAGAGAGAGAGCTGGAAAAACTTCATCTTGTCCATTGTCTTGTTTCTTGAAGAACTTGAGAGATCAAGACATCAACTCTTCATCTCTTCTTCATCTTCCATTTCTTCTTCTTCCTTGTTTGATTCTTCAAGACACCATTGAAGCCCATCATCTTCATCCCTTATTGCAGCCGAAGGAGAGAGAAGGAAGTGAGGGCTGGTCCGATTTCTTGGAGGAGAAAAGAGGTGAGTTTGAAGCTTGATTTTCCATTTTCTATCTTCTCCAAGCAACTTGAATCTATGAAACTTGATTGATGAGTTGTGGGCTTCATTTCTTTCCCTTCCAAGGCAGCCGAACCAAGGAGAGAGGAGAGAGAGTGTGATCCGAAAATCTTGAAGGAAAAAGAAAGAGAAAAGTGAAGAAACAAAGCTTGATTGAGTGGTGTGTTGGTAGATCGTGAGCTTGGAGTTGAAAATCATCGTCAAAGCTCAAAGATCTTGGGTAAAGATTGAAGCTTTCATGGTTGTTGAGCTTTGAAGGGGTCAATTTTGAGAAGATATCACAAAGCCTCGGTGGATCTTGTCGGATCTTGTCAGATCTAGTCAGATCTGAAGGTATAAAGCTTGAACCTTGTAGATATAGCTTTATTAGTGTTAAATAGTTCAGATCTGTGGTTGTTATTGATATAATGATCTCATCTGAAAAGATGACGTTGGGCTCTTGAAATCCCAACCTAGGTAGCAGACTTGAGGTGGCCTCTAGGTAGCGGACTTGAGGACCTGATTGTGGCCTTGGATGATATTTGTGAAATATATGATAATATGGTTAGAAAAGTAGGGTTTTATTGTTGAGAATTTTGAAGGAAAATAAATGTGATGGCCAAACCCATGCTTGGTAAATTTAATGTTTGATTTCGAAATTTGTGTTTGTTCTTGAAGATTTTTCTTCTGAGAAAATATGTATTTTGTCCATTTGTGAGTGTATGTTTGAGCGGAGGGAATGTCTGAATTTTAAAAGATGAGAAGTGAAGTTTTTCATGAATTTCGAATGAAAAGTGTCATTTGAATGAATTTGAGGGTTTTACTATGTTTTGGTCAAATTCTATGGGTTTCAAATATAAGAGCTTGGTTTGAAGTATTTTAAATTAATGTATAGTTTGACTATGAGTGAGTGCCAAGTTATTTTGAAAATAATGATTTTTGAGGTTTGAGACCTTACTATTTCAACAAGGGTAATTTTAAATATGGCCCGAACCAGACTTCGTAGTAGTAAGGGTTTGGTGCTTCTGTGGAGTTGAGTTAAGACTTGGAATATGAGATTTTGGCAAGTATCTGATAGTTGAACTTTGACTCAGGTGGCCAAGATTTTATCGAGGGTGAACCAGCTAACGAAGTTTAGCGTTCTTCTTTACTCACTAGTTTGAGTGGTTCGAGGTGAGTGTTCAAACTCCCTTTTTAAATAGAAATCTTGCCATGGTTTGTAAATGAATGATTTGTAAAATGATTTGCTAGTATTTACCAAGAAATGATTTATCACTATTTCTAAGTAAAATGCTTTTACCCGTGAAATAGCTTATAAAGGATTTGTGAGTGATTCAACTCCCCTTCAAATGAAATCTGGCAATAGTTTCCAAATGAATGATTTATTGAAAAGATTTACTATCACTTTCAAATGATATGCTTTACAAGTGAAACCATTTATGAAGAGTTTATGGATGTTCAAATCCATTTTAAATCAAATGTTTCGCTACTACGGGAAAATGACTTGTGATACGATATACTCAACTTATACTTGCAAAGAAATGAGTTTGTGAATATCTCCCGTATGTTACGTGAATTACATACTTGTTTCTAGGCGAGTGTGTACTTTACCACACTCGACCTAAGCTGTTAATATCTTGTTCAAGCTGTCTACACTTCCATTGTTTGCATATTACTTGTTTCTGGATTGTTTTGTTGATAACTTGATTGTTTGATAATGGTGTACCAAGGAGCATTTTACCCCGTAGTCGATGTGTACTTGTAGGTCGATGTGTACTTTATCGTGCTCGGTAGGCGGGTCTCAAGACCCTTTTGCTAGAAACCTATCTAAGACCACCTTCTTGAGCGTCGGTGGGTCAAAAGCCTACTTGAGTACGCCATTAGTGTGGCGGATAGGTTGGAAAGCTTTATCTTAAAACAAAAACTCCTTGGTCTTGACCGATCATTACTTTGCATGTAGGCCATGTGTACTTTACCACATTGGCTGAACAAGGCCTTTTCCCCCCGTTATCGGCCTATCCGAGCGGACCTCGGTCGGGTAGGTTGGTACTTAGGGCATGCGGTATACTCGAGTATTACCCGGAGGGATAAGGTGATGGCCGGTTATGCGGGGATTGATCGGAGTTATAAGGTGAAGTGGACTACTGAAATAGCTCCAAGTGAAACCTTGTATCCTTCCAATCTGGATTTGATTGTGTCTTGAATTACTTTCTTGTATGTTGTTATTAAAGTGAGTATTGATGAAATGATTGCTTGAAAACTCAATTGTTTTACAAAGTGATTGTTAACTCAAAAGTCAATGAATTTCTTGCTTTTACTGAACATTCACTGAGCTTCTAGCTCACCCCAAAAATGTTTTATTTTTCCCCCCCCACAGGTCTCGAGACGTTGGATAGCGTGCATTGTGATCCTTCTTAGTGTATGTGACTGGGTTAATTCTTGTACCTTTTGTAACCATGGATGGATGGACTTTTATTATACTTGGGCCTGTGAGATGGTAATGTGGTTGTACTCTAAGTACTTTGAACTGTAATTTGGAAATGAGTGTTGTAAGCTGAATTTCATTGTGTAATATTTGTGATTTGGTTTGGAATGGTTGTTTACAATCACTTTTGAAGTATTATTGGTTATTCTAGTGAGTGAGTCCTGGCGAGAGCTGGGCAGGCACTCCACGGATACCTTAGGGTACGCCCTAGGGAGAAGTGGGGTCGTCACAGCGAGAATCTCTTCAAACATTCATTTGTGCAACTCGTGAAGGTATTAGAACCATCCATGAAGGTCCATTGTTAGTGGTTTCCATACTACAAGCAAATGGCAACTAGAAGACTAGTAGAGTTAAGTTAGAGTTAAGTTTGCATTTTCCAAGTTAGATTAGGGTTTTGCAAAGGCTATGAATAAACCTTAAGCCAACGTTTTTAATTAATTCAATGATACATCAAATTTCAGAAATTAGAGAGAATTTCTCTTGTGCCTTGTGCAACCTTTGAACACTTTAGATTAAGTTCTAAGTGTTCTTTTAGATTATCAAGCAAGAATCACACTTGTTTGTGGCGCCTTTCTACCTATACTACAAGTTTCTTTTAACAATTCTTCGAGGGTTAAGAAATTAATCTCAGTTCTTGAAACAATGGTTTTTAGGGGTTCGTGGTTTTCCATCAATCCAAACGTGGGAATTATTGCCTAGATTCAGGAATTGGTTTTACGAGTTCTTCCAATCAAGGTTGGGTTCGTATCAGTGACCTTTGTAAGTACTAGTTCCAAGAATTAGTACTGATACTGTAAATTTCAGCTTTGTACGAATAATCATCAGGATCATATCCGTCTTTTTTAGCATCCAACACTTGTTTAGCATCACCTTATAAACTCATTAAACTCCTTTCATCCCAATTTTAGTTACCTAAGCCATCTCTATCAAGAAAAGCAACATGAATATTAAGCAAAATAGGAAGCAATACCAAGTATATCTTGAGCTATATATCAGTGAGCCAAATTGGTTGAAACAAGTACATTGACTCTAGAGGCTTAACAAAATACACTCTCTAATTAATACAAAAGAATATAATTGAATAATTGCTACCTATAACTAATTCATAAAATGGTGGTGAAATCTACAAATGAAGAACTGAACTTGTACTTGCTTAAACCCTAAACCCTAAACTATATATTGGTTGAAACAGAAGGATTATAATGACAAGGCATATACTAATTGCGATTGAACTGCTATAGTAAACTAGAACCCAACTGCTAACAATGGGTGCCAACAACAATAACATGACACCCAAAGCTAGAAAAACCAACCGCCATCCTTGAAATTCTGTAGCACAACCCAAAGAACAAGACCAACAAATGGAATGAAAGAAGAATCCTACAAATCCAATAGCTTTAAACGTTAAAAAAAGAAAAGGAAAGATAGATGAAAACCTTCATCTTACCATCTTCAACCATAACTGTGAGTACTTATTAATATCACTGAATATGTTATGATTCTTTATCTTTGTATACCAAATCTGATGACCTCAAAAAGCAGGGGCCACAACCTGGACAGTTAAAGATTCATCCTTTGAATGGAATGATAACACAGTTTCTCTCTCCTCATTGACGAAGCGCTTCACCAGGATGACATCCTCCTACTCACCGCTCCTGGCTCGGCTAACATGCAAATCAATGAAACGGGGGCTCTTGATCAAAGAGCACCAAGGTTTGCTAACGCATCTGAATCAGAACACACATTTCACGGGTAATCTCACCAAGATCTGCAGTTCCAAACTAGAATCTAAGACACACAAAGCCACCATCATCAAAATGGAAGAATTAATAGGCTATAAAAAATAAAAAATAAAACATAACCTCAATTTGGAACAACTTTGCTACGAGTTCAACAGAACACACTGGCCATGAATCATTAAACAAGCTCAGTTAACAAAATCTATACAATGCACTCAAAATCAAACACAAAATTTTGAAATTACCTCAAAGTATGCCTTCAATCCCTAGCCTCTTGTTTTCGCCCAAGCTTCAACTCCAACCTCTAACTTTCACCCAAATTTTCATGGCCCAATTTTTGATTTCTTGCCCTAGGTCAGTTCAGCAGCCTAATTAGGGATTATTCTACAGCAAAATACCTAAAGCTCTCCACATTCAAAGCATTTCCTACACTAATTCATGGTTGACATTGAGAAACTCTAGCATTTTGTTTGCTGGATTTGGTGCGGCTGAGTGAGGAAGATAGGAAGAAGAAGATCGCAAGCTTCATTTTGGTTAAGTGTTCGGGACTTAAGAGTGTAGAGAGATTGGCTCATCAAACGATGTCGTTTCATTACAATTCCACCCGAGCGTGCCTCTTGAAATTTTCAGTTTGCCGCTTTGAGTTTTTCACCTACAAGAATCACGCCTTCCTACTATTTAGAATAACTAATTTCACGCTTTCTTTGCTCTTTAGCAAATATAAATGTGAGTCCAATGTGAGTGCCATGACCCTCAGAAGTGGAAAAGAAGTTGAAGGTCCCAAACTAGTGATTTCCGAGGACAAAAATGAGGATCAAATTGAGAGGGAATTAGAAGAAGGATTGGGCAAGAAGACTCCTGAGACACGTGGTTATTTAAGTTTTTAGTTCAAGTTGTCAAGTATCATTTAAGTAAATTTCTTTTGGTAGGAGGCACGTGGTTGCACGTACAAAGTTGTGGTCACCCTTGGTTTTGACTTCAATTCAATCTGGTGGACAGAAGACTTCTTGTGGTCAGGACGTGCCTACGTCACGAGTCATATTGCCATTCAGAATTTTTCAAGATGGCCACCAGAAGACTCTTCATTGTCAGGACGTGCCTACGTCGCGACACCTGATATGTTTTTTCAAGAATAAATTGCGTCGACCAGAAGATTTTCCTTGGTCAGGACGTGCCCACGTCCAGAGTCCCATAGCCATGAGGAGTTCCTCCATGCCCCGACTAGAAGACTCCAACCACTTTGGATGTGCCCACGTCCAGAAGGAACATTGGTTATAAAAAAAAAAAATTTTATTTATTGTTTTTCTCTTTTATTTGTTTCCTTTTCTTTGTATGCTTTCAGCAATTTCTTAAAAAAAAAAAATCCCAACAATCAAAATCCCTAATTTTTTTCCCTCTTTCTTTCTCTTCTTTCTTTTTCTTCTTTCTTTCTTTTCTTTCCTTCCCTTCTTCTCTTTTTCCTTTTCACGTATTCATGTAATTAGTTTTTTCTATTATTTTAATTTTTCTTATTTCTTTTGCTCTCAAGTTGAATTGAATTTTTAGAATGCAAAAATTTTGTGTGTTTGGACAAATGTTCTTTTAGCTTTTTACCAAATATGTAACCTTTTTATTTATTGTACAATAAAATTGTTTAAAAAAATATAAAAGCTGTTGCAAATTATGTTTATGATTAAAAACATAAACATTCTCTTAATCAAAATCTCGTTGGTACTCATCTTGTGGTCCTATGTGGTGTTACAATTTGATGAGGGTTTGCAACCAATTTAATTATTTCATCAACCAATTTATGCCAAATGTTGGTGGGTAAAAAATTAGCAAAGTAAAAGATGTTGACTACTGGAAAATTAGTTTTGACCATTAAGATTATTGGATTTCTGGCTACACGACAATTTGAGGGTGAAATTTATTTCGACCTTAGTCAGTGAGAATTTTTTTTTAATTTTTGGTCAATGAAGAACTCGCATTCTGTGAATGCGAGTTATAAGAAACTCGCATTCATCGAATGCGAGTTCAAGATGAATTTTTTTAATCACATTTTCCGAACTCGCATTCGGAAAATGCGAGTTCCAAGAATTTTGATTTTTTTTTTAAAACTCTTTTTCCGGTGAACTTCGCATTTGCAAAATCGAGTTCTTTGAAATTTTGCAAATGCAAACATCACTGGCAGGAAACCTAACCCCAAATCACCCTATTTGCAGAAAAATTTTAAAAATCATCACATTTCTAGAAATTTCTCTATATACATATATATATATATATATATATATATATATATTTGGGCATATATATATATTGCCATAAATATCAGTCACAAACCATTCACCATCCAAAATATTTAAGTCATTAATAGTACTAAGGGGAGTATTAGTCTCTAAACTTTCCACACTTATCAATTCCCATCCATAATAAAAACTAGTGAAGTTCTATACAAAAACATGAGCACGATAGGCCTTCTTGTCTTCAAACCAAAAAGCATCTGCAATTGTTCATAGGACCAAAGGCTATTGCTGTATTCATCTCTTCAGGATCATGTTAAAACCTACATATTATCAAAATTGAAGCAATAAGTACTTGTGTTTAAAACCGGAACTAAACTTCTGGATAAGCACCTTCTTTTTTGGGGCTGGATAAGCACTATATTATTATAACTAAAGTCACTCTAATTTGAAAAGGTATAACAATTAATGAAATAAAATGCAAAGAAGGAATTAATGAAATGTTTCGTGACCGAAAGTGCTAAAACACACATGAAAAAAAAAAAAAAAAAGCAACATCTTGCATCTAAATTGGGAAAAAAAAAAACGGAACCAGATTTGGGATAAAGGAACATCCTAAGCAGCCCAATTTCAATAAACTTGAATTCATTCCAACATCTAGCACCTAAATTGCAAATAATATGAATGAGATTCAGCAAAATTAGAATAAGCAGGTCTGCCATTTTAGTGGTACAGAATGTAGAGGCTATATATTCAATACTAACTGCAGTACATTAGAAGTGGATATGGCCCATTCTCCACACTTCTAATACCACCGCTACATTTTCCATGCATAACACGAAAAACCTCATGAGAAGATAGGATAGAGAAATATAATATTCAAGAAAGTTGTGAGAAAAAAAGACTTGGCATGAATATGGGAAAGTAACTGATTAGCATCTTTTTGGACACTAGGCCATGCGCTCAACCTTAGTAACAGCATCCGACAGGCGCTGACAGATGTAAATATAGTTTCTTATATACCGTCCTAGATTTTTACATAATCTATTTTCCACTAGAAAGCATGAATTCTCTACTTTCATTGCAACTAAATACATTTTTCATAAAATATTTCATAAAATAAAGAATACTCAATTATAAATTATCTTAGATAAGTCATCTTTTGCTATAAACAGTCATGTCCACTTCACTTATAATTATTCTAAAGATTCTACTATTCAGGCATTAATCTGTTTACTATGCATCAACTAAAGTTGCCTTTTGTAGTTCTGTTACAAGCAGTCTATACCATTCCATGAGAACTTCATAATCAAGCTCATTCAATTTCCAGCTAAGATATCCTTTACCAAATCCTGAAATAATACATGCATATGATAGACATGCTAATATAATCACAGAACTTGTTAAACATGCATGACATTAATAATTAAATATGGAAAAAATCTGAATATTGTCATCAAAGTATTAAGGCTAATTTTTTTGTCTTTGTGACATTTTTTTTTCTGTTTACACACAATACCTAGAAGAGCTAAAGGGAGAGGGCACCAATACTTGGATGTTGGCAACAATGACTTTCAGTCTGAGACATCAATAAATCAAGAGCTTGAATCTACATCTTCATTTCTTCACTAGCATAAGCTTGATTACTTTTTTTCAAATTAGATGAATGCTTACACAATAATCCCCCTCAAATGTTAACAAATTAATAGATTCTATCCTGTTATAGATTGCAGGCATGTAGCTTCATTCCTTTTTTCAAAGAAATATTGACCTTTAAGTTTTTTTTTGCATGCATCTATTATTGCACATGTTCCTAAATATTTCCCTGTCATCTGCAAATCAAATCACCTCACAAACTTCAATGAAAAAGTAGACAACAGAAAAGAACTGACAAGTGTATAGAGTTGGTAATTGATTAAATTCATGCTGCTATTTAAATAGATATATTCTGTAGTACAGTTTGCGCACATACTTTCCTTACACATAAGCCTTTCATTTTCCCCACCCAAACAAGAAAAAGACACTCATCTTATCTATTGACTTTATTTTCATTCTTTATTAACAGAATTTTTCAAACAAGGAAAAAAGGAAAAGTTTTACGATCACTTCATTTCTACTCTATAACCAAGCAGAGCTCTTGTACATCCCTTAATTCACACCTTCCAACTGTATCAGAATATATTGGACCTAAATTATGTGAGGGTCTCAAAATTCAGATTTTTTTTAAAAATGCATAATATTATTGATATTGTGTTTATTCATTGAAATATGAGTGAATATATGTTTAAAGTGAATATTTTCCAATTTAG
This sequence comes from Gardenia jasminoides, assembly GCA_013103745.1. Lineage (NCBI taxonomy): Eukaryota > Viridiplantae > Streptophyta > Magnoliopsida > Gentianales > Rubiaceae > Gardenia > Gardenia jasminoides. Next base: position 15,129,786 of record CM023096.1, read on the forward strand.
AGAATTTTATACGAATTATTTGCCGGTGCGTGGTTTCGGCCGAATTAAGTGTTCAATTTTGTACCGGTGCGTGATTAGTGACTTTAAATTGAATTCAAGCATATGTAGAGATATTATGGAAATATTATTAAGATTGGACAGTGTTGGAATGGAGTAAAACAGTGTAAGTTAGACTGTCGCGCATGACGCGACATAAAGTGCTCAAAAAGCACTTTTCCTTAAATTAAGGAAAAGGCTTCTTTTTGTCCCCTTTTGTCTTGACTTCTTGCACCCTTTGAGCTTCAATTGCAGCTGCAACATTGAGGGAGTAGAGAGAGAGAGATCCGAGAGAGAGAGGGAGAAAAGAGAGAGAAATTTGCTTGGTTTCTTCCATTTTTTCCACCTTCCATTCTTGAAGCTTTGAGCACCGTTGAAGACCATCATCTTCTCCATCTTGGCAGCCGTGAGAGAGGGGAGAGATAGAGGAGTTGGTCCGATTCTTGAGGAAGAAAGAGAGAGAAGAACTTGTGGCTTGATCTTTCAATTTCTTCTTCATCTAGCCACTTGAAGTTTTGGAACTTTGGTGAAGGATTTTGGGTGGTATTTTCTCCTCCTTGGCAGCGGTGTGAAGGGGACAAGAAGAGGGGGGAAAATCCAAAAATTGGAGGAAAGAAAAGAGGAGAAAGAAAGCTTGCGGGTGTGTCTTGATCTTGTTCTTGAAGTTTTGTGCGAAACTACCAACAAAGTTAGAGGATCGTGGGTAAAAGTTGAAGCTTTTGGAGTTTGCTAAGCTTGGGAGCACTCTTGGGAAGAGAAACTCAGAACATCTACCTTGATCTTGTTGGATCTTGATAGATCCGGAGGTATAAGTTTCAAAACTACTAGATATAGCTTTATTAGTGTTAAATACCATAGATCCATGGTTTACTTTGGTAGAAATGGTTATATTTGAAATGATGACGTTGGACTTTTGAAATCCCAACCTAGGTAGCGGACTTGAGGACCTGATTGGGATTTGAATGATATTTGTGAAATTTGTCATGATATGGTTAGAAAGTAGGGTTTTGTTGTTGGAAATTTTGATGGAAAAATGTATGAGATGGACAAACCCATACTTGGTAATTTCCATGTTTGATTTCGAGATTTTGTGATTATTCTTGATGAATTTCTGTCTAAGAAAATACATTTTATGTTCATCGATGAGTGTATGAATTTTAAAAGATGAAAAGTGAATTTCTCGTGAACTTTTGAATGAAAATGTCATTTGAAGGAATTTGAGAGTTTTACAGTATTGTAACCAAATCTTATGAATTTTGAAAATAAAGATATGGTTTGAAGTGTTCTAAAGTCATGTTAAAGTATTGACAAAGAGTAAGTGTTGAGTTTTGTGATAAAAGTGATTTTGAGGTGATAAACCTCACTTAAGTGTCTTATTAAAGAAAATATGAAAGTAGGGCTTAGTGAGTACATCGGTGACATGTTATATTTGAAATGAGATAGTGATCTTCAAAAGATTCATTTGAAACGTTGTATCATGTGAAATGAATGTTTTTCCTTGAGGGAATTTTTGGGAAAAATATTGATTGAAACTATGAAGTGAAAGTGAAATGTTTTAGTTAATAAGTGAAGGAGTGAATCTCAACTACTATTTTAAAATTGTTTTAGGGTGTGTGCAAGGAACAGAATTTGATCCTTACGTGGAAGCTGAACCCTACTATTTCGGTGAGTTTCCATGCTTGTTACGTGACTATGTGAAGTAGATGAGCTATGTATTGAGTTATGTGATTTGATGTGAAAACCTGGTTTAGCAAACCCCCAAATGAGGTAGTGTGTACTTTATCGCACTTACCTATGTTTGAGTGAAAAATTTGTAAGAATGCTTTAATGAGAATTGAGAATATGTGATGTGATGTGACTTGCATGTGTATGAAATTTCAGGATTTCCCGATACTTATTGGCAAGTCATTCGAATTCGAGCTGTAGGCTAGGCCTAGGCTGAAGAGAATGTGATGAGCCATAGGACTACTATGTGATGTGATGTGTGTTCTGGACTTGGTGTAAGCACCTGTCCATTATAAAAGAGCAAAACACAAACCATGTGATGTGATGTGATGTGATGTGTGCTCTGGACTTGGTGTAAGCACCTGTCCATTAGAAAAGAGCAAAACACATGTGATGTGATGTGATACATATATACTCGAAACTTGGCATATAGACTTGTCTCGGAGATGAACAACAAATCCGTGGTAAAATGTGATGTGATGTGATGTGTTTGGAGACGGGCCCGGTGGGGGGTTTAGTGGAGTAAGGAGTAAGTGGAGTACTACATGGATTGTACCTGTGAAAGTTGACAGAGTGTCAACTACTAAGATCATGATCAAGCTGCGAGGAACTTAGCCCCTGAGGGCTGCTATATCCTACCTTTGTAATGTTAGTTGCTTTCTTTAAGTGTTTACATTTACGTTCAAGTGAAGTGAAATTTCATATGTGTTATGTGCTTTGCATGTTTTTGGGAACTCACGGGCTTTTAGCTCACCCTTTCCCTATTTGTTTTCCTTAGCAGGAAATGAGTACTCGAGTGGAGAAACCAACCCTTAGAATTAGGGTTTATTATGTTGAATGTTTTGAGAACTTTGGATTATGGTTGTTGTAAGCTTTTGTAATGTGAAACTTGTATGTATAGATGGAGGATTTATGTACTCAAAGTTTGTAATTTGAAGTTATGGATTTGTAAGTTATTATTCCATTTGTACTGTGTTCAGAGTTTTAGTTTGATAAGTTATATGATGGTTGAGTGAGTGAGTCCTGGCGAGAGCTAGGCGGGCTGCCACTGATACCCTAGGGTACGCCCTAGGGAGAGATGGGTCGTCACAGGTGGTATCAGAGCCTAGGTTTGAATAGTCTGGGCATAGTGAGAGTTAGTGAGTTGTTTGAGAGTTTAATAGGTTAGGAAGAAATGTGGAGTGAGGGTCATTTGTTTATGAATAAGTTTTAATGACTTCAAGTTAGAAAAAGTTCTAATGGAGTTATTTTTGTAGGTCATGGAGTCTGGTGTTGGTGATGGATCTCGACACCGACAGCCTACAGTTTTCTACCGACTGGGTTCTAGGGGTGCCCGCGTGGCCTATAACCCTAGGATTTGCACTAGGCGTGCCTCCTGTGGGTGCTGGAAAACTTATGCCTACCCCGATCATGTGGTCCTAGCAGTCTACAGAGAGAAGAAGAGGTTGACTAGGATCAACTGAGAGTGCCAAGACGAGATAGAGAGGCTCGCGACTGTGGCTCAGACTCGACTTGCTAGGATTGGAGAGCTTGAGGCTGAGGTTCGCTTGGCTAATGAGCGAGCCGCTGAGTTGTGAGAGTGGCTCTAGAGAGCCGAGGGTGATGACGAAGGTGAGCCGGTGATGCACGTAGAGCAAGTATAGGTGCTCTTGGGGCCACTAACACGTGCTCGAGCCAAGTAAATGCGGGAGGCGTTACAAACACTCGTACATGCGGTTCAAGCATCGGTTGGAGAACCTAGGACCATTGAAGGGCTCAATGAGTTGAGGCAAGTCACATTACTTCAGGTCCTAGACAGGGGTCCAAGCCTCTGAGTCCTGCGGCCCGTGAAGAGGTGCAACAAGTGGGCCAGCCAAAGAAACGTGCAGAAAACGCAAGTCGCGAACCGAGCCGTGAGCCATCACATCGCGAATCCATGACTCACGTTTCTTGATCAGAAGCCAAAGTTGTTAGATCCGCGGGCCAATCCGCGAGGCATACATCGCGGATCCATATCGCGGATCCTCGTCGTTAAATTTTGTAATTTTTTGTTAATTTTTGTATTTTTCGTACTTAATTAAAAACAGCCCATGGTTCACTCTAGAGAGCCTGTGGCCGAACCCTGGGCTTAGTAGTCAGTCACTTGGTTAGTTAGTAGTAGGTATTTAAGCCTATTATTATGTACGTTCATGGGGATTATTCAGATTATACAGAAACCTTTGAGAGTCTCTCTCTTGCTTCTTGAAGCACTCTTGAATATCTTAGATCATCCTAGGGTATTCAATCTGATTTATCAATCTAGGAACGCGCTAGGCTGTGGCGTCTCTACCATATCAAGGGATCGTTGACCGTGTGATCAACGGGTTCTTGATTCTTCCGCTGTGTCGTCGTGTCAAACGCAGATTTAACCTTCTAGATCCGTGGTAGTCTATACGGGTTATGTCACAGGTTGGCGACGTTCGTATCAGTTGGTATCAGAGCTAGTTGAAGGTTTGCGTTATATCCATTTTCGTTGTTTTTGTTCATTGAAATTTCGTGTTATTCTAGCCATCTAGGGTTTCTTATTGTTTGAGTATTTTCCTTCTTGAGTCGTGTTCGTGTTGTTCAATCTAGTAGCCATCTACAATTTCTGGTTGAGTTGTGTTTGTGAAAAAAAAAAAATCCGAAGTCACTGTTCATCGGTTACTGTATCACCGTCACTATTCACGCATTACTGTTCACGTGTCGTAGGTTACTGTTCATCCAAAAAAAAAATTCATTGCGTGTGTTCTGTCTTGTGTAAGCCGTGGTTGTGTTGGATTGATCAAAACAAAAAAAAAGAAGAATAAGAAAATATTCAAGCATTAAAGAAAGAAAAACAAGATCAAGTCTTTTTATTAAAAATTCTGAAAATCCAAAACAACAAGAAACACAAGGGTCTTCTTTATTGAAAACAAGAAAAGCCTACACTAGTTGGTGGCCTAAAAATTCTGGTCTACCACTTCACCAACTTCATCTTCAATCCGTGGGTATTGGGGAATTTGTTTTCTGCGTCGTGTGAAAAATTGCTTGTACTGCCGTGCCGTCATCTTTGGCTTGTACTCAGGTGCAGTCATACGTGGTTTTGTGTCGTTCTTCGGAACATCTTGGGTAACCCGTTGGGGGGGAGCCTGAGTTGGGTTCACAACTTCACCATTAGTCTTGTTAGTTTCGTCCATAGTCGTTATTTGTTGGTTTAAAGTTTGTAGCGTTTTGTCTCTTCTTGTTGGTTGCTGTCCGTCTTTTCTTTTGTGATTTTTGTCGAGTTTTTTGGCTTAAAATAAAGGCCAAAATCAGTCCCATCCCAAGCACAAATTGTACTAGCGTCCAACCACAATTCCAAATTCAAGTTAGTTTGGTCATTCTAGAGTCCTTGTGTCGTGTATCTATTTCTTTCTCCCTTGGGATAGCCGACCTCTTTCCCTTATTTTTAGGGATTGGAGTCCACAAATTATCCTACTCCCTCTCCTATATTCTAGCCTTTTCCCTAATCTCAAACTCCTCAATCATCTCCTCCATATTAGCCTTTTCTTATCTCCTACCTTATCTCCTAAAATTTAGCCAATCTTAATTCCACAACACTTAACTTCCCTATCTTTTAGGCTCCAAATCCCATTTGGCCACACCAAACTTCATTCCCCACTTCACTCAAAGCAAGTCTAGCCGCCACTTCGACTCTATCAAAACCTAGCCGCTTCTTGTCTCAAGTAACTTAGCCCTAGCCGAAGTCCACTCCCAACAAAACCCTAGCCTCTACCTCACTCTCTCTCTTACCCTTCTTATCTTGCCTTTCTTCCTCGTTTGAGTCAACTTTCTTTGGGTATAGTAGAGTGTTATCAACTCGTGTGTACTACATTGATCAAGTTGATCGTTTACCGAAGGAAATCTAATTTCTTCAAGGAAAGCCTTCAAGTACTTGAGAGAGTAAGGTGAGCACATCATCGAAATATATTGTGTGATACACGAGTGTTGAGAGTAAACACTTCAGGGAGTGTGTGAGGTCTATATAGCATCAACTTGTATTCTCTTTGCTAACTCTCTTTGCAGGTACAAGTCATTAATGGCAGGTGAAGGTGATAAAACTCCAACCGATCAAAAATTGTTCAATGAGGCATTAATAGGGCAAATGCAAAAGATGTTCCGGGAATTCTCTGAGTCTGTTAATGGAAGACTAGAACATCTTGAATCATCCCATGGCAACTCTTTATCGGGCAAGAATAGAACACCCCAAAATGACAACTTTACCCATCACAGCGACGAGGAGGATTTCATTAGTCGACCGAAGCAGGATTATGGATGCCAAGTAGATAATCTACGAGGCGTCAAGATTAAGATTCCAGCCTTCTAGGGTAAGTCAAATCCAGAAGCCTATCTGGAATGGGAGCAACGCATGGAGTTAGTGTTCGAGTGCTAGGATTATACAGAGGACTAGAAAGTCAAGTTGGCCACACTCGAATTCACAGACTATGCCGTCGTCTTGTGGGAGGCGCATCAGGAAAGCGCAAACATGGGCGTCCGGTGAGTACACGGGCGAGTTCTGAACCTTGATGAGGAAACGGTTCGTGCCCAACCACTACTACCGGGAGCTACACTAGAGGCTCCAAACCTTAGTCCAAGGAAACCGCAGCGTGGAGGACTACTTCAAGAAGATGGGGATCACAATGCTCCGAGCAGATGTCCAGGAAGATCGTAAGGCTACAATGGCGAGATTCCTCAATGGCTTGAGACCTGAAATTGCTGAGCTGGTAGAATTACAAACGTACGTGGATATGCCAGAACTAGTCGATAAAGCTTGCAAGATTGAGGAGCTTAAAGGAGGGTACTACATGTACCACCAACATATCGAGCATCAGCGTGTGGAGGGTAATCCTACTTTTGGCGGGGAGCGACCCCATGGGAAATTTCCAAATTTACCCTAAGTCGAACAGTCAAAAAAGCTTCAACACCTACTCAAGGCGCATGATTTGATCCAACCAAGCCTCGAAGTAAGGACAAGTGCTTCAAATGCCAAGGTTTTGGCCATGTGCATCTCGGTGTCCTACCAAGCGAACCATGATCGTCCTTCGATGGAAATGTTGTATCGAGGGACGAGGACGAGTTCTGGACATACCACCGTGAAGAAGGTGGTGAATCGGAGGAAGAAGTGTCCACGATGAGCAAGTAGGAGTGGCACTAGTGGTAGCGTCGAAGCTCTGGCGCGACATCAAAAGGGATGATGAGGCCCAACGTGAGAACATCTTCTACACAAGGTGTCACATGAAGAACAAAGTATGCAGACCTCATTATAGATCACGGGAGTTGCAAGCGTGCCTATGCGCAGTGATGGTAGAACACTTATCATTGCGTGATGCGACATCCTAATCCCTACCGCTGGTGGTTGAATGAAACGGAGACATCAAGTCAAGCCGGGTGGTAATCCCTTTCCATATAGGGAAGTATGAGGGCCGAGGTGCTTTGTGATGTAGTCCTATCGACATCTCACATCTTGTTAGGAGGGCCGTGGCAATGCGACAAGAGAACTACACATGACGGCTTCACCAACAAGTACTCCTTCATGCACAACAACCAAAAGGTGACTCTCATTCCCCTTACACCCCAGCAAGTGCATGAATATCAAGTGCGTCTACAACAGGAACATGAAAAGGAGATGGCCAAGAAAAGGCCAAAGCTCATTAGCATCACACGAGAGACCGACCATCAAGAGTTGGCCAAAGTGGAGAAGAAGACAACTTTGCTAGCATGAAACAGGGAAGTTCGCAAAACTCTACTTGCTAAGCAAGTTGTTTATATTTTGTACAGTAAAGAAGTAATTCTGCTATCTACTGAGTCTTTGAGTCAATTACCTCCTGATATTACTTCTTTATTGCAGGAATTTGAAGACGTTTTTCCTGATGAGATTCCCGATGGACTTCCACCAATTCGAGAGATCGAGCATCAAATAGATTTTGTTCCAGGAGCGTCTCTACCCAACAAAGCAGCTTACAAGATGGGTCAGAAGAGACCAAGGAAATCCAAGCGTCAAGTAGAGGCCTTGCTAAGGATGGGCTCGAGAGAGCATGAGCTTGTTCTGTCATCCATTACCAAAGAAGAGGACGCGTGGAGGATGTGTGTTGGTGTCGTCTGTGCGCCATTCTGAGTTAAGTATCGTCACCCTATTCCACATTTAGATGATATGCTTGACAAGCTGTATGGTGCAGTCATCTTCACCAAGATAGATCTCAAGAGCGGATACCACCAGATCCGAATGAAGGAAGGTGACGAATGGAAGACAGCATTCAAGACCAAGTATGGCCTGTACGAGTGGTTAGTCATGCCTTTTGGCTTAACTAACGCTCCCTGTACGTTCATGCGATTGATGAACCATGTTCTCAGGTCATTTTTAGGTAAGTTTGTGGTTGTTTACTTTGATGACATCCTGATCTACAGCCGCAGCCCTGAGGAGCACGTGCACCACGTGCGAGCTGTCCTTGAAGTGCTACGTAAGGAAAGGTTATTTGCCAACTTCAAGAAATGCACTTTTTGTACTAACGAGTTGATCTTTCTTGGTTATAAAGTTAGTGCACAGGGCATGCAGGTGGATGAAAGCAAGGTAAAAGCCATCAATGAGTGGCCCGTGCCTAGAAATATGAGTGAAGTCCGTAGCTTCCATGGACTGGCGAGTTTTTATCATCGCTTTGTCAAAGACTTCAGCTCAATTGCCGCCCCTTTGACTGCAATTATCAAAAAGGATGTCAAATTTGAGTGGGGCGACACACAGGATAAGGCGTTCCAACTCCTTAAATACAAACTCACACACGCACCTATATTGTCCTTACCAAGTTTTGACAAAACTTTTGAGGTTGAGTGTGATGCTTCTGGTGTAGGAATTGGAGCGGTCTTGATCCAAGAAGGAAGGCCAATTGTTTACTTCTTGAGAAGCTGAGCGGTTGCTGTCTGAACTACTCTACATATGACAAGGAACTCTTCGACTCATCCGTGCTTTGGAGACAGCAGCACTACCTCTGACCCTAAGGAGTTCGTCATCCATACTGACCATAAGGCGTTAAAGCATCTTAAGTCTCAACAAAAGTTGAGCAAGAGACATGTCAGGTGGGTCACGTTTGTGGAGACCTTCCCATACGTCATCAAGTATAAGGCTGGCAAGACCAACGTGGTTGCCGACGCGCTCTCTCAACGCTATGCCCTAGTTACCATACTTGATGCCAAGCTTCTCGGGTTCCACATGCTCAAGGAGTTGTACGACACTGACCAGGATTTCTCTGACATCTACAAGCAATGTCCTAGGTTGGGTCAAGGTAAGTTCTTTATCCATGACGGATTTCTTTATTGTAACAACAAATTATGCTTTCCGTCATGTTCCATTCGTGAGTTACTAACCCATGAGGCTCACGGAGGAGGTTTGATGGGACACTTCGGTATCACCAAGACTCTGAGCTTGTTACAGGAATATTTCTATTGGCCACGGATGCGCCGGGAAGTGGAACGGGTAATTGCTCGCTGTACCACCTGCCACCGCGCCAAGTCGAGACTTCAACCCTTCGGTTTGTATACCCCTTTACCTATCCCTTCTGCACCATGGGTTGATATTTCCATGGATTTTGTTCTTGGTTTGCCTAGGAGTAAAAAAGGTCATGATAGTATTTATGTTGTGGTTGATCGTTTTCCCAAAATGGCCCATTTTATTCCCTGTCATAAGACGGATGACGCTGTGCATGTAGCTGATCTTTTCTTTAGGGAGATTGTTTGTTTGCATGGCATTCCTAGGACAATAGTGTCTGATAGAGATGTAAAATTTCTATCTTATTTCTGGAAGACATTGTGAGGGAAGCTGGGAACTCAGTTGCTCTTTTCACGATACCCCACAACCGATGGCGGGGTTGTTAACCGCACACTATCACATTACATAGAGCCATCATTAAAAAGAATTTGAAAACTTGGGAGGAATGTTTACCACACGTCGAATTTGCATATAACCGTACCGTGCATAGTGCTACTCATTTTTCCCCTTTTGAGGTTGTTTACGGTTTTAATCCCCTAACTCCTCTTGATCTCATGCCTTTGCCTACGTCGAAGCATACTAACCTAGATGGTAGAAAAAAGATAGAGTTCGTGAAGTCCCTTCATCAGCAAGTACGTTACCAACATTGGGCTAAGAGGCACCGCATTACCTTAGACATGCAAATAAGGGGACGGCGTAAGATGGTTTTGCACGAGGCTGGGTGCAGCTACACTTGCGTGGAGCGCTTTCTGTACAATACCGCAACAAACTTCTTCCAGGGAGGCGGTCCTTTCCAAATTGTGGAGCTTGTTAATGACAACGCCTACAAGCTCAACCTACCTAGTGAGTACAATGTTTCCTCTACCTTCAATGTTGGCGATTTGGAGTCCGCTTCCCCTGATGTGAAGGCAATTTGAGGACAAATCTTTTCCAAGAGGAGGGGAATGATGACGAAGGTGAGCCGGTGATGCACGTAGAGCAAGTAAAGGTGCCCTTGGGGCCACTGACACATGCTCGAGCCAAGCAAATACGGGAGGCGTTACAAACCCTCGTACGTGCGGTTCAAGCATCGGTTAGAGAGCCTAGGACCATTGAAGGGCTCAATGAGTCGAGGCAAGTCACATTACTTCAGGTCCTAGACAGGGGTCCAAACCTCTGAGTCCTGCGGCCTGTGAAAAGGTGCAACAAGTGGGCCAGCCAAAGAAACGTGCAGAAAATGTGAGTCACGAACCGAGCCGCGAGCCATCACATTGCGAATCCATGCCTCCCGTTTCTTGATCAGAAGCCAAAGTTGTTAGATCCGCGGGCCAATCCGCAAGGCATACATCGCGGATCCTCATCGTTAAATTTTGTAATTTTATGTTAATTTTTGTATTTTTCGTACTTAATTAAAAACAGCCCATGGTTCACTCTAGAGAGCCTGTGGCCGAACCCTGGGCTTAGTAGTCAGTCACTTGGTTAGTTCGTAGTAGGTATTTAAGCCTATTATTATGTACGTTCATGGGGATTATTCAGATTATACAGAAACCTTTGAGAGTCTCTCTCTTGCTTCTTGAAGCACTCTTGAATATCTTAGATCATCCTAGGGTATTCAATCTGACTTATCAATCTAGGAACGCGCTAGGTTGTTGTGTCTCTACCATATCAAGGGATCGTTGACCGTGTGATCAACGGGTTCTTGATTCTTCCACTGTGTCATCATGTCAACGTAGATTTAACCTTCTAGATCTGTGGTAGTCTATACGGGTTTCATCACAGGTTGGCGACGTTCGTATCAGAGGGTATTGTGGCTGAGTGTGAGGCCTTGGTTGGAGGAGTGGTCGAGGCTAACCGATATGAGGAGGACTCAATTAACCAGCCTGTTAGTGATGCTGACATGAGAGGAGAGCCTAGGAGTGAGTCAGTTGGAGACGCTGCTATGGCTGAGGGAGATCCTTAGTACTTGGTGTCTGATCCGTCGGAGAGTGGTTCCACAGAGACTTCCTCTTATAAGACTTGATGGACTAGTCTAGTTTGACGTTAGGGTTTGTGTAATCTTTTGTGGGAGAAAGCCAATAGAGTGGGTTCCCAACTTTTGTAAATTACATGCTTGCTAACTTTTCAAGTACCGTATTTTTATTAAGTGTACTTGTGAACTTGATGTACCTATGTGTACCTTTTGACAAAAGCATGCACATCTGATGTACTCCTCGCACTCTGTTATTATGAAATGTGATTATGAAGTGTTTTGCTTATCTTTCAAAGTGATTGCTCTAATAGTGTATTTACTTTCTTGTGTTTATGATAATTTGTTGCCCTCTAAAGAACTATGGAGGGTAGGAGAGGTCGAGGTCAGGGGTGAGGGACTAGGCTACTCCAAAATATTGGAGGTGACCGTGAATCAGCCACTGACCAGAATCAAGGGGCTGGAGTTCATTTTGTGGAGCAAATGGCTACGGCCATGAACCGAATGACTAAAATATTAGACCGTATGGCTGGCCAACATGGCCCTGGTCCTGAACAACATATTAACCTTAGAGTTGGTGAGGATAGGACTCTTGAGCGATTCCAAAGGTTCAATCCCCTTAAATTCTGTGGTGAACCCAACCCTGAAGCTGCTGAGGGTTGGTTAGAAAGGATTTCTAATATTTTTACTGCTTTGGACTACACTGAGGAAAGGCAAATAACCTTTGCTACATTCCAATTTGAGGGAGCCACCCGTTCTTGGTGGATCATGATAAGGGGTAAGTGGGATAGAGAGCATACCCCTAGGACTTGGGTGAACTTTACTTGAGAGTTTAGCGCTAAGTTTCTTCCTCCAATAGTATAAGAGAAAAGGGAGGAAGACTTTATTAGGTGCAAGCAAGGACTGTCGAGTGTTGCGGAATATGAGGCACAGTTCACTAAACTATCGAGGTTCGCCCCTGAGTTGGTGGCAACTGAGCAGAGGAGAGTACGAAGATTTGTTCAAGGATTGAATGTAGAGTTGCAAGAAATCTTAGCAGCTGCTCAAGTTAATAGCTTTAGCGAGGTTGTGGAAAAGGCCCAGAGGATTGAGGAGGCCAAGGCACAAGTGAGAAGCTTTAACGCAAAGAAAAGGAATGCACCCAGTAGTAGTCGTGGGCCAGTGGATATGGGTGCTTCAGCTCCTAAGTTTGGGAGAGGAATGGGTAGAGCAACCACTTCTGAAGCCTCAAGAGGATTTGTATCAAGAGGAGCACACTTTAGAGGTGCGATGTCTAGGGGAACTGTAAATGGAAAGGGCCCATCGAGGAGTGTCACTCAAGGAAGTCAAGCATCCACTCCTAGTGTCTCCTGTACCTTCTGTGGGAAGCCCAATCATACTGAGGACAACTGTTGGAGGAAAATTGGGAGATGTTTCAAGTGCGGAAGTACCGAGCATCGGTTGACTGCATGTCCCATGATCCAAGGAGAAAATGTGACTAGGTAAGCAAACAGACTCAATTCCAGCCAAGCTAGTACAGCAGGGAATTGGCCAAGGGTACCAGCTAGGGTTTACGCCATTGACCAGCAGCAAGTTCCCGACCCCACTGAGGTGGTTAAAAGTACCATCCCCGTTTTTCCTCGCTTAGCTAAGCTTCTAATTGATCCTGGTGCATCACATTCTTTTGTGAATCCTTCTTTTTTGAATGGAGTAGATATAAAGCCTCCTAGATTGCCTTATGATTTGGAGGTTAAGACACCCACGGGGGAACAAAGTTTAATTACGAGTTGGGTATATAAGAATTGTGTTGTTTGGGTAGGAGAACGGAAACTAGTGGTGGATTTAATTAGTTTGGACATAAAGGGGTATGATGTTATCATAGGAATGGATTGCCTAATTCGTTACCATGCTAAATTGGACTGTAGGGTAAAGACTGTGGAATTTTCTATTCCTGCGAAGGCTACCTTGAGATTAGACATAAAAGGGAGGTTAGCGTCATCTGCTCTTATTTCGGGGATTAAAGCTAGGAAATTGTTAAGTAAGAGAGCTCAAGGTTACCTAGCTTTTCTTATAAAGCCTCCAAGAGATAAGGTGAAATTAGAAGAAATACTGATTGTAAAGGACTTTCCTGATGTTTTTCCTAAAGAATTAGAGAACTTACCTCCTGAACGAATGGTGAAATTTAAGATTGATCTCTTACCGGGGACAGCCCCAATTTCTAAAACCCCGTATCGAATGGCTCCAGTTGAGCTTAAGGAGTTGCAAATTCAATTGCAAGATTTGTTGGAGTGGGGTTTCATTAGGGAAAGTGACTTACCTTAGGGAGCACCTGTATTGTTTGTCAAGAAGAAAGATGGGAGTTTGAGATTGTGCATAGATTATCAAGGGCTTAATGATGTGATAATAAAGAATAAGTATCCTCTGCTGCTTATTGATGAACTATTTGATCAATTACAAGGATCACGGTCTTTTCTAAATTGGACCTTAGGCAAGGGTACTACTAGTTGAGAATTAGAAAGGAAGACGTACCAAGAACTGTTTTTAACTCGAGGTACGGGCATTTTGAATTTGTGGTGATACCCTTTTGGTTGACTAATGCTCCTGCGGCATTTATGGATTTGATGCAAAGGGTCTTTAAACCCTACCTGGTTCAATTTGTGGTTGTATTCATAGATGACATCTTGGTATACTCAAAGACTCGAGAAGATCATGCTCAACACTTGAAGATAGTGCTTCAAACTCTAAGAGAATATTAATTGTATGCTAAGTTCAACAAGTGTGAGTTTTGGTTAGAGGAAGTGTCCTTTCTAGGGCATAAAATCTCTATGGACGGAATTTTTGTGGATCCCTCAAAAGTAGAGACTGTAACTCAATGGAGACAATCGAGAAACCCTACCGAGGTTAGAAGTTTCTTGGGTTTGGCAGGGTATTAACATCGATTTATTCAGGATTTTTCAAAGATTGCGGGGCCATTGACTGATTTGACCAAGAAGCATGGAAAGTTTGTTTGGAGTCTAAAGTGTGAGGCTAGTTTTCAAGAGTTAAAGAAGCGTTTGAAAACTGCCCCTGTGTTAACCTTGCCAAATGGAAAGGATGGGTTTGTAGTTTATTCAGATGCCTCAAATGAAGGATTAGGGTGCGTCCTGATGCAGAATGGGAAAGTTATTGCCTACGCCTCTAGGAAATTAAAACCTCATGAGCAAAATTATCCAACACATGATTTGGAATTGGCCGCAGTCATCTTTGCACTGAAAAAGTGGAGACACTACTTATATGGGGTGACATTTGAGGTTTTTACTGATCACAAGAGCCTTAAGTGTTCTCTCAAAAGAAACTAAATTTGAGACAGAGGCGATGGGTAGAAATTTTAGAGGATTATGATTGTACCATAAGTTATCACCCTGGGAAGGCTAATAAGGTAGCGGATGCACTAAGTCGAAAGGCTCAAGTGGCGTGATGGTTAGGGAGTGTGAAATGTTGGAAAAGGTTAGCGAGTGGAATCCCCGTTTGGAGAAGAAAAACGTCATATGTGGGAATATATTGTTGAAATCTCCAATATTAGAACGTATCAAAGAGACCCAAAAAGGAGATCCTATGGTGCAAAGGTGGGTTGAAAAGGTGAATAAGGGAGAAACTCTGGACTTTAAACTAGGGCCTAATGGAGTCCTGAAATTTCGAGATCGCCTAGTTGTGCCGGACAATGAAGGATTGAGAAAAGAAATTTTGGAAGAAGCACACCGAACTAAGTACACAATTCACCCTGGGAGCAATAAAATGTATCAAGATTTGAAAGGGATGTATTGGTGGGACGGTTTGAAAAGAGATGTAGCAAGATTCGTTTAAACTTGTCTCATATGTCAACAAGTTAAGGCTGAGCACCAGAAACCTTCGGGACTTTTGCAACCTTTAGAGAAACCTGAATGGAAATAGGATCACATTACTATGGATTTTATGACTGGGTTGCCTAGGAGCCAAAAAGGTGATGATGCAGTTTGGGTGATAGCAGATCGACTTACTAAGACTGCTCATTTTCTACCGGTGAGTATGAAATGTCCTTTGAAGAAATTAGCTCGGTTGTACTTGGATGAAATTGTTAGACTACATGGTGTACCTGTGAGCATTGTCTCCGATATAGATCCGAGATTTGTCTCTTGGTTCTGGCAAAAGCTACAAGAAAATTTGGGAACTAAGGTCAATTTGAGTATCGCTTATCATCCTCAAACGGATGGACAGTCTGAGAGAACAATTCAGACTTTGGAAGATATGTTGAGGTCATGTATATTGGATTTTGGAGGAAGTTGGAGTCAACACATGGCTTTAGTTGAATTTGCCTACAACAATAGTTATCATGCTTCAATTCAGATGGCTCCTTATGAAGTACTTTACGGGAGAAGGTGTAGGTCACCGATTCACTGGGACGAAGTGAGGGAAAAGAAAATTCTGGATCCAACCACTATTCCCTGGATCGAGGAAGCATTTGAAAAGGTAAAATTAGTTCAGGAGAGACTTTAGACAGCTCAAAGTCGGCAAAAGAGCTATGCTGATAACCAAAGAAAGGATTTAGAGTTTGAAATAGGGGATAAAGTCTTTCTAAGAGTTAAACCCTTGAAAGGAGGAGTGGTGTCCAAGAAAGGGAAGAAGTTGAAACCGAGGCATGTAGGTCCATTTGAAATTCTCAAGCGAGTTGGCAAAGTGGCTTACCAGTTGGATTTACCCCCTAGCATGTCAAAGATTCACAACGTCTTTCATGTTTCCATGCTCAAGAAGTATCATCCAGACCCAAGTCATGTGTTACCATTAGGGGAGATTGAAGTGGACGAGTCTTTATGTGAGGCCCCGATTTTTTCCAAGTTTTTGGAAAATATTAAATAATGCTAATTATAGTAATTATTGTTTGCCAAGGTGTTTATATGGTTGTTTTACTTCTTAAAGTGTTTTGTTTTAACTATTTTGTTTTACACGTCTAAAAACCCTAATTTGAAATTTAAACCCTAGTTTGCTACGAAAACCCTAAATTTCGATAAAACCTTAATTTGTTTACATCCTAATTGTAAATTAAACCTAAAAGTACCAACCCTAGTGTATTTTCTCGAAACCCTAATTATATGTACAAATCAATGTTTGTTATTTCCGCAATTTTCAGGTGTGAATTTATGCAGCGCCTAGAGTGATTAGGGTAATTGGGTGATTAGTGGCCTAAGTAAGTGTGATTAAGCTTTGATAGGCTAGGTTGAATTGAGCACCTATGGACTAATTTGATAGGAAGAAAATTACTTGGGCAAGAGTGGAAAACAGCCTAAGTTGTTGGGTTGAGTTGGCATGACACTTTTGACCAATTTTTGACCAAACACTAAATATCTAGTTGATGACATCTCTTAGTCATTCTAGAGCTTGAGAGAGCCGGCCAAGCAAAGGGAAAAAAGGGGAAAAACCGTGGGAAAAAAAAGAAGGAAAAGAAGAGAGAAAAAGAGAGGAAAAAAAGAGAAAAGCTTGGGAACTCTTGTAAGGTTCAACCATTCAATCTTGATTTGGAACTAGGAAGTGAAGCTTGCACTTGGAAGCTTGGGTTGCACCAAGAGCATAAACTAGAAAGGTTTTCCTCTATCTTTACAAGCTGAAATTTTCATGGAGATTATGAAATTGTTGGATTTTGTGGTTCTTTTGGCTTGATTCATGCTCATACTTAGTTTTTGAAATGATTCTACGGATTGGATTAGTTTATTTCTATGTGTTTATGCCTAGCCATGAATAAGAGTTAGGGATAGGGTTAGGGTTTTTGATTTCAAGATTCAATGTTGGAAGTTAATGCTTGTGATTGGTGGTTGGATGCAATTAATGCTTGTTCTTAGTTTAACTTGTGAAATTATGGTTTAAAGTTGGATGATTTTCATGCTTCAAGTCTCGGCCAACAAGAGGGTTAATGATCTTGGACCACCTTTGTGTGTGTGGTAGTGTAAATGGATGATTAATACTCCATTAGTCATTAGTAGTCCAATGATGGGAATTGATTAGGAATGCATGAGGTGTAGTTGATTGGAACCAATTTGAATGAATTATGAACATTTGGTGTTAGGCCATGCATTGTAGACAGCCTTAGTGTAGAGCTAAGATGTTTGGGGGCAGCATTTGCATGTTTGATATCGCTTTTGAGTCATCGGATTTGCATGTGCGTGTTTTGGGTTGGATGCAATGCATTTGGGCGAAAACAGAAAAACAGGGTTGACCAAGCAGCAACTTTGGCTTCGTTTTTCATGTAGATCCTTTGTGATTTGGCTTTTGGCCAAAACGTGAAAGTTATAGCCCTTCGTTCTAACTTTCCAACGCATCCAGAATTTCTTGATTTTGATTTGTGAGCGCTGAGCTATGGTCATTTGAATCAGGCCTGTCCGAAATTCTGACACTGAAATTTCCGAAAGTGTTTTGTATTTTTGACCCAGAAAGAATGAATCTGGGCAGAAATGGTCTTCAATAAAAGTTGTAGCTTGTTCTCTTAGCTTCGAAACGGCACCTCGTGCACCCTAATCCGGTACTTGTAGCCTGAGTTATGGGTAACGGCGTACAAGGTGTCAAAACTGTCTTTTACACCTTTTAGTGTGTGTTTTCCGTTTTCATTTCATTCTCGTTCGTTTTTCGTTTAACGCCCATGCATGTGCTCCTTTTGCTATTTTAAATGTTTATAAATGTTTCTTGAGAGTTTTAGCATTGAGTATATGTACGTTGTGTCGTTTCATGGTTGAAAATGGATTTTCATATCTCAGGTGATCACATGGACACCGAGACGCTTGTATGACCTCCTGAATTTTCTCGCTTGCTCTCGGTTATTTGGTGAGTGTCAAGTGCATGATTTGTTGACTTGCTTGACCTGTTACATGTTTAAATTGATCGTATTATTAAACTTGTCGAGGCGGACGTGTACTTTATCTCGTCCGACCTCTCTTACTTGACCTGACTTGCTTGCTTGTAATTGTTGTACTTGAAATGACTTGCCTGAACTGTACTTGTACTTGTTTGATGATTGAGCGTTGTCTCATCATCTTACTTACTATTTAAGCCTGTTGGGGACGCCCAAAACCTCATTGGTAAACCTTTCACCTCGGGCCGGCAAGGGCTTGGCCGAGGGGTTGGTAAATCATGAGACTGTACATATTTCCGTCGGTTGGAGTGCGCTCGCCGACTACTTACCTGGGTATACTCGAGTATTACCAAATTTCCTGTTTTGACGAGCGGGCCCGGTTGGGGGGTGAAACGGTGGACGGAGATGGTTGACAAGTGGAGTTCTACATGGTTATTAAGAAAGTTGACGGAGTGTCAACTATTTGGAATGTGATCAAGACTCGTGGAACTTGGCTCCTGAGAGCCCCTGTATCCTTTATTTAATGTGTGATTAAATTCTTTATTTGCATTCTTGTTCGAAGTTTTGGTTACTTGTCTTGTTTAATAAAAGTGTATATTTCTTGATCCTGCATGTGCATGTTTCTCTTGGCCTCACTGAGCGTTAGCTCACCCCAATTTGTTTTCCTTAACAGGTTTCGAGGTGTGGCACGTGAATCGAGGAAGCTAGTATTTTTGTAGGATTGCCTCGCTTTGTATAAGATTGAAATTAATAGATGAATTTGATGGTTTATGGTATTTTGGAGTTATTATCAATGTAATTTTGATGAAATTTTGGGGTTTGTATTTTGTAAGAGTTTATTAGTAATTTTAATAATTTTGATCGATGACTTTACGAATGAATGTTTGGACCGCTATTTGGGAATTCGTAGTGAGTCCCGGCAAGAGTTGGGCAGACGGTCCGCTGAACCCTTTGGTTCGCCTTAAGGGGAGGTGCGGCTGTCACACTTTATCATACGAAGAGCGCCTTGTGAAAATCCTCGATAAAGAAGTGAAAGATTTGAGGAACAAGAAGATCCCTTTGGTTAAAGTTTTGTGGAGAAATCATGCTATTGAGGAAGCGACTTGAGAATTAGAGGAGGAGATGAAGAAGAAGTATCAAGAGCTGTTTACCTAGAAAGGTAAGAAATTTTGAGGACAAAATTCTTTTAAGGGGGGAAGGATGTGAGGGTCTCAAAATTTAGATTTTTTTTCAAAAATGCATAATATTATCGATATTGTGTTTATTCATTGAAATATGAGTGAATATATGTTTAAAGTGAATATTTTCCAATTTAGAGAATTTTATACGAATTATTTGCCGGTGTGTGGTTTCGGCCGAATTAAGTGTTCAATTTTGTACCGGTGCGTGATTAGTGACTTTAAATTGAAATCGAGCATATGTAGGGATATTATGGAAATATTATTAAGATTGGACAGTATTGGAATGGAGTAAAACAAAGGACGACATAAAGTGCTCAAAAAGCATTTTTCCTTAAATTAAGGAAAAGGCTTCTTTTTGTCCCCTTTTGTCTTGACTTCTTTCACCCTTTGAGCTTCAATTTCAGCTGCAACATTGAGGGAGTAGAGAGAGAGTGAGCTGAGAAAGAGAGGGAGAAAAGAGAGAGAAATTTGCTTGGTTTCTTCCATTTCTTCCACCTTCCATTCTTGAAGCTTTGAGCACCATTGAAGACCATCATCTTCTCCATCTTGGCAGCCGTGAGAGAGGGGAAAGAGAGAGGAGTTGGTCCGATTCTTGAGGAAGAAAGAGAGAGAAGAACCTGTGGCTTGATCTTTCAATTTCTTCTTCATCTAGCCACTTGAAGTTTTGGAACTTTGGTGAAGGATTTTGGGTGGTATTTTCTCCTCCTTGGCAGCCATGTGAAGGGGAGAAGAAGAGGGGGCGAAATCCAAAAATTGGAGGAAAGAAAAGAGGAGAAACAAAGCTTGCGGGTGTGTCTTGATCTTGTTCTTGAAGTTTTGTGAGAAACCACCAACAAAGTTAGAGGATCGTGGGTAAAAATTGAAACTTTTGGAGTTTGCTAAACTTGGGAGCATTCTTGGGAAGAGGAACTCACAAGATCTACCTTGATCTTGTTGGATCTTGATAGATCCGGAGGTATAAGCTTCAAAACTACTAGATATAGCTTTACTAGTGTTAAATACCATAGATCCATGGTTTACTTTGGTAGAAATGGTTATATTTGAAATGATGAAGTTGGGCTCTTGAAATCCCAACTTAGGTAGCGGACTTGAGGTGGCCTCTAGGTAGCGGACTTGAGGACCTGATTAGGATTTGAATGATATTTGTGAAATTTGTCATGATATTGTTAGAAAGTAGGGTTTTGTTGTTGGAAATTTTGATGGAAAAATGTATGAGATGGCCAAACCCATACTTGGTAATTTCCATGTTTGATTTCGAGATTTTGTGATTATTCTTAATGAAGTTCTGTCTAAGAAAATACATTTTATGTTCATCCATGAGTGTATGAATTTTAAAAGATGAAAAGTGAAATTTCTCATGAACTTTTGAATGAAAAATGTCATTTGAAGGAATTTGAGGGTTTTACAGTATTGTAACCAAATCTTATGAATTTTGAAAATAAAGATATGGTTTGAAGTGTTCTAAAGTCATGTTAAAGTATTGACAAAGAGTAAGTGTTGAGTTTTGTGATAAAAGTGATTTTGAGGTGATAAACCTCACTTAAGTGTCTTATTAAAGAAAATATGAAAGTAGGGCTTAGTGAGTACATCGGTGACATGTCATATTTGAAATGAGATAGTGATCTTCAAAAGATTCATTTGAAACGTTGTATCATGTGAAATGAATGTTTTTCCTTGAGGGAATTTTTGGGAAAAATATTGATTGAAACTATGAAGTGAAAGTGAAATGTTTTAGTTAATAAGTGAAGGAGTGAATCTCAACTACTATTTTTAAATTGTTTTAGGGTGTGTGCAAGGAACAGAATTTGATCCTTACGTGGAAACTGAACCCTACTATTTCGGTGAGTTTCCATGCTTGTTACGTGACTATGCGAAGGAGATGAGCTATGTATTGAGTTATGTGATTTGATGTGAAAACCTGGTTTAGCAAACCCTCAAATGAGGTAGTGTGTACTTTATCGTAGTTACCTATGTTTGACTGGAAAATTTGTAAGAATGCTTTAATGAGAATTAAGAATATGTGATGTGATATAACTTGCATGTGTATGAAACTTCGGGATTTCCCGGTACTTATTAGCAAGTCATTCGATTCGAGCTGTAGGCTAGGCCTAGGCCGAAAAGAATGTGATGAGCCATAGGACTACTATGTGATGTGATGTGTGCTCTAGACTTGGTGTAAGCACCTATCCATTATAAAAGAGCAAAACACAAACCATGTGATGTGATGTGATGTGATGTGTGCTCTGGACTTGGTATAAGCACCTGTCCATTATAAAAGAGCAAAATACAAACCATGTGATGTGATCTGATACATATATACTTGAGACTTGGCATATGGACTTGTCTCGGAGATGAACAACAAATCCGTGGTAAAATATGATATGATGTGATGTGTTTGGAGACGGGCCCGGTGGGGGGTTTGGTGGAGTAAGGAGCAAGTGGAGTCCTACATGGATTGTACCTGTGAAAGTTGACGGAGTGTCAACTACTGAGATCGTGATCAAGCTGCGAGGAACTTAGCCCCTGAGGGCTGCTGTATCCTACCTTTGTAATGTTAGTTGCTTTCTTTAAGTGTTTACATTTACGTTCAAGTGAAGTGAAATTTCATATGTGTTATGTGCTTTGCATGTTTTTGGTAACTCATGGGCTTTTAGCTCACCCTTTCCCTATTTGTTTTCCTTAGCAGGAAATGAGTACCCGAGTGGAGAAGCCAACCCTTAGAATTAGGGTTTATTATGTTGAATGTTTTAAGAACTTTGGATTATGGTTGTTGTAAGCTTTTGTAATGTGAAACTTTTATGTATGGATGGAGGTTTTATGTACTCAAAGTTTGTAATTTGAAGTTATGGATTTGTAAGTTATTATTCCATTTGTACTGTGTTCAGAGTTTTAGTTTGATAAGTTATATGATGGTTGAGTGAGTGAGTCCTGGCGAGAGCTAGACAGGCGGCCACTGATATCCTAGGGTACGCCCTAGGGAGAGGTGGGTCGTCACAAATTATACTGGTAAGCTTCTCTTCTATTTGTATAAGTAAAATTTGTTATATCTTGTTTCTACATTTTTCCCCCTATCCTGATCATGTTGTCAGCTTTATGCATTGTCAAGATGTTAACTTTATCATCTAGGCTGTGTCAAATTTGCATGATGTTTAATGGGCCATCCTTGGACTTGGATAAGAGTAGTATTATCTAATTGGAATTTCATGTGCATATGGATAGATGATCAACATTGGTTGGTATGGTTGGTGAGAAAATTGAGGTCAATTGTTTGTCAAGTTTCATGCTTTTGTATTTTATGGGGTTTATGAATTGGTAATGAATAAGAATTACTTAGTATAAGCTTCACAGAAAAGGGAATTGTTGGAATTATTGTCTCAATCCCTTTCTACCCAAACCCCAAATAGAAGATTCAGTCTTTTTATTATATTCCTGAAATATAGGAGGAATAAAATGTAGTGTGGGACTTACCACTTAAGAGGCTAGTTTTGTTTGGGAGTATATAAAATAAAACAAACGAAAACAGAGCCTATGCTTTGACTAGTACATAAAAAGAAATGAAATGAATTGGTTATGTATCTTTTCTTTTTTTTTTCCTTGTTTGTAAAATTTAGTTAATAAAGAATAAAAAATAAAATCTGTTGAGAAAATGAGTGTAATATTCTTGTTTGGGTACTGAAAATGAATGGCATATGTTTAAGGAAAATACGTATGTAAACCTGCATTTACGATTGTATGCAGCCAAATAGCATCATGAACTGATCATTGTTATCCCATTATTTGCCCTTTGTACTCTGGAATTGTTCCTTCTTTTAGTCTGAAAAGAATTACTAACTAATCCTATCCTGCCAAAACTACCGTTGATCCCTTATCAGTGTGTTTGGTGTCTGGATCAAAGTTGAGGTTGCATCATGATCATTTGTTAATTTGGGCTAAATTCTGATGTTGTGGTACTAAAGATCAGATATTTTATTCCCTTATGATGATGTAGTCATTCTTTTCTTGACAGCCATATTTTTTTAAATCAGTTTTTTTGTGGTTAATGTTTTGTCTTGGAAAGCGCATTATCCATAAACCAAGATATTGATATTGTAATCCCTTATGATGATGTAGTCTTTCTTTTCTTGACAGCCATTTGTTTAAAAGAATATTTTTGTGGTTTGTGTTTTGTCTTGGATAGAAAGAATTTGATGAGGGGCTCACGTCTGTCCATGCTACAAATGATCAAGTTGTCCAAGTTCCAAGTGGACCAATTACAAGAACACATGAAAGAAAGTTTAGGGAATCACTTCAAGCTCTTGTGTGCACCATCCAAAGCTGAATTGGAGCTGATTTGATGAGCATTGAAGGCCTAGCCAATGAGGGTTCAATAATGTACACCTTGCTCCAAGTTGAAGAGTCCAAACCGGCCTAGGGTTTGAAGACTTCAAGCTGCCGTTTGGGTTAGATTAGTGAATAAGGGCATAATTTTCCATTGCTCCATTATTTTCCATTGCTTTCTTATTTTATTTTCGGACCAACTTTGGTGTGTAATGCTGACCAAATTTAATGTGTGTATTTGAGTCAATTTAGTTGTTTTAGATATTTCCTAAAAGATAGAGCCATGTTGGCCTATTCTAATTAGGTTAGGGTTTTAATAATTAGAGTCCAAGTTACATTTGGATTTTGAGTCTTTTGTAAAGCTATAAATAAGCCTACAAACCATCAATTTTTATCAAGCAAGTTTTATCAAATATTTTGTGAGTTTTCACTTTCTCTTTCAAAGAGAGCCTTTCTTGAATACTTGAGAGTTTTCTTGAATTATTCAATCTTGAACTTATCAATCAAGTAATCACCTTGACTGTGGCATTCTTCTACCTACAACGTCGGTTTGCTAGATCGTTGGTTTGTGGGTCAAGGTTAAGTCCAAGGTTCGCAAACCCGGGGTTTAGAGGGGTCAATTGTTCCGTCATCCAACTTGAATTTTCGTCTAGATCCATCATTGACAAATACGTGCCCAACCATTGGGAGGGATCGTATCAGTTGGTTATCAGAGCCAGGTTGACGAATTCAAGTATATCATCTTGTGTCGTAAGTTTTCTTGTTAAAAAAAATTCTGTTTTGGTCGTTTGTCATTCTTGTCTTGAATCTATCCGTCCTTTTTGTTTATTTTTGCTGTCCGCACCTTGCCTTAAGTTTTTGAGTCTTGTTGGAGTTTTGTCTTCTTGTTTCTTGCATCTTCAAGTCGTTTAAAGAGTCAAAAAAAACAAATAGCTGCTGTTCTTGTGTCTTGATTCTAGTCCGTATTCTTGTCTTGTACCTTGTCCAAATCGTGTCTTTTGTGTCTTGGTTAATTGCTGGAAATCTTGTGGATAATTTAAACCAGAAAACCGTAGCCTTACTTGCTAAAATTCCTGAATCTTGAATCTATATTGTGACTTTCTTGAATTCTTGAAACACACTTTGAAATTCTTGAACAAAGTTCCAACAAGTTCTTGAATTTTGGGGCTGTTTTCTTGAGTTTCTTGAAACCAATTGGAGAATCTTGAAATCTGGAATTCCACAATTGAATCTTGAAGATTTAAAGCAGGTTCTTTCGGTTGAAAGTGAAAAAAAAAAAAGAGAAAAAGAAATGAAAAAAAAAAGAACCGGCCGAACCTGTTTTTTTTTTTTTTCTTGCACTTGAGCTTGTTCCAGATTTACTTTTACTTGTTTGAACTAAATTCTGGTGCTACATTTGTTATTCCAAGAATAAACCACACCTTGTTGATTGTTAGAACCTAGCTGCTTGTTTTGGGGAAGCAAGATCCGAAAATTGGAAATTGAAACACAAACCAGAAAGAAACTAGTTTCCAAATTCCAGTTTTTGACTTTCCAAAGCTGATTAGGTTTCTTGTTGCTTAAAAAGTTACAAACCGATTGGAAACCTTCTTAAACTCAGCAAAACAGCTTTCCAAATCCTAAACAACCACAAATCCTATCCAACAAGAATTAAATCACCTCAGCAGCCAATCCAAAAACAGCACTGGAAACACTAGCCACCGCCCTTGACTAGCCCTTGTCGTAACCCGTTTTCTTTTGGCTTGAGGAAATTTTTTTTAACCGACTTGTTGTTTCCTTGCTACCCACTGTCCACATGATTGATACTTGTTTTCCAGCAATAAAGTGTCTCTTCTAAATTGAATTTTAGTCATATAGGTCTTGGTCTTGTCCGTTTCCAATCTTAGTTGGTAGTTGAGTCTTAGTTTCCTAAATTCATTACTAGCCAAAGTCCAAGTTTCCTATTTCTCATTAAGTCTTGTGCGGGTAAGTCTAGGAAACTTACTAAAATCTTCTTTTTAGTAATTTCTTGACTATTTTCGTGTCATTAAAAAAAAAGGAAATTCCAGAATTCGGACCAACTTGAAGAAATTCACAATCTTGTTGCAAGCTTGGTAATAAGCTCGATTGAACAACTTGAAGGAAATTCTGATTTCTTCAAGAGAGGTGATCAAGTGAAGTGAGAAGTGATTGGGGAGATCATTAGAGTGTCCAAACACTTGAGTGATACAAGAGAGTGAGGGGAAATACGTGAGGGAGCGTGTAAGGTTTTTTTTATACTAACATTTTTGTTGAGTTTTACAGGTTAATTGTCAACATGTCTCAAAGCCAAGAGGCAAATGATACCTTTGATCTAAAACTCATCCTTGAATCATTGCAAGGGGAAATCAACCATATTAATAGATGGTTTGATACATTGGAGGATAAAATGGAGAAGGCAAGTGCAACCAAAAGCACTTCCAAGAAACAACCACCCTTGGAGGAATTATTTGATTCGAACGATGAGGAAGATTTTGGTGAGACTGGGCACCAAAGCAAAAGCACCAAACAAAATCCTAATCAAGGGAATGATGACACCATCAAAGGGGTCAAACTGAACATTCCTTCTTTTCAAGGGAAACCTGATCCCGAAGCTTACTTGGAGTGGGAAAGGAAGATTGAGAAGATTTTTAATTGTCATAACTACTCCAAACTGCAAAAGGTAAAGCTAGCAGTGGTGGACTTCACCGACTATGCTGCAATTTGGTGGGACCAGCTAAGGATTCGGCAAAGGAGAAATGAAGCACCTGCCATCCAAACTTGGGATGAACTAAAGCTAACCATGAGGAAACGGTTCATACCAACCTACTACCATCGAGAATTGCATAACAAATTGCAAAAACTCTCACAAGGTAGTATGACGGTAGAGGACTATTATAAAGAGATGGAAATGGCAATGATGAGGGCCGACATCCATGAAGATTCAGAAGCAACAATGGCTAGATTCTTGAGATGTCTAAGAGCTGAAATAGCTGACGTTGTGGAGCTTCATCACTACCTTGATATTGAAGAATTGGTAGACAAAGCTAACAAGGTGGAAAAGAGGCTCAAGAGGAGGGTACACCTTGACCAACTTCCAACTTCCAACTTGGAAATTGGAAGAATCAGCCATTTAAAAGGGAAAATAACCCTTCAATTGCTCAAAATCAAGCCAAAGGAGGTGCTGCGAAAAGTGGAAGCAACCGACCTTACCTTCCTTCATCAAAACCGAAACCAAGAGAGGATCTTAGGGGTCATCAAGAGACAACAAAACCTAGAACACGGGACACTAAGTGTTTTAAGTGTCAAGGTTTTGGACACATTGCTTCCCAATGCCCAAACCAAAGAACCATGCTCATGCTAGAAAATGGGGAACTCTTGACGGATGATGAGAATGAGTATGAGGATATGCCTCCCTTGATTGAAGAAAATGAGGAAGAAGAGGAAATGGAAGAAGTAGCGGCCAATGGTCAATTCGGTTTAGTGGCAAGAAGAGCACTAGCTACTCAAGCTAGCCAGGAAGATCTCCAACGTGAGAACATCTTTTATACAAGATGCCACATAAACAACAAACTTTTTAGCTTAGTAATTGACCCAGGAAGCTACACTAACGTTGCTAGTGCATTAATGGTGGAGCGGCTCAACTTGCCCTCAAGTGAACACCCTAAACCTTACAAACTTCAATGGTTGAACAACAGTGGTGAGGTACGTGTTCATAAACAAGTTTTGATTTCCTTTAGCATTGGTAGGTATATAGATGATGTTTTATGTGATGTTGTACCAATGCAAGCCACACATGTCATTTTGGGTCACCCTTGGCAATTTGACAAAAGGGTAAATTTTGATGGTTTCTTGAACAAATACTCCTTTGTGCATAATGGTAAAAAGATCACACTTGTACCTCTTACACCACAACAAGTGCATGAGGACCAGGTTAAATTGCACAAAGAGCATGAATCGCATGTTGAACATCAAAAGAAAAATGTGAAAGGAAAAAAAAGACCTTAAGGCTGAATCTAACCCTGAACAATCTGAGCATGTGCATTTGGCCATAGTGCCTAAGAAAGAGAAGAAAACCAGCATGCTAGCTAGGGTTAAAAATGTGAGAAAAGCTTTGCATTCCAACCAGATTTTACTCATCTTATTTTGCAAAGAGACTATGCTCACTAATGAACTTGATGCTTCCTTGTCTAGTGTTGTCACTAACCTTCTACAGGAGTATCAAGATGTGTTTCCTGAAGATATTCCAAATGGATTGCCACCTTTGAGAGGGGATAGAACATCAGATTGATTTCATTCCTGGATCATCCCATCCAAACAAGGCACCATATAGGACCAATCCTGAGGAAACCAAAGAACAACAACGACAAGTAGAAGATCTGCTTGGAAAAGGCTGGATTCGTGAGAGTCTAAGTCCTTGTGTTGTTCCAGTTCTACTTGTTCCCAAGAAAGATGGAGGATGGAGGATGTGCACGGATTGTAGGCCCATTAATGCCATTACGGTAACGTATCGCCATCCCATATCTCGTCTTGATGACATGCTTGATGAATTACATGGTGCAACCATATTTACTAAGATTGACTTGAAAAGTGGTTATCAGCAAATTCGCATGAAAGAAGGGGATGAATGGAAAACTGCCTTTAAAACAAAACATGGCTTATATGAGTGGTTAGTCATGACTGTTGGCTTAACCAATGCACCTAGCACCTTTATGAGGTTAATGAATCATGTTTTGTGTCCTTTTCTTGGCAAAATTGTGGTGGTCTACTTTGATGACATCTTGATCTATAGTAAAAGTTTAGATGAGCATGTTATCCATTTGCAAACTGTTTTGGATGTGCTTCGCAAGGAAAAGCTCTAAGCCAACCTTAAGAAGTGCACATTTTATACTAATCAACTTGTATTCCTAGGTTATGTTGTGAGTGAATAAGGTATACAGGTTGATGAAGCAAAAGTGAAGGCTATAAGTGAATGGCCAACACCTATAAGTGTGAGTGAAGTGCGTAGCTTCCATGGCTTGGCAAGCTTATATAGATGCTTTGTCAAGGACTTTAGCACAATTGCTGCACCACTTACATCAATTGTCAAGAAAAATGTGCCATTCCAATGGGAGGAAGAACAAGCTAAGTCCTTCCAATTACTTAAACACAAGCTCACACACGTACCTATTTTGAGTTTGCCTAATTTTGATAAAGCTTTTGAAGTAGAGTGTGATGCCTCTGGTGTAGGTATTGGAGCTGTGTTAATCCAAGAAGGTCGTCCTATTGTCTATTTTAGTGAAAAGTTAAATGGAGCATCCTTGAACTACTCAACTTATGATAAGGAGTTAATGGCCTTAGTTCGAGCTCTCCAAACTTGGCAACACTACATTCGACCTCGTGAGTTCATCTTGCACACTGATCATGAATCCCTCAAGCACATCAAATCTTAAACTAAGTTGAGTAACAGGCATGCAAGATGGATAGCCTTCATTGACAGATTTGCCTTTGTTGTCAAATACAAGGCAGGCAAGACTAATGTAGTGGCTGATGCACTTTCTAGAAGGTATACTCTTATCACTACATTAGACACTAAATTGCTTGGGTTTGAGTATATAAAAGATCTTTATGCTACTGATGTGGATTTTAGTGAGATCTTCACTTCTTTGCCACGACACACTCGTGAGCATTATTTCATTTCTCAGGGATACTTGTACTTCAAGGATAAATTGTGTATTCCTATGTGTTCTATGCGCCTATTGTTGGTACGTGAAGCTTATGGTGGAGGACTAAGGTCATTTCGGCATCGCCAAGACATTAATGGTACTCCAAGAGCACTTTCATTAGCCACGTATGAAGAGAGTTGTTGAAAGACATATACTAAGGTGTGTCACTTGTCATCTTGCCAAATCTAAGGTAAATCCTTATGGCCTTTATACACCTTTACCAATTCCATGTGAGCTTTGGGTTGACTTGTCTATGGATTTTGTGCTTGGTTTGCCTAGAACTAGACAAGGTCATGACTCAATTTATGTGATAGTTGATTGTTTCTCTAAAATGGCTCATTTTATTCCTTGTCATAAAATGGATAATGCCAAACATGTTGCTGATTTGTTCTTTAAGGAAATTATCTGTTTGCATGGGATACCTCGTACCATTGTGTCTGATAGGGATGTAAAGTTCCTTAGCTACTTTTGGAAGACTTTGTGGTGTAAACTAGGTACTAAATTACTGTTTTCTACCTCTAGTCACCCACAAACTGATGGTCAAACTGAGGTAGTTAATAGGACTTTATCTACTTTGTTAAGAGCAATCATTAAAAAGAATATCAAAACTTAGGAAGATTGCTTGCCTCATGTTGAGTTTGCTTATAATCGCACTGTGCATTCTTCTACACAATATTCACATTTTGAGATTGTTTATGGTTTTAACCCTCTCACGCCTTTGGATTTAACTCCTTTACCTATTTATGAGAGAGTTAGCTTAGATGAAAAGAAAAAGGCTGAACTTGTCCGCAATTTACATGTAATAGCAAGGCTCACATTGAGAAACGCACCCTTCAATACGTCCAAAGTGCAAACAAGGGGCGTCGTCAAATGGTCTTTGAACCTGGTGATTGGGTTTGGATCCACATGAGCAAAGAAAGATTTCCTATCCAAAGGCACAACAAACTCCTTCCAAGGGGTGATGGTCCATTTCAAGTTGTGGAACGTGTCAATGATAATGCTTACAAACTTGACCTCCCAAGTGAATTTGGTGTACATGCTACTTTTAATGTTGCTGACTTGAGTCCTTTCCATGCAGATGATGAACGTGATTTGAGGAAAAATTGCCTTCAAGAAGAGGGGATTGATTAGGGGCTCACGGCTGTCCATGCTACAAATGATCAAGTTGTCCAAGTTCCAAGTGGACCAATTACAAGAACACATGCAAGAAAGCTTAGGGAATCACTTCAAACTCTTGTGTGCACCATCCAAGACCGAATTGGAGCTGATTTGATGAGCATTGAAGGCCTAGCCAATGAGGGTTCAATAATGTACACCTTGCTCCAAGTTGAAGAGTCCAAACCGGGCTAGGGTTTGAAGACTTCAAGCTGTCGTTTGGGTTAGATTAGTGAATAAGGGCATAATTGTGCATTGCTCGATTATTTTCCATTGCTTTCTTATTTTATTTTTGGACCAACTTTGGTGTGTAATGCTGACCGAATTTAATGTGTTTATTTGAGACAACTTAGTTGTTTTAGATATTTCCTAAAAGATAGAGCCATGTTGGCCTATTCTAATTAGGTTAGGGTTTTAGTAATTAGTGTCCAAGTTACATTCGGACTTTGAGTCTTTTGTAAGGCTATAAATAAGCCTGCAAACCATCAATTTTTGTCAAGAAAGTTTTATCAAATATTTTGTGAGTTTTCACTTTCTCTTTCAAAGAGAACCTTTCTTGAATACTTGAGAGTTTTCTTGAGTTATTCAATCTTGAACTTATCAATCAAGTAATCACCTTGATTGTGGCGTTCTTCTACCTATAATGTTGGTTCGCTAGATCGTTGGTTCATGGGTCAAGGTTAAGTCCAAGGTTCGCAAACCCGGGGTTTAGAGGGGTCAATTGTTCCGTCATCCAACTTGAATTTTCGTCTAGATCCGTCATTGACAAATACATGCCCAACCATTAGGAGGGATCAAATCAGAATTTGTGTGGTACGAAAGTTTAAAGGTGATGCATTTTAAACTTAATTTGAGGTTAAACAGTCAAGAAACGAGTTTGTGTGGTAAATTTCATATGGCGAGTCAGAGTTAATGAAAATTGCTAGATTTTTATCTTTGTCTCCTTTCTTTTTGAGGGTTTAATAATTTTTTTTTGTTTGTGGATGTTATTGCAGGAGAGTATAGCTAGAAACTACTCACTTTATAGGCTGGTTGGCATAAACCCATTAGCAAGTAAGTTATCTTAGTCTTTCTTCGTTCGATTGTGAAGTTTTGTAGTAGTATGGATTAATGATTTTTGTACACAAGCTGTCACTATAGTTTTATTTAGATAACCTTTGTATAGTTTTTCGTATTTATATGTTAGCGGCATGGCTTCCTTCTTCACTTTAAAGTTAGAGATTTGACAGCTAGAAACATGTATGTCATCATTAATTATGTCTTAATTTCTTCTTTCCATGTGTTTAACCTTCACTTTCTCTTATTACTTTCCATTGCTATGCTATTTTAGCTAAACTATGCTAAAAATCTTGTAACTAGGAATATTATGATATACATTGAAAGTGGAAAAAATGGGTTTGTTGGTAGGGAGTTTTAATCATTTTATAGGGGAGACTCTATCAACATTTTTTTAAAAACCTTTTGAGAATATGTCCTTTCTAAAATTCTTAAGAGTACTTAAAAAGTTTTTACTGTTAAAAAAATAGGGGATAATATATGAGAATATGTCCAATCTATAATGTTTTAGGGTACTGATAAGTTATTAATTTTTCAACAAAATAGGAGATAATCTTTGGGAAATATGTATGGAGAACGACCTCTCTAAAGTGCTATTTTTTAACTAAGAATATTATGTTGATTATCAAGAGTGGAAAAATGGATTTCTTGGCAAGAAGTTTTAGTCATTTTATATGAGAAACTCTGTCAAAATTTTTTTTAAGATTATGTCTTGTTTATATTTCTTAAGAGTACTTATAGGTTTTTACTGTTAAAAAACATAGAGGATAATATTTGAGAATATGTCCGGTCTATAATTCTTAATGGTACTTAAAAAATTTATTTTTGCAAAAAAAATAAGGGATAATATTTGGAAATACATCTGGAGAATGACCTCTCTGAGTGTCTCTCTATTGGGGAGGTAAAATACATTATCAAAATGGGTTAGTATGTTATTTCCCTCCTACCTCCAATTGTACATTCATATTGTGGCATAGAATTAGGTATGAAGAGTTAGTTGATAGAATTTACCAATACATCAGAGTGGACAAGAGAATGTTCAAGTTGAATATATTTCTTCGTCAACCATGTAGGCGTTGTCTTGTAATATTTCTACAATGGTTGATGATGAAACTCTAGACATGATGTACGGTATGTGGGAAGAAACAATTCTCTATACTGCAGAGCTATACATCAAGGAGGAAATTGCCCACATTCCACTAGCATACAACGTTGGTCTAATGGTGTCTTTTGTCCATGAATGTATGGATCCAACGAGGTTACATCCTACTTCCAATACAGTAGGTGCCCTGAGACGACGTCTACATCACAACATTTGCCTGGAGGCATCTCGAAGAAATTGCCAGGGTCAAGGATCATATCAGATCCTATGAGTGATTGTGGAACACAAAATGTGTTAACAGGAAGCATTCCTACAACACATTTCTGTGGCCTTGACTCAGTTTCAAGTTTTTGTTATCCTACATCCTCATATCAATTGTCACTATATGGCTATGAGTCAATCCCAGGTCCAAGTTACCCAAGACCTGTTGAAGATGATGTTTATGTCGATAGACATTATATAATCCTTACTTCAACAAATGAGGATGATCTAGAGATTGATACAAAGGCTATGGAAGAATCTGACTCTAAAGATGTACTCCTAAGTGATTTAGATAATGAGACTGAAACTTGTGACTTTCAACTGAATATTGATCCCCAAACGGACTTTGAAGATGACTTAGCACCATATACTATGCAATCCAATAGAACTCAATAGCATATTTTTATAAGTCTCTCATATGTTCCAAGGTGATTGGTATTTTCTACTAACCTTGAAAATATAATTGATGGTACCTGTATTGATGAGAATGATTTGACGAGTATTCTTATATACAGTGGGAACAATAGGAACATTCGCTTTCATATGGGATTTGAGAGCAAGCAGCAGCTAGTCAGGGCTATTAAGATGTAGTCCATCAATCAAAATAGAGAGTTCAAGGTTGTTAAGAGTGAGAGCGATATATGGGTGGCCAAACGCAAGTCGTCCTATGACGGGAGTAGTAGTACTGAGTGTGACTAGTCCATTAGAATGTTTCGAAAGAAGACTCATGGGCTGTGGCAAATTACTATGTGGGTCAGTGACCATATTTGTTTTGGTACATTGTTCGATCATGACAATACAAGCCTGACTTCTTTAATGATTGCTAGGCACATGGTCCGTAGTATGGGAGATGATCATGGGTTCAAAGTAAAAGGCATAATGTCTTTTGCTAAAAAAGATTTGAAATTTGAAATCACCTATAAAAAAGCTTAGTACAATAGATGGAAAGCTGTTGAACTTGTATTTGGAACCTGGGAAGCAAACTTTGCCGAGTTACCAAGGTACATAGATGCACTTGTGTGGTCCAATTCGGGGACTGTGGTCAAGTGGTTGCATTATCTAGAAAGTAGCGACTGGATTAAGATATTTAAGTACGTGTTTTAGACATTTGGACCTGCTATTGATGCCTTTAACATGTGTAGGCTGGTGGTTTGCATTGATAGCACTCATTTGCATGGCAAATATAAGGGAAAACTCCTTGTTGCAATCATATTAGATGTGAACAACTTGATACTACCCATTGCTTATGCCATAGTCAATGAGGAGATCATTACTAGTTAGGACTGGTTCAAGAAGCAATTTAGATATTATGTGGCCCGAGACTAACATCTTATTTGCATTATTTTTGATCACCAAAATGGTATCATCTGAGTCATGATGACTCGTGACTATTGGCAGAAGCCCTTGGCATTTCATAAATTTTGCCTTCGACATATCAGAAGCAGCTTGATGACATGTTTCAAAGGATTGCACCTAAAGAGGTTGTGCTGGGCACTAAGAAAGACTAGATAGATGAGTAAGTGGAGGGGATTGAAACGAGAGATGAGATGCATGTTTTCAGACGCATAGACATGTCTATCTAAAATTAGAGAAGAAAAATGGTACCTAACTCATGATAGTGGTCATCGTTGGGGTATTCTTACTATCGATATGTCGGAAAGTTGCAATAATGTACTTAAAGGGGCACGACATCTGCCGATTCGGGCATACATTGATATGATATTTCACCAAACAGTTGAGTTATTTAAAAGGAGACGAATGGATGCAAATCATTATCGCTATCCGTTTCCCCCAAAAATATAGCGGCTGTAGCGGCCCCACTTTCCCCCAAGATGAAATAGAGGGGTCAGCGGACTGCCTATCCAACTCTCGCCGGGACTCACTCAATCACTTAGTAAGTTATTTGAATAAAACCCATAAAATAACTAGTAATTGCTTAAGAAAATTCAAACTTATGCATATCCATTTTACATACCAAAACTAAGTTTAAACCTTCGAAATTGTAGCAATAATTTACAAGTGCCTAGTATCTCAAAAGTCTGTCTGCAGAGGTTTATTTATTATATCTTTAAAGCTCCAATCTAGACTCCGAACCTGGGAAGGGAAATAGTTAAAGGGGTAAGCCTAATACTCAGTAAGTGTCCCAATAAATGATCAATTAAGTCACTTTTCATAATTGGCATGTAAACAATTAGCACGTAGGCCCGTTGAACGGGGTCATGTATCAGTATTATGAATCACGTATTCCACTATTTGTGGACAAGTAAACAACAATACTTTCAATAAAAGGATACAGTTCAATATAATTGCTTGTTGAGAGCCAGTTCATTCATTCTGCCTACCATCCTCCTTATCCCTCAGTAAAGTTTTAGAAAACCCCTTTTGCATTGTTCACTCATTCATTTCATTGGCCATTTCTCCACCTGACTTCAAGTTAATACTCGAGTATACCAAACATTATCTCAGGGTTACCAGCGTCCCGACCTAGTCCTTTACTGGCTCAGGTTGGCTGATAACAAAGGGCAAGGGCCCACTTCAGCCAGTAAGTATGGCTTACAATCATGCACAAGTAATTCACATAGGATAACATTATTTAGGGTGAGTGCGATAAAGTACATACTTCTCCGTTCCACATAATTGCAAATTGTTACATAAACAAATAGGCAAGTAGCATGTGGGCAGTAAGTTAACAAGTAAATAACTAAACAAGACGGGTCACTCACCTTTAGTCGTCTAGGTCCGGTCTGTCGGTCCAAATGGGTTCCCTATCTCCTGACTGGGTCCTGTGAGTAAGCAGGTATTAGTCACCAATTTTAGCTAACTTTCCTATTTAAAACTAATAAGCAAACAGTGTAATTTAGATCCGGATTACAGGTCGGACACGGTTCAGAGTTTGGGTCGAGTTCGGGACTATATAGGCGGATGGGTAACAGTGTTACTGTGGTTTCAGCCCTAGTCAGCATGTTTCGTGTGTGATTGGTAACAACGGGTATTGGTCAGCAGGTTTTGTGTGCGATTGGCAAGGGTTGGTACTGGTTGGCAAGTTTTGAATATAACCGGCTACAGTCGGTAGCAGTAGAGTCTAGTCAGTGTGGGTCGGTACTAGTCGGTGCGAGCCGGTGCGTATCGGCACCAGTCAGTATCATTGGGTGTGGGTCGGTACTGGTCGGTGTCTGCGGACGCGAGTCATAGGTGTCTGGCAACAGTTGGCCTTGTCTTCAGGCATGACTAGTAGCGGCCGGTATAAGTCGGCACTAGTTGGTGCCGATCGATGCGTGTTAGGGGCGTCAGGCAATGGTTGGCGTTTCGGGGTAGAACGGAAACGGTCGACGCCCTGCAACCAGGCATGGTCGAGGCCCAGTGTGTGTGTGACTTGGCCGTTTTAGGTTTGTCACGAGTCCATTTTCTATTTAACGGGTAAGATCGGGTTGCTGGGGTCTTGAGGTGAAATGATGGTTAATGGGTGGCCAATGATAGTGCCAAGTGGAACGAGGGTCAGCCGGTGAATGTCATGGATAAGTAGCGGAGACGGTCGGGTGCCGAGCGTGAATGGTGCTATGGCTGGGCAAGGGTTGTGGCTAAGGCTAACGGATGACTAGGAGTAGCATCGGGTGGTCGGTTAGGGCACGAGTCAATTGGGTTAACAGCTGCTAAGGCCACTAGCTGCTGCTGTTGTATCGTAGCAATGGTTGCCTAGTCAAGTGTCGGTGCCGGGCCGTACCGGCACCAGTTGGGTGACCGTTCCGTGGGTTAGACACGGACACGGCCAGTTTCGTGGCCACACACGGGCCAAGTGCTGAGGTTATCGACACGTTAAGGCACATCTAATAGTTACCATTCTAATTGATGTGTTTGGTCAGTGTATACGAGTGTGGTTTGCTAGCTAACCTCCCTTGGTATAGGTTGTATCTACAGACCTAGATAGTAGTCAGGCAGTCAGTTGCCGATGGGGTTGTCACTAGGGTTGGCTTTAGTTAATAGGTTAGGGCATGAGGACCGGTCATTCCGTCGATAGGTTAGGGCACAAGGGTTGGTCGTCCGCTAATGACCTAGCCAAGTTGGCTAGGAGCCGGTGTACTAGTGTTAGGTCTTCCATTAACAGTTTGACAGGTTAGGGCTAGGCATTTTGCTAACGGGTCAGCACGATGGCTCAATATTCCAGCTAACGCATCGCACAAGGCTTGGTAGTCCCGCTAGCGGATCGTACCACGACTCATCATTTCTACTAACAGTTGGGCGCGTCGACCCGGCACTTTCATTAATTGACGACATGTTGGATAGGCATATCCGTTAACGGATCGCACCCGACGGCAGCCAATCCACTAACGAATGCGCACACAGGCACCAACGGAGGTGTGCCAGCGTGGCAAATCCGTTAACGGATTGCACGGCAGCTCACCCATCCGTCGCAGATTCTCTAACAGGCCATATCTCAGAATCTACTTCGCATTTTTGGCCCATTTTATACCATTGAAAACAGCATTCAGAGCACTACATTTTCTCAAAAGATATCATTTTCAAATTTAGACTACAAGAGGTTCGAATTTTAGCTCAAACATACAGCAAGAACAAGTATCAGGTTTAACAGTTTCAGAAAAATAGTCAATTTCACGGGGCTTCTGCAGACTTTAGGTGGAGAATCTAGGGGCGTGTAATATATCAATGGAAAGATCTATGAATCTAGTTTCCAACGCCACCAACGGCGCTCAAATCCAATGTTCCTACAGTGAGATATGGCGTCTACTTGCTCTATGGTTGTCATTTTCACTTGAAATTCACACCCAACATCCCACACATGTTTCTCAGAATATATAACAAGTTTATGATCATAATTCCAGCAAGAATCAATCAAAATAAAGCATGCAAGACATGCTATCAAAGCTGGAAATCTCTCAAGCATGTTCACTTCATGTAGGATAGATTTTCGGCATATAACCATGAATCTCCTTGACCTGTTAAACGAATTTTTGAACCATATTTCAAGTAAAATTTCAGCTTCAATTTACCTCAAACAAGTGCTGCAAATAAGCTGGAAAAATGGAGCAAGAAACCATGTAAAGGCCAAGCAAATCCCAAGCAAGAATCGGCCAACCTTCAAGCCCTTTGCTACTCTTGATTGTGACTGGTTTTATGCTAGGTGTTTTGAAGTTTTTGTAGGCTGTTCCTCCTCAGCAATTTCGTCGAAACTAAGAGGGTTTCAAATGGTGTAAGGTGCTAAAGTTCCAATAATTTATTAGGGCTACAAGCTTAAGCATGACAAGGCTTGTTGGACACTTAGATTGCCTAGATGCATGACAAGTGTTCCTTCTTGCTTTGTCATGCTTTTTGGAGGAAAAATCAAGACAATTTCAAGGATTCTTTTGGCTGCAATTTCATCCAAGCAAAGGAAGGACAAGACCATATTTTTATTTGGCTTTTGCTATTTTTAGTAAAGGGCTCAATTACAAACCCTAATTTATTTTTGGGTCCTTGAAGTTCAAGTGAGTTCACGCTTTTCCCCACACGTGTTTTCTAGCACTTTTTGCAAGATGTTTGGTAATCTTTTTGATACCATAAGTCAGTGCCCATGTGCTTGAAATCTTGGCAAAAATTCCCATTTTCAAGTAAGAACTCAATACGATTAAAACAAGGCAAAACGGTCGTTTATTCATATGAACGTACAAGTACATTTGACCGGCAAAGCATGGGCTACATGGGTGCTCACACTCTCCCCTCCTTAAAGAAATTTTGTCCTCAAAATTTTCCTATTTTACAATTGCAATTCAGGGTCAAAGATTCATCCAACCCCACATCCACTGATGGTACCACGTGGGATGGATTTCTATTGTACTTCCTTAGCCATGAGGCATAGAAGACATCATGAATTCGATATAGGGCTAGTAATTCCAGCTGATAAGGCACCTTTCCTATCCTTTGGATAATCCTAAAGGTGTCTATATATCTCTAATTCTTCGGGTCGTAGGTCAGGTAGTTGTGCTCATAGGTTTTCAATTTTCTTGATGCATAAGCCATCACATTCCCATTTGTCTTAGCACGTACCCTAGTCCCTCTCTTGAGACATCAATGTACACTATGAACCCATTCTTCTCATTAAATAAAATGAAAACTGAAGTTATGGTTAAGCGTCTCTTTAATTCCTGGAAGTTGTTTTCAGTCTACCACTGATTTCACTTTGGCGGGGTCCACCGTGATACTTTTCAAAGAAATTACATGACCTAAAAGGACACTTTCTTTAACCAAAATTTACTCTTATTAAGTTTTGCATATAACTTGTAATCCTTCAGGGTCTAGAACACTATCCTTCAATGTTGGGCATGTTCTTTTTGGGACGCAAAGTAGTTTAATATGTCGTTTATGAATATCACCACAAACTTATCTAGATAAGGCTTGAAAACTCCATGCATCAAACCCATAAATGCGGCTGGAGCATTGGTTAACCCGATTGGCATAACTAGAAACTCGTAATGCCCATATCTGGTGTTAAAAGCAGTCTTTGGGATATCCTCTTCTCTAATCCTCAATTGATAGTATCCCTGCCTAAGTTCAATCTTGGACAATACTATTGCCCCCTGTAATTGATCAAATAATTCCTCGATATAGGGCAATGGATACTTGTTCTTGACAGTAAGGTTGTTCAATCCCCGATTATCTATGTAAAGCCTCAAACTTCCACCTTTCTTCTTAACAAATAGAATCGGGGCTCCCCAGGGCGATTCACTCAATCACAAAATTCTTGATCTAGCAAATCCTATGTCTGTGTCTTTAATTCCTTAAGTTCGGTGGGAGCTATTCGACAGGGGTTTTGGAGATTGGTGTTGCTCCTAGCATGAGTTCGATCTTAAACTCTATTTCCCTTTCTATAGGTAAAGAGTTCAACTTCTCTGGGAATACTTCAAGATATTCCTTCACGACTGGTATATATTTTCCATCTTCAACTAATCCTCTTGGGAATTTATCAGAAAGGCCAAATATCCTTGAGATCGTTTGTATAATAATTGCCTGGTTCTAATCCTTGAAATAAAGTTTGAAGGGGTTACATTCTTCTTTATATTCAACCTTAAATAGCCTCTTCGAAAATGTGAAACTTAACAGTCTTTGCTCTACAATTAACCTAAGCATTATGCCGTGCCGGGCCGTTCATCCCAATTATGATGTTATAGCCTTTTATTGGTAGGGCAATTAGATCAACTAATAGCTTTCTTCTTCTACCTCCTTCTCACAATTCCTATGTATCATGTTGGTTATCAAGGTATGGTTTTCGGTAAGGGTTTGTATTTCCACATCGTAAGGTAATTACTCAGATTGAATTTCCAAATCATGCACAAATTCAAAGGCTATAAAAGAATGACTGGCATCAACATCGATTAAAACTTTAGCCGATTTATGAAGGAAAGAGGTGGTACCTTCAATCACTTCTGAGGATCTTGGCACTTCCTATTGGTCGATTGCATAAATTCGACCAGGTACTCTGGGTCTATTTCCTTGATTAGTGGTTGGCCTAGAATTAGTCTGGTTGGTGGGTCGGGTTGCCCTCTCACAATCTCATTTATTTGGGCAGTTGCCAATATTGTGCTCTGTACTGCCACAGACTAAACATTTTCCAACTTTTAACCAACAGTCCCTCTCCGTGTGGTTTGGTTTACCACGATAGCCACACACCAACCAAGGATTTCCATTTTGCCTAAATTGGGATGCTCCATTCCTCGGACCTTTCTCTGATTAGTGTCTCCTAGAATCATTCCCCGATCTGCCAACTCCTTTCCCGGTCCTCTAAGGTGTGGAAGTAGTCCTTATTTCCTCAAAACCACCACTCGGTGCTGCCCGTTTTCTAACTTGAAAAGCCTTTATTTGGGTCTTGGTGTTTTCTACCCTATAAGCTTTCTCTAATGCTTCCAAGAATGTGGTTAATTAGGCCGTAGCTAGCGCCTCTTGTATTTCTAGATTCAAGCCTTAGACGAAGCGTTTCACTCTTCTGGGCTCCGTCATCACTAATTTCGGGACAAATCTGGAAAGACGAGTAAATTGAGTCTTATACTCGGCTACGCTCATAATCCCTTGCCGTAGCCTGATGAATTCATCCTCCCTTCTTTCTTGAACTAGGGGCGGAAGGTATTTCTCATTGAACTCATTAGTAAAATTGGCCCAGGTCCACGGGGTTCCATTCCTATTCCACCTTTTCTTAACTATATTCCACCAATTCCTTGCTGTACCCTCAAACTGGAATACAGCATAAGTCACTTGCCTTTCTTCTGAGTAGTTTAAAGTCTTGAAAATATTTCACTATATTTTCCAACCACCATTCTGTCACTTCAGGGTTGGGCTCTCCAAAAAATTTGAGGGGTGAAAATTTTTGAAATCTTTCTAGGGCTCAATCCTCTCCGGGTTCCGTTCTCTCCTGACCTACTCTCCCTTGTTGGTTCACTACAATTGCTAGCAGGTCAATTACCCTATGTAAACCTTCCGCTATAGGGTCTATTTCAGGGTCGTTCTGTTCCTGTTCCTGTTGGGTGGTGGAGGTTTCACCCTCCTCCTGGGTGCAGGAATGTCTACTCCTTGTTACCCATTGCCTACCTTCTCCCTCCATGCCGGTCTATGTTTATAAATGTAAAACATCAATTAGAAAGTAGACAATTTTGAATAATTATTATGAACGATGAAAAACACAAACTTTATTTTCATTGGATGGCAAAACATGATTTACACATAACTACTGCCCTTAGGCAAGCAGAGCAGCACAAAACATTCATATGTACAATTTACAACAAAAGTTGGGACATCACTAGACATTATTGCCTACCCTACTTGAAACTACAAAAGTTAGGATCCTCCGAGGAATTTGTCTCAGAGTTAGAATACTCCTGTTCTAGGTCCCTATTGCTCACAGACTCCGAAGCCTTCCCGATGTTCGGGCCTTCCTCACCCTGCCTATCTAACTGGATCCCTACAACCTCCTCCATTAGCAACTCACAATCAGTAAGAATGCTCTCGGTGTGGTCTCGCATAAAGCCTGATATGCCCGAATAGCGACGGGAAATATCTTCCAACTCAACTATCCTAGTTCGTTGAACTTCCACAAGTTTCCTTAAATTTGCTATCTCAGTTTCAGCCCTTTGAACGTGGTTAAACAAACTCTCTCTCTCGCTAACTACTGCCCTGTCCCCTGGTCTGGTGTTTTGGTTAGCTGTTGATTCACTATCTCCCCCCTGATCTTGGGATTTCCTACGTGATCATCCTCGTGGTCGTCTCTGAGCGTCCATTTTTAATTAACCTACATAGGTATAAAATAAAGTCAATTACGAAATTGTACCATAACGATAAGTAACAACAAATCATACAATCTCTTAACATGCTAAGTTCACTAAGTAAGAAGCTTAAACAAGCTAAGACAAGAGTATGCCAAATATTAAGGTAAATAGACCAACGTTCCAATCTAACTTCCCTTTCAAAATTTAAATTTATGGTTTTACTAAATCAATTTATAATGAGTCAAAGGATTCTATTTCCAGCAAGATCAGCTTCATTTCCCCACTAAGATCCTATTAATATATTTGTATTCAAGCACCAAAACAAGAATAAAGTCAATTCACATCAAGGTTGGCCACCCCAAGGCGTAAATCAACTCAATTTCCATTTCTGCCTGACATACCGAGTGGGTCCACAACTATCACAAGCAATTTAGATTTAAACTTGTTCTCGTGCTTTTACTACTCATCTTTTCACTTAACATTCCAATCCACCCCACAGTCTAGTATCCTAAACTTTTAGTTTCGGATACACTACAGAGATCTGAAACCTAGGCTCTGATACCAACTGTGGCGACCCCACTTTCCCCCAAGGTGAACCAGAGGGGTCAGTAGACTGCCTGCTCGACTCTCACCGGGACTCACTCAATAACTTAGTAAGTTATTTGAATAAAACCCACAAAATAACTCGTAATTCATGCTTAAGAAATTTCAAACTTATGCATATCCATTTTACACACCAAAACTAAGTTTAAACCCTAGAAATTGTAGCAATAATTTACAAGTACCTAGCATCTCAAAAGTCTATCTACAGAGGTTTATCTGTTATCTCTTTAAAGCTCTAATCTAGACTCCGAACCTGGGAAGGGAAATAGTTAAAGGGGTAAGCCTAATGCTCAATGAGTGTCCCAATAAACGATCAATTAAGTCACCTTTCATAATTGGCATGTAAATAATTAGCACGTAGGCCCGTTGAACGAGGTCATGTATCAGTATCATGAATCACGTATTCCACTATTTGTGGACAAGTAAACAATAATACTTTCAGTAAAAGAATACAGTCCAGTACAATTGCTCGTTGAGAGCCAGTTCATTCATTCCACCTACCATCCTCCTTATCTCTCCGTAAAGTTTTAGAAAACCCCTTTTGCATTGTTCACTCATTCATTTCATTGGCCATTTCTCCACCTGACTTCAAGGTAATACTCAAGTACACCAAACACTCTCCCAGGGTTACCAGCATCCCGACCTAGTCCTTTACTGGCTCAGGTTGGCCAATAACAAAGGGCAAGGGCCCACTTCAGCCAGTAAGTATGGCTTACAATCATGCACAAGTAATTCGGATAGGATAACATTATTTAGGGTGAGTGTGATAAAGTACACACTTGTCCGTTCCACATAATTGGCAAATTGTTACATAAACAAATAGGCAAGTAGCATGTGGGCAGTAAGTAAACAAGTAAATAATTAAACAAGACGGATCCCTCACCTTTAGTCGTTTATGTCCAGTCTGTTGGTCCAGGCGGGTTCCCTATCTCCTGATTGGGTCCTGTGAGTAAGCAGGTATTAGTCACCAATTTTAGCTAACTTTCCTATTTAAAACTAATAAGCAAACAATGTAATTTTGGTCCGGATTACAAGTCGGGACACGGTTCAGAGTTTGGGTCGAGGTCGGGACAGTATAGGTCGAGGGGTAACAGTGTTACTGTGGTTTCAACCCTTGTCAGCATGTTTCGTGTGTGATTGGTCGGCAGGTTTTGTGTGCGATCGGCAAGGGTTGGCACTGGTTGGCAAGTTTTGGGTGTAAACGGCAACGGTTGGTCACAGTCAGGTCTAGTAGGTGCGGGTCGGCACCAGTCGGTGCGAGCCGGTGTGTATCGGCACCAGTCGGTATCATTGGGTGTGGGTCGGCACTGGTCGGTATCTGCGGACGCGAGTCGTAGGATCCGGCAACAGTTGGCCTTGTCTTATGTAGTTTGGGCATGACTAGTAGCGGCCGGTATAAGTCGGCACCAGTCGATGCTAATCGGTGCGTGTTAAGGACGTTGAGCAATGGTTGGCGTTTCGGGGTAGAGCAGAAATGTTCAGTGCCCTACGATCGGGCACGGTCGAGGCCCAGTGTGTCTATGACTTGGCCATTTTGGATTTGTCACGAGTCCGTTTTATATTTAATGGGTAAGGTCAGGTGTCTACGGGTTGTTGGGGTCTTGAGGTGAACGGATGGTTAACGGGTGGCCAATGATAGTGCTAAGTGGAACGAGGGTCAGCCAGTGAATGTCATGGATAAGTAGCAGAGACGGTCGGGTGCTGGGCGTGAATGGTGCTGTGGCTGGGCAAGGGTTGTGGTTAAGGCTAATAGATGACTAGGACTAGCGTCGGGTGGTCGATTAAGGCACGGGTCAATTGGGTTAACGGCTAGTAAGGCCACTAGCTGCTGGTGTTGTACCGTAGCAATGGTTGCCTAGTCAAGTGTTGGTGCCGGGCTGTACCGGCACCAGTTGGGTGATTGTTCCACGGGTTAGGCACGAAAACTGCCGGTTTCATGGCCACGCACGGGTCAAGTGCCGAGGTTGTCGACACGTTAAGGCACGTCTAATAGGTTACCATTCTAATTGATGTGTTTGGTCAGTGTATACGAGTATGGTTTGCCATCTAACCTCCCCGGGTACAAGTTGTGTCTACAGACCTGGATAGTAGTCGGGCAGT
This sequence comes from Gardenia jasminoides, assembly GCA_013103745.1. NCBI lineage: Eukaryota > Viridiplantae > Streptophyta > Magnoliopsida > Gentianales > Rubiaceae > Gardenia > Gardenia jasminoides. The sequence goes on from CM023096.1 coordinate 15,174,541, forward strand.
CGGTTGCCGATGGGGTTGGCACTAGGGTTGGCTTTAGTTAACAAGTTAGGGCACGAGGGCCGGTCATTCCGTCGACAGGTTAGGGCACCAGGGTTTATCGTCTGCTAATGACCTAGGCAAGTTGGCTAGGGGCCGGTGTACTAGTGTTAGGTCTTCCATTAACAATTCGATAGGTTAGGGCTAGGCATTCCACTAGCGGGTCGGCACGATGGCTCAACAGTCCCGCTAACGGATCGCACAAGGCTTGGTAGTCCCGCTAGCGGATCGCATGACGACTCGTCATTTCTACTAACGGTTAGGCGCGTCGGCCCAGCACTTTCGTTAACTGACGACACATGGGATAGGCATATCTGTTAACGGATCGCACCCCATGGCAGCCAATCCGCTAACGAACGGGCACACGGGCAGCAATGGAGGCGTGCTGGCGTGGCAAATCTATTAACGAATTGCATTACAGCTCGCCCATCCGTCGCAGATTTTTTAACAGGCCATATCTCAGAATCTACTCATGTATTTTTGGTCCATTTTATACCGTTGGAAACAAAATTTAGAGCACTACATTTTCTCAGAAGATATCATTTTCAAATTCAGGTTACAACAGGTTCGAATTTCGGCTCAAACATACAGTAAGAACAAGTGTCAAGTTTAACAGTTTCAGAAAAACAATCAATTTCATGGGGCTGCTGCGGACTGTAGGAGCAGAATCTGGAGGCATGTGATATACCAATGGAAGTCTCTATGAATCTAGTTTCCGACACCACCAACAACACTCAAATCCAATGTTCCTATAATGAGATATGGCTGTTTTCCCAAGACTGGTTCTATGAAACCGTGACTACCCGAAATGAGGTTTTTGTCATGCACATGGCGTCTACTTGCTCTATGGTTATCATTTTCACATTAAATTCACAGCCAACGTCCCACACATATTGCTCAGCATATAAAACAAGTTTATGATCATAATTCCAGCAAGAATCAATCAAAATAAAGCATACAAGACATGCTATCAAAGCTGGAAATCTCTCAAGCATGTTCACTTCATGTAGGATAGATTTTCAGCATATAACCATGAATCTCCTTGACCTATTAAATGAATTTTTGAACCATATTTCAAGTAAAATTTCAGCTTCAAGTTACCTCAAACAAGTGCTGCAAATAAGCTGGAAAAATGGAGCAAGAAACCATGTAAAGGCCAAGCAAATCCCAAGCAAGAATCGGCCAAGCTTCAAGCCCTTTGCTACTCTTGATTGTGGCTAGTTTTATGCTAGGTGTTTTGAAGTTTTTGTAGGCTGTTCCTCCTCAGCAATTTCGTCCAAACTAAGAGGGTTTCAAATGGTGCAAGGTGCTGAAGTTCCATCAATTTATAAGGGCTACAAGCTTAAGCATGACAAGGCTTGTTGGACACTTCGATTGCCTAGATTCATGACAAGTGTTCCTTCTTGCTTTGTCATGCTTTTTGGAGGACAAATCAAAACAATTTCAAGGATCCTTTTGGCTGCAATTTCGTCCAAGCAAAGGGAGGACAAGACCAGATTTTTGTTTGGCTTTTGCCATTTTTAGCAAAGGGCTCAATTGCAAACCCTAATTTAATCGGGTCCTTGAAGTTTAAGTGCGTTCATGCTTTGCCCCAAACGTGTTTTCTAGCACTTTTTGCAAGATGTTTGGTAATCTTTTTAGTACCATAAGTAGGTGCACACGTGCTTGAAATCTTGGCAAAAATTCACATTTTCAAGTAAGAACTCAATACGATTAAAACAAGGCAAAACGGTCGTTTATTCATATGAAACGTACAAGTACATTTGACCTGTGAGACATGGACTACACCGGTGCTCACAGCGGCACTTTAACAAAGCTTATTAGAAAGTGAGATTAGATAGGGTGATGGAATTCTATAGGCCTACAGGGTTGTACAAAGTTGTGATAGGCCAACATATGGATGGCAAAGGGGATAATACACAGGTGGTCAAGTATTTCAAAAATATTTGCTCATGCGAGAAGTGGTAGATATATAGGCTTGTTTACTCTCACATTTTGGCAGTGTCTGGGCACAGGGGGGATAATCCGAACAGGCATGTAGATCTGTAGTTCATAAAGAGAAGGTGGCTCCTGTGGTATTCTGAAAAGTTTAACTGCCACACCCCAAATTCAAGTCCCTGGACTAGATTTGTAACATGGCACACCATATCTGTGAGACCTTATTCCCACAAATACAAGGCAACGTGATCATAATTTATTAAAATTCACTAAAATTTAAAACATACAAATGCTAGAGAAATACATACTATATTTAAAGTAATATAATAGCTAAATCCTTACTCTATATTGCCAATATAAAACGTCTATCTATCTACCTTTCTATAATCTTGTATTCGTACTCAAATTCGCTTTTGTGATCTACAAGAAAAAGTAATAGAAATATGGGTTAAATGACATGTGCCAAGTAGATCATACTTACTCCGGACGGATCATTTAGATACATATATATTATAATTTTACAATTTCTGTCATACAATACCACATCCACATAGTAAGATAAGAACATTTAGCAACCTTTCAAATATTATATACATGTATTTTATAAGTTGAGTGGCATGCATATAAGCAACTTCTATCTAGCGTGGCATTTAGTCTTGTAGGTTCTAGAGCGACCCCTCCTCAAACATGGCATGAAAACACACAGCATGATATGAACATATTCTTTGAATATACTTTCAAATCATATACATGGCAATCATGTCATCTTATTTCATAAAACACAACTTTTAACAAGTACACGCAAAGTCTGACTTCTGAGTATTCAGTCTAGAAATTAAACCCTTTCTAGAAGGGTGACCAAGAGGTTTTGTGTTATCCCTTGACCACATGACGTAACATAACATGAGTCAATTTTCCGGACTTTATACTGGCTACCATGACTGCCAATCGTCTGAACTTTATACCGGCTACCATGAACATATATATCAGGATTGTAGTCTCTACCATCCACTGCATGACTATTTAGAACTCGTTTCACACATCACATGTGCCTTCTTTTATAAAAATATACCACTCATTTTATAACAAATAGGATAGTAAAAATTTTGAAAAGGCATACATGATCCATTTTTCATATATTAAAATAAAGCATTTACTTACAAAAATTATATTTAAAATTTTTTAAAATACAAAGGGGGAAGAACCACCTATCTCAAATTGTTGATTTGAAACTGTTCTTAACACATTCTTAACTTGCATTAGACGTATAATCAATAACACGTATACATTAATTAATTTACTTATCTTATTTTTCATGAAATCAATCCTACCTTAAGCAACCCTAGAAAGTATGTTTAGATATTCACTAAAGTGTACCTGAATATTTTTCAAAGATAAAAGATTTATCTTTTTGAAAAGTTTCCTAATTTAAAAGGTTTATTAATATAGAATGTTTCACTTTTTAGAGAATTTCCATATTTAAAGATTTCTCTTTTTATCAAAAGGAGGTATAATTTGGTTACATATGAATATATGTTATTTATTTCCTTATTCATTCATTTATCCATTTCTTTATTTTGTCTATTTATTTATATTTATTTATTTATTTAAGTATATAGCTTATTCATATACGTATGTATTTAACATATTTGCCCACTAGTTTATAATAGGTATTTAACCTATTTATTTATTTAATATTTAAAAGTATTTCTTATTTGTTTATCTACTTATTTAACTTATTTACAAATATTTACTTATTTGTTTATTCAATATTCATTAGTATAACTTATTTACTCGATTACTTATTTAAACATTTATCATCCATTTATCTAAGTATTTATTATTCATGAGTATAATATTTATTTGTTTATTAAATGTTTCTTATCTATTTAGAAATGGCCATGTTAGTGTATAGTCAATTTAAAATTGAGTTGTGGATTTATATTGTGTACTTTTATATAATATGTCTCTTACTCAATTATCTTTGTGAAAACTTTGGACCTTACTAACTAACCTTACCTTAAACAATTACTCATAAAGTTCTTCTTATTACTATTTATCATTATTATTTTATTTTATCATTATTTTAATAATTGAATTAGTCAATTATTACTATTACTATTATTGTTACTATCAACTAATTTTCTTAATTATCTTAGACTTGTATTTATTATTATTACCTTTACTTGATAATAATATTTAATAAATAATGCTTGGACGTCTACTAACATTTCTTGGACTTAATTATTAAACATAAATCTTAATAATTAATTTTATGATTCATAACTACATTTGGTTAGGATTAATAGTTTAATAATAATCATCATCCGCACTATTGTCCTAGACTCAATTATGGATTTATTTGTTTGGTAGCTTAATAGGCCAATAAGAATTCTTGGCCCATTCTTTTTTTTTTCTTCCTTGTTTTAATTATGTTGTAAACCTATGACTAATTCAATATATATTCAGCCCAAATGATTTGTGTGATTATATCTTAATCTTTGCCCATAATAATTTAGTTGTTTGTCCAAATATTTTAACTGCATAACCCAACTATCAATCCAATTAGTATTTTGTGTCCTGACCCAACCCATAGGAAAAATGGATTGATCCGACCTATTTCAATTAACCTTACCACCTACATCTAACCAACCCATTTCCTAAATGGTCATCTTCTTCTCCAACATAATTTTCTCAAATCAAAACCCTAATTCTTTCCAAGTCCTACATCAAAATCCCTAATGTCTAAATTCCACACGATCATCCCTGTAGATCCCGAGATACAACCAAAGGGGAGTGAATTATATTGTTTAACAAGACAATCAAATATAGCAAGAATTCACCCAATAAAATAAGTACAAACTATTTATCAAGTATGCACAAAAGTACGTCAATTTAAGCACAATACAGATATCACAATTGACCAATAAAGAAAAGAGATATAGAAAGAATCGCAAACCAAATTTCCAAGTTGTACCAAACTTGAATAAACTCCATTAGTAGCTTCTTCAATTGAAGGTGAAACTTGTGACAGCCCCACTTCTCCCTAGGGCGAACCCTAAGGTGTCCGTGGGCCGCCTGCCTAACTCTCGCCAGGCCTCACTCATATAAAGATCATTAACGTACCAAAGTAAAACTACTCTCAAATCGAATCCATTAGATACATTACAAATACATAACTCCAATCTTACAATCTCATAACTTTCAGATTACGAACCCAAAATACACAAGATACTTTTCCCATATGTACGGGTTCCTCAATACAAAAGCCCTCACTCCAAACATTCAAATCTCTTAAACACAGATACAAAAGTAAACCTCAATACTAAGGGTTGGCACCATCACTTGTGTTCTCATTACCTGCTAAGGAAAACAAATGGAAAAGAATAAGCTACAAGCCCAGTGAGTTCCAAAAACATGCAATTCACTTAGCACTCATGAAATTTCACTTCAAAATTCGTAATCGAAATAAATCAGATAAGTAAACATTAAACAGCACAATGGTAGGATACGGGTAGCCCTCAGGGGCTAAGATCCACGAAACTTGATCACGATCCGAGTAGTTGACACTCTGTCAACTTTCACAATTAAAACCATGTAGACCTTCACTTACCCCTTACTCCTCCAAAACCCCCACCGGGCCCGACTCCAAACACTTAACACTTTATATCACTGCACGTCACTTCACTTCACTTCACTTAGTTTGTGTACTCTCCAGTATTAGGACGAGTCCTTATGCCAAGTCCAGAGTACATTTCATTTCACTTAAAGAACCCTATGGCTCGACCTTTCTTCTCGGCCTAGGCCTAACCTCCGACTAGAGTTGAAAGTCTTACCTATAGGTATCAGGATATCCCGACATTTCACATACACATCTAAGTCATTACACAACACTTTTACAATCAATCACTGCACTACATTCTCACAATAAATCATTACACTACACTTTCACAATAAATCATTTCAAAACACTTTCACGATTATTTTCACTCAAATGAGGGTAAGTGCAATAAAGTACACACTACCCCATCGGAGGGTTCGAAAACTATGTTTCATTTCAAAATCACTTCACTAAATACAAATTGCAATCATTTCACATAAACACATAACAAGCATGGAAACTCACCGAAATAGTAAGTTTCAGCTTCCAAGTTAGGGTCGATTTCACCTCCTTCCACAACCCCTAAAAAAATAAATAAAAACAATAGTTGAGTGTCACTTTTCACTCGTTCACTAAAACAAATCACTTTCACTTCTTAGCTTCAATCAATATTTTTCCCCAAAATTTTCCTCAAGTTAAAAAACATTCATTTCACACTATAAAATATCTTAGTCGGATCTTTTACAATCACTATATCATTACAAATGTAACACTCCATCAATGTACTCCCAAACCATCACTTTTCAAATCCTTTTTATTGCGAAATTTATGCGAGGTCTCTTACCTCAAAATCACTCTTTCCACAATTACTCAACACTTGCTCTTAATCAAAGCTTTAGCACAAGTTTAAACAATTCTCATCAAGTCTTTACATTCAAAATTCATAGAAATTAACCACAATATTGTAAAACCCTCGAATTTGTCTAAACAACACTTTTATCCAAATGTTTAAGAAAACTTCATTCTTTGTCATTTAAAATTCATGACTTCACTCTTATTCAAACATACACTCACAATAAATGTAACACATATATACTTAGGCACAATCACTACAAGAAACATCATAAAGTTTCGAAATCACACTTCATTATTGCGAGGTAAGGGTTCGGCCATCACACCTATTTTCTTTTGAAATTTTATACAACACAACTAATTTCTAACCACAATATAAACTTATTTCACAAAATTCAAACACATCCACAATCAGGTCCTCAAGCCTGCTACCTAAAATTCACCTCAAGTCCGCTACCGAGGTTGGGATTTCAAGAGCCCAACTTCATCATTTTAAATATAAACATTTCTAGCAAAAATACACCGTAGATCTATCTTATTGTACATTAATAAAGCCAGATCTAAAAAGTTCAAGTCTTATACCTTCAGATCTGAGTAGATCTGACAAGATCACCCAAGATCTTATGAGCACTTTACAAGAAGGACACTCCAAGCTTGATTTCTCCACAAAGTTCCAACCTTAGCTCGAGATTTTCTTGTTTTGACGGTGATTCCCCCAAAAAAAAAACTCAAGAACAAGCACAAAACACTCCCACAAGCTTTCTGTCCCTTCTTTTTCTCTCTTCTCAAGTTCGAATCTTCCCCCTCTTCCTCTCACTCTCACATGGCTGCCAAGAATGAAGAGGGACAAGCCAAAATCCTCCACTAAAGTCTCACAACTACAAGATGATGGATGAAGAAGAAATTGGAAGAACAAGTAGCAAACTTCCTCTCTTTTCTCCTTCAAATTTTAGACCAAGCCCTCTCTCTCCTTCCCTCTCTCATGGCTGCTCCAATGAAGGAGGCAAGTGTCTTCAATAGTGGCTTGAAGCTTCAAGAAAGGAAGGAAGAAGAAATGGAAGAACAAAGCAAATTTTCTCTCTCTCTCTCTCTTCTCCTAGCTCTCGGCCTCCCTCTCTCTCTTCAAGCAAAAGTGTGGCTGAAAATGGGAAGCCCAAAGCAAGAAGATTGACTTTAAGGGAGAAAAGGTTACTTTTCCCTGTTTTAAGGAAAAGTGGTCTTTTGACCACTTTATGTCGCGTTGAGCGCGACACTCTAACTCACACTATTTTAATTTATTCCAACACTGTCTAACCTTAGATATATATCAGTAATATCACTACATATGCTCGTTTTCAACTTAAAATCACTATTCACGCTTCGGGACAAAATTTGACGCTTAATTTGGCCGAACACACACACCAGCAAATAATTCTTGGAAAAAATTTACTAAATTAGAAAATATTCACTTTAAACATAAATTCACTCATTTTTCAATAAATAAATACAATGTAAACATTATTATGCAATTTTAAAATAAAAACTAAATTTTGAGGCCCTCACAAAACTAACCAACTTGTACAAGTGAAAGTTCACCCCTTCCTCACCCTAAAAGCCTTTAGTTGAGCCAAGGAGTTTTACAACTATCCTAATTAACCATCAACAAGCTACAATTGAAAGCTCACTCAACCAATTAAGAATTACTATTACAACTGAGGCAACTTTCACCAAGGTTTTACTCCTCCTATTGAGTAACCTCACAAACCCCACTTTTTCCACACCTATACAACAAACAAAGAATATTTCTACCCAAATATTTTACTTGTAAGCTTGTATTTCATGTAGGCAAAAGTCTCTTATCTTCTTGAACTTGTAGGTATTTATAGAGTGTAAGAATTGGCCTCAAGAAACTCTCCAACGGTAAAAAATATGGCTGTTAGAAAAATAGCCGTTGGAGTATCGGATGTCCGGTACGTTCTTCTCAACGCTTACCAGACAGCCGAAGGATTTTCTGCGTCTGATGGATTTTCTGTGTCCAAACCTGGTCAGAGAGTTTGGATTTCCTCTTTAATTTGATCGAACGTCCGGTACTTCAGTTTGAGCGTCTGATAGTAGTTTTTTTGAGAGTTCTCAATCTTTATCGGACATCCGGTGCTAGCTTGCAAGCGTCCGACAGAGTTGAGTTTCTTTTGCTCTTTTTGATTAAATCTTTCGTTGTCTCCATTTGCACCTAAGGATCTGAGCTGACATTTTTCTCAATTGAAAAACATTAGATTGAATTATCCAATTATTTTGTAAACATCAAAAACTGAGATCAAGATTGACAATCTTCCCCTTTTTGATGATGACAAAACAATGGATGCCATATTGATAATTTGAGTATAAACATACGCATCTCCCCCTTTCACAAACCACCAATAATCAAAAGCAGTGGATGCAAACAAAAATCGAACATAGCTCCCCCTTACTTGGTAACGTTTGAACCAACCATACGAATCAAGCATTCAAACCATTCAACCCATTCAAACCAATCATAACTCCCCCTCACTTAGTCATCCAAACCATTCAACAATTCAACCACATTTAAACTTCAAACTAACCAATTTCTCCACCTTTTTGTCATCACAAAAAAAATGAAAGGAGCAATAGTAGTTTGAATACCAATATCAAAAATGCCAATATCCAACATATCGAAATCAATATCCAACAAATACCAATATCACAATACAAATATATCAATATCACAATATCGAAATCAAGGGAACAAATACCAATACCAAACATTTAACAATTCCAACATTTAACATTTAACAAACACCAATATCCAACATTTAATAATTCCAACATTAATATGAACAAAACACCAAAGTATCAAAGTACTTAATGAATTATAACCCAAGTTTTTTTTTTTACTAAGAGAACATTATGAATGAGAGTTAGTACAACATGATCTAATAATCCACATGGATTTCATGCCTTTTTTAATATTTTTCTTCACATAGGAATCATTTTGCATATGTCCAAATTGGCAATAAAAAATGCATAATAGTAGAATCATTCACAAAAGTAGGTTTAATAAATTTAGTTCCTCTTTTTCTAGAAATAATAAAATCATTTTGGCCATGTAAAATATGTTTTTCTTTTCTTTGTAAAATATTTTGTTTCTCCTTTTGGAGAGAAGCATTCAAATCATTAATTCTTTTCTTCAAAAAATTTTGTTCCTCTAACATTTTTTCATAAACCTTTGTTTTATTTTCAACTTCTTTTTCAAATCATTTTTGCAATCAAAATCAATTTTGTACTTTTTCAAATCATCATTTTCTTTTCTCAAATTCTTATTTTCTTGAAAAAGTCTAGAATTTTCTTCTAATAAATCATTTATTTTTATTTTCAAATCTTTGTTTCCGGCATAAGATTTTTTCAAATTTTTATGCATTTTGATCATAAGAACTTGCATATCATCATTATCATCATCTTCATCACTAAGAGAGTGATTAGAGTTTACCTCATTATCTCCAAAGGCCATAAGTGCCATTTGAGTCGATTTTTCTTCTTCTTCTTCCATTTCTTTATCCAAATTGCATTCATCCCAAGTAATTTTGAAATTTGTGAATTTTTGTCTTCTATCATTACTTGCTCTTCCTCCTCTAGAACTCCTTTTATTTAAAAGTTTCTTCAATGTCCTTACCATGTCATTTACCTCCGCATCTTCATCATCATCTTGTGAGGCCTTGAATGCTGTGTCTTTCTTGATCATTGCTTCCTCAACATCTTGTGTTTTTAACTTCAACTCATAAGAGGTTAGAGAATTCACAGGAGATTCGATAGACATAAAATTTAAATCTTTTGCCTCTTCTATAGCGGTGACTTTATGTTCCCATTCTTTTGGCAAGGCATTCAAGATTTTTCTATTTTTCTCACCCAAAGTATATACCTCATCAAACAATCCAAGATCTTTAGTAATAACATTGAATCTACAAAACATTTTATCAACTTTCTCATGATGATGCATTTTGAAATATTCATATTGGGCAACAAGCATAGATTTTCTTTGTTCTCTAACATTGTCACTCTCTTCATACATATCTCTTAACTTATCCCATACCTCCGTGGCCGATTTGCACCCTTTTACTCTAGTAGATTCATTTGCATCTAGGGCATTGTACAATACATTTATGGTCTTGGCATTGAAAGAGAGATTGAATCTATGTTGTGCACTTAATTCACTTCTAGTTTTAATTCTATTGCTACTGGTTGTTTCATCTATAATTGTAGCTTTATAAGGTCTTTCACTAACAATAAACCACAACACTATATCTACAGATTGCAAAAATATTTCCATTCTATCCCTCCAACTAACATAAGATATACCATTGAACATGGGAGATCTAATGATTGATTGCCCCTCTGAAAAACAATGCATTATTGGTTGTCATCTTTACTCCTAAACGGATTGAGTTTAATCTCAAGGAGACCAAGCTCTAATACCAATTGTAGGTCTTGAAATGCAACCAAAGGGGGGTGAATTATATTGTTTAACAAGACAATCAAATATAGTAAGAATTCACCCAACAAAATAAGTACAAACTATTTCTCAAGTATGCACAAAAGTATGTCAATTTAAGCACAATACAGATATAAAAATTGAGCAATAAAGAAAAGAGATATAGAAAGAATTGCAAACCAAATTTTCAAGTTGCACCAAATTTGGATAAACTCCACTAGTAGCTTCTTCAATTGAAGGTGAAACTAACCAATTTGTACAAGTGAAGGTTCACTCCTTCCTCACCCTAAAAGCCTTTAGTTGAGTCAAGAAATTTTACAACTATCCTAATTAACCCTCAACAAGTTACAATTGAAAACTCACTCAACCAATTAAGAACTACTATTACAAGTGAGGGAACCTTCACCAAGGTTTTACTCCTCCTATTGAGTAATTTCACAAAACCCACTTTTCCCACACCTGTACAACAAACAAAGAATATTTCTACCCAAATATTTCACTTGTAAGATTGTATTTCATGTAGGCAAAAGTCTCTTATCTTCTTGAACTTGTGGGTATTTATAGATTGTGACAAATGGTCTCAAGAATCTCTCCAACGGCCAAAAATATTACTGTTAGAAAAATAGCGATTGGAATATCAGACCCGATAGAGTATCGGACGTCCGGTATGATTTTCTCAATGCTTATCGGACGGTCGATCGATTTTCTGCATCCGATGGAGTCTGCGTCCGAACCTGGTCAGAGAGTTTGGGTTTCCTTTTTAATTCGATCGAACGTCCGGTGATGATGATATGCGTCCGATAGGCGTGTCCGATACTTTCTCTGTCTATCAGACGTCCGGTACTTCAGTTTGTGTGTCCGATGTAGTTCTTCTTAGAGTTCTCAATCTTTATCGGACGTCCGGTACTAGTTTACATGCGTCCGACAGAGTTAAGTTTCTTTTGCTCTTTTTGATTGAATCTTTCGTTGTCTCCATTTGTACCTAAGGATCTGAGCTGACATTTTTCTCAATTGAAAAACATTATATTGAATTATCCAATTGTTTCGTAAACATAAAAAATTAAGATCAAGATTGACAATCTCCCCCTTTTTGATGATGACAAAACAATGGATGCCATATTGATAATTTGAGTATAAACATACGCATCTCCCCCTTTCACAAACCACCAATAATCAAAAGCAGTGGATGCAAACAAAAATTGAACATAACTCCCCCTTACTTGGTAACGTTTGAACCAACCATACGAATCAAGCATTCAAACCATTCAACCCATTCAAACCAACCATAACTCCCCCTCACTTAGTCATCCAAACCATTCAACAATTCAACCACATTTAATAACTCCCCCTTACTTGGTAACGTCCGAACCAACCATATGAATCAAGCATTCAAATCAACGATAACTCCCTCTCACTTAGTCATCCAAACCAATCAACAATTCAACCACATTTAAACTTGAAACCAACCAATTTCTCCCCATATTTGTCATCACAAAAAAAATGAAAGGAGCAATATTAGTTTGAATACCAATATCCAAAATGCCAATATCCAACATATCGAAATCAATATCCAACAAATACCAATATCACAAAACCAGTATCATCAATATCACAATACCATTATCACAATACAAATATATCAATATCACAATACCGAAATCAAGGGAACAAATACCAATACCTAACATTTAACAATTCCAACATTTAACATTTAACAAACACCAATATCCAACATTTAATAATTCCAACATTAATATGAACAAAACACCAAAGTAGAAAAGTACTTAATGAATTACAACCCAAGGTTTTTTTTTTACTAAGAGAATGTTATGAATGAGAGTTAGTACAACATGATCTAATAATCCACATGGATTTCATGCCTTTTTAAATATTTTTCTTCACATAGCAATCATTTTGCATATGTCTAAATTGGTAACAAAAAATGGCATATAATACTAGAATCATTTACAAAAATAGATTTAATAAATTTAGTTCCTCTTTTTCTAGAAATAATAAAATCATTTTGGCCATGTAAAATATATTTTTCTTTTCTTTGGAAAATATTTTGTTTCTCCTTCTGGAGAGAAGCATTCAAATCATTAATTCTTTTCTTTAAAAGATTTTGTTCCTCTAACATTTTTTCATAAAACTTTGTTTTATTTTCCAACTTCTTTTTCAAATCATTTTTGCAATCAAAATCAATTTTGTTGCTTTTTCAAATCATCATTTTCTTTTCTCAAATTTTTATTTTCTTGAAAAAGTCTAGAATTTTCTTCCAATAAAGCATTTATTTTTATTTTCAAATATTTGTTTTTGGCATAAGATTCTTTCAAATTTTTATGTATTTTAATTATAAGAACTTGCATATCATCACTATCATCATCATCATCTTCATCACTAAGAGAGTTATTTGAGTTTATCTCATCGTCTTCAAAGGCCGTAAGTGCCATTTGAATCGATTCTTCTTCTTCTTCCGTTTTTTCATCCAAATTGCATTCATCCCAAGTAATTTTGAAATTCTTGAATTTTTGTCTTCTATCATTACTTGCTCTTCCTCCTCTAGAACTCCTTTTATTTAGAAGTTTCTTCAATGTCCTTACCATATCATTTAGCTCCACATCTTCATCATCATCTTGTGAGGCCTTGAATGCTGTGCCTTCTTGATCATTGCTTCCTCAACATCTTTTGTTTTTAACTTCAACTCATAAGAGGTTAGCGAATTCATAGGAGATTTGATAGATATAGAATTTAAATCTTTTGCCTCTTCTATAGCGGTGACTTTATTTTTCCATTCTTTTGGCAAGGCATTCAAGATTTTACTATTTTTCTCAACCAAAGTGTATACCTTGTCAAGCAATTCAAGATCTTTAGCAATATCATTGAATCTACAAAACATTTTATCAACATTCTCGTGAGGATGCATTTTGAAAGATTCATATTGGGCAACAAGCATAGATTTTCTTTGTTCTCTAACATTGTCACTCCCTTCATACATAACTCTTAACTTATCCCATACCTCCTTGGCCAATTTGCAGCCTTTTACCCTAGTAGATTCATTTGTATCTAGGGTATTGTATAATACATTCATGGCCTTGGCATTCAAAGAGAGATTGAATCTATATTGAGCACTTAATTCACTTCTAGTTTTAATTCTATTTCTACCGGTTGTTTCATCTATAATTGTAGCCTCATAAGGTCCTTCACTAACAATAAACCACAACTTTATATCTATAGATTGCAAAAATGTTTTCATTCTATCCTTCCAACTAAAAAAATATACACCATTGAACATGGGAGGTCTAATGATGGATTGCTCCTCTAAAAAAATGCATTATTGGTTGCCATCTTTACTCCTAAACCGATTGAACTTAATCTCAAGGAGACCAAGCTCTGATACCAATTGTAGGTCCCGAAATGCAACCAAAGGGGGGTGAATTATATTGTTTAACAAGACAAAAAAATATAGCAAGAATTCACCCAACAAAATAAGTACAAACTATTTCTCAAGTATGCACAAATGTATGTCAATTTAAGCGCAATACAGATATAACAATTGAGTAATAAAGAAAAGAGATATAGAAAGAATTGCAAACCAAATTTCCAAGTGGCATCAAACTTGGATAAACACCACTAGTAGCTTCTTCAATTGAAGGTGAAACTAACCAACTTGTACAAGTGAAGGTTCACTTCTTCCTCAACCTAAAAGCCTTTAGTTAAGACAAGGAGTTTTACAACTTCCTAGTTAATCATCAACAAGTTACAATTGAAAACTCACTCAACTAATTAAGAATTACTATTACAAGTGAGGCAACCTTTACCAAGGTTTTATTCCTCCTATTGAGTAACCTCACAAACCCCACTTTTCCCACACCTATACAACAAACAAAGAATATTTCTACCCAAATATTTCACTTGTAAGCTTGTATTTCATGTAGGCAAAAGTCTCTTACCTTCTTGGACTTGTGGGTCTTTATAGAGTGTGATAAATGGCCTCAGGAAGCTCTCTAACGGTCAAAAATATGGCTGTTAGAAAAATAGCCGTTGGAGTATTGGACGTCCGGTACATTCTTCTCAACACTTATTGGATCGTCGATGGATTTTCTGCGTCCGATGGAGTCTGCGCCCAAACCTGGTCAGAGAGTTTGGATTTCCTCTTTAATTTGATCGGATGTCCGGTGATGATGATATGCGTCCGATAGGAGTGTCCGATACTTCCCCTGTCTATCGGATGTCTGGTACTTCAGTTTGAGCTTCTGATAGTAGTTCTTCTAAGAGTTCTCAATCTTTATCGGACATCCGGTACTAGCTTTCAAGCGTCCGACAGAGTTGAGTTTCTTTTACTCTTTTTGATTGAATCTTTCGTTGTCTCCATTTGCACCTAAGGATCTGAGCTGACATTTTTCTCAATTGAAAAACATTAGATTGAATTATCCAATTGTTTTGTAAACATCAAAAACTGAGATCAAGATTGACAATCCCCACCATCTTCCTTACTGTCTTCTTCTTCGCTGCCCGTGGTTAAAGCCACCAACCATCTTCATTTGATCAGCAGCAGCGGTGGCTGCTCTCTACTATAGCTGCAATGCTATTGCCTTCCTACAACAGCCGTGGCTTCCTTCAATTGGTCGGCCAAAGACCGGCCTTTTCCCTTGAAGCAAATCACTGGCAAAAGCCAACAATTTGGATATGGAAGAAGGTCAACCGACCTTCTTTCCTTCTTCTCCAAGTGCTGGAGCTTCAAGCTTCAGTGTCTCTTTTTTTTTTTTTTTTAACTCTCCTCAGCAGATCTCATTTCCTAGAATTTCACCTCCTTAGTTCAATAATTTCTGCAATTGTATGCTACGTAAAACCACAAAAATTCCTATGCAACTTCAAAAAACCTAAGCCTATCTTACACTTATATATAAATAGATATATATAATAACCAGACATGAATTTCGTTTCTAAAGATTAAATACTAACCACATAAACATGTATAAATAAGAGTCAATAAATTCTATAATTAATCAAACTCAATAACGTAAGAGTTCTCTATGTGTAGAAACTTACTTGATAAAATTGTGATGCAAAAATTCTCTTGAGAGCTGCCTTTTGTGTTTAATTGTCTAAAGAGGTTTTTTGAAGTTTATAATCTATAAAATGTAGAGAATAAAGAAAACTACATTGTTTTGGTTAGGAAAGAGGTTATGTTATTTCTAATCTAAGAAGAGATAGTTATCTAGAAGTGGTTTATCTGAATCCCTAAAAATTTGATAGTTTAACCACCTATTTAGCAGATAGTATTCAGTTAGGATTAGGTTAGTGGGTAATTATCAGAAAAAGTAAATCCCTTTTCTTTTCTAATAATTTAATTACAAGATAATTATATCCTATAGCATGTGAAAAATTACAAGGTTTTATATTCTACCCCCCATAAACAAAGTTGCGTCCTTGAAACTCTCTCTTTTTTGTGTTTCTAAAGTAAAATGTTTAATTATTTTGAAAAGAAAAATCTCCAAATTACTTCAAGTTTCAAATTGAAAATATATAAGTTGTAAAATAGTGTTTCATTTCTTATTATTATTATTAACAAAACAATGCTTGAAATAATATTTAATCAAAGACTAAAGTGACTAAAAGTGCACATTGCATTCTGTGTTTATTTCTTTAAATCAATAGAGAAACAAAAAAAAATGACTCATAAATTGTAAAAGAATATGCAAACTATTGCCTTCTAGAAATCTCAAGGAATCCACCAACTACCTATGTACAGTATTTCTAACTCAACTTAATTAATTCCTACTGACAATTGAGTCTTATTAGAACTATAATAAAGTTCTAGATGCTATGAATCACTGCGGGTCCTCTATGTCCCCAAAATCCTCGCTCTTCTCTTGTGCAGCCTCCTAGTTCGTGTCATTGCCTAAATCCCCCTCTACTTCCATGGCATTTCCATTTCAACTATTGTTTTCATCTTCAGTATTAGGCCAAAATGTATCCATATCCGAAACATTCTTAACGCCATCCTCAATAGCATGAAAATAGTTTCTTTTGCTTACATATTTAGTCCTCAATATCTGATAAGCGGTATCCTTCTCTGTAAAGGCCTCAAAATTTAATAAATTAGATATTATTATTATTATTATTGCCTTTAATAATTTGTTTGATTATTCTTTTATTTATTTTCTATTATTAATGTGATAATTTTGTTTTCGAAAAAAAAAATTTTCGAAATACTTGTTTGTTTATTTATTTATCTCTTTATTCCATTATCTCATGAAATTCGATTTTTTTTCCTCATTTACAACTTTTCATTTAATTTTAGCCCTATTTATCTGTTTATATCGTCTCGTAGCATTTATTAGCGGTAAAATGTTAAAAGCACATTTTTCAAGGTAAATTCGGGCTGTGAGTAGATTGGTGAAGATAAGTACGGTGATCACTGGTAGGTTAGAAGTGTAATTAAATGACTGGAATTGGGTTATTGAAGCTGATTAATTAGGGTTTTGAAAATTTTAGTTAAGATTTGGATTAACCTCCTTAAGTATAGAATTTTATCTAACCGTTAATTCTTTCCACTAAATTCCTACCAATCACTTAAAAATTACTTTTTCATCCCCTCTCCTAATCGAGATTTGCTCTTTAATTTCAAGCCAAATGAGGTAATTAATTTTCCCTTCAAGTAGTTAATTAAGTTTACTATTTCAAGTTGGACTTTTTGGGAATTAAAGGATAAGTATCAAGTCTTGTCTTTCTTTTTTCCATTTACTCCTCAAAATTCACTCAGAATCTCTTCATTTCTCACTCTCTCTCACCTGACTTCCTCTCTTCTTTTTCTCTTGTTTTTCCATCAAAATTTTCTCCATTTCTTTTCACTAAAAACTCCACCAATCTTCCATTAAGTTAAAGCTTAAATTGGGGCTTGAACAAGGAGTGAAGGAAGAAGTTGTGGTTGGCTCAAGTTTGCATTTGTCTTGGTGTCTTGCTAATCTTAAGGGAGGTAATGTTCTAATAACTTGCCCCTTGTCCATTTTCTTTAAACTCCAACCATGAAATTAGGGTTTGGATGGTTGATATGTCCCTAGCACCTTACTTGATGTTGATTAGGTAGTAGTTGGAAGTGTTAGCTTTATTACTTTTGTAATTTGATGATTATGGAAAATTGTGGGCTCTTGGATTCCCACTAAATATGTGTATTTGTTTGCTAGATGGTTAAATGGTGTTATATAAGTGCATTATGTTTGATGTTGGTTGTTAAAGTTGGAAGAAAACTTTAAGGAAAAAACCGGCTAGAGGAAGAAGAAATTGGGGGTGAATTTTCTGATTTTTGGGTCAAATTTCGTGGTTGTATTTTTGGCTAGGTTAAGGGCTGAATTTGATGTTTAAATGTTGAATGTTAAGCTGTTATTTTTCCCCACAAAAAGCCCTTCAAGAGTTGATGCAATTAGGGTTACTAATTTGGAAGAAAATCTGGAAAATTGAGGCACTATGCTGCCCGAATTTTATGAGACTGTTTTGTGACAATTTTGCTAAAAGATGTGACCATTTTTTATCATCATTAGGTTAAGAAAGACTAATACCAGCATAGGGTCGAAATTTAGGGCAAATGGTATTAGTATATGTTGATTATGAGAGAGTAGAAGAAAAGGAATTAAACTTCACTGGTTTGAAAAGTTTCGATGAGCGAACTTTGGGCACGTAGAAAACTGCCTTCCCATTCGAATTTTTTGTTGAATTTTGGTATGAACTTAGCCTATATATTTAAGTATTAGTGTACAAAATTTGGTGATTTTTGGCTAAGAATTAGCCACTCAAACGAAGCTGTGAATTATGCCCTGTCAAACTGAAACCCAGAAATTTCAGAAATTCGAACGCCCTCTGTTTGAACTATTATAATTTCATGCTCGGGTGTCGGAATTGAGTTCTGTCAGTGGCTGTTGAAACTCTTTATATAATAATATATTGTGTATGAATTTGAGAGGCTAACTAATTTTCTGTAATTTATGAATAATTTTCAAAGTAGCCTGGATGGCCAGCCTGATATGTCCTGTCTCAGTACTGTAGCTTTCTGTTGAACGAAAATCTGGGCAGTTTTTGCCCAGAATTTTAACTGGGTGCCTTCTACAAAGTTTTATAACTTTAAAGGAGGTTTCCAACGGCACCAAATTTGTGAAATTTTGATTTGTACAACTCAAGTTATGATTTTTCAAAGTTTTCAGCTCAAAATGGAAAGTTATCAAGTTTACTTTCTTTCGAAGAAAATTTGGCCAGTGAACTAGGGAAATTTATTTTCGTTCTCTTTTAATTATTTTAGGGTGAAGTGCTGATTTTGCATCTGATCAAAATTTGGATTCCGACCCCTATTTTGTCGGTGAGTTTTCAATGCCTGTTAAATGTTTTCGTTTAAATGCTTTGTGAATGTATGTGTATCATGACATGTTGCTTGATTTGACTGTGAAAATGGAAATTGATGAACCACTCACTTAAAGGAGAGTATACTTTATTGCCTTTTTGTAGAGTTGGTAATTTAAATATTTTGCATGTGTCAAATTCGGAGATGGAGAAGTGTTACCCCGCTACTCTTGGCCGCGTGCCTTGAGTGGCCTACTATTTACTGTTCACTGTTTAAATGTTTGGCGTGCGGGCCCGGAGGGGGAGTTTGGTGGTTGGAGTTTGGCGTGAAGAGTCGTCTACTTGGATTGAAAGTCGACGGAGTGTCGACTACTATAAATGCTCGAAAAAATGTGGAATTTGGCTCCTGAGAGCCCCCGTATCCTCAATGTGTGTGAATTTGATTTGTTTAAGTGTTTTATTTATTTACTTTTAATTTTACCGTTTTAAGTGCATGTGCTTGAATTTTGGAAACTCACGAGCTTTTTAGCTCACCCCCGTTCCCGTTTATTTTTCCTTAACAGGTGACGAGGATCCCGAGTCATAGATAGAGCTAGTGTATCGATCTTTTGACTTTTGACTCGAGTATATGGACATATCTTGTATATTTATGTTGGGTGATGAATGTTTTGAACTTATGGAAAACTTTGACTCGAGGGTTTTGAGTATTTCGAATGGATGAATGTAATTTTAGGTTTAATCGTCTTTTTACAGTTTTAATATTAATGTTATGGTGGTTGATAAAAATGCACGTTTAAGTTAGTCTTTATTTGAATGCTTGAGTCCTGGCGAGAGTTGGGCAGGCAGCCCGCTAACCCCTCTGGTTAGCCTTAGGGGGAGGTGGGGCTATCACATTCTCAATGATTTGTCTATTCCTCTCATCAGCTAGATGCTCCCAATAATTAGTCTTGGACATTGAACTTCCATCTCTATCCTTAGCTATTCTAATTAGGCACCAAGTCTAGCCTAATGGTAATTGTTGCAATAGTAATTTTTTATTATTTTATTATTTCATTTTATTTTCATAGGTATTAGTTGGTTTCCTATTTTGATTACGTGTTTTATGAGCTTTACTAGTTAAGATAGTTACCTTATTTTATACGTTTCCTATTCCTATTGTATCTTTACTAGGTATAGCTCTACAAATAAGGTTATTAATAGTATTGTAGTTCAGACTTCTCTCGACATTTTATAAAATCATAACACTTGATGTGTTTGCTATGTTTTGTCCCTATCCATCTAGGTATACCTGCAGTTTGAGATTCTGGTTTGAATCTTGGTTCTTTTGGGAGTTTGATCATGATTCAATCTTTGCTTCTCTACCATGAAGGGAGTTCATGAAACTCCTTCATCTTTCACGCTTTCACTACAGCATCGACAATTTCTGGCCCAATATTTCCCATTAATTTAGCAATTTGTGCAGCAACAACAGCTACACCCACCACCTTAATATCAATCACAGCAGCAACCACTTAGAAAGCTTCACAATAAAAAGAAGGGAAAGAGGCCTATGGAACAGGAATCATTGTGTATTGAGTCACCTTTTGAAAATTTTGATAAGGCCCTCAGTCTTGAAGATAGATCATACAAGTGATAAGGCAAAAAACAATACTCCAAGACACAAGCACTCCAAAAATGCCTCTAGCAATCTCACAAAGTTGGACATTGTCGCACTCCAAACTCCTGACCAAGAAGAATGATTTGGGAGTTCTGGAGGCTTATCACATTTGGATAGAAATTTATTGGCTAAGGAGATAGAAGAATGTCCCTTCCTTCAGGTTTCAACTGGAGAGCTACAACGCTACCACAGATCTAGAGGATCATGTGAGTAGCTAGCTCAAATAAGGTTACAAAATTCACCAAATGCCATAATGTGCAAAGTGTTTCCAATGACACTCATATGAAATGCTAGACTCTGGTTTTACAGTCTTCCCACTTGTTGTAAGGAACTTCAAAGAACCTGCATCAAAATTTGTCACATCCTTCATCTCTTGCAAATCGTTTGTTAATAACTCCACCCAACTCATGAATATAAAGCAAACACCTTGAGAGATTCTATTTGCATACCTTAAACACTTCACTAATTAAAGTATTCAGGTTGTCAATAGGGATGAAAAGACTAGAATGGTGACATTCGCTAATAGCCTGCAATCAGGAGAACTCTGCAAAGAATTTGCTAAAGGACCTCCAAGTAGTATGAAACAAATGCTTGATTGGGTGCACAAATTTGCAAAAAGGGAAGAAACTAATAGGCTCAAAAAAGAACTGGAGAGGTCTCATGATGATGTTGTGAGGACCCATACCATTTTTCATATTTTTGTTTAAATTATAAATTTAACATCGCCAAGGTGTTTATATGGTTGTTTACTTCTCAAAGTGTTTTGTTTTACCTATGTTGTCCTACAAGTCTAAAAAAAAACCCTAATTTGAAATTTAAACCCTAGTTTGCTTCGAAAACCCTAAATTTCGATAAAACCCTCATTTGGATGTGAAAAACCCTAGTTTGGTTTTGTTAAACCCTAGTTTTGAAAATGAATTTAAATTTTATGTCCAACTACGAGTTTGTCACCTCTTTGATTTTATGTGTGTAAATGCATGATTAAGAAGAGTGATTAAGATTCCTAGGTGATTTGTAGCCTAAGTTGAATTGAGCACCTATGGACTAATTTGATAGGAAAGAAAATTACTTAGGCAAGGGTGGAAGTTAACCTAAGTTGGTAGGTTTAATTAGCATGCTAATTTTGACCAACCCTTGACCAAACACTAAATATCTATTTGGAGTTATCTCTTAGCTATTTTATAGCACATAAGGGCCGGCCAAGTAAGGGAAAAAAGAAGAAGGAAAAACCGTGAGAAAAGAGAAGAAAAAGAAGAGAGAAAAGAGAGGAAAAAGGAAAAAAAACTTGGGGAAATTTTGCAAGTTCAACCATTCAATCTTGATTTGGAGTTAGGAAGTGAAGCTTGCACTTGGGAGCTTAGGGTTGCACCAAGAACATAAACTAGAAAGGTTTTCTTCTATCTTTACAAGCTGAAATTTTGATGAAGATTATGAAATTGTTGGATTTTGTGGTTCTTTTGGCTTGATTTATGCTTATCCTTAGCTTATGGGATGATTCTACGGATTGGATTGGTTGATTTCTATGTGTTTATGCCTAGCCATGAATATGAGTTAGGGTTAGGGTTTTTGATTTCAAACTTTAATGTTGGAAGTTAATGCTTGTGATTGTTGGTTAAGTAGCTTTGTTGGTTTAAGTTGTTGTGTGGGCTCTTGAATTCCCACTAGCAAGTTGGTTTAAGTTGTTGTGTGGGCTCTTGGATTCCTACTAGCATGTAAGATTGTTGCTTAGCTTGATAATGATGTATGGTGTGTGATCATATGGAAATTGTTGATTGAAATGGAAACATAAACCCCAAGGAGAAACCGGCTTGAGGAAGGAAATTTGGGGGTGAATTTTTCTGATTTTTGTTTAATTTCATGGCTGTGTTTTTGGCTATTTTAAGGGCTGAATTTGATGTTTAAATGTTGATTGTTAAGCTGTCATTTTTCCCCGCAAAAAGCCCTTCAAGAATTGTTGCGATTATGGTTGTCAAGTTGGAGGCAAAAACCTGGAAATTTGAGGATGCGTGCTGTCCGAAATTCTTGGACTGTTATGTGTGTGTGTTTGTGTGTGTCGAGGGTAATGTGGGACGTGTAAGAGCTGCATGTGCATGATTGTTATTGCATTCGAGTCATTGGATTTGCATGCGTGCGATTTGGTTGGATGCAATGCAGTTGGGCGTAAAACAGAAAAACAGGGCTGACTGGACAGCCAATTTGACTCCATTTCTCGTGTTGATCCTTTGTGATTTTTCTTTTGGCCAAAACACGAAAGTTATACCCTTTCATTCTATCTTTCCAACGCATCTGAAATTTCTTGATTTGGATTTGTGAGCGCTGAGTTACGATCGTTTGAATCAAGCCTGTCAGAAATTCTGACACTAAAATTTCTAGAAATTTTTCCACACTTTTGACCTAGAAAGAGAGAATCTGGACAGAAGTTGTCTTCATGAAAGTTGTATCTTGTTCTCTTAGCTTCGAAACGGCACCTTGTGCACTCTAATCCGATACTTGCAGCCTGAGTTATGGGCAATGGCGTACAGGGTGTCAAAACTGTCTTCTTCACCTTTTAGTGTGCGTTTTCCGTTTTCGTTCCGTTCTCGTCCGTTTTTCGTTTAACGCCCATGCATGTGCTCCTTTTGCTATATTAAGTGTTTATAAGCATTTTTTGGAAGTTTAGTTCATTGAGTATACGCACGTCACGTCGATTCACATTTAAAAATGGATTTTCCCAAATCTTTTAATTTGGAATCGAAAAGTTAATTGCTTGCATTTTCATATCTCAGGTGATTCCGTGGACATTGAAGAATGTGTTTAACCTCCTACATTTTCTTGCTTGCTCTCAACTATTGGTGAGTGTTCAAGTGCCTGTTGTTTAATGCTTGGGTGTAATGAAGTTGTTTGAAAGCATGCTTGTTTGATTTGGTGAACGTGTACTTTATCGCGTTCACCCTTACCTGAATTGAAGTTGTTGAATGCTTGTACTTGTGCTTGTTCTTGACATGTTAAGACCAAACGGTTGTATGTACCACACTCAAGAGAGTGGGAGGTACCTCTCCTCCCGTTTTGGTTAGTTTCTGATTAAGTCGATTGGAGCGTAGTCTCGTCGACTCATTTACCAAGCGGTAGTATGTACCACGCTCTATGGAGCGGGAGGTGCCGCTCATCCCGACTTGGTTTAATGATAATGCTAATTTGACGAGCGGGCCCGGTACAGGGGATGTAAGTAGACGGGTGGGAGTAAAGTGGTTTCTACGGTCTGTGAGATAGTGGTTGACAGAGTGTCAACATTCCTGTTGAAACTACGGCTTGGGACTGGACCGAAGATGGGTGTGGAAATTTCCGAAAGATGGAACGGCAAATTGTATCCTTTTCCAGTGACTCTTTTATATTGTCTTGTACGATTTCCAAGTTTTCTACTGTTATTGTTTTGTTAAGATTTTGTTACCGCTTTAACTTGCTTGTGCATGAACTCTTGACTTCACTGGGCTTTGCTCACCCCATAAGCTTTGTTTTCCTTAACAGGTCTGGAAGTGGTGCACGAGAACCGAGGAACCTAGTACTTTTGTAGGAAAGTACTTTTATAGAATTTCCTCTTTTGTATAAGATTGAAGTTAATGGATGACTTTGACAATTTATGGTATTTTGGAGTTATTATCAATGTAACCTTGATGAAATTTTGGGGTTTGTAATGTGTGAGAATTTGTTAGTAATTTTAATACCTTTTGACGATGGTTTCATGGGTGATTGTTTCGAGACCTAGCGAGAATTGGGCAGGCGGTCCGCTAACCCCTTTGGTTCGCCTTCGAGGAAAGTGGGGCTGTCACAGATAAGCAGAGGAAAGACCAACAGAAAAGCAAAGGAGAAACAAACAGAAATAGAAAAAGTGTGTTTAACCAATTGAGCAAAAAAATGTTTTTGCAGGACAAAAACTTGACTCCTTTGACCACAAGCTAATTTCAGATCCTGACCCTTGTTAAAAATGATGGTTTGCTTTAGAGACGAAAACAAATGACAAGACCAATAGAAAAGCACAATAAAGCCTGTATTGTGCCTTTCATGGAGATGTGGAACATCTCACGAATGACTGTAATGACCTAAAAAGGGAAATTGAATACCAGATTAAGCATGAAATCTCAAGCAGTTTGTGCAACAGGTGAGAAATGCGTGAAAACTGAAAGATTACCTTGCAGATCGAGATGGTCAGAGATCCTACCACGGAAGTCAAAGGTACAATCCAAGTCCTCAGAAAACATCAGTAAATCGAATCCATCAAGTCAAAGATAAGATCAATTTGGATAGATAAATAGTACAACATTAGGAAGCCCTATTGGGGGAGTAGTGCCTCAACTAGGAAAGCATCACTTCATAATACAATAACTCAGAGACCTGATGAGAAGTTGAGACTTAAAATATATGAGGATATGATCTTTGGACCTAAGGATCCAATTCTTGTGCTCTCAACTCATTAGAAGGTCTTGGTCATTCATATATTAACAAATAATTATAGGGTAAAGAAAGTATTAGTGCACTATGGCAGCTCTGTAGATATGCTTTTTGGAAAAGCATTTTGAGAACTCAAATTTTAGGAAGGTCAGTTGATCCGTGTTCAAACTCCTCTAGTAGGGTTCAATGGAGACCCTGTTCAAGCCAAGAAAGCATGGACTACCCAGATTATAAAAGGCCAAATGCCACAGAAGTTCACCATTCTAGTTATATTTGTGGAGGTAGATCAATTTGTGGCCTATAATGCAATCATAGGGAAGCCAACTTCGAATTCACTATAACTAGTGATCTCAAATTATCACCTGTGTTTCAAATTCCCAACAGACTCAGGAATAGCTATGATTGCAACATGTGAATGTTATATAGCAAGTCTAAAGAGAAAAGGACCTAAAAACCTTAGAGGTCCCTATTACAAAGGGGCTAGAACTAGAAAGGTGTGAATCACAAAAGATTAGTTTTGAAGATGAGTTGGAAGAAAAGACACTTTGGCCTGAATACGACAACCATGCTATCACGGTTAGTAAGAACTTGCCAAGTGAGGTAAAAAAATGACCTTTGCCAATTGTTATTTGATTACAAGATTGTGTTTTCCTGGTCTATGCTGAACATGGAAGGAATTCTATGAGAAATTATTGTCTATCAGATTAATGTGGCCAAAAACATTAAACTTGTGAAGTAAAAGAAAATAGTGTTTGGGCCAGAATGGAATGAAATTATCAACCAAGGAGTTGATAAACTCTTAGATGTAGACATCATCGGGGAAGTGATATATCCAACCTAGCTTGCAAATCTAGTCCTTATAAAAGAGACAGACTAGACCTACAAAATTTACATAAACTCTACCTCAGGTTGGACAGACCCTGGGTAGCAATGTTTTGGATAGGTGTCAACAAGGTTTGTCCAAACCATTGCTACCCATCACCTCAGGTAGATAGTTTAGTAGATGCAACAGTAGGCCATATAATGTCTTGGTGTTCTTAGATGCTTATAAAAGCTATCATCAAATTCAGATGAATGAGGAAGATCAGGAAAAGACCGCATTTATCACAAAATGCAAGACTTATTGTTACAAGATAATGCCCTGGGCTCAAGAACGCTGGTCCAACCCATCAAAGTTTAGTAAATAGATTTTTCAAGCACCAAACAGGCTGAAATATAGAAGTCTACGTCAGTGACATGTTAGTCAAAAGCAAACACATGTCTCAACTAACTACAAATCTCAAGGAGACCTTTAATATCCTATGAGTTGTAGGAATGAAATTGAATTCAAATAAATGTGTCTTAGGATAACCTTTGAAAAATCCCTAGGATACCAGATATTCAAAAATGGAATAGACACTAACCTTAAGAAGATTCAAGCAATCTTATCCATGGCCCCACCAAAAACTACAAAGGATGTTCAACGATTAACTAGAAGGATGGTAGTGTTGAGCAAATTTTTATCCAAGTCTATGGAAGAAGGACTCCACTTCTTTTAGATTTTTAAAGAAGAGTGATAGATTTAAGTGGGACAAGACTTTCCAGCAGGTTTTTGATGAGCTTAAATAGTACTTGAGCACCATTCCAACATTGAACACTCCACTACTAAGTGAGTGTTATACCTTTACCTTTCTGCAAGTAAAAAAGCAATTAGTGCAGTGTTGGTGCAATAAGATGGGAATCAACAAATCCCAATCGACTTTATTAGCAAGATCTTATATGACGTGGAATAGTAGTGTGGAAAAAATTTTCTTGTTCCTTGTTCATACTGTAAGAAAACTTATTTTCAATCCTATCCAATTGAGGTCTTGACAAATCCCCCCTTGCAGCAAATTCTAAACAAGTCAGAGGCAACTGGTCGATTGGTCAAGTATCAAACTGGGAGAAAATGATATAACATATAAGCCTCGCCTACCCATCAAAGCCCAAGAGTTTGCTGACTTCTTAACTAAAGGAATTGGAGATCAACAGGATAACACATGTTGTGATAGTCTTAAAGGCAAACAATGAAGAAAGAAATTTGGAGGTCAAAAAGCTCAAGGTCTCCACTTCTGGTTTGAATCCTAATCAAAAATGTATTTGGACTTTGAATGTTGATGGGGCTGCAAATCAAGATAATTTGTGGAGTTGGGCTAGTTCTAAATAGCCCTAAAGGTGAAAGTCTCACATATGCATTGAGGTTTGACTTTAAGACCACAAATAATGAGGCAAAGTGTGAGACTTTCCTTGTAGGAATTAGGCTAGCATAGCAAATGAAGGTAAAAGACGATCACCAATAGCAATTTGCAGTTGATAATTATTCAGGTCATTGGAGAGTATGAAGCCAAGAAATAGATAATCAAATAATACCTCAAAGTAGTAAGACATCTGCAAAACCAATTTGAGAGTAATCAAATACATAGAGTTCCTCAAGCACAAAATCATCAGGCTCATATATTGTCCAAGTTGCAACTTCAACATTTCAGCACTTGAATAAGGAGGTTCTAGTCAAGAGTTTGAGTAAGTGAATTATTCGACTAGAACAGGTGATCTCAGTGGATCCAAGAGAGAATTGGGTTGACACTGATATATAAGTACTTGACTCAAGGAGACCTCCCATGAGACAAAGATCATATTTGATGCCTTAATTCAAATGTATAACTGAGGAAGAAGCAAATCATGTACTCACGGAGATTCATGAAGGAATCTGTAGGAAACATTTTAGTATCCGAACTCTTGCCAAAAAGTGCATCTTACTTGGCTATTATTGGCTAACTATATATCATGATGCAAGAGAGGTTGTCCAAAGATGTCTGTTTTACCAATTCAATGCATGTCTTGTGCATACCCTATTTAGTGAAATGATACTGTTGTAGATATTAATGTAAATATTTGATTTGATTTGATTTGATTATAATTATGATATTTGATTAGATTCTAGATTGATTTAGATCAGATACTAAAAGACTTAAGTAGATCTTCTAGAGTAGTCTAAGCTTGTATAAATAGGTGTATATTGTACATTTTATGAATATGAAGAAAGTAGATTTTCTCCCCTTCTTAGTTTACATGGTATCAGAGCACTAGGAGCTCTATTATCGATTTCTTTCTTGACGTGACCCTATTGAGTCACTTTTAGAATCTTTCGCCTTTGTTACTTGAAATTTTTTTTAGTGAGTTATAATGGCTGATATGATAGGTAGTAAAGAGATTAGAACAGTGATTTCTGATGTTATTCCCACAACATCAAAAATTACTGATCATAAATTGAAAAGAATTTTTTGGATTGGAGTATAACTATTCGGATATATCTTTGTAGCATTGACAAAGATGATCATCTCACTGATGAACCACCAGCAGGTGATGACGAGAAGAAGGCTTGGCTCAGAGAGGATGCAAAAATATTTTTGCAGATTCGGAATTCCATTGACAACGAGATAATTGGTTTGATCAATCACTATGAGTTTGTTAAAGATCTTATGGATTATTTGGCTTTCTTATATTCTGGTAAGGAAAATTTGAACCATATATATGATGTTTGTAAGGAATTTTATCATCCAGAAAAGCAAGAAAGATCTCTTACAGAGTATTTCATGGATTTTAAAAAGGTGTATGAGGAGTTAAATTCTCTTCTCCCTTTTAGTTCTGATATAAAAACTCAACAGTCTCAAAGAGAGCAAATGGCTGTTATGAGTTTTCTTGCAGGATTGCCAACTGAGTTTGATGGTGCTCAAACACAAATCCTCTCTAATCTAGAAATTGCATCTCTGAATGACACCTTTTCACGAGTGTTAAGGGTTGAGGGATCTCGATCTTCCTCTAATGTTACTAGCGCCCTTGTGAGCCGAAATAATGTTAATGGGATTGGTCGAGGAAATAATCGAGGAAATAATGGTGGAAATGGTGGAAAAAATGGCCATGACTTTCAAAACAGTGGAAGTGTTAGTCGTGGGCAATATGACCCAAATCAACAGGTCTGTTATCACTGTAAGAAACCGGGTCACACTATACGTACATGTTGGCTGCTTCATGGAAAACCTCCACAAAATTCCCAATTTGCGAATTTTGCAAACCAGGAAAGCAACTATGTGCCTTCATCTTCTGACAAATCCATACTTGTCTCTGCTGATGAGTTTGCCCGCTTTACTGAGTACCAGGCCTCACAGAAATCTGTTAATCCTCCTTCTAGTATTCCATCTTCATCTTCTGTTGATCATTTAGGTAATTCTACTACTTGTCTTGTGTCATCCTCTAATAAATGGGTTATTGATTCCGGTTCAACAGACCATATGACCGGTGATAAAGGTATTCTCTCCTCTTTTACTTCTAATAAAAATCTTTCGTGTGTCACTTTGGCTGATGGGTCGAGTACTTCAGTTGTGGGTTCAGGTGTAGCTAATGCTACATCTTCCATTTCCTTATCTTCAGTCTTATGTTTACCTAATTTTTCTTTTAATCTTCTTTCTGTCAGTAAAATTACAAAAGCTCTTAAATGTTTTGTCTCATTTTTCCCTGAATATTGTGTTTTTCAGGATCTTACGACGAAAAAGATTATTGGTAGAGGGCGTGAGTCTGGCGGCCTTTATGTACTTGAAACTCCTCCACTGAAAGTGCCGAAACCAATTGCATGTTCGTCTGTCTTGACACCTCTTGAAGTTCATTGTCGTTTGGGTCATCCATCTCTGCCTATTTTAAAGAAGCTGTTTCCAATTTTTCAAAATCTATCTCATTTAGATTGTGAGTCATGTCAGTTTGCCAAGCACCATCGTTTGCCTTATTTGTCTAGAGTCAATAAACGGTCTGCGTCCCCTTTTGAATTAGTGCACTCTGATATTTGGGGCCCCTGTCCAATTATATCTAAATCTAGTTTTAAGTATTTTGTCACCTTTGTTGATGACTATTCTCGTGTTACTTGGTTATATTTAATGAAAAATCGTTCAGATCTTTTCAATATCTTTTGCTCATTTTGTGTTGAAATAAAAACACAATTCAATGTGTCCATTCGCATCTTACAAAGTGACAATGCCAAAGAATACTTTTCTCAACCTTTTGGTTCATATATGTTGGAAAACGGAATTCTTCACCAATCTTCGTGTCCTGACACACCACCACAAAATGGTGTTGCTGAAAGGAAAAATAGGCATTTATTAGAAGTTGCTAGAGCCCTCCTATTTCACATAAAGGTTCCTAAGCTTTTGGGCAAATCTTTGTTTCACGCCTTGTTTCTTAATTGTCGTATGCCATCATCGTAACTTTGCTGGTGAGATTCCTTATTCAATTTTGTTTCCTACCCAACCTTTGTTTCCTATTATGCCACGTATATTTGGGTGTACTTGTTTTGTTCGTGATATCCATTCTCAAATATCTAAATTAGATCCTAAATCTCTCAAGTGTGTCTTTTTGGGTTACTCTCGTCTTCAAAAAGGGTATAGGTGCTATTCTCCAACTTTGAATCGATATTTGGTTTCACGATGTTACATTTTTGAAACCCATCCTTTTTTTCCTGAAGTCTAGGGTCTACAATGGTGGGAGGATGATGACATTTTAGTTTACCATGTTACAACCATTGTCAATTCATCTGCTCCTACAAGACCGCCTATCACTCAAGTATATTCTCGTCGCGAAAACTCACGTCCTCCACCGGTACCTCCGTCTATAGATCCTAGTCTTGATCTTCCCATTGCTTTTAGAAAAGGTATAAGACAGTGTACTTATCCAATTTCTTCTTTTGCTTCATATGAACATTTGTCTCTTTCTTCCTGTTGTTTTATTGGTTCTTTAGATTCTGTATCTGTTCCTAAAAATCTGTCTGAGGCTTTGGCACACTCTGGTTGGCGGACTGCTATAGAGGAAGAAATGATGGCTTTAGATAATAATGGTACTTGGGACTTGGTCTGTCTGCCAACAAGTAAAAAGGCTATTGGTTGCAAATGGGTATTTGTTGTTAAAATGAATTCTGATGGTTCTGTTGCTCGTCTTAAAGCTCGTCTTGTTGCAAAAGGGTATGCTCAGGTGTATGGAGTGGATTACTGGTTTCTCTCTCCCGTAGCAAAACTTACCACTGTTCGACTCTTTATCTCTCTTGCTGCTACTAATAATTGGCCTTTGCACCAATTAGATGTTAAGAATGCATTCCTTCATGGAGATTTACAGGAAGAAGTTATATGGAGCAACCACCTAGATTTGTTGCTCAGGGGGAGTCTGGTAAGGTTTGTAGACTTCGAAAATCATTATATGGTTTGAAGCAAAGCCCTCGTGCTTGGTTTGGGACATTCAGTGAGGTAGTTCAAGAATTTGGCATGAAGAAGTGTAATTCTGATCATTCTGTTTTTTATCAACAGTCTGAAAATGGTCTAATCTTGCTTGTTGTTTATGTTGATGATATTGTTATTACTGGTAGCAATAATGCAGGTATTGCAGCCCTTAAAAGTTTTCTTCAGTCACGCTTCCAGACAAAGGATTTAGGGATGTTGAAATATTTTTTGGGTATTGAGGTCACAAGGAGTAAAAAAGGGATTTTTCTATGTCAGAGGAAATATATTCTTGATCTTTTGAAAGCAACAGGGAAATTGGGTGCTAAGCCTTGCAGTGCGCCAATGGTTCCCAATATCCAGTTGACAGCAAATGATGGGGAATTATTCTCATATCCTGAAAAATACAGGAGGTTGGTAGGAAAATTGAATTATCTTACGGTGACTCGTCCAAACATTGCATATCCAGTTAGTGTTGTGAGTCAGTTTATGTCTTCACCAAGGACCACTCATTGGGCAGCTTTAGAACAAATCTTGTGTTATCTTAAAGGAGTTCCAAGACGTGGTATATTATACAATAATCATGGTCATTCTCGCATTGAATGTTTTTCAGATGCAGATTGGGCAGCCTCTAAAATTGATCGAAGATCTGTAACAGGATATTGTGTTTTCTTTGGAGGTAACTTGGTATCATGGAAGAGTAAGAAGCAGAATGTAGTGTCTCGTTCTAGTGCAGAATCAGAATATAGATCTATGGCACAATCTACTTGTGAGCTTATGTGGATACACCAATTATTGAGTGAGATTGGAATTAATAATTCACTCCCAATGAAGTTATGGTGTGACAATCAAGCTGCTCTTCATATTGCATCAAATCCGGTTTTTCATGAGAGAACTAAGCACATTGAAGTTGATTGTCACTTTGTTCGGGAAAAGATTCAGCAAAACTTGGTTTCAGCTAGTCATGTGAGAACTGGAGAGCAATTGGCAGATATTTTCACTAAATCCTTAAGTGGTCCAAGAATCGATTACATTTGTGACAAGATGGGTATGATTAACATGTATGCTCCACCTTGAGGGGGAGTGTTGTAGATATTAATGTAAATATTTGATTTGATTTGATTTGATTATAATTATGATATTTGATTAGATTCTAGATTGATTTAGATCAGATACTGAAAGATTTAAGTAGATCTTCTAGAGTAGTCTAAGCTTGTATAAATAGGTGTATATTGTACATTTTATAAATATGAAGAAAGTAGATTTTCTCCCCTTCTTAGTTTACAGATACCAATGGCACGTCCTTGGTCATTTGTGCAATAGGGAGTAGACCTACATGGCCCTTCCTAAAAGCACTAGAGGGCTATCTGGTAGTCATAGTAGACTATTTTACAAAATAGATGGAAACTGAACCTTTTACTGCAATAACTGGGAAGTCTGTACAAAAGTTTGTGTTGCAAAATATAATTTGCAGGTTTGGATTTTTGTGCATTCGGTCTTCGACAATGGCAAACAGTTCTCTGAGAACCCATTCAAATCTAGATGCCAAGAGTTTAAAATTCAACAAAACTTCACATTTGTTGCGTATCTGTAGACACCAAATTTTGACTATTTCTTTTGTTTTCCTATGTTTTTATCTGTTAATGTTTAGTTATTTATCTTTGATTTTTCTAACATATTTTTCTCATTTTGTAGGTTTTCTAAAAGTCAAAAGTCAAAGTCATAAAACGCTTGACCAAGACAGGTAAGTCCAGCGTAACTAGTCAGCGAACCTGATCGAAAAAAATGACGCTGGATTTTTCCGTAAGCTTGATCATCCTTTTCCACCAGTTGTATTTTCGATGCTTGAACGATAAGAAACCTATTTAAACATTCCCCAACTCACCCCTAAACCCCAACAACCGATCTAACGTTCAAGATTAGCTCACCTCATCCCAAGAACATCAAAACCTTTGGTTCTAGGTTTGGGTGGCTATAAATAGCCTAGATTAGGTTTGACAAAAAAGAAAAAAATCTGAGAGAAAGAGAGAGAAGAGGAGGTCGAGAGAAAGGAAAAGCAGAGAAAAACGATCAAAATCAAAGTAAAAAAGGAGAAAAAAAGAGAAAAGAAAGAACTAGGGTTTCTTTTTTTGTGAAGATTTTCTGAATTTTGGGATTTATTTTCGCTTCTTCTCAAGCTTCGAATCGTAGTCTTCCTATACTCTATCTATCGCTTTTTTCCGGTCAATCTTGTCAAATGTGACCTTTTGGTGGAACCAAGGTCTTGACTATGTTTTGATGTTTTATGATAGTTGATGATGTTTGTTTGTTGTTATATGAGCATGTTACGTTTATGTAGCCTTGGTAGGGCTAGTAGATTGGTTTTACGCTTAAAATTAGACGCGTTTGATGCTTATGATGATCTTTGTGATTCTCGAGAAA
This sequence comes from Gardenia jasminoides, assembly GCA_013103745.1. Classification (NCBI taxonomy): domain Eukaryota; kingdom Viridiplantae; phylum Streptophyta; class Magnoliopsida; order Gentianales; family Rubiaceae; genus Gardenia; species Gardenia jasminoides. The sequence goes on from CM023096.1 coordinate 15,208,554, forward strand.
TTTCTGGAAAAATGTTCTTCACGCTTTGAAGATGTGAAGAACGCGGACCACTTACGCTGATTAGTTCGCTGCGATCCGCTTCCTCTTGAATGTTTGAAGTTGTGAAGAAACGCGGATCTCTTGCGTGGACTACTCAAGTAACGATCCGCGTTTATGGTTGAATATTTGAAGATGTGAAGAAAGCTGGCTGTTACGCGCCCGTGCAATGCCCCGCTTTCTACCGGCAGCTTCTTCCCTTCCCTTTTGCCTATTTGATGATCGATGCTTAAGATTTGGCCTTCTTCGATTTTATCTTGTTTTGACATGATCTCGAATGCGATATTTGATGCTTTAAATAGATCCCTTGACTCGAGGATTTTGTTTTGTGATATTGTTAAAAAGCTGGAAGCAATCTTCCCGATATTTTGAAGACGGGAAGAACGCTTGGTTCTTGAGTCCGCTTCCGTCCGCGTTCCTCTGATCTTTGATTTTGCACGCTTGGACCTGTTACTTGATTGAGTCCTGCTTCCGGTCGCGTTTCCTCTCTGGTCTTTAATTTTTGCCGTGTAATTGCTGTGTTCTCGCCGTTGGTCCGCTGTAACCTCTCGCTTTTTTTGTATTCTGTTGATATTTCATGCTCTTTTGTTCCGAATCTTACTCTACTTCCTATTATTATCTGTTTGCTTGCAGAATCTGTTTAGATACCCTTTCTTTGAATTTTTGATTGGTTTTCCTTTAAATTGGTACCTTGATCCCTTTTGTTGACATTGAGTCTTAGATAATCATTCCCATCATTTAAGGATTCAATTAAGGCCTCACATCAAGGGATGGTAACTTCTTTCCCCTATTATGTGCTTATTATGTGTTTTGCATGATTTTGCATGTTTTGAATTAAGTTTTCCTTTGCTTTTACTCATGTCTAGTCTTTATTTATGTTATTTAATTTTTGAGTAAATCATTTGGAGGCCTTAGATGCCAAGTTGTAATAGATAGGTTTAATTTGGCGAAAAGTGTATTTATTCTAGAAGGTGTAATAGTTAGATTATTATTTAGAATTTTTCCCTTAGAATGTATTTAGGTTTCCCCCAATGTAATAATTAGTTTTTATATGCTTATTTTGCATGCTTGCATGATTATGTGTTTACTTGCTTTCCTAGGGTCTTGCATCTAGACATTATGCCTATGTGTTATGTGTTTATGTGTTTTATGTGTTTATTTGCTTTATTATCATGTCTACATGATTATTGTGTAAATATATTGACGTCACCACACTAGTCCAACGCTAGTTGTGGCCTTCCCCTTCGATTTCTCACTAATCCAATGTTAGTGAGAACCCTTTGACGAGGGCTAGTCCAATGCTAGACCCTTAAACGCCTTTCATGCATTAGATACAAATTTCACACACTTTTCACTTTTAGAGTTTCTTTCCCATTTTGCATGTCACTATTATCCCATCCCGTATGTGAAACATCTCATTTAGTTTTCTTTTGTTAGATTAGTGCATTTAAGGCATTACCCTTTGAAATAGGGAAAAGAGCGAGTATGGCTTCCTAGCCTTAGCACGCTTTTATTTCCTTCTATGAAAAGGAAGATTCAAAGTCATGAATTTAGTCCCCCGCACCCGTTATGTTGCATTATCCCTCCTTAGGACATACACGTGCATTATTTTAAAAAAATCAACTTTCTTCTTCATGTTTTAGCAATTCAAAGTTAAAAAGCCACTTTTCTTAAAATTGCATCTTTTTGGAAATTCAAGTTCCTTTTTGCATTTAGAATTGATCCTTTCAAAAACCCAACTTCTTTTCTCTTAATACTTTATAAAAAAAATTGCATTTTTGAAAACCCTATCTTTCCGTTTGTTCGAGTCTCATCATTTGCATTTTTCGTGACCTCCTCGAGGGATCAAAATTGGATGACACAAACTAATGTGATCGATTCCAATCACACCTCAAGGAGACATTTGCCCCTCTCGATCCAACATTAGGTCTAGGTTTTGCATCCATATAGACGACATCCAAATGTGATAAATTTTAAAGTTAGAAATTAGGAAATTTTCGACTAAATCTTGCAATTAGCTTTGGCTAGGTTAGAAGGGTGCCTTAGAGACGAGTAACATCGAAATCTTTGCCTTCCCCTTCTTTCAACCGTGACCCCCGAACCTTTTTCTCTAGTTTTCAAAGACCTGGAGTCGTCTAAAAAAGGGTTTTCTTTGTTTATTTTCATTAAATCAAAACTTTTTGGGTGACTTGGTACACCTAAAACTCCATACCAAGTGGCGACTCCAAACTTTTCTAAAAAACCCTTTTCTAGACTTTTGTTTTGGGTCCAAACCGTCGCATTTTATAGTCCCATGACCCCTTTCCCTTTCATTTTCAACAAACAAATAAAAATCAGAAATCTTTCCATCTTCTTCCATACCATCAAAAAAAATGGGGCGCGACAGCTTGGCGACTCCACTGGGGATTTTCCTAAGAGGGTCCGAGCACTTGATTTAGTTGATTATTTCGTTCTTCTAACTTTCTTATATATCACATTCGGATGTTTTAGGTTGCATTCTTTTCTTTTCTCTTTTAGGGTTTTCCCGTGCAAATCACTCCTTACACGTCGCGTACATGATGAATGAATTATTGTTTATTTATTTACTTGTACCGCTTTGCATTTGGGGAGGTATGCATCTACCCTAGAGCCTCGAAAATGCTTGATGTTTGAATCCTCCTCTCAAAGGGAATCACTTTCATACGTGCATATGTATTTTACTTTGACCCTACTTTTTACTTTTAGTGGCTTGTCACCACTCTTCCCTATTAGGATTAGGATCGATCCACTTGGACATGTGGGTCGCGGCACGCACGTAGCAATGTCTAGGGATCACTCGAACCACCGACTTGAGGCATTTGGATTGATGACCTTGCCTTTGGTCTGAAGGTTTGGGAGCCTGTAACCTTTATCGAGTCTAGATGCATTAGTGAGCCCAACCTCATGCATCCATGTTAGAATTGCCTAGGGGAGAGTCTACCTTACCCTATTAAGGATCACTAGACACGAGAGGAGGGATTCCACCCCTCTTTATTTTGTGCAATTTGTTGCTCCAACGTGTTATGTGATATCTGTTGATTAAACTAACCTTTTGTTGTCTTTCTTTTCTTGCATTTCACAAACTTTAGAAAATAAGAGTTTTTGACACTCTTTTAAGACAAGACATCCTTCTAGATAGGCTATTGCACGTTTGAATTTACGTTTATTGCATATCACTTTTAGGCTTACCCCGGCATTCAAATGGGGCTCCTATAGGCCATGTTTCATTTTGCACCTTTACTTGCTTTAATAAACTGGCATCATGCATAAACCATAGAGGAATGCCGCATGGGAATCCCATGTTAGGAATAAAACTACCCTTGTGTCTCGGATATATAATCCAATGAGATTTGCATGTTTATGTTTTCAGTAACATCCAAAGGGGTAGCGCACAAGGTAAGGTAGGGTCCGATCCCTTCTATGATGGCACCAAAGATATGGAGTGACCTTCGTATGCTAGAATATAAGCCCCTAATAATCACTTTTTGGCCATTTTATCAAAGTTGGTAAAATCCCATGCATAAGGACACTAAATCGAAAAATTCACGAATAATTGTTGAGATAATGATTTTATCAAGGCCAAATCTTGATTTTAGAAGGCTTATGGGCTAGTGTGTTGCAAATAAAATGGAGATGTGGAGTTACAAGTAAGCAATAAACCCAGCTGTTTTTTTTGAGTAAGCCATCAATCCCGTCCGATCCATATTTCCCTCAAAGACAAGTCAAGGCACTACAATTCCTTCGAGAATAATCCTTTTCATGCCAAATTAACCTTTAACCTTTCTCCACATATCAATTAAAGTAATAAATCCATTCGGACTTTGTCCTCGTGATACATCAAAGATCACATATTCTTTTGGTCGATCCTCTAGATTGTTTTTACTAATCACACATCGGTGAAGTGATCGGACCCATCGGTGTGTATGGTGCATACCCAGGATCGATTTTCATGCTAGGCCGACCCTTGGCATAAAAGGGCTTCCCCATAGGACATGCATCCGAATTATATAAGCAATCACTAACTTCGTTCTTTTTCCTTTTTTTTCAAATAAATCTCCGCAGCTCCCCTTTGGAATAAGCTCCTAAAGTGTGTTTCCTTTCCCACTCAGGTACTTTTAAAAAATTGCTTCACGCAGAAGCCCCATCGTTACCGATCTAAAGCAAAAGCTCAAAGCAACCCAGAAGCATGAGTTTGCAAGGCTGATAGGGAATGCTTTGGTCACTTCGCCCGATTTTGCTGCTTTGGGAGCTCAATTAAGTGAAGTATTGGGAAGGTTTAATGAGATGAGCACCGAGATGGCTGCACAAAGGCGTGTAATTGATCAGTTGGTGGCAAATAACAATAGAGGAGGTGTCTCGAATGAGCATGGACCCGTTGTTAGCAACCCCCCTGTAACAGATAATCAATTCCCTTTTCTGACCAATATTCAAACTACTTTTGTCCCGCCTACTTCCAACCCATATGATGTTACCTTTTCTCATCACAATACCAATTTTTCACAGTCCCATCCTAATCACATCCTACCAAGCCCAACCAAGAGAACAAACCCTCATACTCAACCCCAGATCACCTTAAACATACCTCCCAGTCATACCAAGCCTTATCTTCATACCACGGAACCCTTTGTATGGGACATTGCCTCCCAAGGAAAGCCAGAGATGGATGAGCCTGTCATGCCAGTCGACAAAGATCTGATGAAGAGACTGGACAGGTTTGAGGAGTTTATAAAGAAGAACCAAGGTCTGAACCGACATGGTGGATTGGATTACGATGATCTGTGCCTATTTCCTGACATCCAACTACCTATGGGTTTCAAGACCCCCAAGTTCAGCAAGTATGATGGTACCGGGAATCCTAAGACGCACCTTAAAATGTTTGCCAACAAGCTTGGTAAACCAGTGGATGATGAGAGCTTGCCTATGCGTCTGTTCCCCGAGAGCCTAGAAGGAGATGCTTTGGATTGGTACTCGAACCTGAAATCTCAAGAGATCAACACTTGGTTGGATTTGTCAACAACTTTCGTGAAGCAGTATGAATTCAATTGTGAGTTGGCGCCGACGCGAACAACATTGGAAGGAATCAAAAGAAGACCCGCAGAGGATCACAAGTCATATGCCAAGCGATGGAGAAAGTTATCGCTAAAGTTGAGCCTCCCATGACGTAAGAAGAGATTGTTCAGCTTTCATCAAGGCACATGACCCACCTTATTTTGAAGAGATTTTTCGAATGACTGGGAGTTCTTTTGCTACAATTGTCAATAAGCTGGAGGAGTATGATGAATTTGTTAAAGTTGGAAAAATTGTCAATGTGACCGCCCTGAAACAGCAATTGGAAACATTGCAAGGGCAAAATGGCAGTGGGAGGAAGCTCCCGTTTAGAAAGAATGAAGGAGAAGCTGCTTTTGTATGGGATCAGAACCCACCTTTCAGGCCCAGAGCTCGGAGTCACCCCACCAATTCAAATTCATACTTACCTTACTCCTACCATCAGCCTGTTTATCACACTGTCGCCCAGAGGCCTCACCCCCGACCTATTCATTTGGACCCCCAACCTTTGTTTTCAACTTCCCAACCTATCTCCCCCCGAACTATGCTCCTAGACCTCGCCTCCACAAAATCCTGTCCAAAATTCTTTTCCGCATAATGAAATGAAAAATCAGAAAACCTTTCAACTTTCACCGACTGGGCCCATTGACCAGTAGGAGTAGCTTGAAGGCACTGGGAAAATCGACTCCCTCCTAAACTCAGTATCCCCAGAACTCCTCCCGGATGACCCTCATGTTATCTGTGCTTATCATTCTGGAAGCCCGGGGCATTCGACTGCTAACTGTTGGGCTCTAAAGCATAAAATACAAGACATGGTGGATGCCGGGGATATAGTTCTGAAAAGAAAGAATGAGCAAGGGCCGAACGTCAATAGAAACCATCTTCCGGAGCATAAAAACGTCGTTGGAATGATCAGTATGGAGGAGGAAAATGTTGACCATGCTCAGTTCATTAAGGAAGAAGATGAGGTGATAGTGGTGGACCATTCAAGGGAAGGTCTGATGATGACATAGAGACGGGGTTATCTCAACTGTTTGTCGGGGCTACCTTTGACACCGATCCTGCGCAAAATGTGGAGTTTCCTTCTATTCCTTAAGAGGCCACACAAAATTGGGCTACCGATTGTCTACCTGCTCAGAGGAGGTTTTGGTAAATCTGAGGGGGTTGTCCTTGAAAAACGAATCATGCTTTGATGTCAATCATTTCTTCAAAAACAATGCACTTGTTATTTCACCTTTTTGCTTGTTTAAAATTATGCTTTTAATTATGCTTCCATGGTATTATCTGTTATCTTGCTTCTTTGTCAAATGAAATGGAATTTCTCTTTTTGTCCTTCAGTTATGATCCACTCATTTTATTTTCACACATTTATTTTATTTGCTCTTGGATGATCATGAATAAAAACCTTTGACCTTTGGATGTCGCATTTTTATAGTCCCATGACCCCTTTCCCTTTTTCAAAAACAAATAAAATCAAAAATCTTTTCCCTCTTTTTACATACCATTCAAAAAATGGGGCGCGACAGTATCTCCAAGCAGATGGATAGGTAAAGCTAGCCAACAAAATGATCTTGGAAGCACTAAAAAAGAAGCTAGAAGATGCAAAAGGCCTATGGGTGGATAAGCTACTCGAGATCTTATAGGCATATTGTACCACACCTAAAGCAAGAAGGCAAGAAACTCTTCTTTCTAACCTTTAGAACTGAACCTGTGGTCCTCATAGAAATAGGAGAGGCAAGTGTGAGAACTTAGTGCTTCAATATGAAAGCAAACAAAGAGGAATTGAGATGAAATGCAAACCTACTTGAAGAAGCACAAGACCTGACTGCAGTAAGAGTAGCCAAATATAAGAGTCAAATCTCCCAATATTATGATAAGAGAATCCGAGGTTGTTACTTTAAACCAAGAGATCTAGTCTTGAGGAAATATATTGCAAGTTGATAAACCAGCATTGGAAAATTGGACCCAAATTGGGAAAGATCTTACAAGGCTATAATAGCTCATCTAGCGAGCTATTACAAGTTAGCTAATCTGGAGGACAAACTCATACCACACATGTGGAATGCTTACAATTTAAAGAGGTTTTATCCTTGAGCTTGTGCTTTCGAATGGTTTGTGTGAACAGTATGATATGTTTTGTATTGCCACGCACTGCTTTGGTTTACATTTATTTGGATGAAACCACTAGTAATATCCACAAGGGAAGATTAATTTATCATAACAAATGATTCCACATAAAACAAAGGGAAGATTAATTTATCATAACAAATGATTTCACATAAAACATCATTAAATGTCTTATAAATACTTCAAGAGACAATCTAAAGAACTAGAAGTTCTATTTTTAAACAAAAAGCATCATTGTTGACAATTTTAATCTTTTAGCATTTCATTAACCAATCAATCTTCTACCTCCTTGTCTTGCTAATCACCCTGCTGAGCTTTAATAAGGGAGCTAACTTGGACCTCAACCTCAATAGCAAACTTGGAAAGGCCGGCATCATCCACTCCACTTGGCTTGATACCTAAAGACCTCATGATTTTGAAGGCTACAAAAGTATCTCAGGCCTCAGAAAAAGTGTGAAAAAGCACATCGGACCCAATCTCCATGGAAGGATCATAAAACTCAAAGTTAGAAGGAGATAAGTTGGGTAGAATATGTTAGGAATCATAGAGACAAACATAGCAAAAATTTAAAAAATTTTATTCCTTCCAATAGATCATCCTTGATTAAATCCATGTAACACAGAGTTAGTTCAAGAAAATTACCTCAATCCATGAAGACCTCCTTCAACTTGGTGGAGATTTGACGCAGAGGATGGCAAAGAAATCCACATAGCCGTATAAGCGTCCGGGCTCTAACGGTGATCCACATGAACCTTCTTAGTTAGAACCTCCAAGGTTGAATTAGCTTAAGTTAGATTAGTTCTAATGATTGCCAAGAAAACCACATGCAAGTCTATTGAGATAACTCTAATTTTTCACCATGGAAAACTCATCCCAAGATGAGAAATAGGAGATGCAATTTTTCTCTTATTTTCTTGCACGAATTTTGGGTATCTTTTTCTCAAGATTTTTTCTCAAAAATATCACAAGACAATTTGTGTGATGATTCATCTTGCTAACAAAAGCTTATGAGTATTTATAGACAAATAAGTTATCAAATTCTTATGGAAACCTAAAATCAGTTTCCAATAAGATTTACCTTCCTTATTCAAATGCAACTCTTGTATTTGGAAGACTAAAACTTATTTGCACTATAAATCCTTCAAGTTTAATTTGTGAGACTTATTTGCACTATAAGTCCTTCAAGTTTAATTTGTCTCACAAATTAAACTCCAAGTTATAAAAACTTATCTATAAAGACTCACTTGAAATTCATTTAATCTAGCTAAGGAAGTTCTTAATGTGTGTGACCAAGGTTCTCATATGCGTTGGCAATAAGTATGAGCAATAAACTCCTAATACATAAGAACTAGATAAATTAAAACTCTTTTTAATTGATTCCACTAATCAATCAACTCATACTTATATATCAAGATTGGCATCTAGCAATGCATCATGAGCACCCAAGTAATGAGACAAATTAAGTGGATGACTTCACCTTTCAGTGAATGTTTACTGTGTAACTAATATCCTTTTACCGCACTTATCTCACATGAATCTTGGAATAAGTTGTGCCTATTCCATTGTGTAATTAATGCTCTTTTCTCTAGTACCAAAATATAACTCCAATGAAAAGTGCTTAGAAACATTTTCTAATATTCTCCCACTTAGCGCTAAGATTTTCGAATTATACTTCTACAAGTGGTCAGACATGAGATAACTCCTCTTTCATATGAGACGGTAAATCCTTATAAGTTATTTACCACCTTTCTATATTTCAAGTATATACCCATTTGCTAATGATGTGAGCATTCCCTATTACGGGAGCAATCATATAACAAAGAAAGTATAACTATCCATATTCAAGAAACCATAATAACCTTAAGTCTAAGGATCACTTACACAAACGTCACTTAGAGATTAATCCTTTAGCACTCAAAGAATATCTTTATGCTGATCAATCTAATGAACTTGATCATACCATCAAATACCCATATACTTGTTTAGGTGTCTTAAACACCATAGTAGATGAGGTCTGCTACTTTTGTTATAGAAGAAGCATAGCATATGCTAGTCTAATTGTATTAACAATACCCTTTCTTGTTAATATTTTAACTAGAGATATTTAAAAGTAAACCTTATTTATAATCGAATAAAGTTCACCATCATAACTTTTATGATTTCATCGATTGATTGACTTTAAGGCACATACACTAATAGAATACACTTCAAAGTGTCCATGGCTAAAGTAAAAGCAATATAGAAAGACAAGTTACTGAACTCACACATAAGCCTATGGAGCATGAAGGTCTGGAGGAGTTTAGAAGCTCCTTCAAGGAGTAGCTCAGTTCTCTCGACCTTGGGGTTCTTTATTCATATCTCCAGTTCAAAGACTTTGCTTTAAGAAGCCTTGAGAGCCTCATTGAGCACAGTGATCTCATCTCTGAGTTTTGCCTCAACCTCATCAGTGCACTCAAGCTCTCTCAACATTCTCTCGACACCAACTAATTTGGCCTACACCTTACACTATCGTTTGCAGCTTAGTCCTAAGATCATTGTGCTTAAAAGATGATTTCTTGAGCTCTGCCTTGGTTAATTTGTCTTTCTTGGTGAAGTCCTTCAAAGAGCACTGGGCAAAGCTGTACTCTTGTCCTTTTCAAGAAGTTCCTCCTTCCTATCTTTGGCCTTTAACAACTCTTCGGCGATTCTAGGCTTCTCCGAAGCATGCTTCTCTATTCTCTTGCCAAGACTAGCACTCGTCAAGTTCAACTATGCAAATAGATGATCATAAGGAAAAACATCACAAAATAATGGTGATAAATAAACAATATCTATACTAAGGAAGTAAGACCAGCAAAAGCTACCTGCCGAAGTCCAGTGTAGAAATACTTTAATAGTTGTCAATCACTAAGCTGGCGCGTGAAATCTCTATCCAATAATGGGATAAGTCCAGAAAGGATCCTCTTTCTTGTTGTAGGATCTATTAATTGATAAATTATGTCCAAATCCCACTAATGACAAAACTTTGCCTAGGGGTAAGAAGTCTCGCCTTCTGGAAGAGAAATCATGGTCACAGACATTTCACTCCAAACTGAGGAAGAGACCTCGTTGACACAGATTTTAACAGAACATTGTGCGAGCTCTACCAAAGGAGACTTCCATTTTTCACATTGCGAAGCTCTTGGAGCTCAGTTATTAAAGGAACATCAAATTCATCTAAGCCAACTACTGGTGGAGGAATAACCTCCACGCTTCCTTAGGAGGTATAGCAACACCTTCCTTGATAATGATAGTCATAGGGCTGTCATGAGGTAAGTCTTTAGTAGGGTCTCTTCAACCAAAGTTGCAGCCGTACCCCATGGTGTTTTACCCACCAGTGTTTCACCTATCGCAACCTTGGGACGATCACCAGAGGTCTGCCTCTCTTCATTCTTCACCTTTTTTGCTACCCTCAAGATTTGATTAGAACCTGGAGGTTTGGAGGGCTCTGAGGTTTGCATAGTGGCAGATGATGTAGTCTTCTTAGGTGCAGCACTAAGACCCCAGAGGTAGATGGATGCTATAGCATAGAGCAGTCTTGGCAAGTAGCCAAATCCACGCTGCTCAACTTGTCAAGGTCAGTAGATGGAATTTCACAAAGACAAGAAATGTTGGTCACTAGATAAGACAAGGGCAATCAAAGATTACATTAAAATAGCAAGGGACAAGAGAGAGAGAGAGAGAGACGAACAGTACGTGAGACATTATTCACAATTAGATCTTGATAGTTATCACCCAGAGTTGCAGGGCTCATTCAGCCTTTACCAAAATTCTTTTCGAACAAAAGTGACGTGTAACACATGCTTGTGCTCTATGATACAATCGACATCCTCTTGATTATACTCACTGTCCTTTGGAGCAGTCAGAATATGGTGTAGATTTGTCCCAAATAAGATAGGGATTGTGGCTATCATCAATGTAGAAAAATTCATCAGACCAACCAAAATTTGAAGAAGTAATCCCTGAGAGGAACTTCTCTCTTGAAGAATGAGAACAAAAGTAAAAGGTATCGTCAATCTTCAACCTCTTCCTCTATATAAAATACCGGAATAGGTTCATAATCTAGGTCACGCCAACAATTTTATAGTAAAGCTTGAACGGCACAATAAAAGGCATGAAATTGGGAACTAGCTAACTAATCTCCATTTTGTAACGCCTTGAAATCTAATATTGAAAAATAGTGTGTGGAATCCTACCACTGTATCATAAATATTTTTCACAAATTTTCATATAGCCAATTGGAATAGAACTCTGACTTCTAGCAGCCATGAACTTGATATCAGAAGGTATGCAGTAAAATCTACCCAATTCTTCAATCTTGTTAGTGCTTAAACCAAGCTTAGTCATGGTAAGGAGTCATGCCATGCAAAAGAAAAATGGAGCAGAGCTTGTTTGGAGGAGAAAACAACCAAGAGCAAGGCTTGATTTAGCACAGCAATAAAAAAACACAGAAGTAACTATGCAGGAATCTGGAAAGAAATAGAGAAGAATGCTTAAAAAATGAGAAGGTAGAGAAGAGAAAAGGGTGACTTTTGAGAAGGAAGTTCGATAAGATGACTACTAACTACCATACGAATCGAAAAAGTAAGGCTTTTGAAAGTCGAAGAGAAAGAAAAACAAGAAAAGGCATGCATACTCTCATAAGACCTCCAAGTTGAACCCCTCCAATTAAAGTCCGGGCTCAACCTAAAGGGGCTGGTAGAAAGTAGAGAAAATAAGGAACAAGTGGACATTGCATGAGGACAATTGTCATTATGCATTAAAGCATGCATGACAATTGTACAAGTGGATAATGAGTAACCAATTCCCCTATAAAGGTATGAGGCCACCACGTATTGCCATTTCATTATGAGATCTCGATCTTGAGGTCTCATCGTGACATGGAAAAATAAGGCGCATGTTTCACCACTTTAGAACGAGATAAAAAGGAAGTCCTAGTAACAGTAAAGGGGGTAAAAATCCCTAAAATTCACTACACATTTTTTTTCTGTTAACGCCCTCTTTTCATTTATTTCCTCTCCAAGAATACTCTACTAATTTAATCATCAGATGCTCTTTTGAGGGTAAAGCCCCACCTCTTTAAGGTCACTTTATTCTCCTAAAAATCGTATTGGTAGAGCCAAGTAAGTTGGTGTAAGATTTTGTCTCTTTAACAACCATACAAGAATTTCAGTGAAGTACCTTGGGAAACTCGTAATTCATACTATGCTATCTTTGATCTCTTAATAACTCAAAATGACTCCATGAAAAACATACTTATTTTTTAATTTCATTTTAACTGATATTTTAGTACCTCATTTAGAAAAGTTTTCTTGCATAATTAGATATTAGAAAATTATCAATTTTATAAATTGTTTGGAGTTAATCTTATATACATTATCAGTGTATATATTATCATAGTTGGATCAATGACACATATGAAAAATATGAATTTTAAATTCAAATTCAAATTAATTATTACATATCCAACGGTGCTAGTGCGTACACTATTAATGAATAGAAGATTAATCCAATTGGTTAGAGTTTTATCTTTAACGAACATGGAACATACATATAGCAGCTGTCAAGAAGATTTGCGGTAGCTGTTACCTAAAAGCTCGATTTTGCTGAATGTTACTCTTATTTTAAATAGATAATGTTAAAATGAGATAGATGAATTAATTAAATTTTGACATTTATGCTTCTAAATTCGTCCAGCATTGCCATATCTAGAACATTAGAAAGACAACTAAACAACACATAAAGCAAAATTTTGCTGGTAGGCAGCAAAAATTTTTGCATCAATATGTACTTCCACCCCCAATTATCAGTTAAAGGATTCAAATTCGAAACTAGACAATTGAGAAGATGTGAATAAATATATCTATGATTACTTGAAAGCACATGGCTAAAGAAGAGATGAAATAAGAACAAAAAACAAGAGCACAATCAAACAATCGAAGTACAGAAGCCAGTTGGAATGAGTTCGCTACACTTGGTGGTAGGGGTGAGCAAATTTCCGAATTTTCACATTTCCGACCAATTTCAATATGGAGTCAAAAATACAAAACTAGAAATATGGAAATACGAACGGAAACGGAACAAACCGAATTCAAATATTTTGAATTAGATACGAATTTGGTTATGGCAATTTCATTTCAGAATTTTTTGAATTTGAATTCAAAAAATATAATATAAAATAAATATAATTTGAATAATATATATAGTATATTATATGCTATATATTTACATAAAAAAAGGGTTTTTTAGAATTATATTATATTATAATTTGTAATTTCAGAATTAAAAAAAAAGGCAAAAGTTTAATATATCACTCTCACTCTCTCAATCTCGGCCGCCATCCCTATTATTAATTTGGGAGTTTTTCTCTAATTCTCTTTAGAAGATTTTCTTCAGCTTTTGCCTTTGAGAGAAAATTCGGATTCCCAAATCCCAAACGGCCAGCCAAACGTTTGCGAAATTCCGATTCTGATTTCTAACTTCTCACTTTTGGGTTTGGGTGAGCAAATTTTTTATTCTGATTTCTAACTTCTGAGAACCCTAGTTTTCAAAATTCCATCTACTGAAGAGTGGAAAAGCCGCTGCCGACTCTCTTTTTCGATCTCTCACTTCTTTCTACGACTCTCTCAAGTCATCGGCTAGCTGAATAATGTCAGTTGAGAGCCACAATGGTGCGGAGGATTTGGAGCATGAAGGTTCATCTCTGAATCCTTCCCGTAGCCCAACTCCAACTTCTGATACTTGTGCTGGACCTATTGGTGAAGGTAGAGAGGGTACAAAGAAGAGAGGACCATACAAGACAAGGTCTTTGGTGTGGGATCATTTTGTTGTAGAATGGAAGACAAACATCAAACACAGGAGGTGCAAGTACTGTAATTTACTTCTTGCTGCTGACTCTAGGTCTAATGGTACGACTCCTTTGCTCAATCACTTTAAACAATGTAAGCAGAATCCGAATAGTAAGGGTAGTGGTCAAACTACATTATGCTTAGGAATTTCTGGTGAGGGGGATGAGTCCAAGACCGCTCTAATTGGTTGGAAAATTGATCAAGATCCTATTAGGAAGAGTATTGCTTACATGTTGATAGTTGATGAGTTGCCATTTAAATTCATTGAAGGGAAATGATTTCAACATGTTATGCGCACTACTTGTCCTCAATTTAGGATTCCCTCTAGGTGGACTATTTCTAGAGATTTTTATCAACTCTATTTAGATGAGAAATCAAGGTTAAGAAATGTTATTAAAGATGCATGCAGTAGAGTGTGTCTCACAACTGATTCTTGGACCTCTATACAGAGGATTAATTATATGTGTTTGACTGCACATTTTATTCATAATGCTTGGAGACTGAACAAGAAAATAATAAATTTCTGTCCAATTTCTAGTCATAAAGGAACTGGTGTGGGAAAGGCTATTGAGAAATGCTTGCTTGAATGAGGCATTGATGATGTTTTTACTGTAACTGTTGACAATGCTTCCTCTAATGATGTTGCTGTGTCATACTTGAAGCAAAAAATTCAAAATTGGGGTAAGGCTGTGCTCGGGGGGAAATGGATGCATATAAGATGCGTTGCACATATTGTGAATCTTGTTGTCAATGATGGTTTGAAAAGAATTGGAGAATCAATTTAATGTATTCGATCAGCAGTGAGATATGTTAGGCAATCACATTCTAGGTTGAGAAAGTTTAAAGAATATGTTGAAATTGAAAAAATTGAATGTAAAAAACTGTTGAGCCTAGATGTTTGTACTAGGTGGAACTCAACATACATTATGTTAGACACTGTCCAAAAATTTGAAAGAGCCTTTGTAAGATTTGAGGAGAAAGATCCCCTTATGGTTCAAGGCCTGCAGTCATTGCCAACAAAATTAGATTGGGAAAAGGCTAGATTTATGGTCTTATTTCTGGCAAATTTTTATGATCTAACTCTAAAAGTTTCTGGAACAAAATATGTGACTTCAAATGGCTTTTTTAATGATATCGGTTACATAAATGGGATCTTAAGGAGATGATTGCAAGTGAAAATTCTGAATTAAGTGCAATGGTAAAGGATATGAAGGATAAGTATGATAAATATTGGGGGAAAATTGAAAAGATGAACATGTTAACTTTTATTGCTACTATGCTTGTTCCTAGGACCAAGTTTGAGTATTTTGAATTTGTTCTTATGAAAATGTACGAGGATAGTGATGGTACTGTTGTGGCTGAAATAGCAAAGGATGCTATGTTTGAATTGTTTAATGAATATAAGAGGATAAACTCCCCTTCGGCATTTAGTATCTCTCATTCCTCATCTTCTTCACTATCCGGTGAATCTAGAAATAGCAGTCAGCATTCAATTTCTTCAGATGTGTCAAAAAAAATTAATGACAAGTACAAAATGGAGTTTAAGAAAAGAAAAATGGAACTTAGAGGTAGGGACAATAAATCTGAGTTGGATAAATACTTTAATGAAGAGTGTGAAGATGATGATGATAAGTTTGATATCTTGGGATGGTGGAAGGCTAATAGTATCAGATTTCTAGTCCTTTCACAAATAGTTCAAGATATCTTGGCTATTCCTATTTCTACTGTTGCTTCCGAACCTACATTCAGTACCGGAGGATGTGTTCTTGACACTTTTAGAAGTTCTTTAACCCCAAGAATTGTTCAGGGCCTTATATGCGCTCAAGATTGGCTGAGATCAACAACTTCTAAAATTAATGTGGAAGAAATATTGGAGGAACTTGAAGCCTTTGAATCTGGTATAATATTGTCATTTTTCATTTTTATTACTTAATTTTTTAACATTTACTACCTATTAATATGTTTACTAGCTGTTGTTGTAGCTTTGGTGCAGAATGGAGCTGAATCTACCATCATTGATCTTTGACAAGCCAACTTAACATGGATAATGGATTGAAGATTAGCGTTGCATGTTGACTGCCTACTTGCTTTAGGAGTTTAACAACTCCTTTATATATTTTCTGCAATTAAGACAATTTGGTTTTGTACTTTGAAGTTGCTGATGCTTAATTCTTATCTTTGGAATGTGGACAATTTGCCAATTTGATTTATAATTTTTAGTTTGTACTCTAAATTTGTTGCCGAGTACTGAATATTGATACAGTGATGCTTGATTTGGCTACTGACTCAGAGTTGATTTCGGCAATTCGGACACATTCTGAATTGCCGATTTGAAATCGGAACGAATTCAATTCGAAATTTAGTAATCCAAAATTGAATTAAGTCCGTAAATGTCATGTCAAAAATTCTGAATTTTCCAATTTCATACTTCCGAAATACCGAATTCGCTTCCGAATCTCACCCCTACTTGGTGATTCGAAGCTAGGCATACACCATTGGAAAGTTACCTCAAAGGCATCGAAACACTATTTTAGGATAGCCAGACCCACGCACCTCGTTCAATTGCCATTACCTGCCTGATTGAGAAGTGATTAAGTCCCTATTTGAATTGCAAGTGTTTGGAGTTTCATTAGAAAAATATGCTATAGCAATGTGATATATGTAAAAAAGTGATTAGAAAATATGCTGAGTGATTTTTTTTAATGAAAATTCATAATCCAAACAGGGCCTAAGTTGAAAACAACATGAGATCAGATCTATTACAAAAATAAAAAAAACCAACGATGAATCCAAAAGGTGCAGCGAGCCCTTCAGAAGAAGAAGAAAGCTAGCACTCAAATAAAGAAAGAAGACTAGAAAGTTTCTTTAGTCAGATAGGCCCGTACAAACCTAAAAGATTAGAATTTGAAATGGCTGCCCTGGTATAGTTTATAAATTTTGAGCAGTTTCGACTCTCAAGCCTAAAAAACCCCTTCCCTTTCGAACTCTTCATTTCTTTTGATTTGACACATACATGTGGGAATCTGATATCTATTTGGGTTCACCTGTCCTGTTACAACGTTGCTTTCTATTGTGGCTAATCTATTTGTAATTACGGTTCGTATAGAGTTGAATTGTAATAAATCTTCTTTTTGTTTTTGTTTTTTACAGCATTACTTTTATGAACTGAAGACCACTGGCCAGCATGGCCGGAACGGAAGTCAAAAAATTTCGAAGCTTATTGTTCAATTAGACATGTAGGTTGTATTAGTATTAGTTCATAATGTGCAACCATAGAAGAATTGCACCATAGAAGGATACTACATGATTGAAATTAAGGTATTGACTATGTATTAAACCAATAGCAGTGGCGGAGTCAAGATTTTTTGTTAGATGGCAAAGTTATAGGTTAAAAAAAAAGTTGTTGTTTGATGAGTATCATTTATAGAATTATTTGTTGATCTTATTTCTTTGTTTTGCTTAATTATCTAGTCTTAAATATTTAATTTTGATTCAAAGTTTGAAATTCTAATCCAAGTTTCTCAACAAAGTCAACCTTAGCAGAAGATGACTTTAATGAAACAATGATAGTAAACATAATGAGGTTTTATACTGAATAATGGATCAAAAGATGCATTGATATAAATACTTATTTTTCTATCTTTTCCTAAGGAAAATTTAGAAATATATCTTGACTACTCTTTCGTTTTAAGCTTTAGACAGTAATCAAATCCAACAGACTTGAGTAAAAAGTACGCAAATAGCATAACTTGTTAGATACTGATTTATAATTGGAAATGTTTATGAAGAGAGCATTTAAGCATATACCATTTAAATATTATAGTTTGAAGTTCAAAGAGAATGCATATGTACAAGGAAATATTTCAACTTAAATTCAAACCTTGATAGATAAACAATGAAAACAAGAAATTAAATAAGGCATGCAAAATTTAGTTATTAAGAGATTTTGCTTGATACTCTAAGAAAGCAAGATTTAATATTAAAGTATGTAAAAATAAGATAAATATTGTCGGTCAACTAACTATATAGCAAGCCCAAGAAAGAAATGAATAAAGAAGAATAAAAATAAAAACTTTTATTAGGTAAAAGCTAGGTGGAGGGGGCTACAGAACTATGTTAAAATTTTAGGGGTGGGGAACAAAAGAATGATTTAAATGAAAATTCTCAAAATTTCAATGGGAATAAGAGGAATTTTATGCCCTACTCTCTCTGCCACTGATTACTAAGATCAAGATGTTTATGAGTAAAACACTTTAGGAGGGAACAGAGGGTTGAGCAGTAAGGGGGAAGGAATTGTAAGTAGAAAATCTTGAACCCTTACACAAAAAAAAAAAATTCTTTATAAAAAAAGAGTAAGACCCTTTATAAAAGAAATAGGAAACTGGACCCTTTAGAATTGTATTATGTCTAATTTCAATTGAGAAATATTATATGAAATGAATGGAAACATATTGCCAAATGTACTTACATTTTATGGTAAAAGATATTTCTTCAAATACCCAAAAAAAAAATTGCCTTTTTTTTTGTCTGACTCTCTCTAAAGCATGGTCTACAGTCTCCGATCAACAACGGAGTGTAAGTTATAGTTCCATATTGGACACAATGTGCTAGAAAAATATCAGTGAAATACATATTTTTTTGGATATATAACGAGTTTAAAAAATTGTGCAAAAAGATGCAAAATAGAACACTTGTAAACAATTTAATGAAGTGAATGAACATCTTTGTTTACCATGTTGAATAAATCTAAATTTTTTTATTTTTATCAAGTTTGAGACATATATAAATCATTTGAGACATAGATAAATCATTTAAGGAGTAATTTTTCATATCTCATAATAAAAGTTATTTACCTAAAAACAAAGAAATCCCTCAAATGATTCACAACATCCTTGATCAAATGATTTGATTTTTAAAAAGTTATGAATGTTTATTCGTGTTATGACCACAAGGAAGATTAAGTAAAAACATATTAGTGGTATATTGGTATAGAATGTAAACTGTTGTTGTCATAATCCTAGAGGTAACCCCCGTTTGGATTGCTATTCTTTGAAATTTTTATAGAAAAATATACAGTAACGATTTAATGTATATAAAAGAAAAAAGTAATTGAGAAATGTATTCACAAAAAAAATAAAAATTTTTAGATAAAAAATTACAATCCAAACAAGGCCGAACATATCACTTCCATCTTTGCAAAATTTAGCCGAAGCCTTTTAATTCTTCATATGAACAAATTTTTTTCATGTTCATAATTGACCATCTCATTAAGGTATAGAATGATCCCATACCCAAATTTAATGGGTATCTAGAATATGGGTATTGGGCCTTATTGATATACCCAATAATACCCATTTAAAATATGGGTATGTATGGGATTTATTTGGGACTCCATGGGTATTTATTCAAATAAGGGATAATTTAAACCTCCCTTGAGGTATTTAACAATATCATCTAACACCCTTGAAGTTTCAAAATATCACCTACCTCCTTATTTTCAAAATTTTATATCATTATTAACCCCATTCAAAATATAATACTAAAAAACTAGTTTTGGAGTGTATTGATAATTTCATTCCAAAATTACCCTTTTATTGTATTTCCTTAATTGTCATGACAAATAATTTACAAAACAAATAAAATCATCATAATACTTTATAAAATAACTTTTTTTTTTGCATCTTGAGAGGATTACAAATTAATTTTATAGCCATCTCAAATAAGTTAGATACAATTTTAAACACTTTTCCTTTTAAATTTTCAAGCCATTGATATAGAAAAAATGAAAATATTAAATAATTTATAAAGTTTATAAATTCACTCAAATTTTACATAAATGAAAATTTTCTTTATTCGGTAACCCAAAAGGCACCTTAAAGAAAACCTAAAAAAGTACCTAATTAGCATATCAAAAAAAAAAAATGTATTCAACATCAAAGTTTTAAAATCATCATCAATCCCTAGATTGCAACACTTTAGTAGAAAAAATCTACACTTTTGCCAAAATAATCAATCCCCAATTATAGTAGTACACAATTGAACCTTAAAAAAGACAACAAATTTTATTTTTCTGGTTTTAAAACATTTTAAATAAAAATTTCCTTTTGTCGGTTTAAAAATTTTGTTTTATGGTAACAACGCTATATTATGTTCCATCATATTTATACCTCAAACTTTGCCTTAGTTTTGAAATTTTGATTAATATGCTTTTTAATTTGTAATAGCAAGGCAACGAAGGCAATATTGGAAAGAAATTATGTTCTTTTTCTTAAAATGACTATTTTAATAGTATATTTTGAATTGGGTTTGAAATGATATAAAAATTTGAAAATAAGGAGCTAAGTGATATTTCGAAACTTTCTCAAGGGAGGTTTCTGAAATTATCTTAAAATAATATTAAAATGAGAAATAATCTTTCTTTTCATTTTTTCTCAAAATTGGTAAATTAATATTATAAGGTTGTAGTAGATGTTAGGTAAATTAGCACTTATGCATCATGTGTTCTCTAATAACTACAAAATTCCATCATTACAAAATTCTATTCTTGATAGAATTTTATTGACTAGAATTGAAAAAATTTTAAACCTGGTCTTGAAAGTTAAGAAATAAAATAATAGATGAGTAGATATATTTTGGAGACAATTAAATTTTGGTGATCAATAGATTTTATTTAATCAACATGAATTCCCGAATCATCCACTTATATGAAGTTGGTCTTTATAAATTTCAGATTTAGAAAAATTTATTTAATTTGGGAATTTAATAATTTATAAAAGAGTGTAGAACTTTTACAAAGTTATATAAACAAACCAAATAATATAAAAGAAAAGACAATATTGAGATATTTGATTGAGAAAAAAAAAAGAGTGTTTCAAATAAAAAAATTTATTAGTGGCTAATAAATATGAATTCCTAATAACCACATAATCAAGTCTCTTTTTTGAATTGGAAAGCTTTGTTGGGATGTTGAGTTGTCGAAGTCAACTCGGACTGTAACAAATATTGCAAATCATGCATGCTCTGAAGTGGGTTTGAGTTTCAAGATTTGATAGTCGATGCAGTCGGACATTATTGTCTGAAAAAATATAGTAAATTACATGAAAAAACGACAGCAAGAGAATAGCGTCGAGACAAGGAAAACTTGAAGAAAGTGTAGCTAAATTTGGAATTTACTAGATCATACTGGACAAGAGAGGACAATAGGAACATAGAACATGATTTGAAAAAATTGCATAAAAATTTAGACTTGTTCTCTATTAATTATTTTAACTGATTACAGACTCTAATTTTAAATAATTATTTTTGTGATATTCTAGATTGCTTTTGTAATTTGATTATAGATTATTCTAATCACTAAAAAAGCCAAGAATCATAATTACCCAAAAAGTAGTTTTTTACTGATTCTACTTATATAAGTAGATAATTAGATTTTGTAAAATTTAAAACAACCGAGAATAATGTTATCCGAGTCAAGTAGATTACACTCAGCTCTATCAAAAGGAAATTCTTTTCCCTAACTTCTAATCACGTGAACATGTAATCAAAATGTAAATATTTTATATTATACTTGTTAGTTTAGTTAATGTTTAAAATTCTTAATTCAAGAAAATAATTTATTCTTATTAAATTTTCAAAATATTGTCTGCTCGATAAATTATACATAGTAACCAGTCCTAAAAATGCATAAATGCACAAGATCATGCATCGCAAATTCATGTGCAATAAATGTGACTAAAATCTAGTTTGGGTCTTGAAATTGGAATTCTGAGTGTTAGTTCTGGAATCCCATTTTGTTGGACTTCAAATCAGAGCAGAATTATTGATATTTACATAAAATTATAACCAAAATCTTGCGAATCTAACTTAATTTGCTATAAGTAAACACCATTCCTGAATAGTAGTTTATTTAAAATTCAGAAACTTTCTTTTATGCATTTGAATGAAAAAAGTAAACACCAATAACGCAAAGTCAAAGGGCATTTTGGTCATTGGCTAAAAATTCTGGTTTCCTAACTATTCACGAATGTGAACGGGTGACTTTTTGATTTAATATAGAATTTGTTTTATATTTATGAACTCAAAATTTGGAAAATGTACCATATATTTACGAAATTGAAAAGATTAAAATTTGTTAGAGCTTAAAATTTGATGCAAAAAAGCTGTATTGAGATATTGCCTTCCAACTTTTCAACGCATATAAACAAATTTATGAGACAAAATTGAATCATCAATTATTTCATGCAAAAGTGATTGGGCATGTAAAAAGCAGACTAAGGGGACTAACTTTGGGAAAATACTTCAAAATGTCTCTTACATTTTGCCAAATATGTTTTTTCGTCCTTCACTTTTCATATGGTAACTTTACATCCCTTATAAAATCAAGTCGGTCAGATTTGATTCCAACAAACCAACCTAGGTATTCGACCATTTTCTTGCTCTAAATCCATCACATGACCCACACAAGATCTTTTTTTTTTTCAAGGACAAAATGGTTGGATCTCATTTGTAGCTAAACAATGACCCAATTTATTATATTTTTGCCTCTAAAAAAATAGAATCTGACCCAAATCACACTCCTTTCTTTTCCTAAAAAAGTTGTATCCAACCCAATCCATGTTCATTTTGCAATTAAAAAAGTGAGATTTGACGTTTAGATAAATAAAAAATTACTGCATGTGGGTCACATAGTAATTTCATGCTAAAAAATTGTCGATAACCTAAGTTAAGACTAAATTTTGCTAACTTGAATTTATAAAAGATGTTAACATTTTAGATGTGAAAGATGAAAAAATTCATTAGGCCACATGTGAGCAACATTCTAATTGATTTTCCTCTTCTTTTTTTTTTTTTTTGGCACACTGCATATCCATTTTCCTTCATAAAAGTTTTGACTAAGATGACAGAGTTTGAAATTCTTATTGCTCATAGTGAAGTTATGGAAGTGTTTATAAATATTTTGTGGATTTAATTTTCTCTTTAGAAAATGATTAATAGCAGATCATTATGTATATGCCTAAAGACAAAGATTAGGTTGGATCAAACTAGTAAGCAGAAGTCCCCAAACCACGAATCAAGTTCTTGCGACCGCCAAATTTAACGGCTTGATAAAATTTTACATAAATGGGAGTAACAAATGACCATGTAATGGAAAAGAACAAGCGTGCACAGCCAAGATATTCACAGTGGCTCCCAGGATTACCCATGATGGGATACTCATACTCCTAAGCATGGCCAAGATAGGGTAAAGCACTGTCTATTTCTGAGTAAGTTTGATGCTGTACACAGAAACTCCTCACTTGAGCCAGTCGAGTAATAACACCAGACCTTGATCCAAGTATGGCTTAGACAATTGCATACTGTGCGTGATATATTTCACAGGAAACTGTTTCAAAGATCAAAATACAAGTACATCTTAACCTAGGGCTTTAGCAGTTCAAATTATATAGACAAATACAAAGACTTTAACTAACTACAACAACCATAACTGAACATGTCAGAGAGGTTATCTAGCTTTGTAGCTGGTAGGACAGTTGATGCAGAATTCTTCCTCACCCCAGTCAATCTTCCAATACACCGATGCCAGGATGCGAGAAGTTTTTCTTTGTTTTTGATTACACATTAGTAGATCAAGAATACTACCTGACAAGTATACATATGGAGAAGAAATAATCTCGGCAACCTGTACAATATTAATAGTCATGGAATTAGAGGGCAACCTTTGAACTCAAAAAAGTTGCTCAAACTATTTGTTGTAAAAATGGCGAACAATGTTAATACTTGAATGATGCAAATAGAAGAAAAATAAACAAGTTTAAGTCGTGCTAAATAGCACTGTTCTAAAAAGTTATTTCAGGATGATGAAATATTTTTCCAATATTAAACAAGCCTTCTTCTTGTATGCAAGAAGGATTAAGAACAACAAATATTTAATCTAGCAGAATAGTAGTAGAAGTAGAGAGTAAGGAGAAAAACATTTAGAAAGTATAGTGTAGTGTAGTGAAGTAGTGTATCTTGTGAAATATAGAAGTTAGATATTTATAGGTCGCACGAAGTAACATTAAGAAATGGATAAAATTTTATCTTCAAGAAAGGAGCGGTTGCAGGTCTAAAAATTCTAGCTAGTTGTTGCTAATAAATAGGAAATATGGATAAAAAGAATGTTTGCTAGCAAATAGGCACATGTGGATAAAATATCCAAAATTTTATCTTTAGGAAAAGAGCTGTTGTAGGCCTAAAAATCTGGCTAGTTGTTGCTAATAAATAGGAAAATATAGATAAAAAGAACATTTGCTAGCAAATAGGCACATGTGGATAAAATTTCTTAGAAAACGCTAGCTTTGTGAAGGATTGCGCAGGGGTTGTAAATCCACTAGCTTGAAGTAGATTGGTCCAACTCAACTCCCCTTACATGGGCGTGAACTCACAATAATTTTCAACTTATCACAACCCAATAAACAGTTAGATAATATAAAGTGACTAAATGTCTTATTAGTTTTCTAATGTGAGAAAAGATCTTTTGAAATACATGTTATCTACAACAATCTCCCACCTATTTCAAAAGAATTTGGACAAAAGAGTGTAAAAATCTGTTGTATTTGTTCGTAAAAATCTACTAGATTTGTTGGCATCAATGTAATCAGTTTGGTGTCTTTTGGATTATGAACCAAATTTAAATTGATAAAATATATCTTATAGAAATATTGATGAAACATTAATTTTTATGAACCAACAATTCTTACTGCATGACAAAGATCTTATCAATCACATTGCAATCCACAATTTACTATTCAATGCGGTTGTGCACTTTAAGGCCGTGTGCCTGTTTGGTAATTCATGAGAGCTTTAAAGATTCGGTCAAAAATCTCATAGGAGCGGTCCCACTCCACTCTCATATGGGTGAATTCATCAAGTGTATAGTGTCTTAAATACACCTCTCTCAAGGGATATGAATTCATTAAGAGTTTTAAACTTGACCTCATAATTACTAGCAGTCAAAGCACTTATCTCACAAGGGATTTAAATTTGAAATATTTTACAATCAATATCGATTTGTTATTACCCATATGAACCTATTTCATAGGATCACTAATTACATAGATTGGGTTACGGTCTCTATTGACTACTGTTGGTCTAAGTCCCATTTCCCTTGTAGTTTGAAGAATTAATTTTCTTCCCACAAGTTTAGTCTAAGGATCAGCCAAGTTAACTCTGACTTCACAAAATCAATAGAAATTGTTCCATCTTTAAGTAGCTGGTTTACGAGATCATGTCTCAATTTCATGTGTCTATTCTTACACTTATAGGATTTATTTTTGGCAATAGTAATAGCCACTTGACAATCACAGTGTATGGATATAGGAGGCAATAGATCTTTAGTTGAAGGAATATTGGCTAAGAAATTTCTAAGCCAATCGGTCTTAGTTCTATTCAGCTCTAGAGGTATAAACTCTGACTCCATAGTTGATCTAGCAATGATTGTCGGCCTAGCAGATTTCCATGTTACTGCTCCACCACCAAGGGTGAACACATAACCACTAGTGGATTTTGTCTTATTTCGATTAGAGATCCAATTAGCATCACTGTAACCCTCTAATACAAGTGGGGAGTCCACTATACAAAATACTATAATTCATGGTACCTCTAAAATATTTCATTAGTTTGACTAATGCAAACCAATGTTCATGATTGGGATTATGAATATATCTACTCAGTCTATACATAGCATAAGCTATATCAAATTTTGTAAATTTATTAGATGTATCAGACTCCTAATAATCTGAGCATATTTAGACTGAGCAATTCGGTCACCTTTATTTTTCTTTAATTGAGTGTTAGAATCATAAGGAGTGCTCACATATTGCACATCATAATTTTCAAACTTCCGAAAAAGTATTTCAGCTTAATGCTCTTGTGACAATATTACACCATCATCTCTTCTTATAATTTTAACACCCAATATTATTTTTGTTTCACCCAAATCTTTCATATCAAAATTAGAAGACAAAAAATACTTAGTACTATTAACAATATTTAAACTAGTACCAAATATAAGCATGTCATCTACATATAAACTAATTATCATATATTGATCATTTACAATTTTAGTACATACACATTTATCCACTTCTACAGATGAAAATTTGTCTCTTATCAAAATTTGATCAAATTTCCCATGTTACTATTTAGGAACTTGTTTTAGGTCATAAAGAGATTAAACTAATTTACAAACTTTATTTTCTTATCTAGATACAACACATCCTTTGGGTTGAATCATATAAATTTTTTCTTCTAAATCACCATTTAAAAAAGTTGTTTTAACATTCATCGATGAACAAAAAGTTTATGGATGGAAACCAAAGTAAATAAAACACATATGGAAGAAATTCTTGTTACTAGTGCGAATATATCAAAATAATCAATATTTTATTTTTGAGAAAATTCTTTTACTATTAAACGAGCTTTATATTTATCTACAGAACCATCAGGATTATATTCTCTCTTAAAAATTCATTTGCAACCAATAAGTTTTGTATCGGTGGTAAATCTATTAAGGTCCATGTTTTATTTTTCATAATTGACTCAATTTCAGTTTTAATTGCTTCTTTCCAAAATTTGATGTCAGAAGAACAAATAGCATTTGAACAAATTAAAGGATCGTTGTCAACAAGATAGGTTTGAAAATCATTTCCAAAAGAAAACTCTTTTCTTGACCTTTTACTCCTTCTCAATTCCTCATTAGAGGTTATTGCTCTATTTACTTCAACAGGTGCATGAGAAATTTTATTGGATAGTAGAAAATGTGTTCAAAGAATTCAGCATTCGTTATTTCAATAATTGTGTTACAAGCAAGCACATCACTTATTAAAAGAAGAAATTTATATACAGCACTATGTTCAACATATCCGATAAACATATAATACGAAGTTTTAAAACCTAACTTTCTTTTCTTAAATTCAGGTAATAATACTTTACCAAGACACCCCCACACTCTTAAATATTTTATAATTGGTTTATAATTTTTTCATAATTCATAGGGTATTTTGCCAGTTTTTTTATGAGAAATTCTATTTTATAAATGATATGTCGATAATATAGCTTCTCCTCACAAATTATCAGGAGCATGAGAACTAACTGACATAGAGTTCATCATTTATTTTATTGTTCTATTCTTCCTTTCAACTACCCCATTAAATTTTGGTAAATAAGGTGGTGTTATTTCATGTGTTATACATTCACGCTCACAAAAGTTATCTAAATTTAAATAGTCTCCTCTTCTATCCAATCTAATTCTTTTTGTCTTTTTATTAAGTTGATTTTCTATTTCAATTTTATAAGATAAAAAGACATTATAAGTATCATCCTTATTTCTAAGTAAATAAAGTTTAGTGTATCTAGAATAATCATCTATAAAAGCAACATAATATCTTTTACCACCTCTAATCATAGTTTGTTTCAGATCACCTAAGTATGTGTGAATTGAATTTAATAATTCTGTTTCTCTTTGGACAGTTACACAACTTTACTTTGTCATTTTACTTTCTGCACGTATTTCACATTTGTTCATATTATCATTATTAACACCAGAAAGTAAACCAAGTGATTTCATTTTCTTTATATAACTTATATTAACATATCCTAATTTAGCATGCCATAAGGAAATAGAATCAATGTGAGGTCCCAATGTTTTTCCCAAGTTTTGGAAAATATTACAGAATGCTAATTATAGTCATTACTGTTTGCCAAGGTGTTTATATGGTTTGTTTTCCTTCTTAAAGTATTTTTTTTTAACTATTTTGTTTTCCAAGTCTAAAAACCCTAATTTGAAACTTAAACCCTAGTTTGCTTCGAAAACCCTAATTTTCGATAAAACCCTAATGTGAATGTGGAAAACCCTAGTTTGATTTCGTAAAACCCTAGTTTTGAAAATGAATTTAAGTTTTAAGTTTAACTACGAGTTTCTTATCTCTTTGATTTTATGTGTGATAAAGCATGATTAAGAAGAGTGATTACGATTCCTAGGTGATTAGTGGCCTTAGTAGGTGTAATTAAGCTTTGATAGGCTAGGTTAAATTGAGTACCTATGGACTAATTTGATAGGAAAAGAAATCATGTGGGCAAGAATGAAAAATAGCCTAAGTTGTTAGGTTGATTTGGCATGACACTTTTGACCAACCTTTGACTAACACTAAATATCTAGTTGGACCCATCTCTTAGTCATTTTATAACTTGAGAGAGAGCCGGCCAAAGTAAGAAAAAAAGGAGAAGGAAAAACAGTGAGAAAAGGGAAGAAAGAAGAGCAAAAAAAAAAAAGAGAGAGGAAAAACAAGAAAAGTTTGGGGAATTCTTGCAAATGTTAACCATCCAATCTTGAAGCTTGAGCTAGGAGGATAAGTAGACCAACTTGGGCTTGCAATTTCATCAAAAAAACATAAGCCAAGAAGGTATTTTTCTCCTTATATGCAACCTGGAATTTTGATGGATAATGTGTAATTGTTGGATTTTGTGGTTCTTTTGGCTTGATTCGTGCTTATACTTGGCTTATGAGCTAATTCTACTGATTAGATGGGTTGATTTCTATGTGTTTATGCCTAGCCATGATTATGAGTTAGGGTTAGGGTTAGGGTTTTGATTTCAAGCTTTAATGTTGGGAGTTGTTGCTTGTTATTGATGGTTGGATGCAATTAATGCTTGTTCTTAGCTTAATTTGCGAAATTATGGTTTAAATTTGGGTGATTCAATACCCTCAAGACTCGGCTAGCAAGCAGCATGAATGTTCTTGGTTCAAGTTTAATGTTCCATGGTTTAATGTTCTTGGCATCATTCCATGCATGAGTTAAAACCGTTAGATGGGTTAAGCGCTTTTGGTGCATAATTATGGATCGAGTGTGTGTGTGCATGTCGAGGGTATTGTAGGACGTGTTAAGGCTGCAATTGCATGTTTGATATTGCTTTTGAGTTGTTGGATTTGCATGTGCATGTTTTAGATGGAATACAATGCATTTGGGCGTAAAAC
The DNA here is from genome assembly GCA_013103745.1 of Gardenia jasminoides. Classification (NCBI taxonomy): domain Eukaryota; kingdom Viridiplantae; phylum Streptophyta; class Magnoliopsida; order Gentianales; family Rubiaceae; genus Gardenia; species Gardenia jasminoides. The sequence goes on from CM023096.1 coordinate 15,237,660, forward strand.
GGGAAAACAGGGGAGACCGGGCAGCAACTTTGGCTACATTTTTCGTATTGATCCTTTGTGATTTGGCTTTTGGCCAAAACACGAAAGGTATAGCCCTTCATTCTAACTTTCCAACGCATCCATAATTTCTTGATTTGGATCTGTGAGCGCTGAGTTATGGTTATTTGAATCGAGCCTGTCCAAATTCGACATCAAATTCAAACTGTTTTGTATTTTTGACCTAGAAAGAGTGAATCTGGGCAGAAATGTCTTCATGAAAGTTGTAGCTTGTTTTCTTAGCTTCGAAATGGCACCTCGTGCACTCTAATCCGATACTTTTAGCCTGAGTTATGGGTAACGACGTACAGGGTGTCAAAACTGTCTTTTACACCTTTTAGTGTGTGTTTTCCGTTTTCGTTCCGTTCTCGTCCGTTTTCCGTCCAACGCCCATACATGTGTTTCTTTTGCTATTTTAAGTGTTTATAAGCCTTTCTCGAGAGTTTTAGTTTGTTGGGTATATGCACGTCGCATCATTTCACATTTGAAACGGATTTTCATATCTCGTGATCACGTGGACACCAGACGCTTGTATAACCTCCCGAATTTTTCGCTTTCTCGGTTATTTGGTGAGTGTCAAGTGCATGATTTGTTGACTTACTTGACCTGTTACATGTTTAAATTGATCGTATTATTAAACTTGGCTAGGGGGACGTGTACTTTATCTCGTCCGCCTCTTACTTGACCCGACTTGTTTGTATTTGTGGTACTTGAAATGACTTGCCCGACCTGGTACTTGTTTGATGATTGAGCGTTGTCTCATCATCTTACTTATTATTTAAACCTGTTGGGGATGCCCAAAACCTCATTGGTAAACCTTTCACCTCTGAGGGCTTGGCCGAGGGATTGGTAAATCATGAGTCTTCACATATTTTCGGTTGGAGGCGCCGACTACTTACCCGGTATACTCAGTATTACCAAATTTTCTATTTTGACGAAGGGGGGGGGGTGAAACGGTGGACGGAGATGGTTGACAAGTGGAGCTCTACATGGATAAGAAAGTTGACGGAGTGTCAACTATTTGGAATGTGATCAAGATTCGTGGAACTTGGCTCCTGAGAGTTCCTGTATCCTTTATTTAATGTGTAATTAAATACGTATTTGTATTCTTGTTCAAAGTCCCTGGTTACTTATCTTGTTTAATAAAGGTGTAATTTTCTTGAGCCTGCATGTTTTGCATGTTTTCTTAGCCTCACTGAGTGTTAGCTCACCCCAATTTGTTTTCCTTAATGGTTTGAGGTGTATGTGAATCGAGGAAGCTAGTATTTTTGTAGGATTTCCTCGCTTTGTATAAGATTGAAATTAATAGATTAATTTGATGGTTTATGGTAATTTGAGAGTTTGAGTTGTAAGTTGAATTTAGTAATGTTATTATTTGTGGTTTGGATTGAAATGGTTAATTACGTTCACTTTCAAGGGTTATTAGTCATTCAGTGAGTGAGTCCCAGAGCTCCCAACCCTTTGGTGGCTGTCACAATCAACAATATAAATAGAAGAAGAAACATTCTCATTGATCATATAGGAAATGTTAAGTACAAAGAGTCTATGATTACAATAATCTTTACCCACAAACACATTATTTTTAATCACTACAATTTTATCAGACTCAAATGACACTTTCACTCCAACTTTCCCTAGCAAAGTTATAGAAACCAGATTTACCTGAATAATCGATACATGCAGCACATTATTAAGAGCCAAAGTTTTTCCTGAAATGATCTTCAAGAGCATGTTGTCTTTACCCAAAACTTTAATAATTTGTGAGTTTCTAAGATAGACTACCTATTCATCATTTCCTATCAGAATATACGAGAGAAACGCTTCTCGACTAGCACATATATGCCGAGTAGCCCCAGAGCCCACCACCCATTCTTTCACATTAGTTGCAATGTTCACTTGAGAATTGACTGCAAGAATTATTTCATCTCCTTCAGTTAGATGAACCTTAAGAGGATTAGCATTTGCTTTGCCACATTTATTGTGTCTGCACTGAATAGCATAATATCCTGATTTTTTACAATAATAGCAATTGCCTTTCTGTTTCTTAAAGTTGAGATTGTTAGGTGTGTAATTGGGATTTTTAGACTTGTTATTTCGAAACTTATTGGCGTACCTCTTATTGTTGTTCAGTACTAGATTAGCTTTGAGATTCATCTCCTTAGTTTTGGCAACTCTTAACTCCTTCCTATTTGAATCTTCAATCAAGATGTGTTTCACGAGCTCATCCATGGTGTAATTCTTCTACTTGTGTTTCAAATTATTTTTGTAGTTAGCCCATGATTCGGGTAGCTTCTCAATTAGCATGCCTACAGTAAATTTCTAGGGCAATTTGATAGCTTCATTTTTCAAATCCTTTAGTAGCATTTAGTACTTCGTGATTTGAACTTTCATTTTCTTGTCATCAGTCATCTACCATTGGTTGTACTTTCCTATGACAAATTTTTGTTTGGTTGCGTTTTTGGCGGTAAACTTTGTTATCAAGACTTCTCAAATTGTCTCGACTTCTTTGCTACTACAGTACACGTCAAATAATCCATTAGAAAGTATTTGTAAAATAGTATGCCGACATACCTTATTAGCATATTGCCATACTTCTTGTGTTTTGACATCCGCAGTTGCAGCAGGTTGAGATTTATTTAGTGCGTAAGCTACTCCATGGATGTCGTGAAGAGAGTGCACACGTTCTTAATATCTTCTAAAGTTTTCACTAGCAAAACTTCAATTTTGGATATTTCTAGAAAAAGCTTAGCAAATGGTAGTGCAACCGCAATTGATGCGGATGAAGGTTGTGAGGTGTTAACACTGTCAGAGGCCATAGTTTCTTAAATTGCTATAAAAATGGCGTACAATGCTAACTCTTGAATGACGAAAATAAAAGAAAAATAAACAAATTTGAATCATGCTGAATAACACTGTTCTAAAAAATTATTTCAGAGTAATGAAATGCCTCCCTAGAATTAATAAACCTTTTTCTTGTAAAGAATGTTTGCTAGTCATTGCTTGCAAATAGGCACATGTGGATATCTTCAGAAAACATTTTCTTCAATGTAATAAAGAAAATGCCAGTCATTGCCTAGGCACATGCAGATAAACAAAATGGGCCAGTCATTTTGTTCAATAAACCAAATGGGTGAAAAGAAAATGGGCCAGTCGTTGCCTAGGCACATGCATTTAAACAAAATGGGCCAGTCGTCTTATTCAATAAACAAAATGGGTCAAAATCAAAGTAGATCAAATTTAATCCACGCGCAGGAGATGCAAATCTACCAGTTTAAACTAAATTGATCCAACTAAACTCCCCTTTCATGAGTGCAAATCCACAATAGTTTTAAATTATCACTAGTTCAATAAAAAGTTAGAAAAAATAAAATGACTAAATGTCTTCTTTGATTTTTTAATGTGGGACAAAATCTTTTAAAATACATATTATCTACAACACTATTTACTTCCAGCAGTTAAGGGACCCAGTCACCTTTATGAGTCTCCTTGTAAGAATGGTGAAGATGTTTTTTTTGTAGATCTCTTGTCTTCACCATGAAGGTCCCCCCATAATTCAAGTACATAACAGGAGTTGAGCTCTTAACTGTTGGGGCAGATCACCAATAATCACCACAAGAACAGGTTCCATCCTTGAAATGGTGGAACCTACGCATATCGCGTACAATTATTTCCCTTTTGGTCATAAGAGAGATGTATTTCGTTGCACTGTGACAGTCACCACATACTCGAAGATTCTTTCTGATATGGATAGGTGTACCGGGATTTGTATTTAGGAGTGCAAATGCAATCGCAAGCTTCTCACTGTGGCTATTGAGCAACTGCTCTTGGACATCATCCTCCACATCATGAATAGAATTCGTATCAGGAACATAGCCCGCTGCTTTAATCTTATCCATCAATTTTTCAAGGTATGAGTAGATTCTTTTGGACTGTGGATGACTAATGCTCCCAGAGTAGAAACTATGAACCTCATTCTTTAGATCCACCAAAGTATACCCAGGGGATTTCTGAATCCCCGTTTTCTCCATCAAACTTCTCACCTTGGCCACTTTGTCCCACATTGAAGCTGTAGCATATACATTAGCCAGTAATACATGGTATCCTCCATCATCAGGGCCTAACTCAAAGAGCTTCTCCGCAGCCACCTCACCAAAATCTACATTTTTATGAATCTTGCAAGCCCCCAACATGGCTCCGTAGACATTGATTTCTGGCTTAACTGGCATCCTTTGAATGAAGCCCCAAGCCTCATCAAGCCTCCCAGCTCGACCAAGCAGGTCAACCATGGCGCCATAATGATCCATGGAAGGCTCTAAGCCATATTCCTCTGTCATGATGGTAAAATATTGCTGCCCCTTCTCTACAAAGCCTGAGTGGCTGCAAGCTGATATAATAGATAAAAATGTCACCTGGTTTGGTTTTGTATGTCCTTTTTGCATCTCATCAAACAATTCTACAGCTTCCTTTCCAAACCCATGTGTCCCATACCCGTCTATCATAGCATTCCATGTAGTTACATGCTTCTCAGCCGTCATATCAAATAGCTTCCTTGCCATGTGAACAGATCCACATTTTGCATACATGTCCACAAGAGCAGTCATTACAAAAATGTTCCTGTCTGAATGGTTTCGTAGAGCAAGTCCATGAATCCACTTTGCTTGGTGTAATATTGATAGCTCAGCAACAGCAGTAATTACACTCACCATTGTAAATGAATCAGCTTTTACATTGTGCATTTGCATGTCAGAGAAGAGACTCAAAGCTTTGATCATGTGTCCATTTTGCGCGTAACCTAAAATAATAGCATTCCATGAAACAACAGTTTTTCCTTGTAACTTTTCAAACAATTCAGTAGCAATATCAATTCGTTTGCATTTGCAGTACATGGAAATCAAAGAGTTAACTACTGAAACATCAGAACCAAGTTCCAGTTGGTTAATCAGCGCATGAATTTCCTGTCCACGCTGAAGGTCACCCAAATCAGCACATGCAGTTAAAGCAGCCATAACAGTAACATTACTCGGTCTTAACTTTTCATCCAACATTCTATCAAAAAGTTTCAAGGCCTCTTCAGATTTTCCACTCTGCGCATATCCATCAATCATAGTGTTCCACGAGACAACAGTCTTGTAAGTCATCCTCTCAAAAGCCAAACGTGCAGTCCGTACTTGCCCGCATTTTGCATACATATCAACCAAAGCAGTTTCAACATTCACAAACGATTGAAGTCCATTCTTTATCACATACCCATGAATCAACAGCCCCATCCTCAAAGACCCAACATTAGCACAAGCAGGCAGGATCGAGACAACAGTAACCTCATCAGGCCTATGTCCCTCCACCTCTTGCATCTGCAAAAATAATTCCATAGCCCTCTTCAACATCCCATTCTGCGCATATCCAGCCATAACAGTGTTCCAGCAAGCCAAATCCCTTTCAGGCATTCTTTCAAACATCTTATAAGCATCTTCAATGACCCCACATTTCGCATACATATTAACAACACTCGTCATTGCAAACACATTTCTCGAAAACCCATTAACAATCAGCTGCCCATGAATCTTTTTCCCTTCCTTATCATTAAAATTATCAGCACAAAACTTGAGCAAGTAACTAAAATTATAAACAACCGGCAAAACCGCATGACTTATCATCCCACTATAAAACGAAAACGCTGAAGCCAAGGACGAGTGATGAACATGCCCTTTGAGCATGGTATGATACATAGGATCAACTTTATCTTCTACCGGTTCAAACACTTTCGCAGCATCGGCTAGGCTACCGAATTTGCAGAACAAACTAATGAGCTTCGTCTGGAAGAGATGCTCGTTGTAGAGGCCGTTTTTGATGATCAAAGGGAGGAATTGTTGGAGCTCTTTCATGGAAGTGCAGAGCTCGAGAAGGATTGCAGTGGGGTGTCTGTATACATGATTGGAAATGTAGTGGGTGCGTTGTGAGTGGAAAGACGGGAAGGAGGAGGATAAAGGCGTGGTAGAGAATGCTAGGAGGTGGGGAGTCATCTAAATGTAAGATACTCACGGCTTTGTTGCTGAATTTGGGAAGAAAGGCTATTGGAAGGGTGTGACGAGACGGGACGGGACGGGACGGAGAGGAGGCTTTGGCTGGCAGGTTAAATGGATAATGTGTAAATATCATTGAAGGTCCCGGTCCAAGTGCTTGGAACTTCTCTCAGTTGGGAATTAGAAAGCTTTAAAGGGTAAAATTCGAGTCTCCCCATTATGAGGATCAGGTGTAATTGAAACCTCCATTTAGACAACCTGATCAAAGACTCAATTCGAATTCAGTATTGACCGAGTTCAATTCAGACTCGATCTACTTGATAAGTATTCCAATTGAGCATGAATAAGAAAAATCAAAACTGGAATACTCATAGGATCTTATCCAGTAGTGCATCTATCCATCTATCTATCTATCTATGTATAATTTAGTTATTTATTACAAAATTATATTTATAAGTAAAAGGGATGGAATTAACCAAAAATCAAATTCTTCACTAAAACATTTTTTATTGATCAAGAACCTAAAATAGAAAAAAATTATAATTAACCAAAAAACTGAGCTTGAGAATCCAAGCTCAAATACTCGAGCTCGATATGCTCAAATATTCAAGTCAAACTTGTGTGCCATGGCCACGAATCAAACTCAAGCTTTAAGTTTTCTGTTTATTTGAGCGTTAGTAGCACAAAACAATAAGAGTGTTCATGGACTGGATAACGAACTCATTTGCAATTTCGCTAATCCTGAACTCATTTGCAATTTCGCTAATCCTAATCACAAATAGTGGATCAGTAAAATTGCATTTCATATCCTAACTCTATTCAGTCGGATAATCACTGACCGGGTAACATATAGGATAGGTTCAGGTATACAATGTAACCTAACCCTCTTCTACTAGTAGGAAAAAGAGAAAAACAGAATTAGATTAAAAACGAAAATAATACAGCAGTTATTGAAATTAATAAGAATGTTTGATTGTATAACTCAAAAAAAACCACCAACAAAATGGAAAATCAAAACACAATGTATAATTAAAATATAAATATTTTGAATAGTTGTGTTCATTTTCTTTGCATCTTGAAAAGTACTAATACATTTTTGGTTAAGGATAACAAGTTGCTTCTCAACCAACTATGTATACTCCCAAAATTAAAAATAAAATTAATAGAATGGTGAAGTGGATAGAATTTATGAGAAAGGAAAAGAAATTAAAAAATCTTGAAGAAAGATAAAAAAAATATAATAAAATAAATTAAATTAGTGGCAATGAATGTATGAAATGAAAAAGTAAATAAAAAATAAGGTTAAACAACCAAGTTGTGGAAAATAAAATATATAATGGCATGGGTCTTGTAACTTAAATTATGAGTAAATGAATAAGTAATTATTGTTTGAGAATTGGAAAAATAAAATATATAATTTGAATATTATATAATTATTAGTAAATGACTACATATATATGGGTAGATTCGAGTAACCGCAGTTTTAAAAAATTGAAAACCATATCCTAACCTAATTTTTCAATTAGGTTTAGATAATCTAATCATTTTAAAAACTATGGATTGGTTGCTCTATTTTTCTGTTTGGACCAATTCAATTTTCTCGATTACCCGCGTTTTTGGTTCTTTTTGAACACTCCTATAGAACAACATAGTGCTACTTGAATATGATTCGATTCAATAGTACCCCCAATTACAAGTTGGAATGGTTGCTAGAATTTAGGTTTTAAAGGCCAAAATTTGGCAAATCAAAGAAGAATTTGAAATATACAATTCAAGTAACGTTATATGATTCTAAAACAGTTGATATAATACTATATATATATATATATATATATATGTATATATGTATATATAAAGTAATATTCTCATATCTATCTCTTAACTCTTATTTCTTTTCTATGTGACTATTTGACACAATAAGTTTTTTATATTTGCTTTCTCACCGTCTATGCACTTTACTGTTTTCTAATTTTCTCTTTTTTATTACCTATCTCTTTATTCTTTGTTTCTCATGATAATATTTTTTATAATCTTTCTACTAGTTTCTCCAAATTTCACTCAACAACTCTGCTCTCTCTTTGTCATTATTCCTTTTTTTCTCACCATAATATTTTTTATAATCAATCTTTCCAATCTTCACTCAACCATTCTTCTCACTCTTTTCCTTCATTTTTTCTTATGTTAATTTATTTCTTTCTCTATTTTTTTTATTTTCATGACTTCTTCTTTTCTTTTCCCCTAATTTTTCCTATTCTTTCAATTTTTAAAACATAAGATTTGAATAAACAATTTTTATCATCTAATCTGACCTCAAAATTCCTTATCTATTCTTTTAGCTGACAATTATTTATTCAATGTGTACGTATGCATATGATGCTAATAATAGTGACAAGGGTGCAAGTAGCACCCGTTTAATTTGGACGAATTTGACAAATAGGTAAAATTTTAATATAATCCTATGTAAAGATTAGAATATATAATTGCAAGATTAATACACCATATACTATATACTATCAATGAAAATTCTATATTTTGGTTGATATGATTATTAATATATTATACGACTTACAAAATTTCAATTAAGTTTTGATTTAATTGTTAATTATCGTTGTAACCTTAAATCAAATGATCATGATCTTTAATTCAAAATTTTACATTTCTAATTTAACATTCCTCGTAAAATTTTATATTAAATTCAGATCCTAAATATGTTATATCCTTTCATTATTTTAAATATTTTTTTGGAAATTAGATTCCTTATTCTATTTACTTAAACAACTACTTGAGTTTTCAATTAAAATTTTATGTTGAATATTAAAATGATTCCGTGCAAATGCACAGGAGATAAACTAGTTATACTTTCAAATTATACTCGATGATCACGTTGTAAGGAATCAAGGAGATAAACACAGCGGAAATTTAAAATTTTTGATTCCTTTAATAGATCGTCCTTTGATTAAATCCATGTAACATAGAGATAGTTCAAGAAGATTACCTCAATCCATGAAGACCTCCTTGAACTTGGTGGAGATTTGATGCAGAGGATGGCAAAGAGATCCACGTAGCCGTACATGCGTCCGGCCTCTAATGGTGATCCACACGAACCTCCTTAGTTAGAACCTCCAAGGTCGAATTAGCTTAAGCTAGATTAGTGCTAGCTATTGCCAAGATAACCACACACAAGTCTATTGAGATAATTCCAATTTTTCACCAGGAAAAATTCATCCCAAGATAAGAAATAAGAGATGCAATTTTTCCCTTATTTTCTTGGACGAATTTTGGGTATTTTTTTCTCTCAAGATTTTTCTCAAAATTTCACAAGACAAATTGTGTGATGATTCTATTTGCTAGCAAAGCTTAGTGAGTATTTATAGACAAATAAGTTGTCAAATCCTTATGGAAATCAAATTTCCAATAAGATTTAGCTTCTAATTCTAATACAACTCTTGTATTTGGAAGACTAAAACTTATTTGCACCATAAGTCTCTCAAGTTTAATTTGTCTCACAAATCAAACTATAAGTTATAAAACTTATCTATCAAGTCCCACTTGAAATTCATTTAATCTAGCTAAGAAAGTTCTTAATGTGTGACCCATTAGGTTCTCATACGTTGGCAATAAGTATGAGCTATACATTCTTAATAAATAAGAACTGGATAAATTAAAACTCCTTTTAATTTATCACTGATTCCACTAATCAATCAGCTCATACTTATAGATCAAGATTGGTATCTAGCAATACATCATGACCACCCAAGTAATGAGAAAAGTCAAGTGGATGACTTCACCTTTCAGTAAACGTTTATAATGTAACTAATATCCTTTTACCACACTTATCTCACATTAATCTTGGAATAAGTTGTGCCTATTCCATTGTGTGATTAATGCTCTTTCTCTTGTACCAAAATATAACTCCAATGAAGAAGTTCTTAGAAACACTTTCTAAGACTTTCCCACTTAGCTAAGATTTCGGGTTATACTTCTACAAGTGGTCAAACATGAGATAACTCCTCTCACATAAGAGGCGGTAAATCCTTATAGGTTATTCACCATCTTTCCATACTTCAAAGATACACCCATTTGCTAATGATGTGAGCATTCCCTTTTACAGGAGCAATCATATAACAAAGAAAGTATAACTATCCATATTCAAGATATCATGATAACCTTAAGTCTAAGAATCATTTACATAAACGTCACTTAGAGATTAATCCTTTGGCACTTAAAGGATGTCTCTATGTGGATCAATCTAGTGAACTTGATCATACCATCAAGCACCCATATACTTGCTTAGGTGTCTTACACATCATAGTAGATGAGGCCTACTACTTCTCATATAGAAGTGGCATAGTATATGCTAGTCTAGCCGTATTAACAATACCCTTTCTTGTTAATACTATGACTAGAGATATTTAAGAATAAACCTTATTTATAATCGAATGAACCTCACCATCATAACTCTTATGATTTCATCGATTAGGTTTATTCTAAGGGTTTTATCATACTTATATGAAAATATAAGCAATCAATATGATAAAGATGTCATTTATTATTACATAAATAGTTAAAGTGTATAATAAACCCTAGAAGTTGATTGACTTTAGGGCATATACACTAACACCGCGTTCAAATAACACGGATAACTATATCTAAGATGTCAATTACTTAGAAAATATGATTATCGTTCACTAGGAATCTTCAAAGTTTGAGAACAATTAGCTAAGTGGCTGAGAAAAAAGAATTAAACAAATAATCTGGGATAAATTTGGTCCTTGAATCCGCATCAATTTCTTTTACAAATTATACTATCGTGCTGTATACATATAAATAGATAAACAGCTATATACTTTACGTCCAAAAGGGAAAAGAAAAAACCTAGTATACTTACAAAAATAGAAGGGTAAGTTAGGATACATGTAAGGGCCGTAGAATTTTGTCTTAACAATGGGTTGAATGATTTTTTTTCTGTGATTAATTTTGTTGCTTGAGGTTGTACTTAGAATTTCGAAACCCTAGTTGACTTTAAAAAAAAATTTTTTTTTCAAAATACCTAATTTGGAAAACCCTAATCACATAATTGAATTATGAAGGTGAACGATTCGAATTTTCTCGGAGTTTAACTAATGTAGGATTCCATCATGAAAACCCTAGACTAATTGCAATAAGACTCACTATCATTAGTTATACTAGACTTAACTACATCCTTCTTCAATTAAATTTGATCATGTTAAAATCCAAGCCAGATTTCGAACTTTAACAAAACTTTCCAGCTTAGAAGTTTTGTCACTCTTGAACCATTTCATGAACCACCAAATTGAATCACCATTGAGCCGTTTCACTTCAGCTCAATTGGACCGAAATTCACAGCTTTAAACCACCATGAATTCCCTCCAAAATCACCTGCAAAATCTTCTAAAAACTCCAGCAAGAATTCAGCCGCCTCTCTCTTCTAATCCTTGGCTGCCATTTGTCAAGATGAAGCTGAAATTTCTGGCAGCAAGCATGCTCTCTTCCCCCTCCTCATAACCGGCAGCATGCTTGGTTCAAGCAAGAGATTCTCAGCTTTGTTAGGCAGCAAATGATGGTCCACCTTCAACCATGCCCAATGCATGAAAGAGGTTAGAACACTTGGCAATTACTTCAGCCAAACTATGTTCATTTGAACAAGCAAACTTCAGGTTTTCTTCCTTTCCTTTGCTGTCCGAAACCCCATCAGAAAACTCACCCAATTCTTCCTCATTCTCACACTCTCACACTAGTTATCACTAGTAAAAATTTCTCTCATTCTCTCAAGCTTCCAACCGAAGCTCTTCTTCTTCTATCCTCAAGTGTCAACCACAGCTCACATCTTCCATTTCCTAAGCCTTGTTCGAAGCTTATTTCTTGGAAGCAAGCTGCCGAATCCAAGCTGGAACTGCCTTGTCTACTTCCATTTCTTGTCCCAAGTTTGAGGTATAGTTAGCTTCACATAAGTTCCATTGGCAGCCTAAGAAAATCGTTGCTATTCTTAAACTTGTTTTCTTCTTACAGCTGAAAGCCGAAGCTGCTCAACTCAACCTAGCCACTTGATTTCGTCCCCTAAAGCTAGGAGGGTATGATTTATTCCATTTTCCTTAGCTCAAAGAAATAGTTTTCTTCAACATTTGACTAATAGTGTATGACAAAACTTTGATTGATCTAAATTTCTTAATATAGTCAATCATTCTCTAATAAATTAATATTTAATTTGAGATATTTTTGTCATCTTGTAATAGAATTATTGCTCAAGTATTTCATACATCTTATACCTTGATTATTCATCATTCAACTCTTGAGATGTATAACCATGGTGAAAGAAATTGAAATCTTATCTAGTAAAGGAGATTTAGGAAGCATCTATGGCATACTATCATCATCTCCTCTTACCATTGTTAGCAATTTTATTAATTCCATTACATCTTCCATGATTGGAAGTGCTAAGGTTTTAAATGATATAGCCAAATTTTCTTGAGAACTTTTCTCAATTTAACTTGCCAATCCAAGAAATTAAAAATACCAATTATATCGACAATAATATGCAATTACTCATATATCGAGAATAATATGCAATTACTCATAATTTCTACAATGGATGGTAAAGATAAAAGAGAATTGCTATTTATGCAAAACAAAACCAAGTAAAAAATGACATAAAAATCAAATTTGGTTTTGCTCCCACTATTTTATTCAAATCTATAACCCTCTTATATAGATTGAGAATTTCAAAAATTCTAGTAGGCTAGAATCCCATTTAGTTATTTTGATCTTGAGTATGCTCAACAAATCAAAATAATTTCAATAGGTAGGTACTTATTACCAATTATAACTTTTGTAACTTCTAGATAGTTGAGTTATCGACTCTTGATAAATCACATCATATGTGTCACCCAACCTTTGCCTCTAAAATTTTATGACCTTGAGTGTACTCAACAAGTCACAAATTTTAGTTAAGTTATACCCATTATTCCGAGATCTCATCTCATAGTTAAAACTTCTCATGGTAAAGCAACCTTGAGTGTACTCAACAAGTTAACTCGAACATAATTTCATTTTAACTATAACAATGGAAGGCAACTTAAGTTTAGACTTAATATTTGAGTAGAGGGATTTTAGACATGGTATTCCAAATTGGTCTCATCAAATATATATATAGCATGGATATCCATTCATCAATATAAATAAATAAATAAACATACTATAATTAAACATGGATGATTATGGACTTTATTCCTACACTAGTTTCCTTGAGCCAAAGGAAACTAGATGGTCAAACTAAGGGACGGCGACATCTCCATGCCACATGCGTCTTTTGTATGTCCACCATGGTGGAATTGGTACCATCTCCATCTTCTTTGTACATTACAAATGTAAATCTATTCTAAACATTTTAGATCCTCACCCTCTCCCTATCTCTAATATAGTACATTACATAATATTGGGAGAAACCTTGAGTTACATTCAAGGGGAGTGAGATGAGAAGAGAATTTACATTGAGAATATATAGAGAGGCAGGACATGAGCCCTATTTCAAAATATCAAAACCAAATCATACATACATTCAACCATTCACAATCACATTGGCCTTAGTCCATAATCATCCATCATGCATTTATAAAATACAATATTAAATGAAAGCATAAATATTTATTTAGTTCCAATCATGTATCATTATATGCACAAGCCTTTAATCTCAAAAGGCTTCAATTCAAGAGGTTTAAAATTAATTGAATCAAATTCAATTTGAAAATTTCTAATTTCTGGAATTCAGTTTTAGCGACAGAAAACTGCATTTAGTGACGAAAACCTTCACAAGGAAATGGTCGCTAAAGTTTTAGTGACGCTATCGTAGACCAACATCCTTTTCCTTCATTTTTTTAAAATAATAAACACAAGAAAATTTTTTGGCAATACTAATGATTTGGAAACTATATTTTATTCATAATAAAAGTAGATTCAATTTCCAAATCACTTTAGAAACCAATGCTAATTTGGAAACTTATATTTCTTAAGGAATCCAATTTCTTAAGGAACATTAAATAGTTTCCAAATTTCTTTCAATTCCTTTTGTTTTAAATTATGGAAACCACATTCTAATCTCATTAAAATGATTTTCCATACTTTATAACCATGATAAGAAACTTTTCACAATCGAATAACCATCCAAGTCAAAATTAGGAATTTCTAGTTTAACTAGAATCTCCTAATTCACTTATTTTTGGAAATTTTCTTTTAAACCATTTTAGATCTCAATTACTAACTTTAGATCACTTTCTTAATTTAATCTTATTAAATTAGAAAGTTTCTAAAGGTATTTGAACACCATCCAAATTTAATCTTATCAAATTGAAAAGTTTCCAAAGTTGGTTTACTTCTTAATTCTAGTCTCACTAAAATTGAGTAAGTTTCTAAAACTTAATTGAACAACTCCTTGTCCAATTTCGATTTCTAAAATTTCCAGAAAACACCTTAATTCTAATCATATTAGAATTATAGGAAATTCCATGTTAGTTTAGAAACTCAAGCGATAAAGGAAATCAATGACTAAATCCCATTTGTCATTTAGAAACTAATTTGTTTCTTAAATTTCCTTTTACAAGAAAATTTCCAATAAATACTGACAATCAAAACAACCTTTAATTTCGCATTCATTCAGTTCAAACGAAAATAACAAACAAAACAATTTTGCATGAAGGAAAGGAAAGTCACAATGTAATCAATACGCGAATTTCCAAGAAAAGGTCTGTTTCTCGTGTAACATGTTTCAGTAGAATCAGATTATAACATTGTAGGTCTTCAAATATTATTAAATCATGACCACATGATGATCTAATATTTTATTTGATCCTAGCAACGTAAATCATGATCGTATCATGATTGATGAGTAGATTGTTTGAAACATACGAGTTACAATAGCCCTTGACTTTTCATTGATATGCACAAGTGACCACGAAGACAAACTAGGTCTTCTTTATTTTGTTTGTGATCTCATCACAAAGCAGCCACAGCCATTAAGGAAGCTTCAACCCTTTTTCAAGAACTTTCACAAAACAAAAAACAACCTTTAATTTCCAGAAAATTCATTTGATGAAAAATTATTAAATCTTTGAAACCCTTTCAAAAATTTATTTTTCATCAAAACTATATATTTTAAAAACTCTTGAATCACACATAATCAAATCTAATTTGACATACATGACAACTAAATAAACAAGTTACATGGTTTAATCAAAGTTGGCTCGATACCACTGTAAGGAATCAAGGAGATAAACACAGCGAAAATTTAAAATTTTTGATTCCTTTAATAGATCGTCCTTTGATTAAATCCATGTAACATAGAGATAGTTCAAGAAGATTACCTCAATCCATGAAGACCTCCTTGAACTTGGTGGAGATTTGATCACGAGGGATGGCAAAGAGATCCATATAGCCGTACATGCGTCCGGCCTCTAATGGTGATCCACACGAACCTCCTTAGTTAGAACCTCCAAGGTCGAATTAGCTTAAGCTAGATTAGTGCTAGCTATTGCCAAGACAACCACACACAAGTCTATTGAGATAATTCCAATTTTTCACCAGGAAAAATTCATCCCAAGATAAGAAATAAGAGATGCAATTTTTCCCTTATTTTCTTGGACGAATTTTGGGTATTTTTTCTCTCAAGATTTTCTCAAAATTTCACAAGACAAATTGTGTGATGATTCTATTTGCTAGCAAAAGCTTAGTGAGTATTTATAGACAAATAAGTTGTCAAATCCTTATGGAAACTGAAATCGGTTTCCAATAAGATTTAGCTTCCTAATTCTAATACAACTCTTGTATTTGGAAGACTAAAACTTATTTGCACCATAAGTCTCTCAAGTTTAATTTGTCTCACAAATCAAACTATAAGTTATAAAACTTATCTATCAAGTCCCACTTGAAATTCATTCAATCTAGCTAAGAAAGTTCTTAATGTGTGTGACCCATTAGGTTCTCATATATCGTTGGCAATAAGTATGAGCTATACATTCTTAATAAATAAGAACTGGATAAATTAAAACTCCTTTTAATTTATCACGATTCCACTAATCAATCAGCTCATACTTATAGATCAAGATTGGTATCTAGCAATACATCATGACCACCCAAGTAATGAGAAAAGTCAAGTGGATGACTTCACCTTTCAGTAAACGTTTATAATGTAACTAATATCCTTTTACCACACTTATCTCACATTAATCTTGGAATAAGTTGTGCCTATTCCATTGTGTGATTAATGCTCTTTCTCTTGTACCAAAATATAACTCCAATGAAGAAGTTCTTAGAAACACTTTCTAAGACTTTCCCACTTAGCGCTAAGATTTCTGAGTTATACTTCTACAAGTGGTCAAACATGAGATAACTCCTCTCACATAAGAGGCGGTAAATCCTTATAGGTTATTCACCATCTTTCCATACTTCAAAGATACACCCATTTGCTAATGATGTGAGCATTCCCTTTACGGAGCAATCATATAACAAAGAAAGTATAACTATCCATATTCAAGATATCATGATAACCTTAAGTCTAAGAATCATTTACATAAACGTCACTTAGAGATTAATCCTTTGGCACTTAAAGGATGTCTCTATGTGGATCAATCTAGTGAACTTGATCATACCATCAAGCACCCATATACTTGCTTAGGTGTCTTACACATCATAGTAGATGAGGCCTACTACTTCTCATATAGAAGTGGCATAGTATATGCTAGTCTAGCCGTATTAACAATACCCTTTCTTGTTAATACTATGACTAGAGATATTTAAGAATAAACCTTATTTATAATCGAATGAACCTCACCATCATAACTCTTATGATTTCATCGATTAGGTTTATTCTAAGGGTTTTATCATACTTATATGAAAATATAAGCAATCAATATGATAAAGATGTCATTTATTATTACATAAATAGTTAAAGTGTATAATAAACCCTAGAAGTTGATTGACTTTAGGGCATATACACTAACACACGTTCCAAATAACACGGATAACTATATCTAAGATGTCAATTACTTAGAAAATATGATTATACGTTCACTAGGGAATCTTCAAAGTTTGAGAACAATTAGCTAAGTGGCTGAGAAAAAAGAATTAAACAAATAATCTGGGATAAATTTGGTCCTTGAATCCGCATCAATTTCTTTTACAAATTATACTATCGGGCTGTATACATATAAATAGATAAACAGCTATATACTTTACGTCCAAAAGGGAAAAGAAAAAACCTAGTATACTTACAAAAATAGAAGGGTAAGTTAGGATACATGTAAGGGCCGTAGAATTTTGTCTTAACAATGGGTTGAATGATTTTTTTTCTGTGATTAATTTTGTTGCTTGAGGTTGTACTTAGAATTTCGAAACCCTAGTTGACTTTAAAAAAAAATTTTTTTTTCAAAATACCTAATTTGGAAAACCCTAATCACATAATTGAATTATGAAGGTGAACGATTCGAATTTTCTCGGAGTTTAACTAATGTAGGATTCCATCATGAAAACCCTAGACTAATTGCAATAAGACTCACTATCATTAGTTATACTAGACTTAACTACATCCTTCTTCAATTAAATTTGATCATGTTAAAATCCAAGCAGATTTGAACTTTAACAAAACTTTCCAGCTTAGAAGTTTTGTCACTCTTGAACCATTTCATGAACCACCAAATTGAATCACCATTGAGCGTTTCACTTCAGCTCAATTGGACCAAATTCACAGCTTTAAACCACCATGAATTCCCTCCAAAATCACCTGCAAAATCTTCTAAAACTCCAGCAAGAATTCAGCCAGCTCTCTCTTCTAATCCTTGGCTGCCATTTGTCAAGATGAAGCTGAAATTTCTGGCAGCAAGCATGCTCTCTTCCTCCTCATAACCGGCAGCATGCTTGGTTCAAGCAAGAGATTCTCAGCTTTGTTAGGCAGCAAATGATGGTCCACCTTCAACCATGCCCAATGCATGAAAGAGGTTAGAACACTTGGCAATTACTTCAGCCAAACTATGTTCATTTGAACAAGCAAACTTCAGGTTTTCTTCCTTTCCTTTGCTGTCCGAAACCCCATCAGAAAACTCACCCAATTCTTCCTCATTCTCACACTCTCACACTAGTTATCACTAGTAAAAATTTCTCTCATTCTCTCAAGCTTCCAACCGAAGCTCTTCTTCTTCTATCCTCAAGTGTCAACCACAGCTCACATCTTCCATTTCCTAAGCCTTGTTCGAAGCTTATTTCTTGGAAGCAAGCTGCCGAATCCAAGCTGGAACTGCCTTGTCTACTTCCATTTCTTGTCCCAAGTTTGAGGTATAGTTAGCTTCACATAAGTTCCATTGGCAGCCTAAGAAAATCGTTGCTATTCTTAAACTTGTTTTCTTCTTACAGCTGAAAGCCGAAGCTGCTCAACTCAACCTAGCCACTTGATTTCGTCCCCTAAAGCTAGGAGGGTATGATTTATTCCATTTTCCTTAGCTCAAAGAAATAGTTTTTCTTCAACATTTGACTAATAGTGTATGACAAAACTTTGATTGATCTAAATTTCTTAATATAGTCAATCATTCTCTAATAAATTAATATTTAATTTGAGATATTTTTGTCATCTTGTAATAGAATTATTGCTCAAGTATTTCATACATCTTATACCTTGATTATTCATCATTCAACTCTTGAGATGTATAACCATGGTGAAAGAAATTGAAATCTTATCTAGTAAAGGAGATTTAGGAAGCATCTATGGCATACTATCATCATCTCCTCTTACCTGTTGTTAGCAATTTTTATTAATTCCATTACATCTTCCATGATTGGAAGTGCTAAGGTTTTAAATGATATAGCCAAATTTTCTTGAGAACTTTTCTCAATTTAACTTGCCAATCCAAGAAATTAAAAATACCAATTATATCGACAATAATATGCAATTACTCATATATCGAGAATAATATGCAATTACTCATAATTTCTACAACGGATGGTAAAGATAAAAGAGAATTGCTATTTATGCAAAACAAAACCAAGTAAAAAAATGACATAAAAATCAAATTTGGTTTTGCTCCCACTATTTTATTCAAATCTATAACCCTCTTATATAGATTCGAGAATTTCAAAAATTCCTAGTAGGCTAGAATCCCATTTAGTTATTTTGATCTTGAGTATGCTCAACAAATCAAAATAATTTCAATAGGTAGGTACTTATTACCAATTATAACTTTTGTAACTTCTAGATAGTTGAGTTATCAGCTCTTGATAAATCACATCATATGTGTCACCCAACCTTTGCCTCTAAAATTTTATGACCTTGAGTGTACTCAACAAGTCACAAATTTTAGTTAAGTCATACCCATTATTTCGAGATCTCATCTCATAGTTAAAACTTCTCATGGTAAAGCAACCTTGAGTGTACTCAACAAGTTAACTCGAACATAATTTCATTTTAACTATAACAATGGAAGGCAACTTAAGTTTAGACTTAATATTTGAGTAGAGGGATTTTAAACATGGTATTCCAAATTGGTCTCATCAAATATATATATAGCATGGATATCCATTCATCAATATAAATAAATAAATAAACATACTATAATTAAACATGGATGATTATGGACTTTATTCCTACACTAGTTTCCTTGAGCCAAAAGGAAACTAGATGGTCAAACTAAGGGACGAGCGACATCTCCATGCCCTGTACGTCTTTTGTATGTCCACCATGGTGGAATTGGTACCATCTCCATCTTCTTTGTACATTACAAATGTAAATCTATTCTAAACATTTTAGATCCTCACCCTCTCCCTATCTCTAATATAGTACATTACATAATATTGGGAGAAACCTTGAGTTACATTCAAGGGGAGTGAGATGAGAAGAGAATTTACATTGAGAATATATAGAGAAGGCAGGACACGCAGGCCCTATTTCAAAAATATCAAAACCAAATCATACATACATTCAACCATTCACAATCACATTGGCCTTAGTCCATAATCATCCATCATGCATTTATAAAATACAATATTAAATGAAAGCATAAATATTTATTTAGTTCCAATCATGTATCATTATATGCACAAGCCTTTAATCTCAAAAGGCTTCAATTCAAGAGGTTTAAAATTAAATTGAATCAAATTCAATTTGAAAATTTCTAATTTCTGGAATTCAGTTTTAGCGACAGAAAACTGCATTTAGTGACGAAAACCCTTCACAAGGAAATGGTCGCTAAAAGTTTTAGTGACGCTATCGTAGACCAGCATCCTTTTTCCTTCATTTTTTTTAAAAATAATAAACACAAGAAAATTTTTTGGCAATACTAATGATTTGGAAACTATATTTTATTCATAATAAAAAGTAGATTCAATTTCCAAATCACTTTAGAAACCAATGCTAATTTGGAAACTTATATTTCTTAAGGAATCCAATTTCTTAAGGAACATTAAATAGTTTCCAAATTTCTTTTCAATTCCTTTTGTTTTAAATTATGGAAACCACATTCTAATCTCATTAAAATGATTTTCCATACTTTATAACCATGATAAGAAACTTTTCACAATCGAATAACCATCCAAGTCAAAATTAGGAATTTCTAGTTTAACTAGAATCTCCTAATTCACTTATTTTTGGAAATTTTCTTTTAAACCATTTTAGATCTCAATTACTAACTTTAGATCACTTTCTTAATTTAATCTTATTAAATTAGAAAGTTTCTAAAGGTATTTGAACACCATCCAAATTTAATCTTATCAAATTGAAAAGTTTCCAAAGTTGGTTTACTTCTTAATTCTAGTCTCACTAAAATTGAGTAAGTTTCTAAAACTTAATTGAACAACTCCTTGTCCAATTTCGATTTCTAAAATTTCCAGAAAACACCTTAATTCTAATCATATTAGAATTATAGGAAATTTCCATGTTAGTTTAGAAACTCAAACGATAAAGGAAATCAATGACTAAATCCCATTTGTCATTTAGAAACTAATTTGTTTCTTAAATTTCCTTTTACAAGAAAATTTCCAATAAATACTGACAATCAAAACAACCTTTAATTTCGCATTCATTCAGTTCAAACGAAAATAACAAACAAAACAATTTTGCATGAAGGAAAGGAAAGTCACAATGTAATCAATACGCGAATTTCCAAGAAAAGGTCTGTTTCTCGTGTAACATGTTTCAGTAGAATCAAATTATAACATTGTAGGTCTTCAAATATTATTAAATCATGACCACATGATGATCTAATATTTTATTTGATCCTAGCAACGTAAATCATGATCGTATCATGATTGATGAGTAGATTGTTTGAAACATACGAGTTACAATAGCCCTTGACTTTTCATTGATATGCACAAGTGACCACGAAGACAAACTAGGTCTTCTTTATTTTGTTTGTGATCTCATCACAAAGCAGCCACAGCCATTAAGGAAGCTTCAACCCTTTTTCAAGAACTTTCACAAAACAAAAAACAACCTTTAATTTCCAGAAAATTCATTTGATGAAAAATTATTAAATCTTTGAAACCCTTTCAAAAATTTATTTTTCATCAAAACTATATATTTTAAAACTCTTGAATCACACATAATCAAATCTAATTTGACATACATGACAACTAAATAAACAAGTTACATGGTTTAATCAAAGTTGGCTCTGATACCACTGTAAGGATTCAAGGAGATAAACACAGCGAAATTTAAAATTTTTGATTCCTTTAATAGATCGTCCTTTGATTAAATCCATGTAACATAGAGATAGTTCAAGAAGATTACCTCAATCCATGAAGACCTCCTTGAACTTGGTGGAGATTTGATGCAGAGGATAGCAAAGAGATCCACGTAGCCGCATACGCGTCCGCCTCTAATGGTGATCCACACGAACCTCCTTAGTTAGAACCTCCAAGGTCGAATTAGCTTAAGCTAGATTAGTGCTAGCTATTGCCAAGACAACCACACACAAGTCTATTGAGATAATTCCAATTTTTCACCGAAAAATTCATCCCAAGATAAGAAATAAGAGATGCAATTTTTCCCTTATTTTCTTGGACGAATTTTGGGTATTTTTTTCTCTCAAGATTTTTCTCAAAATTTCACAAGACAAATTGTGTGATGATTCTATTTGCTAGCAAAAGCTTAGTGAGTATTTATAGACAAATAAGTTGTCAAATCCTTATGGAAACCTGAAATCAGTTTCCAATAAGATTTAGCTTCCTAATTCTAATACAACTCTTGTATTTGGAAGACTAAAACTTATTTGCACCATAAGTCTCTCAAGTTTAATTTGTCTCACAAATCAAACTATAAGTTATAAAACTTATCTATCAAGTCCCACTTGAAATTCATTTAATCTAGCTAAGAAAGTTCTTAATGTGTGTGACCCATTAGGTTCTCATATACGTTGGCAATAAGTATGAGCTATACATTCTTAATAAATAAGAACTGGATAAATTAAAACTCCTTTTAATTTATCACTGATTCCACTAATCAATCAGCTCATACTTATAGATCAAGATTGGTATCTAGCAATACATCATGACCACCCAAGTAATGAGAAAAGTCAAGTGGATGACTTCACCTTTCAGTAAACGTTTATAATGTAACTAATATCCTTTTACCACACTTATCTCACATTAATCTTGGAATAAGTTGTGCCTATTCCATTGTGTGATTAATGCTCTTTCTCTTGTACCAAAATATAACTCCAATGAAGAAGTTCTTAGAAACACTTTCTAAGACTTTCCCACTTAGCGCTAAGATTTCTGAGTTATACTTCTACAAGTGGTCAAACATGAGATAACTCCTCTCACATAAGAGGCGGTAAATCCTTATAGGTTATTCACCATCTTTCCATACTTCAAAGATACACCCATTTGCTAATGATGTGAGCATTCCCTTTTACAGGAGCAATCATATAACAAAGAAAGTATAACTATCCATATTCAAGATATCATGATAACCTTAAGTCTAAGAATCATTTACATAAACGTCACTTAGAGATTAATCCTTTGGCACTTAAAGGATGTCTCTATGTGGATCAATCTAGTGAACTTGATCATACCATCAAGCACCCATATACTTGCTTAGGTGTCTTACACATCATAGTAGATGAGGCCTACTACTTCTCATATAGAAGTGGCATAGTATTTGCTAGTCTAGCCGTATTAACAATACCCTTTCTTGTTAATACTATGACTAGAGATATTTAAGAATAAACCTTATTTATAATCGAATGAACCTCACCATCATAACTCTTATGATTTCATCGATTAGGTTTATTCTAAGGGTTTTATCATACTTATATGAAAATATAAGCAATCAATATGATAAAGATGTCATTTATTATTACATAAATAGTTAAAGTGTATAATAAACCCTAGAAGTTGATTGACTTTAGGGCATATACACTAACACACGTTCCAAATAACATGGATAACTATATCTAAGATGTCAATTACTTAGAAAATATGATTATACGTTCACTATGGAATCTTCAAAGTTTGAGAACAATTAGCTAAGTGGCTGAGAAAAAAGAATTAAACAAATAATCTGGGATAAATTTGGTCCTTGAATCCGCATCAATTTCTTTTACAAATTATACTATCGTGCTGTATACATATAAATAGATAAACAGCTATATACTTTACGTCCAAAAGGGAAAAGAAAAAACCTAGTATACTTACAAAAATAGAAGGGTAAGTTAGGATACATGTAAGGGCCGTAGAATTTTGTCTTAACAATGGGTTGAATGATTTTTTTTCTGTGATTAATTTTGTTGCTTGAGGTTGTACTTAGAATTTCGAAACCCTAGTTGACTTTAAAAAAAAAAAATTTTTTCCAAAATACCTAATTTGGAAAACCCTAATCACATAATTGAATTATGAAGGTGAACGATTCGAATTTTCTCGGAGTTTAACTAATGTAGGATTCCATCATGAAAACCCTAGACTAATTGCAATAAGACTCACTATCATTAGTTATACTAGACTTAACTACATCCTTCTTCAATTAAATTTGATCATGTTAAAATCCAAGCCAGATTTCGAACTTTAACAAAACTTTCCAGCTTAGAAGTTTTGTCACTCTTGAACCATTTCATGAACCACCAAATTGAATCACCATTGAGCCGTTTCACTTCAGCTCAATTGGACCGAAATTCACAGCTTTAAACCACCATGAATTCCCTCCAAAATCACCTGCAAAATCTTCCAAAAACTCCAGCAAGAATTCAGCCGCCTCTCTCTTCTAATCCTTGGCTGCCATTTGTCAAGATGAAGCTGAAATTTCTGGCAGCAAGCATGCTCTCTTCCCCCTCCTCATAACCGGCAGCATGCTTGGTTCAAGCAAGAGATTCTCAGCTTTGTTAGGCAGCAAATGATGGTCCACCTTCAACCATGCCCAATGCATGAAAGAGGTTAGAACACTTGGCAATTACTTCAGCCAAACTATGTTCATTTGAACAAGCAAACTTCAGGTTTTCTTCCTTTCCTTTGCTGTCCGAAACCCCATCAGAAAACTCACCCAATTCTTCCTCATTCTCACACTCTCACACTAGTTATCACTAGTAAAAATTTCTCTCATTCTCTCAAGCTTCCAACCGAAGCTCTTCTTCTTCTATCCTCAAGTTTCAACCACAGCTCACATCTTCCATTTCCTAAGCCTTGTTTGAAGCTTATTTCTTGGAAGCAAGCTGCCGAATCCAAGCTGGAAACTTGGAAGGAAAAGAGGCTGCCTTGTCTACTTCCATTTCTTGTCCCAAGTTTGAGGTATAGTTAGCTTCACATAAGTTCCATTGGCAGCCTAAGAAAATCGTTGCTATTCTTAAACTTGTTTTCTTCTTACAGCTGAAAGCCGAAGCTGCTCAACTCAACCTAGCCACTTGATTTCGTCCCCTAAAGCTAGGAGGGTATGATTTATTCCATTTTCCTTAGCTCAAAGAAATAGTTTTTCTTTCAAAACATGTCAACTTGAAGGATGAAATGCTCATACATGTGATAAATAACCTTGAATCTTGTCATGTTATGCATGCATCCTCTTAAACCTTGCTGGAAATTTGATTGGCCAACAAGAAGCCTCGTTCTTGATCTTTCTAAGCTTCCCGAAACCTCCAATCGATAGTTTCATTTTTTTTATTGCATGCATGATCCTTGAGAATGGTTAAAACATTCACTTGTGCTGCTCAATGAACTTTGTATGTAATAGTTGAAGTTGTGCGTGACTAAGGGCCTTGAAAATGCTGTTGAAGCTCTTGAACACCTATGCTGAAAATGGTCATCATGATCGAAAATCCTTAATCTTATTTTATTCAAGAATCGTGTTAAAATTGCTGCTTGATAATCTATTTAAAACTGCCTTGCATGTCTTCAACTTTCATGAATGATTGATGAACTTAAATCGCTGACCATAAGCTGGAATTTTAAGTTGATGAACTTAAAGCTTGATATATCACTGTTTTGAGTAATGTGTGAATACTTAATGTTGCGTGCATGTTATAGTGTGTGATTAAGAATTTGTAATGATTTAAAACTTAGATTTTGGATGGAAAAATAATATTGCAACAAGAAAGAAAAATGAGAATAGAACCGGTTCTTGGTGACTTCTTAACTTGAACATTGCTTGATTTAAACGTTTGATCAGCTTTTATCATGTGCATGTAACCGTGAGCTTTCAATGGATGTACTAGCTGCTTATGAGCTTGATTAGCTTGCTGGAATTGAATTCAAACACCTAACCATGTGCAAATAAAGCTGTTTTCAAAATACCCAAAACCAGAAATTTTAACAAGAAACCAGAAACTTAAAACCAACTAGAACAGAATGTTGATATTTCTCGATTTATAACCTCAAATCGCGAGCCACTTGCGGCATTCAAAACTAGACTCATAGGGCTTCGATTTGGTATATCGTACGCGCCGTAGTTCATTTTCTAGATGTCATAGAAAGCAAATGAAAATCGCTGAAAATCCAACTTGAAAATTCTGGAATTGAGTTCGAATTTTTAAAGGACAAGTTTGTTGGATTTTGAACCAAAACGAGTTTTAATGTTTTCTGAAAGAAAATTTCGTTTTCCTATTATTATGAAACTGTACAAATTCCCAAACAAGATTTCCAACTTAATTTGTATCAAACCATGAACATTAGGGTTTCTCATGCAAATTTTTTTAAAAAAAAAACCCTCGATCGAGAAATTACTGTTCGAACAAACTTGATTTTTTTCAAAACTTGACTCGTTTAAAATCTCGTATAGGAATTGTACCCACACAAGACCCAAACGAGCAAATTTCAAAGTCGTAATCTTCTAAAAAGAACCTCACGAAAAATATCTTTCGACAACAAACGACCTCAAAACCCTACCGCAATTTTTCCATCTTAATACCTCCCATTATTGAAATCTTTAAAAGATAGTTTATTTTCTTCAAACCTATTTCAAATCCTCGGAATTTCCAAGTTTTCATACTTACGTGTTTTGACCTAAAATATATATATATCTTTTCAGAACTTCAATTACCAAGGTTCATATCGCCGTAATGATATAATAATTACTCGTTAGTTATATAAAAACTACTTTCTTATTTATAATAGAAGTGAATTGGTCAAAATTGATTTTAATAATTAAAAGTTAAATTATATTTACCTCAGGATCGGCCGGTGACCAAGTCGAGGACGTTGACATCGAAACCTTCGACACAACCTTGCCCTAGTTAAGGTGAGGGTTCCAAATTGTTGTTAAATGTTTTATTAAAATGTGCCACATGTTGGAATTGTATTTGTTGTTAAATGTTACTCGTTGATTGAAGCACGTAATTACTAAGTGTTATTTGCCAATTAACGTGTTAATGTTGAATAGTATATGATACCATAGTTGAATTATTCAAAACCATTGATCAAAAGGAGGAGATCGTGTGTGTACTTATCGCACTGACCCTCTCATTTTACAAATGATTTAGAAATACCATAATTGTGTATGTGCCTGTTAAATGTGCATGAGTGATAAGCCTTTGCGAATGTGCCGCAATTGGCTCGGCGGGATCCCAAACTCCAGGCGAGTCGGCCTATTCGGCAATTAGGGCTTGGTGCATGCGTCGGCGAACCACAGGGAATGAAATGAAAGGTTACCTCGAGTGTACACCACCCAATGAATGTTGGATGTCGGGCCCGAAGTCGGTGTAAGGGGTTGGAGAGTGGGAAGCAATCAAAGAAGTGCTATTGAACAACATGGAAGCAATGTATCCTTCCACAATGAATGTTATTGATGCTTTCCAATGTGATATTGAAATTCAATGTTTCATGAAATTCTTGAAGGAAAATGCTGTTGTGAAAATTTTTCCTTATATGGTCGATTAAATGAAAAGCATGCTTTACGAATGTGATAATTGTTATGTGTTGGGATTCTCATTGGGCTTGTGAAGCTCACCCCATATATTTTTCCCTCCCAGGATTTCAGGTTTGACTCGAGCAGAGGATTTGAGAGCTGTTGGATTTTGTTGGTTGTAACCTTTACCCTTGTTAAGACTAATGATGTTGAAATCCCTTTTGGTTAACATTGCCTAGGAATCGTGTATCCTACATGGTTGATGTTGAATTTTAGTTTGATCTATATAGCTGCATTGGGAAATATTTGATTTGACTAAACTGATCAATTGAGTCCTGGCGTGAGCTAGGCCGGTGGCCGCGGTTCTCAGGGTTTGCCTTGGGAGTCGTGGGGCCGCTACAATACATTTTTTAAACCTTAAAAAACAGGAACTTTTCTCTAGAGAGATTTCACCTTTTATTCATTCCTTTATTTATTTTTTTGAGAGAAAAAGAGAAATTATGTTCATGGAATAACTGTGGAAATTTTACTGGAAATCTAGAGCTCTAACTGGGGCCCTTTTTTTTGTACTTTTTTTGGTATATATTTGGAGTTTTAGATACCAATATGCATATGTTGCATAAGGTCATCATAACGAAAGGTTCCAAAGTATCAGAGCCGAGTGATCCAAATGAATTTTTAGAAAATGATAATACTATTGACAATGATCTTGAAGAATTTTACTCAGTTCCAATTAGATTTTACAATCAAGAAACTGAATTTGATGACTTTGACTGGTATTATCCATCCCCTTGAAATGGACGAATGTGAAATATGTAATTCTATGTTATTTCTTATTAGAGAATATGCATATCAGCTACAAGAATTAAATAATCGAATTAAATACTATCAGGAAAGTTGGCTTCACGTTACATTAAATAATTGTCATCCTACTACATGTCATGATCGATACAAAACTCTAAGGGATGCAGAAGGTGAAAGATATCTGCTGACTAATAGATACAACCGAATTAATAAAGAACTCATGGACCACTACAGAGAAGTTCACTTAAGTCAACAATGAATACAAGTGAAAGAATTGAATACTGTTTAGAATGTCAGAATTATATTAGTAGAGACATAGCTGCTAAAGCAAAAATAAATAAAGTTAGGCAACTTATCGTTAAATACTCCTCTGAAGAAATATTACTAGAAGCATTAAATATATAGTTAGATATAGAAAAAAGGAATTTAGAGCAAATTATTTCAAGTAGAAATATACATCTTGTAAGAAGTCATACATGAGTTCTGATAACTACAGAATAATAGAACCGGAAATTTAAAAATAGAACAAGACCTATTTGAATTACAGAAAACAATTTTATACATATATAAAGACCTAAAGACAGAAATTCAGATGATTAAAGAAAAATTAGAAAGAAAAAGTTCAGAAGAAAAAAATACAGAAAAAAGGAATAAAACTACTGTTGAATATCTGACTGAACATATTTCTAGAATAAAATGAGTGATTCAGAAGATACATTTACTCATCTCTCTGATTCTAAAATAGAAAGAATAAGTAATAGACTAGGCAATATGATGATAAATATAAAACCAGATATAAAGCCAGAAATATCTGAGAATCCAAATATAAATGATATACCTTCATCAAGTAGACCGGCATCTTCATATGCAAGAAGAAGACCTGGTTCAGGAAATTCGTTCATCTCTTCATTAATGAACATAGCTAAGCAAAAAGGCTATCTAGATAATGAAGTCTACACATTATTAGATAGAACCACACCTGAAGCAATATTTCCTTTTGGAACATTTTTAGATTTGGATTGTGTAAAGAATACTGAAGAAGCAATAGATAAATGGGAAATTGGACTAAGACTAGTAGTTTCCATAAATAAATTAGGCTATGAGGAAGCAAAAGGATTTTTGGAAAAATCTCTTGTAAATAGTGTCTCACGTTATTGGAAAACATTACCTGAAGAGACAAAATCAATAATATATGGTGACGAACAAGACATAAATGGAATGATAACCAGAGCACTTGAATTAATCCGACTTGAATTTGTTGGAGAAGGAAATTACTTTAAAGATATTAATTCAGTCCAAAAATACACTGATGCATTGCTTAAATTAACACTTTGTGACATGTGTAAAATAGATAAATATATTTGTGTTTTTCAAGATTATTATTATAGAACAGATTGGAGGAAAAGAGAAACATATTTGGAAATATTTTTCTCAAAAATTCCTGACCCCTGGGGAAAAAGATTAAGAGAAGAATATAATCCTGGAACTAAAGATACTTTAGGAAAAAGGATATTTCATACTCTGGAAAAATTCAGTAAATGGTGCGAAGAATCAATATTGTTTAGAAAGACACGTAAATTAAAACCTCAATCAAAACTATGTTCTAATAATATCAGTATGCCTACTCAAATAGGATGTGATTGTGACAGCCCACCTCTCCCAAGGGCGAACCCAAGGGTATCAGCGGGTTGCCTGCCCAGCTCTCGCCAGGATTCACTACAAAATCCACAATATAATTGCAAGAATTCATTCCTAAACCCTATTTAGCATTCAACCAAAATACTAATTAACTTACAAGAGTGAATCCTCAAAATTACAATTATATAAATTTCAAATAAAATCGTCCATCAATTTCACAATACATTTCAATTCTAGATGGAAGTATAGAAACCCTACAGAAGTAACTAAATCCTCAGTCTACGATCCCCACTCCAAGACCTGTTAAGGAAAACAAATTGGGGTGAGCTAACACTCAGTGAGGCCAAGGAAAGGCATGCAAGCACGTAATCAAGCAAGTAGGAAAGCCAGTAAATTCAGATATAAAAGCGTGTAAATCAATCAATCACTTGCACTATTGCAATTTTCACCAGGAGACCGTATTCCTAAGGAATCACTACTCGAGGGTTCACATTAGACAAGAGTCTTGGAGTTGGGTTCGGAGAACCTTCTTCGAACGTCTCTATCTACAGTGAATATGCGCAAGTACAGTGAACAGTGCTCGTATAGGAAAAATACACAGAAACAGGTAAGGATACGGGGCTCTCGGGAGCCAATTTCCACGGTCAAGTAGTTGAGTCCATTCCATTCCAAATGTTGACTCTCCATCAACTTAGCAAAGGTAAATTCCATAGAATCTCCACTTGGTACAACCTCCGACCAACAGTTCACCCTCTCGGATCCGTAACCAAACACGCACTTAAATGGCATTACTTAACAAGTATGCCTAGCGAGACCCCAATTCCGGATCAAGCTATAACACTTCCTATGGTTCACCAAGCTTCTCGACCAAGCCCTTGCCGGCTCGAGTTACAAGGCTAGCCAATGGGTTGGGGCGTCCCCCTCCACTATGGTCGATGAGACAAAGCTCCAATCAACATACTCGGTCATAGCATTGGGACGGGAGGGGTGGTACCCTGCCGCTCTATGCTCACGAGAAACATTTTCATTTACATGCACAAGTAACACTTATCATTTATCAAGCAAGCAATCACATGAGAGAAAGAACAAGGGCGATAAAGTACACCCTAGCCTCAGTAACTAGTAAGTATGAGAAACATTTTATTTAAACACTTAACATGCACTTGGCACTCACCGAAGTCAAGAGCCTAAAGCAAAAGCACGCATGATCAATCGAGTTCTCCGGGATCTTCTCGATCACCTGAGACAAGTACGAGTATAAATTACTTAATTATACAACCAAGGTTTAGTAGTTTTCTCACTACCCTTATTTAAAACATAACATTTTCAAGTCATGGGAAATGATCAAGTACTTTAATTCAAATCACTAGGGTAATATTTGATAAATGTCTCAATTAGACTCAAATCAAGCTCAAGATTCTCCGACTTGAGAATCAAGTGAAACACTAAGTTGGCACAAAAATCAAGAAAGAGGGTCAACCATTTTCATATCAAATTTACTAAGTTTTACACCCTAAAATAGTTAAAAGAGAATGGAAATAAGTTTTCCTAGTTCACCGACCAAATTTATCTCAAAGGAAAACAAGTTCGATAATTTCCTAATTTGAGGTGAAATCTTTGAAAAATCATAACTGGAGTTGTACAAGTCCAAATTTTGTGTACTTGGTACCGTTAGAAACCTCTTGAAAAGTTCTAAAACTTTGTAGAAGACACCAAGTAAATATTATGGACGTAATTTACCCAGATTTTCAAGAAAGAAACGGCTATAGTAACAAAACAGGTTGATCGCCCAGCCCACTTTTAAAATTCACCAAAAATTACAGAAAATGAATTGGCCTCTCAATTTTATAAATTTTAAATTAATATGTGAAAATTTTCAAACACCACCGACGGAACTCAATTCCGACACTCGAGCAAGAAAGTAAAGCAGTTCAAACAGAGGGGGTTTAAAATTCTGAAAATTCTGTTTCCCAGTTTCGCAGGGCAGATTTCAAGGCTTCATTTGAGTGACGAATTCTTGGTTAAAAATCACCAAATTTTGTACACTAATACTTCCATATATAGGCTAGGTTCATACCAAAATTCAACCAAAAATTCGAATGGGAAGGCAGTTTTCTACGTGCCTAAAGTGGACTGGTTCACATTTGCTCAAACCTGCAAATTTCACTTCCTTATCTTATCTCCACCTTTAACACATCTAAACCACTTCCGATTGGTCTCAAATTCGGACCTAAACTAGTATTAACCTTCCTAAGCCTAATGGTGGTCAAAAAGGATAGAGGATTATATCAATTTTTAGCATTAAAAGTAGTCCAAAATTCAGCCAGCATTTTTTTCCCAAATTTCCAGATTTTGGCTTCAACTAACTCTCATTCTTGCTATGACTTTTAAAAGGGCTTTTGTAGGGAAAATTTAACCACTTAACTTTCAACATTTAAAACTCATATTAAGCCTTCAAATTGGCCAAAATCTCAGCCACGAAAATCAAGATAAATTCAGCCCTAACTTCTCTCTCTTCTAGCCGAATTTCCTTGAGGTTTCCTTCCAACTTTTTAGCAACAAATTCAAGCATATACACACATATATCACCATTTATCCAACTAGTAGACAAATTCACACATTTTGTGGGAATTCCAAGAGCCCACTTTTTCCTCATAATCATCAAATTACAAAATAATGAAGCTTAGCACCTCAAACCACATAATCAACATCAATCAAGGTTCTAAGAACCTATCAACCACCCAAGCCTAATATCATGCTTAAAATTGTAATCAATAGACAAAGATGGAAGATTAAGCAATTTACCTCTTCTAAGAAGTTGACAAATTTCCTCCAAGATTGCTAGCCTCAAACCTCCAAGAGCTCTTCTTCAATGCTCCTCACCACAATCCCAAGCTTAGGCCAAGATTAATTGGAAGTTTGTAGGTGATTTTAGAGAGGATTTGGAAGAAGAAATTGATGAAAACTCAAGGGAAGAGAAGGAGAGGGAGTTCGGCTATGGAGAGAAGAAGAAGAGAGGTGTTTTTGTTTAATTTTTGAGTGAATTAAATGAAGAAAGAAAGACAAGACATAAAGCTTGTCTTTTAAGCCCCAAAAGTCAACACAAGAATAGTAATCCCTTGGCTAACAATTTTGGAGGGAAAAATAATTATCCCACTTAGCTAAGGATTAATCTTGGTTAGGAGGGAGGAATGACATGGAATAAAAATGGGAGTGAATTAGGGTGAATTAAGTGGAGGAAATAATGGCTAAACAAAATTCTAATTTCAAGGAAGTTAATCCAACTTTCACTAAGGTTTCACAACCCTAATCATTTTCGCCCTTATTAACTCACTTCTAATCCCTTAATTGTATTTTTTTAGCCTAAGAGTGATCATCCTTACACTCCATCGCAACGTCACTCACTGCCCGAATTTCTACCACGAAAAACGTGTTTTTCTCATTTTCTGTCTAATCGATATAACAGAGCAAATTTTAAATACTAAACGAATTATTGATAAACTACAAGAAATTAAGAGTGAAATAAAATCAATTCACCTCAAGATGAAATAAATTAAATAAATAAATAAATAAATAAATTGAATTTTCATCTAAATTTTTTTGAAAAATTCGTTTAAATATAATTTTAAAATAATTGAACGAATTAATAATAATAATAACATTATTTAAAAATAATAAGTTGTAATAATATCAAAATAAATTTTTGAGGCCCTCACAGTGATACTCCATACTACTATCATAAAATGAAAGGTTGATATAAGAAGCGTAAAAATTTTAAAAGAAAATATATGAAAAGAAGAAAAGCTAAATATTACAAACAAAGAGAAAAATTTCCAAAAAGGAAAAAGATGTATAGAAGAAATAAGAAAAGAAGAAATATAATAGACTGTCAATGTTATTTTTGTAAGGAAAAAGGACATCTAGCAAACCATTGTCCTAAAAAGTTTAATAAAAAGAGATTTGAAGTTGATGATGATATTGAAGATTTAATTAACAATAATGAATTAATTGAAATAAATAAGTTTGCAGACATAGAAGAAATTTCATCTGATGAAAGTATATTTATTTACACTGATACTGAATATGATATAAGCAGTGAAGATGAATGAAATCCAAAAACAAGAAGAAGAAAATATTTCAAATACAATAGATATTCATTCTGAAAGACTAGGAGAATATAGTCAAGAAGCAATTATAGATAGAAAAATGTTAGCAAAAATACAGAAAAGTAATTTTTCAATAAATTCTTATAGTGGATTTAATGTCCCTGCATTAGAAAAAATGAAGTTTCATATTCGAAGACATCATATGTTTTATGGAATAAATTTAAAGGAAAAAGCCTTAGAAAATAGCTTGACTACAAATAAAGTCATGATTCCATTAATATCTAAAAAAGATATTTATGATAAATTGAATAAATTGTGACATTCCCACTTCCCCCTAAGGCTAACCAAAGGGTTGGCAGGCTGTTTGCCCAACTCTCGCCGGGACTCGAGCGTTCAATGATACTAACTTAAACTGGTAAAACCACCAAACATAGTAACATTAATAATAAAACTATAAAGTAATGTTTAATTTTAAAATTACAGTTATCCACTCAAAATACTTAAAATCCTCGAGCCATATTTTAATACATTTCATAAGTCTAAAATATACATCACCAAAAGATTTCACAAAACATTTCTCCATACTCGAGACAAAAGTCAAAAGATCAAGCACTAGCCCTATCTAGGATTCGGGATCATCGTCACCTGTTAAGGAAAAAAATCAAACGGGAATGGGGGTGAGCTAAAAAGCTCATGAATTTCTAAGAGACAAGCACATGCATTTAAAATAGTAATATAATAGGCAATAATTTAAACACGTAGGAAAATTAAATTTAACACACAAGGAGGATACAGTGGCTCTCAGGAGCCTACTCCACATTTCACGAACATTTTTAGTAGTCGACACTCCGTCGACTTTCAATCCAAGTAGACGACTCTTCACACCAAGCTCCAACCACCAAACTCCCCCTACCGGGCCTGCACGCCAAACACTTAAACAGTTAACAGATAACCACTCAAGGGACGCGGCCAAGAGTGGTTATATAACACTTTTCTTCTCCAACATGTAATACAGGCAAAACACGTAAATTACCGACTC
The DNA here is from genome assembly GCA_013103745.1 of Gardenia jasminoides. NCBI lineage: Eukaryota > Viridiplantae > Streptophyta > Magnoliopsida > Gentianales > Rubiaceae > Gardenia > Gardenia jasminoides. The sequence continues at coordinate 15,272,616 of CM023096.1, forward strand.
TACTTAGAAGGGAGCAATAAAGTATACTCTCCTTCAAGCGAGCAGTTCAACAAATTCCAAATTTCACATTTGAAACAAATAACATGCCTTGGAGCACGTGCATGCACAAAGCATTCAAATGAAAGCATTTAACATGCATTGAAAACTCACCGACAAAATAGGGGTCGGAATCCAAGTTTTGATCAAATGGCAAATCAGCACTTTGCCCTAAAATAATCAAAAGAGGACAGAAATAAGTTTTCCTAATTCACCGACCAAATTTAACTCAAAAGGAAGGAAATTCAATAACTTTCTAATTTGAGCTGAAATATTTGAAAAATCGTAACTTGAGTTATACAAGTCCAAATTTCACACACTTGATACCGTTGGAAACCTCTTTGAAAGTTCTAAAACTTTTTAGAAGACATCCAGTTAAAATTATGGGCATAAATTGCCCAGATTTTCGAGAAAGGAATGGCTACAGTACCAAAACAGGGCACGTCAGGTTGGTCAACCAGCCTACTTTGAAAATTCACCAAAAATCACAGAAAATGAATTGGTCTCTCAAATTTATAAAGTTTAAAATAATATGTAATAAGTTTCAAACTCCACCAGCGGGACTCAATTCTGACACTTGAGCAAGAAATTATAATAGTTCAAACATGGCAGGTTCACAAAACTGAATTTTCTGGAATCCGAATTTACAGGGCAGGATTCTAAGCCTTGTTTGAGTGATGGTTTCTTGTCCAAATATTACCAAATTTGGTATACTAATACTTCCATATATAGGATAGGTCCATACCAAATTTCAACCAAAAATTCAAATGGGAAGGCAGTTTTCTACGTGCCCAAAATTCGCTAATTGAAACTGCTCAAACCAGTGAAGTTTAATTCCTCTTCTTATACTCTCTCATGATCAACATATACTAGTACCATTTGACCTAAATTTTGACCCTAAGCTGGTATTAGTATTCCTTAACCTAATGATGATCAAAAAATGGTCGCAACTTTTAACAAAATTTTCACGAAGTAATCCCATAAAGATTCGGGCAGCATATGCCCTAATTTTCCAGATTTTACTTCCAATTTGGCAACCCTAATTGCAACAACTCTTGAAGGGCTTTTGTGGGGGAAAAATAACAGCTTAACAATCAACATTTAAACATCAAATTCAGCCCTTAAACTAGCCAAAAATACAGCCACGAAATTAAACCAAAAATCAGAAAATTCACCCCCAAAATTTTTTCCTCAAGCCGGTTCTTCCTTGAGGTTTTCTACCAATTCTAAACTACTCAATTTCCCTATAATCACACACAATACATCATTATCATGCTAAGCAACAATATTACATGCTAGTGGGAATCGAAGAGCCTACACAACAACTTAAGCCAACAAAACAACTCAATGAAGCTTAGCAAATACAATCTCATAAACAACATAAGTCAAGGTTTCATCAACCTTTCAACAACCCAAATTCTATCTTCATGCTTAGAACCTTCAAGAATGTACAAGGAGGAAGTCTCTAAGATTTTACCTCCTCTTAGATGATGACTAAACCCCAAGAATGATGCTAAGCTAGAGCTTCCAAGTGTTTCCCCTCAAAGCTCCTCCACCAAGTTCAAGCTCAAGCAAGGATTGATGAAGGTTGTGGGTGATTTTTGTAGAGGATTTGATGGAAGAAAATTGCTGAAAATTTAAGGGAAGAAGGGAAGGGGAGTTCGGGTGAGAGAGGGAGAAAGATGAAGCAAATTTGAGCAATTTTTTTGAAGAGTAAATGGGAAAAGAAAGACAAGACACAAGTCTTGTCTTATGCCCCAAAAGTCCAACCTCGAATAGTAACCTTAATTAGCTATTTGGAGGGAAAATTAATTGCCTCATTTGGCTTGAGATTAAGGAGTAAATCTCGATTAGGAGTGGGGAAAGAAAAGAAAAATTTTAAGTGAACTGGAGGAAATTAGTTGGAAAGAAAATAGTGGTTAGTTAAAATTCTAGATTTGAAAAGGTTAATCCAATTCTTAATCAAGGTTTCAAAACCCTAATTATAATCACTCATTTTAATTCACCTCTAGTCACCAAATTATATTTCTAACCTTCAGGTGATCATCCTTACATTCCAGTGCCACATCACTCACTGCGCGAATTTTGCCTCGTAAAACGTGTTTTTCTCATTTTCAAACTAATTAATACAAAAATGGTGAACTTTGATATGGTAAATAAGAAATCAAAAATTTTCAACAAAATATGAGGAAAATAAAATTGAGTCACCCCAAAATAAAATAAGTAAATAAATCAATAAATAGATAAATTTAAAATTTCCATTTAAATTTTCCCGAAAAAATATGCTTAAGAACGACCTTAAAATATTCAAACAAATTAAAGGGCAATATTAGCAATATTTAAAATAATAAATATTTACAATATTAAAAATAAATTTCGAGGCCCTCACATAAATTACCAGAAAAGGTACGTGACACAATAGGATGGATCCATATCGGTTCCATACAGATGATTATTAGAGCTACTTTTAGAGAAGGGTTAAATACGCCTATAGATTTAGCCATTGTAGATAATAGAATAAAAAATAGAGAAGAGGCCACACTTGGTGTTCTTAGAGGAAATCTTAAATATCAAAAATTAATATTTAATAAATATCTAAAACTTTCTTACAATTTACAAGATAAAGATTTTGATAAAACACTTTCCTTGATGCAAGACTTTAAAAGAAAAGATTTCTTTTTTAATGGAAATAGACCATATTCTATTACATATATGATTTCTTATGCACTTTCAAATACTCATCATACTGAGAATTTTGCAAATGCTGAATTCATAGATTTACCTAAATTATTTTCTGATATAGGAAAGATATATCCACCAGAGATTACAAATATTGAATTAGATGAAGACTTTGATTTAGATATAAGTCAAAAACCTTTGTTAGAAAAGCCTAATATAAATATTCCAAAATTGTCATATACTCAAAATAGTGTAGGAAGTAGTTGACATCTTGCACATAATTATGTGACTAACAAAATATTAAAAAATACTAATTATAAAATAAACGGAAGATTTTTTGATGGAAGAATTATGAGACATTGCAATATCCTAATAGATACGGGAGCTAGCGGAAATTACATATCCTATAGACTTGTAGAATTCTTACCAACCTATCAATTGCAGGACCCCTATCAATATACAAACTTTAATGGTGAAGTACCTGAAATTAATGAAGCTATTGAAATTGAATTAGAACTGCCCAATTCCATGCCAAACACGAAAATTCCGATAAGGCTTCTTATAGAAAATGAAGGAGCTAACGATACTCTAGAAATAATGCTAGGAACAAGTTTCTTAGATACTGTATCACCCTATTCAATAATACATGATCGAATAATTATTACCTACAATGATAAAAAGATAAATATTGATAGGAAATGACAAGTCAATATAGCATTTATATACCCGTAGGAATAACTTATAAAGATTACAAAGCTGAATATTTTGCAGGATATATAGATAGTGGATCAGGAACATGTAACAGCCCCACCTCCCCCTAAGGATAACCAGAGGGGTTAGCGGACTGTCTGCCCAGCTCACGCCAGGACTCAAGCATTCAAATCATTTCTAACTTAAACGTGCAAATTTTCTCCAATTAATAAAACATTAATACTAAAACGGAGAATAACATTTAAACTTAAAATTTACAAACATCCAAATCACATGGTTACAATCCTCGAGCCAAAGCTCATACATTTCCATAATCTCAAAGTATTAAACATCACAAAAATATATACAAAGTGTCTTCGCACTTAAAACCCAAAAAAAATCCAAAAGATCAAGACGTTAGCCTTAACTACGCCTCGGGATTCTCTTCACCTGTTAAGGAAAATAAAAGGGAACGGGGGTGAGCTAAAAAGCTCGTGAGTTTTCAAAATTCATGCACAGGCAATTAAAGCGGTAAAATTGCAAGTAAATAATTAAAGCACATAAATAAGCACAATTAACACACAAGGAGGATACAGGGGCTCTCAGGAGCCAATTCCCATTATCACGAGCAATTATAGTAGTCGACACTCCGTCGACTTTCAAACCAAGTAGACGACTCTTCACGCCACCTCCAACCACCTTACTCCCCCTACCGGGCCCGCACGCCACATAACTCAGTAATATACAGTAAACAGGAATTACTCAAGGCACACGGCCAAGAGTAAGTACATTTCATGTTTTTTTCATTTCCCCGAGTTCAACACATGCAAAAATCAAGTTTCCGACTCTACAAAAAGGGAGCAATAAAGTATACTCGCCTTTGAGTGAGCGGTCCATTAAAAATCTCAATTTCACATTTCAAGCAATTAACAAGTCAAGAAGCACGTAGATATGCATCAAGCAGTTCAACGAAAGAGTTTAACATGCATTGAAAACTCACCGACAAAGTAGGTCTCGGAGTTCAAGTTTGGATCACTCGTAAAATCAGCACTTTGACCTAAAAATGATTAAAAGAGATCAAAAATGAGTTTTCTTTACTCAATGGCGAAGTTTAAAGCGAAAAGTCGAAAGTTCGACGATTTTCCTAATTGAGTTGAAAACTTTGAAAAATCATAACTCAAGTTTTACAAGTTGTAATTCTACTCATTTGGTACCGTTGGAAACCTCTTTAAAAGCTCTAAAACTTTTCAGAAGACATCAAATTGAAATTATGGACGAAATTCGCCCAGATTTCAGTTGAACATTCAGCTACAGTAAGTCAACAGTATCCGTCAGGCTGGTTATCCAGCACATTTTGAAAATCCTCCAAAAATTACAGAAAATTAATTAACCTCTGAAATTTATACACAATATAGTCCTACATATGAAGTTTCAACAGCCACTGACGGAACTCAATTCCGACATCCGAGCATGAAATTACAACAGTGCAAACAGAGGTCACTCGAAATTCTGCATTTCTGGGTTTTCGAAAATACAGGGCAGCTTTCAAGTGGTTATTTGAGTGACGAATTCAAGTCCAAAAATTGTCAAATTTGGCACACTAACACTTCCTTATATCAAATAGATGCACACCAAATTTCAACTTATAATACCACCGGGAAGGCAGTTTTCTATGCGCCTCAATTTCGTCCAACCCATGCATTCAAAACTGGAAAAATTTTCTCCCTCACTTGTTCATCTAGTTCATGCCTTAATTCACTTCCAATTTGCCTAATTTTCGAAACTAAGATAGTATTGAACTTCCTAAGCCTATTTATGATCAAAAATGGGCACATATTTTGGCAAGAATTTCACAAAACAAAGCCTCAAAATTCGGACAGCATTTCCCTCAAATTTCCAGCTTCCACAATGCAACTTAATCCACCACATAACATCAACTCTTGAAGAACTCTTTGTGGGACAAAATAGCAGCTTAACACTCATCACTTAAACATCAAATTCAGCTTCTTGGCTAGCCAAAAATGCAGCCACAAAAATCGAGGGAAAAACAGAAAATTCAAGCCCTAATCTCTCACTCTCTTGGCCGAATTTTCTTGGGGTTATTTCTTCAAATTTTTCAGCATCAACTCAAACATTAAGCATATATATAGCACCATTTAATCATCTAGCAAGCATTTACACATATGTAGTGGGATTTCAAGAGCCCACAAAAATTTCCATAATCATCAAAATACTCAAAAATGAGGCTCAACACTCCACACCACATGATCATCACTAATTACAAGTTCTATGAACATCTCAATAACCCCATTTCCTAATTATCATGCTTGGGATTTAAAGAACTTGGACAAGAAGGAAATTAAGAGAATGATACCTTTCTTAGGTTAGCAAGACTTCAAGGAAAGAAATGCAAGATGAAGCCCACAATATCCTCTTCCTTAGCTAAGCTTTTCTTGGTGCGAATTTGGTTGAGTTTTATGGATGAAATGGAAGGAATTTTTTGACGAAAATAAGAGGAAGAAGGAAGAATGAGTTCGGGTGAGAAGAGAGGAGAAATGGAGCAATTTTGGTGCAATTTTTTTCTTGAGGAATTAATGGGAAAAAGGGAAGACAAGACATGAGTCTTGTCTTACCCCAAAAGTCAAAGTTGGCATAGTGATCTTAATTAGCCATTTGGAGGGAAAATTAATCACTTCATTTGGCTTGAGATTAAGAGGTAAATCTTGATTAGGAGAGGGGATGGAGAAGTGATTTTAAGTGATTGGTAAGAGTTTATTTGATAAAATTAGCGGTTAGGTAAAGTTCTAATCTTAATGGAGGCTAATCCAAATCTTAACTAAAATTTCAAAACCCTAATTATTCACATTCAACAACCCAATTCTAGTCATTTAATCACACTTCCAACTTATCCGTGCTCATTCCTACTTATCTCCACTAATATACTCTCAGTCCGAATTTACCTCGAAAAACGTGCCATTGACATTTTTCCACTAATAAATGCTACGAAACGTAATTTACAGGTAAATAGAGTTAAAATCAAATGAGGCATTATAAACGAGGATAAAATCAAATATCACAAGATAATTAAAGATTTAATTATATGAATAAATATATTTTCAAATTTTTGAAATTAAAAATAATTAAAAATATATTTTATTTTTTTAAATTTCGAGGCCGTTACATTCTCCTCTCCTTAAAAGAATTTTGTCCTCAAAATTCTCACCTTGTTAAACAAACAATTCTGGATATTTCTTCTGCATTTCCTCTTCCACCTCCCAAGTTGCTTCCTCCACATCATGATTTTTCCACAAGACTTTAACCAGAGGAATCTTCTTCGTCCTTAAATCCTTCACTTCTCGATCGAGAATCTTTACAGGTCTTTCCTCATACGAGAGTGTCTCATCCATCTCAATCTCGTCTAGTTGCAACACATGGCTCGGATCTGGGTGATACTTCTTGAGCATTGAGATATGGAAGACATTGTGAACCTTGGACATACTAGCTGGTAAATCCAGTTGGTAAGCCACTTTTCCAACTCGCTTAAGTATCTCAAACGATCCCACATACCTCGGTTTCAATTTCTTCCCCTTTTTAGCCACTACTCCACCTTTCACGGGCTTCACCCGCAAGAAGACTTTATCACCTACTTCAAATTCCAAATCTTTTCTCCTATTATCCGAGTAGCTCTTTTGCCAACTCTGGGCCGTTTGAAGCCTTTCTCGAACTACCTTCACCTTTTCATAAGCCTCTTCAATCCAAGGGATAGCAGTCGGATTAAGAACTCTCTTTTCCCCTATCTCATCCCAATGAATCGGTGATCGGCATCTTCTCCCATAAAGTGCCTCATAAGGTACCATTTGAATCGTGGCATGGTAACTGTTATTATATGCAAACTTGACCAACGTCATGTACCGACTCCAACCTTCACCAAAATCCATTATACATGACCTTAACATATCTTCTAAGGTCTGGATGGTCCTTTCAGACTGACCATCTGTCTGGGGATGATAAGCTGTACTCAAGCTTAATTTGGCCCCCAAGGTCTCTTGCAACTTCTGCCAAAACCTTGAAACAAACCTAGGGTCTCGGTCGGATACAATACTTACCGGAATTCCATGCAATCTCACTATCTCATCCAAATAAAGTCGCCAATTTCTCCAAAGGATACTTCATATTTACCGGTAGAAAATGCGGACTTAGTTAGTGGTCTATAACCACCCACACGGCATCATGTCCCTTTTGACTCTTGGCCCAAAGGACTAAATCCATAGTAATATGTTCCCATTTCCATTCGGATTTCTAAGGCTGTAGAAGTCCCAAGGCTTTTGGTGTTCAGCTTTCACTGCTGGCAAGTAAGACACGCTTTACATATTTAGCCACATCTCTCTTTAATCCATCCCACCAATACAGCCCTTTCAAATCTTGGTACATCTTATTACTCCTGTGGTGAATAGTATACTTGGACCGATGTGCTTTTTTAGAATCTCTTTAAAACCTCATCATTCGCACTACTATCCTCTCCTAACCTTAACACCCTTCGGTCCGCCTTATCCTCGAGTCTCTCCTTCTGACTTTTTCCAGTAATTTTAGTACTCTGATCATTTGACTGTTTTCTTAACTGCTCCAATAATGGAGACCTTAATTCCACATTTCCAAAATAACCTTCTGCACCCCAAGGCAAGGTTTCCATTCACTTACTTGCTCCAACATTTCCCATTCTTTCACCATCAAACTCGCCACTTGAGCCTTGACTTAACGCATCGCTACCACATTCGCCTTTCCAGGGTGATATTTTATGGAGCAGTCATAATCCTCAAGAAACTCTACCCATCTCCTTTGCCTTAAATTCAACTCCTTTTGAGAAAACAAATATTTCAAACTCTTCTGGTCCGTGAACACCTCAAAAGTAACCCCATATAAATAATGTCTCCACTTCTTCAAGGCAAAAACAACCGCCGCTAATTCTAGGTCATGTGTTGGGTAGTTCTGTTCATGGGGTTTCAACTTCCTAGAAGCATATGCTATGACTTTTCCATTTTGCATCAAAACACAACCCAATCCATCCTTAGAGGCATCTGAATAAACCACAAATCATTCTTTACCATCAGGTAGGGTTAAGATCGGTGCCTCCTGTGAGGGCCCCAAAATTCAGATTTTATTTTAAAAATGCATAATATTATTTATATTATATTTATTTATTGAAATATGAGTAAATATATGTTTAAAGTGATTATTTTCCAATTTAGAGAATTTTATACCTGAATTTATTGCTGTGGGTGGTTTGGCTATTTTGCTAAAATTGTTCCGCGGAATAGTGACTTGGACTTGAAACCGAGCATATGTAGTGATATTTTGGAAATATTATTAAGGTTAGACAGTGTTGGAATGGATTAAAACAGTAAGTTAGACTGTGTGACGACATAAAGTGCCCAAAAAGCACTTTTTCCTTAAATTGTGGAAGTTGCACTTTTTGGCACCTTTTAACCTTGACTTTTTGGCAACCTTGGAGCTCACTTTTCAGCTGCAATTTGGGAGTAGAGAGAGAGGGAGCAGCCGAGAGAAACAAGGGAGAGAGAGAGAAAGTTGCCAACTTCATCTTCTTCATTTTCTTTCCTTTCTTCCATCAAGCTTCAAGCACCATTGGAGGCCATCATCTTCTCAAGATTTGCAGCCGTGGGAGAGAGGAGAGAGAGGGAGAGCTGGTCCGAGAGCTTAGAGGAGAGAAGAGAGAGATTTTGTCAATTTCTTCCATTTTCTTCCATCAACTCTTCTTGAAGTTTCAAGCCCATCAAACACCATCATCCTCTCCACTCTTGCAGCCGAGAGAGAGGTAAGAGAGAGATTTTCTTGGGGAAGAAAGAGAGGAAAAGCTTGAGGTTTGAGCTCAATCTTCTTGATCATCCATCAACTTGAAGTGTGAGATCTTAGTGAAGGAATCTTGGGTTTGATCCTCCATTTCTTGGCAGCCGTGTGAAGGAAGAAGAAGAGGGGAAAGATCCCAAAATTTGGAGGAAAAGAAAGAGGAGGAAAGCTTGGGTGGTTTGTCTCAGCTTGTTCTTGAGTGTGGTGTTAGAAATCATCGCCAAAGCTCAAAGATCTTGGGTAAAGATCAAGCTTGAGGAGTTGCTAGGCTTGGGAGCACTCTTGGAAAGAGGAAACCCACGAGATCATCTTGATCTTGTCGATCTAGTCGATCTGAAGGTATAAAAGCTTGAACCTTGTAGATATAGCTTTATTAGTGTTAAATAGCTCAGATCCATGGTTTATTTTGATAAGAATGCTTATGTATGAAGCATTTGAATTGGGCTCTTGGATTCCCAACCTAGGTAGCGGACTTGAGGTGGATTTTAGGTAGTCAATTTGAGGACCTGTTTGGGATCCTAATGATATTTGTGAAATATATGATGATATGGTTAGAAAAGTAGGGTTTTGTTGTTGAGAATTTTGAAGGAAAATAGATGTGATGGTCAACCCATGCTTGGTAAATTTAATACTTGATTTCGAAATTTGTGTTTGTTCTTGAAGAACTTTCTTCCAAGAAAATATGTATTTTGTCCATTTGTGAGTGTATGTTTGAGTGGAGGGAATGTTTGAATTTTAAAAGATGAGAAGTGAAGTTTTTCATGAATTTTGAATGAAAAGTGTCATTTGAATGAATTTGAGGGTTTTATTATATTTTGGGTCAAATTCTATGGATTTCGAATATAAGAACTTGGTATGAAGTATTTTAAATTAATGTATAGTTTGACTATGAGTGGGTGTCAAGTTATTTTGAAAATAATGATTTTGAGGTTTGAGACCTTACTATTTCAACGAAGGTAATTTTAAATATGGTCTCAACCAGACCTCAGTAGTGAGGATTTGGTGCTTTGAGTAGTTAAGTTAAGACTTGGAACATGAGATTTTGGGCTGGTATCTAATAGTTGGACTTTGGCTCAGTGGTCAAGACTTTGTCGAGGTGAACCAAATAACTAAGTTTAGAGTTCTTCTTTACTCACTCGCTTAAGTGGATCGAGGTGAGTGTTCAAACTCCCCTTTAAATAGAAATCTTGCCATGGTTTGTAAATAAATGATTTGTAAAATGATTTGCTAGTATTTACAAGAATGATTTGTCACTATTTCTAAGTAAAATGCTTTTACCGTGAAATAGCTTATAAAGGATTTGGGAGTGATTTAACTCCCCCTCAAATGAAATCTGGCAATAGTTTTCAAATGGATGATTTATTGAAAAGATTTACTATCATTTCCAAATGAAATGCTTTACAAGTGAAACCATTTATGAAGAGTTTATGGATGTTCAAATCCATTTTAAATCAAATGTTTCACGTGAAAATGACTTGTGATAATGATATACTCAACTTATACTTGCAAAGAAATGAGTTTGTGAATATCTCCCGTATGTTATGTGAATTACATACTTGTTGCTAGGCGAGTGTGTACTTTACCACACTCGACCTAACTGTTAATATACCGCTCAACCGCCTACACTTCCATTGTTTGCATATTACTTGTTTCCTTGATTGTTTTGTTGATAACTTGATTGTTTGATAATGGTGTACCAAGGAGCATTTTACCCTCAGAGTCCGATGTGTACCTTATCGCATCGTTCACTACTTGTAGGTCGATGTGTACTTTATCGTATCGACCGAACGGGTCTCAAGATCCTTTTGCTAGAAAGCCTATCTAAGAATCCCTTCTTGAGCGTCGGGTCAAAAGCCTACTTGAGTAATGCCATTAGTGTGGTCGGATAGGTTGGAAAGCTTTATCTTAAAACAAAACTCCTTGGCTTGACCGATCATTACTTTGTAGGCCTATGTGTACTTTACCACATTGGCTGAACAAGGCCTTTCCCCTTCGTTATCGGCCTATTCGAGCCGGCGGACTCTCGGGTAGGTTGGTACTTAGGGCCGACGGTATACTCGAGTATTACCACCGAGGGATAAGGTGATGGCATGTACCAGGGATTGATCGAGTTATAAGGTGAAGTGGACTCACCAAATAGCTCCAAGTGAGCACCTGATCCTTCCAATAATCGGATTTGATTGTGTAAAATTATCACACTGTATGTTGTTATTAAAGTGAGTATTGATGAAATGATTGCTTGAAAACTCAATTGTTTTACAAAGTGATTGTTAACTCAAAAGTCCATGAATTTCTTGCTTTTACCGACATTCACCGAGCCTAGCTCACCCCAAAAATGTTTTATTTCCCCAGGCTCGAGACGATGGATAGCAGTGACCAGATCCTTCTAGTGTATTTGGTTGGGGTATTTCATCCCTTGTAATCATGGATGGATGGACTTTATTGTACTTGGGTCCTGTAAGATGGAATTGTGGTTGTATTCGAAGTACTTTGAATTGTAATTTGGGATTGTGAGTTGTAAGTTGGATTTAGTAATGTTATTATTTGTGATTTGAGCTGGATTGGTTATTTATGTTCACTTTCAAGGTATTATTAGTTATTCGAGTGTTTGAATCCTGGCGAGAGCTAGGTTGACGGCCCACTAAACCCTTTGGTACGCCCTAGGGTGAGGTGGGGTCGTCACACCTCCGTTAACCGTTTCTTCAATTCTTGAAACCTTTCTTCACACTTAGGACTCCAAAGGAATTTTCCATGTTTCTTAGTCAAGTCGATCAAAGGTCCGGTAATTCTTGAAAAATCCTGAATGAACCGATGATAATATCCAGCCAATCCTAAGAAACTTCTCACCTCAGTCGGATTTTCAGGTCTCTTCCAATGTATAACAGCCTCCACTTTAGATGGGTCAACTGCAATCCCATCTTTGGAAATTCTATGCCCTAGAAAAGATACTTCTTTCAACCAAAATTCACACTTACTAAACTTGGCAAACAACTTGTGCTCTCGGAGGGTTTGCAATACAATCTTCAAATGTTCGGCATGGTCTTCTAGGGTTTTAGAATACACCAATATATCATCAATAAAGATCACCACAAACCGATCCAAATAGGGCTTGAATACCCGTTGCATCAAATCCATGAATGCTGCCGGAGCATTTGTTAACCCAAAAGGCATCACTACAAACTCATAATGTCCATATCTTGAATTGAAAGCTGTTTTCGGCACATCCTTTTTCCTAATCCTCAACTGGTAATATCCCTATCTAAGATCCAGCTTGGAGAATACACTGACCCTTGCAATTGATCAAATAACTCGTCAATGAGTGGTAAGGGATACTTGTTCTTAATCGTCACATCATTCAACCCCCGATAGTCTATACACAGTCTTAAACTACCATCTTTCTTTTTAACGAACAGTACAGGTGCTCCCCACGGAGATTCACTTTCCCTGATAAAACCTCGCTCCAGAAGATCTTGTAACTGCACCTTCAACTCTTTAAGTTCAGCCGGAGCCATCCTATAGGGAGTCTTAGAAATTGGTGCCGTTCCAGGTACTAGATCAACCTTGAACTCTACCGCCGCCAGAGGTAATGATTCCAATTCTCGAAACACATCGGAAAATCCCCAATGGCACGCGTCTTCCAACTTCATCTTATCATTTGGAGGATTTATAAGAAAAGCCAAATACCCTTGAGCTCCCTTACTTAGAAGTTTTCTAGCCTTAATACCCGAAATAAGGGCCGATGAAGCCAACATTCCTCTAACATCCAATCTCAATGTCGCCTCCCCCGGTATACCAAATTCCACAACTTTCAACCTACAATCCACCTTGGCATGGTGTTTAGCTAAGCAATCCATCCCAATAATCACATCATACCCTTTAATATCCAGACTTACCAAATCAACCATTAATTTTCTCTCTCCTATCCACAATTCACAATTTTTATACACCAAACTCGTAATCAAACTTTTGTCCCCTGTTGGTGTTCTAACCTCTAGGTCAAAAGGTAACCTAACAGGTTTTATATCTATCCCACTAACAAATGCAGGATTAACAAAAGAATGAGTGGCACCAGGATCAATTAAAACTCTAGCTAAACGATGAAAGAGGGGAATGGTACCTTCGACCACTTCAGTCGACTCAGGCACCTCTTGGTGATCCAATGCATAGACTCGAAGTGGAACTCTCGCCCTACTCCCACCAACTAGCTTGCCTCGGGTTCGTCTCATGCCACCCGATCTCGGGTTTGAGGACAGGAAGATATTTGGTGATCTGAACTTCCACACCTTAGGCATTTTCCTTGCTTCTTCCAACATTCATTGGCGGTGTGGTTTGGTTTCCCACAAAATCCACACGTAAGACCTGAATTGGAGGCTTGGCTCCCTTGTGGAATACTCCTAGTTGGGCCTCTGCCACTGATATATCCTCTAGACGCCCCTCCTCGAGGAAAGGTTCCCCTTGATGTCCCCGAGGCACTGGCCCCACTCGAGCCTCTCCCAAACTTGGAAGGCGGGGCACCCAAATCCATTGGACCCCGACTACTAGAAGGGGTACTCCTCTTCTTGGCATGGAAGCTCTTCAGTTGAGCCTTGGCGATCTCGATCCTCTGGGCTTTCTCAATAGCCTCACTAAAACTATTAATCTGGGCCGCCGCCAATCCTTCTTGAATCTCCAAATTTAGGCCCTGAATAAAACGTCTAATCCTTCTTGGCTCCGTATCTACCAATTCTGGGGCAAACCTGGACAACTTGGTAAATTGCGCCTTGTAATCCGCAACACTCAGGAGCCCTTGTCGACACTTAATGAAATCATCATCCCTCTTTTCTTATACCATGGGAGGAAGAAATTTAGAGTAAAACTCCTGAGTAAAATTCTCCCAAGTCCTAGGAGTGTCCCTGTCCCACTTGGGAATCATGTTCCACCATGATCGGCGCTCAAACCTGAAGGCGACAAAAGATACCCGCCTTTCCTCAGTATAATTCAGGGTACCAAAGATGTCGGAAATACGCTCCAGCCATCCCTCAGCGACCTCCGGATCAGGTCCCCCAAAGAACTTAGGTGGGGCGAACCTTTGGAATCGCTCTAAAGCCCTATCGTCGCCACCTTCGTGGCCCCCAGGCTGATTAACTGGACCCTGACCTTGTTGGTCCACCAGACGAGCCAAGATGCCCGTCATCTGGTTTATGGCAGTCGCCACTTGTTCCCCGAAGTCTACTCCTTGACCTTGTCCCAAACCTCGTCCTTGACCTTGGTCAACTGCTGACCCTCGGTCATCTCCCTCATTTTGGGGTTGTCCTGCCCCGCGCCCTCGACCTCGACCTCTACCACGGCCTCGTCTACCGTCCATGTTTTCTATAATAGGTAGACATAATTAAACACAAATATAATGTAAAATAGAAATTTTATACATGATAATACGGAACAAGGTAAAATAAGATAAAAGAAAAGAAAATGTCAAGAAGTAATACAAGGTAAAATAAATAATTTAACAAATTAAATCGAGAAGCAAATAAGAGAATTTTTTTCTAAAGTCAACCGAACTTTCATATATATAGGTGGAATTCAAGACATTGGCATGTTTATCACAAAAGAGTACAAAAGTGCTTTCACGGTCAATTTACCACACAAAATTTAATGGAGAAAGCGGTAGATAAACATGCATCCCAGGGACGAGAATCCCCCTAATACAGTCTTTTCCTACGTCAGATTAATAAAAACCCTAATCCTAATGATCAGCAGGACCACCAGGAGGGGTACCCTCAGACGGGTCCTCCTCCTCCTCCTCCGGCTCAGACTCCTCCGAAGGGTCATCTCCCATCAGGATATCCTCGTAAGGCTCCACCTCAGACGAGTCCTCATCAGAGCCCACCTCCAGCATAGACTCTGCAATCACATCACTCATATCCTCCAGAATGGTGATGTCACCTAATCCTAGCAGCTTCGCTCATGAACCTCGTGACAGCCTATCAAGTCGGGCGAAACCTCGGACCTGATCACGAGTGGCTCTAGTCCTATCTCGCTCGGTGTCCACCCGGTTCTCCAGTACATCGACCCGATCCCCCAACTCTCGGATCCGCTCCTGACGATTAGCCATAATATCTCTCATTACCACGTTCTCCTCCTGCAGATCCCTGGTGGCATCCAGTAACTCCCGACGCTCATCGTCCATGGATAGGGACCACAGTGGGGTAGGAGTAGGCTCCACACGGGCACCTCGAACCTCCCCTCGGCGTGGGGTGAACAATGAGCTGGTGTGGTGAGTCCCACTCACCCTATATGGCCTAGCAGGTGGCTCATGGCCATTGGCCCCCTGCCCATTAGCTCCCGTAGCTCCATTACCACCTTCCATACCTACACCAAAAATCAAAACTTAAAGTTAGGACTTTTTAATATTCAAGTAGCTAGGATATCAAACTTAAAATACAAGGAACCATTCTAAAAGAACTTTTTCCAAAATTTCCATTATAGACGTCTAACCTAGGCTCGATTACCACACAGCCCCACCTCCCCTAAGGCTAACCGGAGGGTTAGCAGGACTGTGCCTAGCTCAGGGACTCAAGCATTCAAATCATTTCTAACTTAAACGTGCAAATTTTCTCTAATTAATAAAACATTAATACTAAAACGAAGATTAACATTTAAACTTAAAATTTACAAACATCCAAATCACATGGTTACAATCCTCGAGCCAAAGCTCATACATTTCCATAATCTCAAAGTACTAAACATCACAAAAATATATACAAAGTGTCTTCGCACTTAAAACCCAAAAAAAATCCAAAAGATCAAGACGTTAGCCTTAACTACGCCTCGGGATTCTCTTCACCTTTTAAGGAAAATAAAAGGGAACGGGGGTGAGCTAAAAAGCTCGTGAGTTTCAAAATTCATGCACAGGCAATTAAAGCGGTAAAATTGCAAGTAAATAATTAAAGCACATAAATAAGCACAATTAACACAGGGAGGGATCTGAGGGGCTCTCGGAGCCAATTCCCATTATCACGAGCAATTATAGTAGTCGACACTCCGTCGACTTTCAAACCAAGTAGGCGACTCTTCGCCACCTCCAACCACCTTACTCCCCTACAGGACCCATGCCACATAACTTCAGTAATATACAATGGGAATTACTCAAGGCACACGGCCAAGAGTAAGTACATTTCATGTTTTTTTCATTTCCCCGAGTTCAACACATGCAAAAATCAAGTTTCCGACTCTACAAAAAGGGAGCAATAAAGTATACTCGCCTTTGAGTGAGCGGTCCATTAAAAATCTCAATTTCACATTTCAAGCAATTAACAGGGTCAAAACGCGTAGATATGCATCAAGCGGTTCAAGCGTTTAACATGCATTGAAAACTCACCGACAAAGTAGGTCTCGGAGTTCGAGTTTGGATGACTCGTAAAATCAGCACTTTGACCTAAAAATGATTAAAAGAGATCAAAAATGAGTTTTCTTTACTCAATGGCGAAGTTTAAAGCGAAAAGTCGAAAGTTCGACGATTTTCCTAATTGAGTTGAAAACTTTGAAAAATCATAACTCAAGTTTTACAAGTCGTAATTCTACTCATTTGGTACCGTTGGAAACCTCTTTAAAAGCTCTAAAACTTTTCAGAAGACATCAAATTGAAATTATGGACGAAATTCGCCCAGATTTCAGTTGAACATTCAGCTACAGTAAGTCAACAGTATCCGTCAGGCTGGTTATCCAGCACATTTTGAAAATCCTCCAAAAATTACAGAAAATTAATTAACCTCTGAAATTTATACACAATATAGTCCTACATATGAAGTTTCAACAGCCACTGACGGAACTCAATTCCGATATCCGAGCATGAAATTACAACAGTGCAAACAGAGGTCACTTGAAATTCTGCATTTCTGGGTTTTCAAAAATACAGGGCAGCTTTCAAGTGGTTATTTGAGTGACGAATTCAAGTCCAAAAATTGTCAAATTTGTCACACTAACACTTCCATATATCAACTAGATTCACACCAAATTTCAACTTAAAATACCACAGGGAAGGCAGTTTTCTATGCGCCTCAATTTCGTCCAACCCATGCATTCAAAACTGGAAAAATTTTCTCCCTCACTTGTTCATCTAGTTCATGCCTTAGTTTACTTCCAATTTGCCTAATTTTCGAAACTAAGATAGTATTGAACTTCCTAAGCCTATTTATGATCAAAAATGGTCACATATTTTGGCAAGAATTTCACAAAACAAAGCCTCAAAATTCGGACAGCATTTCCCTCAAATTTCCAGCTTCCACAATGCAACTTAATCCACCACATAACATCAACTCTTGAAGAACTCTTTGTGGGACAAAATAGCAGCTTAACACTCATCACTTAAACATCAAATTCAGCTTCTTGGCTAGCCAAAAATGCAGCCACAAAAATCGAGGGAAAAACAGAAAATTCAAGCCCTAATCTCTCACTCTCTTGGCCGAATTTTCTTGGGGTTATTTCTTCAAATTTTTCAGCATCAACTCAAACATTAAGCATATATATAGCACCATTTAATCATCTAGCAAGCATTTACACATATGTAGTGGGTTCAAGAGCCCACAAAATTTCCATAATCATCAAAATACTCAAAATGAGGCTCAACACTCCACACATGATCATCACTAATTACAAGTTCTATGAACATCTCAATAACCCCATTTCCTAATTATCATGCTTGGGATTTAAAGAACTTGGACAAGAAGGAAATTAAGAGAATGATACCTTTCTTAGGTTAGCAAGACTTCAAGGAAAGAAATGCAAGATGAAGCCCACAATATCCTCTTCCTTAGCTAAGCTTTTCTTGGTGCGAATTTGGTTGAGTTTTATGGATGAAATGGAAGGAATTTTTTGACGAAAATAAGAGGAAGAAGGAAGAATGAGTTGGGTGAGAAGAGAGGAAAAATGGAGCAATTTTGGTGCAATTTTTCTTGAGAATTAATGGGAAAAAGGGAAGACAAGACATGAGTCTTGTCTTACAAAGTCAAAGTTGGCATAGTGATCTTAATTAGCCATTTGGAGGGAAAATTAATCACTTCATTTGGCTTGAGATTAAGAGGTAAATCTTGATTAGGAGAGGGGATGGAGAAGTGATTTTAAGTGATTGGTAAGAGTTTATTTGATAAAATTAGCGGTTAGGTAAAGTTCTAATCTTAATGGAGGCTAATCCAAATCTTAACTAAAATTTCAAAACCCTAATTATTCACATTCAACAACCCAATTCTAGTCATTTAATCACACTTCCAACTTATCCGTGCTCATTCCTACTTATCTCCACTAATATACTCTCAGTCCGAATTTACCTCGAAAAACGTGCCATTGACATTTTTCCACTAATAAATCTCTGAAGCGTAATTTACTGGGTAAATAGAGTTAAAATCAAATGAGACATTATAAACGAGGATAAAATCAAATATCACAAGATAATTAAAGATTTAATTATATGAATAAATATATTTTCAAATTTTTGAAATTAAAAATAATTAAATATATATATTTTTTTTTTTAAATTTCGAGGCCGTTACAGAACATGTTTATGTAAGTCTACATGTTTTCCGTCACAATATCATGAGAATCTACCCAGTAAAACAGGGTTAGATATTTCGAATAGACCTATCACTTTAAATTCTGGGATATCCAAACCTCAAATATTAGTAGGATCATTTCTTATTAAATGCCCTCCATTCTATTTCTTTGATACAGGATTAGATATTTTATTAGGAAATAATTTTCTTCAATTATTTCATAAAGTCTTGTTTGATACTTTACAATCTCAAATACATTTTAAAACTCCATGTGGTCATTGGATTGTTGTATCACGTCTCAAAAATGCTTATGCTCGTCAGACCCCTCTTACATTTCAGCCTCGCGCAGATAAGCGTGATGATGTTGGATACACAGAAAAACCAAAATTTTCTAAAGGATCTCCAATGTTAAAATTTGAAAATCAGTTATACTTAAAACAACTTCAGATTAAGCAAATTTCTACTACCTTAGAAGACATAAAAGTAAAATTACAATTAAGTTATACAGAAAATCCTCTTAAATTTTGGGATAAAAATCAATATTACGCAGAAATAAAACTTAAAGATGAAAATAAGATAATTAGAGTAAAACCTATGAGATATAATCCGATTGACAAGGAAGAATTTAGAATACAACTTAAAGAGTTATTAGAAATACCATTAATAAGAGAGAGTAATTCTCCCCATTCTTCTCCTGCATTTATGGTCAGAAGCCTTCTCTCTCTCTCTTTGAGAGCCTTCTCTCTAGCTTTCAGAAGCTGGAGCTCTCATCTCTCCCAGTGAGAGTAATTACCACTCTTCAGACACATTCACTACACGGATCCTTGACCTCCTAACTTCAGCATCCATATCTCCGAAGCATTTATTGGGTCTTATAGTTTTGTTTTTTTCTTCACAGCCTTTATTGCTCAGACTCCTGATGTTCCCCGTTCTTCTCCCTTGCTTAAGGGTTTTCAGACACCAAATCTCCACCGGTCCCGGACTTCTAGCTACCATTGACTGTTATCCCGACACATTTATTGAGTCCCTAGTGTATCTTACCTTCTTGGCAGTCCGTCTAGAGCTTTAGTCCTTTGAACACCTTCCATTCTCTTTACCCCCAGAAATCCTTCCTTAAGCTGCTCAGTGCTCACCTCCCCCAACCCCGATCTTCATCTTAGACCTAGATCTACTAATCTACTCCCATCTCATCTTTAAAAAAAAAAAAAAAAGAGTTTATAAAAAAAAAAAAAGC
Source organism: Gardenia jasminoides (assembly GCA_013103745.1). Classification (NCBI taxonomy): domain Eukaryota; kingdom Viridiplantae; phylum Streptophyta; class Magnoliopsida; order Gentianales; family Rubiaceae; genus Gardenia; species Gardenia jasminoides. Next base: position 15,292,641 of record CM023096.1, read on the forward strand.
AAACCTTTGTCAGATCTTTCTCTCTCTTCCCACTCTCTGGGAGCTCGCTGACTTACCTCTTCTTCTCTTGCAGATCTGGTTTTTTCTTCCATTGGTCGAGTAATTTTGGTACTCCACTTAAACTGAGTCGACATGGCTGAGGAACTATCTTCCATCCTCCAGCGATTTGCTCTTTCAGACAAGGAATGCAGTGAAGTAATGGTCGAAGACGGAGCCTGTGCTAAAGGGCTAGAAGATTGCAAACTTAGTCTCTGCGGGAAGATCCTAGGTGAAAAAATTGCAAATATTACTGGCGTCCGGAATGTGGTCAATCAATTATGGGGATATCCAAAAAAGATGGAGACGGTTGAAATCGGACCAAACCTCTTCCAATTCAACTTCATGGATGAAGACTCTCTGCAGAAAGCTATCATGAGAAGACCCCTTTTGATGGACAACCAGATTCTGAACCTCAGGAGATGGGAAGCAGGAATAGACAAGGACCCATCCACCTTCATCTTTGCTCCAATCTGGATCCAAATTTGGGGGCTGCCAGTGCATTGCATAACAAGAGAGATAGGGAACACAATAGGAAAGGTCTGTGGCAAGGTGGAGGAAATAGTTGTTCCACAGGGAGGAAGCAAGGAGGGCAAACACATCAAAGCTTTCTGCATGATAAACACAAGCCAACCACTCTTAAGAGGTACAACAGTCAGCCTTGGGGGGAAATTACAGTGGGTAGAGTTCAGGTATGAGAGACCCCCAGACTTCTGCTATAATTACGGCATAATAGGACATGGAGAAAAATCATGCACTCTGAATTTTGACGAGAATCTTGCTGGAAAACCAAAACAATATGGGGGTTGGATGAGAGCCCAAATCATACGGAGCCCCTCAAAGAAAATGCCCCAATCAAAGACACAAAATACTGGAGAGAAGCATCTGGATTCACCGCTGAAGAAAAATCTACGCCGGGCTGCGGACTCGACTGACAAAGATTGGCTGAACAAAACTCCATCTCCAAAGACAACTGCTATTCTTGCACAGATTTCAAAATAAAAAGGAGAAATAATCCAGAGCTCCACAATCTGATGGACGAAGATACAGAGGCAGACTGGACGTCTGAAAAGGAATCAGCCATTATCTTGGAACAGCAGCCAGAAGACATTGGAAGACTGCATCCAGCCCCGCAATCAAAAGACACAAAAGAAAGGCCAAACTTGACTCTGGATGATCACCAACCTCATAGTTCCCTTCAACAGGAAATGGAATGTAACTTGCATCCCATGGACACCACTGAACAGGCTCCCACTGTCCCTGCAGAGGTCAACCGCGAAAGAGATAGACAACAAAAAACATCTAGCATGAGGAAGGGAGCAAGAGTCACAACCAGGCTGCAAGGAAAAGACCCATCAAGGAAAGCTCTGTCTCTTCTAGACCAGAACATAATCGCACGGGAGGGCCCCTTGAAAAGGAAACCTTCTGATGAAGATGAAATTGAGTATGAGCTGAGAATTGATCATGACAGAAACAAGAAACTAAAGCTTATGGAAGATGCTATTTCTACAGGTAACTCGGAGGTGTTGGGAGCCAACCTCAAATGGTTCCCAAATTCCCAATGAGAGTATTGGCGTGGAATTGCCGAGGTGTGGAGAGCACCTTGACAGTTCCCCAATTAAAAGAGACTATTCGTCTCTACTCTCCCGACGTTATCTTTTTATGCGAAACTATGAATAATGCTTCTATATTGGGCAAGGTTAAAAGAAAAATTGGTTATGACCATGTAGTTGTTGTTGATCCTACTGGTAAATCTGGAGGCTTGGCAGTGTTTTGGAAAAATTCCCAGATTATTGATCAAATTTTATTCTCTGACTGCACTATTGAGGTTAGAATAAATGACCATGCTAAGAGATGTCAGTGGTGGTGTGTTTGTGTTTATGGTTCCGCGGATGAGAAAAAAAGGAAAGAGCAATGGAAAATGTTATCAGTAAGGAAACATATCTAGGGTAGAAGTTTTATATGTATTGGTGATTTTAATGAAATTGTATCCGAGAAAGAAAAGTGGGGGGGCAGCAATCAAAGGAAAAGGAGCTTCAGAAGCTTCAAGGACTTCATCCAATCCACTGATCTCATTGACATTGGCTTTGAGGGACCTCCTTGGACTTGGAAACGCCTAACGGAGACTGGAATTGACATCAAAGAGAGGTTGGATCGTGCTCTAGGTACTGCCTTCTGGCTCCAGAATTACCAAGACGCCAATCTCCAACATCTGGAAACTCCTGCCTCTGATCATTGTATGCTCTTACTAGACTTGAACAGAAAGGAGAACAAGAGGGTCAAACGGAGATTCCACTTTGATCAAAGGTGGACGGAAAATCCAGAAGCCCAAGTTGTTATCAAGAAAGCTTGGAACTCAGTTGGCAATGGAACTAGTATGCTGGGAATGTCAAAAAAAATCAAAGAGTGCCGTTTTGCTCTCAAAAGATGGAGTAAGAAATGCAATGGCAACGCAAAGCTGGACATTCAACGTATTAAGAGAGCCATCAATCAAGTGCAAGATTCAGAGCAAGGAGACAAGATTCAAACAATAGCAAAACTAAAAAACCATCTTCATGAGGCATATGTTAGAGAGGAGAAGTTCTGGAGCCAAAAGGCAAGAGTAAAATGGCTCAAGGAAGGAGATAGGAACACAAGCTTCTTCCATGCAAGCACAGCCATCCGAAGAAGAGTAAACAAGCTAACAAGTATCAAAAATCATCAGGGTCTTTGGTGTGATACGGAGAACCAAATCAGTCAAGCAGTGGAGGACTTCTTCAAGGACCTTTTCACTACAAGCAATCCCTCAAGCTATGCACCAGTCTTAAGTGGAGTACCAAAAACAATTACGGAATCAATGAACAAGCATCTTACCAGATCTGTTAGTGAAGCCGAGATCAAGAAGGCCCTCTTTGACATGCACCCCAACAAATCCCCAGGACCCGATGGTATGTCTCCCCTCTTCTTTCAAAAATACTGGTCTATTGTTTCCAAGGATGTCATTTCCTTTGTGCAAAAATTCTTCAGTACGTCTTTCTTGCCAAAAGCTACTAATGACACTTTAGTGACCCTAATTCCTAAAATAGATTCACCCTCTGAGCTAAAACATTATAGACCCATCAGCTTGTGCAATGTCATTTACAAAATCATCTCTAAAATTCTAGCCAATAGGTTTAAAAATGTTTTAAATAAATGCATCAGTAGGCCCCAATCTGCCTTTGTCCCCGGGCGGCAAATTTTAGACAACATCATCATTGCTCACGAGTGCATTCACTTTCTTAATCATAAAAGGCAAGGAAGAGATGGTTTCATGGCCCTCAAACTAGATATGTCAAAAGCATTTGATAGGGTTGAATGGCATTTCCTAGCTGTTATGATGAGCAAAATGGGCTTTTGCCCCCTCTGGATACGTTGGATCTTGAGCTGTATCTCTTCTGTATCTTACTCTTTTAACATCAATGGTGACAAAAAGGGCTACGTTATTCCATCCAGAGGCATCAGGCAGGGAGACCCCCTCTCGCCTTACCTCTTCCTCATCTGCTCAGAGGGCCTCTCCAGCCTCATCCATCAAGCTCTCAACCGAAAGGAAATCTCAGGCCTACGAATTTCCAGAAATGGACCTCCTCTAACTCACGTTTTATTTGCTGATGATTCTCTTGTTTTTTGCAAAGCTAAAGTGGAGGAGGTCTCAACCATCCTAGGCCTCCTACAGGCATATGAACGTGCTTCGGGTCAACAAATTAACCTGGAAAAATCTAGTGCTTTCTTCAGCAAAAATACGCCAGAGGCCATGGTGGAAGATATCAGGGTGCAATTGAAGGAAATCCAAGTGGTAAGTCAAGGTAAATATCTTGGATTACCACTTGTGATTGGCAGATCCAAAAACCAAGTCTTGGGCTTCATTAAAGACAGAGTTGCAAATAAAATTCAAGGGTGGAAAGGCAAGATGCTAAGTCAAGGGGGACGAGAGATTTTGCTCAAATCCGTTGCAATGGCAATGCCATCCTATGCAATGTCCCTCTTCAAACTTCCTTTGGGAATTTGCAAAAGCTTGAGCTCAGCCATGGCACAGTTTTGGTGGAGTGGAGACAAAGATGGTAAGAAAATGCACTGGTTGAGTTGGAAAAAGCTCTCCATGGTCAAAGGTAAAGGCGGAATGGGTTTTAGGGATATTCTTTGGTTTAATCTAGCCCTTCTTGCTAAACAAATTTGGAGAATTGCCACTAAACCCAACCTACTCATGAGCCAGGTCCTCAAATCTAAATACTTTCCAAACTCATCCATCTTTGATGCTAGCTATGCTGCTAATGCTTCTTGGCTTTGGAAAAGTCTTTTCTCAGCAATTCCAATCATTGAAAGAGGATCAAGGATTAATGTTGGAGATGGCAAGAACATCGACATTTGGTCTGACAGATGGATGCCATCAGCACGTTCAGGAAAAGTCTCATCCACCCAGCCTTCACCCTGCGAATACACCAAAGTGCACCAGCTCATTCACCAAGCAAAATGGAACAAGGACCTAATTCTTAATTTGTTCAATGAAGTGGACAGCAACCAGATTCTAAGCATCCCTCTTAGCACCTACGGCGGCACAGACAGAATAAGGTGGTCCAACACTAAAACTGGTATTTATTCTGTAAAGTCTGGATATGATTTTCTTAAGTCTGAAGTGAATGTATCAGCTTTCAATCTTGACAAAGAGGGCAGTTCTAGCAGAGGTGGATCTCAGTCTATCATCTGGAGGAAACTCTGGGGGTTAAATGTTAAATACAAAATCAAACATTTCATTTGGAAATGTTTGAGCCAGATCCTCCCCACCAATGAAGCTATCTTCAGACGTGCTCATATTGGAAGCCCAAGATGCAAGCAATGCGGAGAGGAAGCTGAAACTCTTGAACATCTGTTCTTTCACTGTCCTAAGGTCCAAGATATTTGGAAACATTTCCCTATCCAGTGGGACGGTCTCAAAGATGCAACTAACCACTTCTGGGATTGGTGGTCTAAGCTTCTAGAAGCGGAGTCAAGAATAGATGGGAGGGAACACATCTCCTTAACAGCTACTCTGCTTTGGAATATTTGGAAACATAGGAATGAAGCTACATTCAACTCTAATTCTCAGCCAAGTCACTGGATTGCTTCCAAATCAGTTAATGAATGGCTAGAATTCAAAGAGGCCCACAAGAATGAGATCCTGGCTCCTTCTGATGAAGAGGAACACCAACCGCTGGGGCTTCCTGAAGCCAGGAACAACCCAACCAGCACCAATATTTTCACGAATGCTGCAATTGAAAAAAGAGGCCGCAAAGCAGGGCTGGGGGTCACTGTTTGGTCACCGGAGAATAAGCTGCAAGCCACCTGGGCTATTCCTTTAGATCATACTTCTGAAGCTGATCTGGCCGAGGCATTAGCTATTAGAGCTGCTCTTCAGCTTGCTTTAGAGCTCAATTTGGCGGTAATTAACATTTTTTCAGACTGCAAAGCTGTCATAGACGCCATTAACAAGAATACAGCTAATGAATCTTGGCTTTCTATAATCATACGTGATATTAGAAGGTTGAAAGATTCCTTTTGGAGCTGTAATTTTTCTTCTGTCAGCAAGAATGTAAATTTAGTTAGTCATGTCTTGGCAAAATTTGCCATAAAATTGATCAGAGATGTGAAGTGGGAAAATTCCTTCCCCCTGTGGCTTGGTCATAAGTCACAGCAGTCAATGGGGGTAGTCACCCCTTTGGTTCCTTAGATCTTGTTGTAACTACCTTCTGGTTTTATATATATAAAGCAACGTATTTGACAAAAAAAAAATTTATGGTCAGAAACCATGCCGAGATAGTTAGAAATAAGCCTAGAATGGTTGTAAATTATAAATAGCTAAATAATGAAACTATATTTGATGGATACTTTCTTCCACATAAGGAAACTCTAATAAATATGAGTAGACGAAAGAAAATATACTCTAAATTTGACTGTAAAAGCGGATTTTGGCAAATAAAAATGCACATTGATAGTATTAAATATACTGCTTTCAGTACTCCACAAGGACAATATGAATGGTTAGTTATGCCATTTGGTTTGAAAAATGCTCCTCAAATATATCAAAGAAAAATGGATAAAATCTTCAAGGATTATCCTTTTATATATGTTTATGTAGATGATATTTTAATTGCATCAGATTCAATAGAAGAACATTTAGAACATTTAAATATATTTGCTGAATTATGTCTAAAACATGGAATAGGACTATCTGAGAAAAAAGCAAAGATAGGACAAAGAGAAATTGAATTTCTTGGACTAGAGATAAATAATGAAGGAATAAAATTACAGCCTCATATACTAGAGAAAATACAAAAATTTCGTGATAAACTTGAAGACAAGAAGCAGTTGCAAAGATTTTTAGCAGTATTAAATTATGCTTCAGACTTCATCTGTAATTTAGCAGAAAAAAGAAAAGAATTACAAAAATTATTAAAGAAAGAAAGCAAATATGAATTTTCTGAAAATCATATAGCTATAGTAAAAAGGATTAAAGAATGTAAAAATTTACCATTTTTAACTCTACCATCTGATGAAGATAATCTTGTATTAGAGACAGATGGCTCTGAGGAAGTCTGGGGTGCAGTCTTAAAAACAGAAATTAATCAAATTTGTAGATATTCATCTGGAATCTTTTCAGAAACAGAAAAAAGATATCATATAAATGAAAAAGAATTACTTGCTATAGTAAAGAGTTGTAATAAGTTTTATTACTTTTTACTACCAAAAAGATTTAAATTAAGAATTGATAATACTCAAGTGAAAGCATTTATTAAAAATAACATTAAACCACTGCCGCAAAATAAAAGACTGAGTAGATGGCAAATGGCTCTATCCGAATTCGTGTTTGATATTGAACTGATAAAGTCTGATGAGAATTCTCTTGCAGACTTTCTTACAAGAGATGGAAGACCAGATCAATAAGCAGACAGTCCTTCTAGATAAAGTCTCAGAGTTATCTAAGCAGATCTCTCAATTGCAGACGTCATTCAATGACATTATGAATATTGTTAATTATCAAGATATAAATAAAGAAGTTTCTGAACTTCTTATTAAGCATGCCGAGCAAGGCAAAAATACTATCAGCCTTTATGACAAGGTTGAAAAAATTCTATACGACCTATTCAAACGGGTCGAAAATAATAATCTTCCCCCTTCACCGGGAAAGGAAGATGTAGAAAATATTCTATTGAGACCAAAATATGACCGCAAGACAACTCCACAGCAGTTATCCATGTTGAATAATATTATTAATGAGCACCCGCTCGTTACTGAATACAATTCTCTTATGAGAGAATTATACAGTCTACAAAATACGGATACATATTATATGGATTTTACAGGTGTTTATCCTCGGATAAATTGTGTTCAAGGGTGCGACAGCACTTTTATCCAAAAATGGTATAACTTTGGGGTAGTTAATGCCTTTTATATGACTACACCCAATTTTCCTGAAATATCCAAACTACCAAGATGGGTGCAGAACGGAGTCAGACATATTTACCAAAATAATCCTACATACGGACCGAAGGACATCCTTATGCTCAAGGTTATTTCGGCAGGTCCAGATTTTGAAGAAACTAATAGATTTGATGCCTTTCATCATATCAGAGTTTTAAAATATGATGACCTCGAAATAAAGGTTTATCCCGAAAGAAAGGAGTATGAATACTTTTCTGAAGACAAGATTCATTATCGCAGAGGTATTGGAATGAGGGTTATCCTACAAAATCTCGAAAAGACTCCGAAACAAGGTTTTAGAACATACGGTGGAGACAGAGCATTCTCTTCAATAATGACTACCTATGCTGGGAAGACTCCAGACGCTGCATTAAATTATCTAAATTGGAAAATTAAATTGTTGGAAAGCTGCCGTATCAAGTCAAGCCAAAAAGCAATAAAGACACTTTGCAGGATGAGACGGCACAAAATCAATACATGTCCAAACTGCAGTTAAAAGGAGGAAGAAGCCTCGTCCAGCTGTCAAAGTATGGAATAAGACGTAAGCTCTTACGTCAGAAGATTTTTTCAGAATTCAAAATAAAAGGTTCAAGTCCGCGGAACTGAAACAAGTCCGTGAAAAAAGTCAGTTAAAGTCCGGATCTGAAGTCCGAATGAAGCCTATATAAAGCCAGGAAGAGACGCATCGGGACACACGGACGAAAAAACAGAATCCTGAGTCGATCCTATGTAATCTTTACCACACCCAGTACAACTATAGAGTTTACATTTGTAAAATTCGCCTAACATATCTCTCATGAATACTTAATAAGAGAGAAGAGTGTATCATCTCTGTCTTGTACAAACAGTTTCTCTCAATAAAAGAAGTACTTTCATCAATTGTCCTCTTTACTTTACTTCTGAGTACGCCTAGAGGTAGGAAACGAAACTAGGCTGTGCTGCAAAGTTTTGAAGCGGCCCCAAAAGGAAGTCACCCTCGTGGTTAGAGGCTGAGACGCCCAAGTAAGAAGTCCTCGGGGAGGTAGCCGAAGCTTTGTCGGTCAAAAATCAGAGTAAGATATGGAAGTATGATGGACCCTTCTTTTAAAGATAAAAGCTATAGGTATAAGATAGAAGATGATCACTCTACTATACGAATCTGGAAAATATGGAAAATATGCGTAATATTCATTTTTCTTTAATAATTAAATTTCCTGAATACAGATTAGACATATCAAAAAAAATTAAAATTACACCTCCATATATAAATATTCATTTAGATGTTTGGATTAACCCAGATCCATCTTTGAATTTTAATGTTCTGGGCCACTCTACCCGAATAATGGTATTTCTCTAGCTCTTTAAGTTGTATTCTAAATTCTTCCTTGTCAATTGGATTATATCTCATAGGTTTTACTCTAATTATCTTATTTTCATCTTTAAGTTTTATTTCTGCGTAATCTTGATTTTTATCCCAAAATTTAAGAGGATTTTCTGTATAACTTAATTGTAATTTTACTTTTATGTCGTCTAAGGTAGTAGAAATTTGCTTAATCTGAAGTTGTTTTAAGTATAACTGATTTTCAAATTTTAACATTGGAGTTCCTTTAGAAAATTTTGGTTTTTCTGTGTATCCAACATAGGAACTTATTTATAGAAGAAAATAAGGAAGAAAGAAACAAAATAAAAGAGAGAAACTTCACAGAAACAGCTTTATGAGACATCACAAACAGTTGATTATATGCATTTGCAGCTTGGACGAGCTCTCCAATTTTATTTGCAGTTCTGTATAATGTATTGTTTCATATATACTGAATACAAACTTAGGACAACTAGAAACTGTTAAGCTTCTTCAGATCCAATTCGAGAGGCAATATATGCCCCTAGTGCCACTACAACCAGCACTGCAACACCAATATTGACCAACAATTGCCTCTCCTCATTCAGCTCAGCAAGGCTTTCAACTGCTTTCTTGTAATTTCTCAGTCCATAACCCCCGCTACTGCTTGAAGCAACTGCAGTCTGGCTTTGCTTTTCTTTCTCGTCATTCATTTTCCTTGTGAGATTTTCGGCTAGTGTGGCTAAATGTTCCTTACTCTTCTCGGTGCTTCTTTTATCATCACTCACTCCTTTCAGGTTGTCAATAAATTCGGGTTTCATTTGTTTGGGGCTGATCATCTCCTTCTTTTCACCATCATCATTGGAAATTGTCATTGATGTTGTCACGGGCTTTTTTACCCCAGGGCTTCTGGCTTTATTCCTTTGTTCATCTTGATGACCCTTTCGACTTTGTGGTTGGCTAAGCCGTTTCTCATCATCTTTACTCCCTTTGTCAGCTGTAAGTGATGGAAGATTGATTTTTTTTGGCTGAATTTCATCAGCACCTTTTTGAGACCTGGATGGGGGATCGAGTCCCTTTGGATGAATTTCAGCAGCAGCCTTCTGAGGCCTGGATGGTGGATCGAGTACTTTTGGAGGGATTTCATCTGCACTTTTTTTAGACCATGGCTCGATTGGTGCTGTCGGAGGACTGATTTGTTGCTTCTGATCAGTATCCTTGCTAGATGTAGCTTTTGGAGGAACTTCACTTGGAAGAGTTGCTTTAGCTGCTGCATCTTTCTTCCACGGCATTGTGATAGTCAAAATTCCTCCTTCAAATCTTGCACGAATAGCCCTGATATTACAGCGTTCTGGAACTTGATAATCTTCTTGGAATCGGCTCCATTTGTTCCCGGTGACTAATCGTTCCCCTCGAACTCTGACAATGTTTTTGCCTTCAGTTGAAACCTTAAGGTGCTGCCTCATAAAACCTGGGAAAAATAGTACGAGAGACTTTCATAGTGAAGGTTAACTCTGTCTTCTTCTTCTTCTTCTTGTCTCTGGTTCTTTTCTGTTTTTATTCTCGATTCTTTTCATTATTGTTTTCTTTGCAAGAAGATGGACTATTTAATTCTTGATTTTTGTTAACTAATACAAAGAAATACAAATTTTCATAAAAAAAAAAAAAAAAAAGGAAAGACAAAAAGAGATTACAGTTGAAAGATTACAGGTGGTATGTATAATAGGCATAATACATGTATATTAGCAGTTAACTAATCTTTGCTATCCCATGATTGAAGTCAAATAATATTTTGGCTCCCCAATGTTATGTAATTTAATCTTTTATTTACACTGTAGCAAGAAATAGCCAGTTTAAAAGCAAATAAATCCCAATATTAGTAAGCTACTTATAAATCTAGAAAATTACAACAAAAAATATTTACAGTTGGTGTTGCAAAACATACTTCAATCTGCTAGTTAGTGCATGCATTTTATTACATTCAAAATGTTCAGCATATTTAACAAGACTTTTTCCTATGTTCCTTGGCATTTCATGTATCAAAGTTTTCATTTTCTGAAGAAAAATTTTGTGCGACTTTTGTTCGATCTCTTTAATCCGCTAAAGTTTCGTATACTAATATCTCATACAGAGTTTCCTTGTCTTTGTTGCATCTTTTTAAAAGCTGAAAACGAAAAGGCAAGAAAAAAGTTGAGAAAGTTTGACAACAAAGAAGAAGTGAAATGGGCGATTCAATAAAAGGGGTAACTTAGCCAAATTTATGTGCTTTTATTCAAAATATTGAAGTTTTCAGAATATCTGTAAAAAAGTTTTGTATTATCACGTGGCTCTGCCTCTATCAAAAGGTCTAAGAATTAAAATAAAGAATACCCCTAAAAAAAAAAAGTTACTCTGGAAAAGAGAGGGTCATGTACAACATTCATTCTAGGAAAGGAGATGCTATGATTAAATAAAACTTGTATCAGAAAAAGGTCAAAAAAACTAAGGATGAATCTTTCTTACACTCTCCGTGTATATATTAATAGATTTGGATGCATGTTACATCATTTCACTTTTAATTTAAATACCATATTTTTTATATGTGACATACATCTATACACCCTAGTGCTATATGTGTATAAATGATTTACTCAAAAACTAGAGAGAATAACCTTACGAAGTTGACCACAATAGGGACCTTGTCCAATTGTAAATGACATACCTGGAAGAAAAAGTAACAAAATATCTGACTCTTCATCTTCTTGCCATTCCGACATGGGTTTAAAATCCTCATAAACATTTTGGACACCGGCCCCTGGACGAGGACGAGGACGATCAGAAGTTCCCACCCCACCTCTTGCTGCAGGTCTCATCGCCATTTCCACAACACAAAAAAATGCTATACCTTTTGTGCTTTAGCTTTCAATTGTATCAGATATATAGAATCTGTAACTCTCTTGCTGATGAAATGCCAAATTTCTACATTATATACATGAGTGTCATTCGATATTTATCTGGGTTTTTACGTTTGATGTTAGAAGTTTGTTGTCCAGGTTGCCTATTGTAGAAACTATTCCAATTTTGTTGCCTCCAGATTGTGCAAGTTTGTATCTTAATTTGCCTGTTTGCCTAGGCAAGGAGGCATGCGTGTAGATAAAGAAGTTACAATATCTCTTTTTCTGAAGATAATGCTTCCAAGATTCTTCGCTTGCTTTGTACATTTTCCAGTTAATAAAACGGCCGCACTTGTTACTTCGCAGCCATGCAAGCTTGCTTGATTCATGGTACAAAAGCCGAAAAATGTTACCTTCCTAGCAAATAATTCTCAAATGGACTGTGCTACAATAACGCAAGTTATGATAACGCTAAGGAAATAACCTGCAATTTTTATTGTCTTTAGTGACAAATTAGATCTTTTAGTGACTTTTCTAATATTGTAATGGTAAGTTTATTAAGAAATTTAGTAAGTATATCTTTTAAAGCAGTAAGTTATAGTCATCATTGAAAATTGCATTTTCCATAAACAAACCTACTGACTTTTTAATAAAAATTATCTTTTTCTGAATTTAACTTACTAGCAAGTTTACTAAGTATATCTCCTAAAACAGTAATGTGTAGTCATTAATGAAAATTTATGTTTTCAATAAACAAACTTACTTGCGTTTTAATAAAATTTACCATTTTTTGAATTTAACTTACTAGTAAGTTTACTAAGAAATTTAGTAAGTATATTTCCTAAAATAGTAAGTTATAGTCATTAATATAAGTTTATGTTTTCAATAAACAAATTTACTTACTTTTTAATAATTTACCTTTTTCTGAATTCAATTTACTAGTAAGTTTACTAAGAAATTTAGTAAGTACATCTCCTAAAACATTAAATATTTAGATAGTTGGGTTCCTCATCTCTAGAATTCTAAACCATTTTAAATTTCAACAAGAAAAATTCTATCACAACAAAAACACTTTATAATTCAAAAAACAAGTTTATCTAATCATTATTATCATCATTCTTTTATTTACAAATTTTTGTTAAAAGCACTAAACGTTTTCCTATTGGGTATCAGTTGCACTTTTCCTATACTTTTTTTTCGCAATTTCCTCTTTTAATTAATAATGAACACTAGCATTTTAATACAACTACATTAATGATCTCATAAGTACAAAATAGGGTTAAGTACTTTAAAAGAAAATCTACATTTTTTTCTCTAGAGAATGGTCAAAAATGAACAAATCATATGAGCATATATAATATATTGTATAATTTTAATTAAATTCCCTTCATGTACAATTTAAAATAATTAGCATGCTGTAACAACATGTTTTATTTTAACAATAGAAAAAAATTCCTATCAGAATTCTCAAATATCCATGATTTATATATGAAAGATATTTTACCATATTATATTCGACATCTACTTATTGATATTAATTTTAGGAGTAATAGTTTTGGTAATAAAATTATTTTGTATTTAATTAACAAATTGATTTTTTTACAAAATAAAAGTGATTTTTTTCAAGTATTATTGTGATTTTTCCAAAAAAAAAAACTATATTTTAGAAATTGTTGCCATTGACATTTCATTGTATTCACCAAGTTTCACCAACATAATATTAGTGTCATTACTAATAATTGAAGTTCAATTAGCATTACTCTATCCAAATTAAAATAATAACCAAAGTAACAAGATAAATGATAGCTAAAAAAAAGGAAAAAATATGCTTAATTGGATGTATTCATACTACAAATTCTGTTAATAAATAACCAGTATATGTTAAATTATATTTCCATCTATCCAAAATTTATATACATTGTATATCGACCAAGGATTAAATTATTAAACAAATAATGTCAAAACATATTATATGATGTATACTATATTTGCGTACCTTAATACTCATGTCAATATCACTTATTCCTATTTTTTAATAGTGCATGATTCTTTGGATTATATTGATAAAAAAAAAGCATAAAATCTTTTACAAATTATTGAAATTGAATTACAAAATGCTACTACTTTTAAGAGAAACTATGTATTGTAAAAATGGTTTAACAATTTTCTAGTAAACATAGCTACTACATCAAAATGGAAAAAAAAAAAGAATTTGATTCTATATGAGTAAATTTACTATAATTTTCAAAGATTATGCTACATTAATATGACTTTAACTTTTATACTTATAGCCTTGACAATAAATTTATTAAAATTTTATCATTTTATTGTATTCATAAGGATTAATTTATAGAAATTCTGATGAATAAACAACTACTGTTATATATATGGTTCGGCTTGGATGATTTGTTATTATTGTAAACCAAACTTTCAATCTTTTCAAAAATTGAAAAATAATTCAAACTTTATAATATGACAAATTTATATTACATATTTTATAAAGTCAAATGAATAGTAAAAATATTTTTATAGTATTTTTAAAATACATGAAATACAAAGATTTATAAATGATATGTACAATGGTGTATCATACATGTATATTGCGAGTACTTTTTATTGAAATAATGTTAAATTTCAATCATTAATAAAAAAATTTAGCATTATTTCAACTAAAATTCCCAATACTAGCTTCATATAAGTTTTTTAAGTAAAGCAGTAAGTTTTGATCATTAATCAAATTTACTATGTTATCAAAAAATCTACTACTATCCTATAAAAATTTATTATTAGTTGAATTGAACATACTCTCTAAAAAGTAACTTTGGGATATAAAGTACTAATTCATTCATTCCAAAAAAAGGAACTTTCATATTTATTCTAATTTAATATTTTAGACATAAAAGTTACTAATTTATTAAGTTAGATTTCATTCATTAATAAAAAAAGTTTTAGCATTATTTCAAGTGAACTTCCTAATAGTAGTTTTATACAAGTTTTTAAAGTAAAATCATAAATTTGTACTACAAACTAGTAAGTTTGGATCATTAATCAAGTGCACTATGTTATCATAAAATTTACTACTATGTAATAAAAATTTATTATTTTTTGAACTAAACTTACTCTTATTAGTTTTTAAAGTAAAATAGTAAATTTATATCACAAACTAGTAAATTTTGATCATTAATCAAATTTACTATGTTATCATATAATTTACTATATTCTATAAAAATTTACTATTACTTGAACTTAACTTACTCTTTAAAAGTAAGTTTGAGATATAAAATAATAATTTATTTTTTTAAAAATGTAAGTTTCATATTATTTTTTATTTACCTTTTGAGACATAAAAATTACTAATTTATTAACTTAACTTATTGTTTTAGATGCAAAACTTACTTCCATTTAAAAGTAAGTTTGAGATATAAAATAGTAATTCATTTTCAAAAAAAGGTAAGTTTCATATTATTTCTGATTTACTTTTTGAGACATAAAAGTTACTAATTTATTAAGTTAACTTACTATTTTAGATGCAAAACTTACTTCTCTTTAAAAGTAAATTTGAGATATAAAATAGTAATTTATTGTTGAAAGAAAGATAAGTTTCATATTATTTTTGACTTACTTTTTCAGATGTAAAAGTTACTAATTTATTAAGTTTACTTATTGTTTTAGATGCAAAATTTACTTCTAAATGTTTAGGCTAATTTTTAGGTATTATCTTATCTAGATAACTGGTCTAATAGGTAACCAAATGGTCATTAAAAGTGTTTTTACTTGTAATATCTGGTAAAAATTATTTCGTTTACCATAACTGTCATTATTGGAATATTTTCCTTTCAAAAATGTAGTTTTTATCCCATGTGTGGGACTTGGCACTCATCTCAGTTAAATGGGAACCTGAGTCACATAACCTCTATTGTGGACTCTACTATGTAGCTCGAGAAGTTCCAACCAAATATTGTTTTGACCATAATGCAACGATTGATGTGAATTACGCCATTTGACACTAACTCTAGTAGGCCTATATGATAGGCCTAGAGTTGATCTATAACTGATCTATGGTTATAAAGGCAGCCTGTCTTTCAAGGGTCTAATCGATACTCCACCTATAAATACCCACATTCTCTAGATATTTGAGGTACAAGTTAACTCTCAACCCTCCTTTTTACTTTCTTCCTGGACCTTCTTCCCACTTCCTAAGGAACTGACCTTATAGGATTCTTGCTCACACACCATGCATACAATTATTTCCCAATATTTCAACCAAAACATATCTAGCTTAGAAAGTTTTTTTATCTTAGGTAAAGTAGGAAAATAAAAAGAAACTTGACAAAGCACAAATTTTCATTATGCAACACTTTTGACTTTATAGTTTTGGATCCCTAATATTAGGAGTTTAGATCATTGCAGTTTCTAAAATTTCAAATAGTGATAATCATGAAGATATTAGTAGGTTTTGTATGCACTTTCAATGTAAATGTTTTTTACAAGTATTGTATACACTGTCAATGTGATTTTTTTTTCACACTAATAGGTTTAGATTGCTCCACATAACATGAATTTTAATTTAAAATTCAAATCATGCATATGTGGCATACATTTTTAGTTGCTAGTGTAAAAAAGCACTATATTTTCAGTGCATAAAAAGTTAATTCTCAAATATATGTTAAATGTGTACTAGAAATTCAAATAGATAAAACCATGGAAAAGCTTAAGCCTTCTTTTTAATTTTTTATTGTTTAGTTTCATTTATTTTTTCTAATACTTTCTCATATGTTTCATCTCTTTTGCACACTTGGAGTCCATTCTTTTATATGTGTAATCTCATTGTCTCAAATTCGGTACGAATGCACTATGAACGACTAAATGATAATTCATTTTTGAGCTGCACTAATAACTAAATACTCAAGTGAAAAACATCCATTAAATATATAAGCTATACGTACTATAGGTAATTAAGTTAATCATTCAATATATATTTTGTGAGAGTATGTAGTTAAATACTTTCAAATCAAACAATATTTCTAAAAAGAATTATATGAGTTGTTTAACAAAATTATTAATGTAGCTGGACATCAAAAGAAAGATTTAAAACTCTAGGGTTAATTATAATAAATTCACCTAAAGATATAGCCTGATTCTCACTTTACCCCCAACCTTTAAATTGTGTAACTTTCCTCCCTAGGAGACAAAATTCCCCTTCCATTAGCTTGAATTTGATTTTGCCCTTGTTTTCCCTCTTTTCTAATATCCCCTTCTCCTATATTCTTCTAATCTTTTTCAAATTGTCTCTTTACTCTAGAACCCCAAACTTCTTTAGATGACCAATAAAAATCATAGACTATTAAAAGAAAACAAAAAAAAGAAATAGCAAGAGGTACCATTCTTTCTAACCCTTCACCCCTACCTACACCTTTTCCACCCCAACTGTTTGGTACAATATTAGAGTATTTCCCTGACCACTGGACTAACCTCAATGGTTAAGAGGTACCATTCAGATTGAAGCAAAAGGAAAGAAACTATAAGTGCTACCTTTTGTAGGACATGGACCTAAAGTCTGTGAGAGAGATTAAAAAGAACTCAAATTTTCATGCCCTATTTTTCAAATAAAAAGATGGAATAAAAATGGATTCTTGATATTAGAAAATAAACAAAAAGGGCCCAAAATGGGACTATGAAAAGTATGACAATTTGGCCCAAAAATAGTTTGAAAAGGATTTTGAGAAAAAAGGAGTCCCACTTGGTGTTGAGTTTGCGTGTACCAAGTCAACATGAAAAATAATTTTGAAAATGTAAAAGAAGGAAAAACCCTTTTTAAATGACTAGTCTTGGTCTTTGAAAATTAGAGAAAATGAATTTGGGAGTCACAGTTGAAGAAAAAAAGGCAAAAATTCGATTAACTCAAATCTCATGCACCCTTTCAACTTAATCTAACCTAGTTGTGAGGTTCAGCCAAAATTTTCCTAATCTTATCTTTGAACTTATCACATTTGGATGTTTCTACATGACTGCAAATCTAGACCTAGGGAATACCGGGAGGGACAAAGTGTCCTTTCAAGGTCTAATTGGTACCAACACATAAATCATGAAGTCCCAAAAGATCCCTTGAAGGAGTCACGAGTATGCAAAAATTGAGACTCGAAGAAAAGAAAAATATAAATTGTATATATAGATATAAGTATGCAAAGAAAGGGAATGTAACATAGTGGGAATGGAGAACAAAGACTCGTGACACAATTTTCCTTCTTATAGAAGGGTAATAGTGTGTTAAAATTAGCAAAGTCATACTTGCCCATTTTCCATATTCGAAGGATGACATTTCCAATCTAAATAAGCAAATGGAATATCTAATTTTTCGAGTCCTACATATGCAATTCTAAATGAAATTATTTGAGTACATATGGGATAGAGGAAGACAATAGGTGAAAACAACATGCAAATCAACAAAAGATCCTAACAATAGAAATATATATATGGAATGGAATGAATGGCACATGATATATGAATCTAGTGTGTGAAAAGACTTACGAATCTATGTGACAACCCACCTCTCCCAAGGACCCAAGGGTATCAGCGGGTTGCCTGCCCATCTCTCGCCAGGACTCACTACAAAATCCACAATATAATAGCAAGAATTCATTCCTAAAACCCTATTTAGCATTCAACCAAATACTAATTAACTTACAAGAGTGAATCCTCAAAATTACAATTATATAAACTTCAAATAAAATCGTCCATCAATTTCACAATACATTTCAATTCTAGATGGAAGTATAGAAACCCTACAGAAGTAACTAAATCCTCAGTCGACGATCCCCACTCCAAGACCATTGGAAAACAAACTGGGGTGAGCTAGCAGCTCGAGTGAGACTAAGGAAAGGCATGCAAGCACATAATCAAGCAAGTAGGAAAGCCAGGAAATTCAGATATAAAAGCGTGTAAATCAATCAATCACTTGCACTATTGCAATTTTCACCAAGAGACCGTATTCCCAAGGAATCACTACTCGAGGAACTCACATTAGACAAGAGTCTTGGAGCTGGGTTGGGAGAACCCTCTTGAGCCTCTCTATCTCTGATGAATATCGCAGCGAGTGCTCATATAGGAAAAATACACAGAAATAGGTGGATCACGGGGCTCTCGGAGCCAATTTCCATGGTCAGCGGTTGAGTCCATTCCATTCCAAATGTTGACTCTCAGTCCAACAGCAAGGTAAATTCTGTAGAATCTCCACTTGGTACAACCTCAGACCAGCGGTTCACCCTCTCGGATCCGTAACAAACACGCACTTAAATGGCATTACTTAACAAGTATGCCTAGCAAGACAATTCTGGATCAAGCTATAACACTTCCCATGGTTCACCAAGCTTCTTGACCAAGCCCTTGCCGGCTCGAGTTACAAGGCTAGCCAATGGGTTAGGGAGTCCCCTCCCACTATGGTCGATGAGACAAAACTCAATATACCTACTGGTCATAGCATTGGGGCCGGGAGGGTGGTACCACCAGCTCAATGCTCACGAAACACTTTTATTCACATGCACAAGTAACACTTATCATTTATCAAACAAGCAATCACATGAGAGAGAAAGGACAAGGGCAATAAAGTACACCTAGCCTCGGTAACTAGTAAGTCAGAAACATTTTATTTAAACACTTAACATGCACTTGGCAGTCACTAAAGTCAAGAGCCTAAAGCAAAAGCGCATGATCAATCGGTTCTCGGGATCTTCGATCACACGAGACAATGCAGTATAAATTACTTAATTATACAACCAAGGTTTAGTAGTTTTCGCTACCCTTATTTAAAAGATAACATTTTCAAGTCATGGGAAATGATCAAGTACTTCAATTCAAATCACTAGGGTAATATTTGATAAATGTCTTTAAAAATGTCTCAATTAGACTCAAGTCAAGTTCAAGATTCTCCGATTTGAGAATCAAGTGAAACACTAAGTTGGCACGAAAATCAAGAAGAGGGTCAACCATTTTCATGTCAAAGTTACTAAGTTTTACATACTAAAATAGTTAAAGAGAATGGAAATAAGTTTTCCTAGTTCACTGACCAAATTTATCTCAAAGGAAAACAAGTTCGATAATTTCCTAATTTGAGCTGAAATCTTTAAAAAATCATAACTGGAGTTGTACAAGTCCAAATTTTGTGTACTTGGTACCGTTAGAAACTTCTTGAAAATTTATAAAACTTTGTAGAAGACACCCAGTAAATATTCTGGACGTAATTTTCCCAGATTTTCAAGAAAGAAACTGCTACAGTTACAAAACAGGGCAAAACAGGTTGATCGACCAGCCCACGTTGAAAATTCACCAAAAATTACAGAAAATGAATTGGCCTCTCAATTTTATACAGTTTAAATTAACTATGTGAAAAGTTTCAAACACCACTGACGAAACTCAATTCTGACACTCGAGCAAGAAATTAAAGCAGTTCAAACAAAGGGGGTTTAAAATTCTGAAAATTCTGTTTCCCAGTTTCGCAGGGCATATTTCAAGGCTTCATTTGAGTGACGAATTCTTGGTCAAAAATCACCAAATTTGGTAAACTAATACTTCCATATATAGGCTAGGTTCATACCAAAATTCAACCAAAAATTCGAATGGGAAGGCAGTTTTCGAATGGGAAGGCAGTTTTCTACGCACCTAAAGTGGACTGGTTCACATTTGTTTAAACCTGCAAATTTCACTTCCTTATCTTATCTCCACCTTTAACACATCTAAACCACTTCGATTGGCCTCAAATTCGGACCTAAACTAGTATAACCTTTCTAAGCCTAATGGTGGTCAAAAAGGATAGAGGATTATATCAATTTTTAGCATTAAAAGCAGTCAAAATTAGGCATATTTTCCCCAAATTTCCAGATTTTGGCTTCAACTAACTCTCATTCTTGCTATGACTTTTAAAAGGGCTTTTGTAGGGAAAATTTAACCACTTAACTTTCAACATTTAAAGCTCATATTAAGCCTTCAAATTGGCCAAAATCTCAGCCACGAAAATCAAGATAAATTCAGAAATTTTCAGCCCTAACTTCTCTCTCTTCTAGCCGAATTTCCTTGAGCTTTCCTTTTAACTTTTTAGCAACAAATTCAAGCATATACACACATATATCACCATTTATCCAACTAGTAGACAAATTCACACATTTTGGGAATTCAAAACCACTTTTTCCTCATAATCATCAAATTACAAAATAATGAAGCGTAGCACCTCAAACCACATAATCAACATCAATCAAGGTTCTAAGAACCTATCAACCACCCAAGCCTAATATCATGCTTAAAATTGTAATCAATAGACAAAGATGGAAGATTTAGCAATTTACCTCTTCTAAGAAGTTAACAAATTTCCTCCAAGATTGCTAGCCTCAAACCTCCAAGAGCTCCTCTTCAATGCTCCTCACCACAATCCCAAGCTTAGGCCAATATGGTGGAAGTTTGTAGGTGATTTTAGAGGATTTGGAAGAAGAAATTGATGAAAACTCAAGGGAAGAGAAGGAGGGAGTTGGCTATGGAGAGAGAAGAAGAGGGTGTTTTGTTTAATTTTTTGAGTGAATTAAATGAAGAAAGAAAGACAAGACATAAAGCTTGTCTTTTAAGCCTCAAAAGTCAACACAAGAATAGTAATCCCTTGGCTAACAATTTTGGAGGGAAAAATAATTATCCCACTTAGCTAAGGATTAAAGGATTAATCTTGGTTAGGAGCAATGTTTTAAAACTCGGACCGGCCAGTGAACCGGTAGAGGTGGCGGTTCGCGGTTCAGCCGGTCCGATCGGCGGTTCCGGTTTCTTTTCTTTCTTTTTTTTTTTTTTTCTTTTCTTCCTTCCTCCTCTTCCCTCCCTCCCCCCTCCCCCAGCCCCTCCCCCTCCCTCCTCCCTCCTCTTCCCACCCTCATGATCCGGCCAGCCATGGGAAGGAGGAAGGGGAGGAGGGAGGAAGAAAAGAAGACAAGTGGGGAGGAAGAAAGGAAAAGGGAAAAAGGAAGGGAAAAAAAGGAAAGGAAAAAAAAGGAAAAGGAAAGGAAAAAGTTATCACAAAATTTTACACATCAAAATAAATTTCTACAAATTTCTACTGTTGGTAGTAAAGTTTTCTACAAACACCCAAAATACTCATTACCAAACGGGCCCATGAAAATTGAACATCAATTTTCAGAAATTTGATAAATGTAATTTCTTTCAACCATACAAAAAAAAAGGTCTAAAAAAATTTGAAATATTAGATACATTTTTAACCGAAAATTGGGAAAACAAAAAAAAGAAAACCAATATCAATAAATGAAAAGAATTCAAATTTTCAAATTTTTGTACTCATCTAACTTCAAAAATGATCCCAAGATCAAATCTCACTACCATCATATTTTATATTTTCAAAAAATGGAAAAAGTCAAAAAACCGCCGGTTATTTGTTCTCAGCGGTTATACGGTTCATAGTTCGGACCGGTTCTTGGCAGTTTTCACCATTTTGCTTTTGAAGAGCTGGACCGATGGCATGGCGGTTGTGGTCGGCGGTCGGTCGATTAAACTCTTTGGTTAGGAGGGAGGAATGACATGGATTAAAAATGGGAATGAATTAGAGTGAATTAAGTGGAGGAAATAATGGCTAAACAAAATTCTAATTTCAAGGAAGTTAATCCAACTTTCACTAAGGTTTCACAACCCTAATCATTTTCGCCCTTATTAACTCACTTCTAATCCCTTAATTGTATTTTTTTTTTTAGCCTAAAAGTGATCATCCTTACACTCCATCGCTACGTCACTCACTGCCTGAATTTCTACCTCGAAAAATGTGTTTTTCTCTTTTTCTGTCTAATCGATATAAAAGAGCAAATTTTAAATACTAAACGAATTATTGATAAACTACAAGAAATTAAGAGTGAAATAAAATCAATTCACCTCAAGACGAAATAAATTAAATTAATAAATAAATAAATGAATAAATTGAATTTTCATCTAAATTTTCTGAAAAATTTGTTTAAATATAATTTTAAGATAATTGAACGAATTAATAATAATAATAACATTATTTAAAAATAATAAGTTGTAATAATATCAAAATAAATTTTTGAGACCCTCACAATCTAACATTGGACTAACCCACTTTTGCAAGTCCTCGCTAGCATTAAACTACAAGAAAGTTGGGGAAAAGGCATAATTAGCATTGGACTAGTGTGATGATGTCATGTGTTCATGATTTATACTAAAATAAGTAAAGCATAAATTAAACTAAGTAATCACATAAGAGCACATAGAGCACATAACACATAAATATGATACCTAGATGCAAAAGTCCTAAGAAAGCAAGCAAAACACGTAGCGTAAGCCGGATGAGACACACAAAACCTATTTATTACATTGGAGAACCTAACTACAATAAAAAAAGAGAAGATAAGAAAAACAAACCTATTTAATCTATCTATTATATTTGAGGAGAAAAACAAATCTAGTAACAACTTTTTTTCTAAACAAAATATAACTATCCATTACATTTTACGATTCAAGTACCCTCCATAATAATAATAATAATAATAATAATAATAATAATAATAATAATAATAATTAAATGAAGTAATAAACATGAAAATCAATGAAAGTTGAAAGTGAATAAGAGAAATAGCACAAAAAACACACAAATCATATAAACACATATGAGCACATAAAAACATATATTTTCAAGAATTCAATGGCTTATAGGGATACCTCCTTTTTGAAGTGACGACTTAGATGAGGAGATGGAGAATTATCTATACTTAAAATTTAACAAAAGGGTCAAAACACCACTTTAATTGACGATTAATCATTAGAGATAGAAAAAAGGTTAGTTCATTAATGAAAAACTCACTGAAGTCACAAGACAAATAGTAAACTAACTGAAGTCAAACACAAATAGTAAACTAAAACTTAAATCATTAATGAAAGATTAAAGAGCTAAGGACAATCTCAATGTTAAAGGCAACAAAGATTCTGAGGGACTATAGTGAGAAAAATAAAGGTTTTTGAGGCCAATATATAAATTTTTAAAGCCTAAGTTGTCAAAGCATAAATTCTGAAAATTCAGCCTTTACTACCCTTTTTATTCATTAATTAAACCTAGACTACTTTGACTATCAAAATGATTTGCAAGCCAGAACACCAAAGACTACTTACACTAGCTTCTAAAGCTGTAAAAGTAAAGTTCTAAATTTAATAAATTCACTTAAATCTTAAGTAACTTAAAAGGTTTGAATTAATTCACCAAAACAATCATAGGCATAATAAGGCAAAGTCAAGAAATCAACAAGAAAATCATCATTTTTTTAAACTCCTTGGCCCTTAGCATATTTATTTAAAAGGTTAAGGGCAATTTGTATATTTTTTTGGCTTAGATAAAAGAAATTAGCAAGCAATTACCATGAATAAATTTTCAGAAAAATTTTTTTTAAAAAAAGTGCCTTAAATACTAAAATGCAAAAGATAGCAGAGGCTCCCCTACATGTTGAAAGGGAAAATGAAGAAAAAATAACACAAAACCTAGGACTATGTCTTTACAACCCAACATCTAATGCCAAAAAGGCTAAGCATATGGGCTATAACACTTCGGCCTGGACAAACCCGGCGGAAACCCATGTTTGACTATGTATCTAAACTCAAGCAAATAGTAGAAACTAGCCCATAAGGAGGTCAACCAAATAGTCAAAACCCAGCTTAAGTAAGGACACAGCCAACTAAAGAAAACAATGTAATTAAACTCACGCAAAACGCAGGAACTAGCCCATAAGGAGGACAACCAAATAGTCATTACCCAGCTTAAATAAGGACAAAGCCCAACGAAAGAAAACAAACACGAGTCAATTTTCCAATCCCAAGTCATGTTATTTCCAAGGCATAGTGATACCAACAAACTCCGTCTAGATTTAACTAGAATGAGCAAAATCCAGTTCAAAAATGTAGAGGTGGCAAAAATACCCGAACCATTGGATCCTACACTCAAATTTAATTTGGACGGTATGGGTATCTAAAATATGGATTTGGGCCTTATTGGGATATATTCAATGGGTATCTATTAAAATAATAACAAAATAACAAATAATCTTTCTTTTCATTTTCTTCTCAAAATTAGTAAATTAATATTATAAGGTTATAATACATGTTAGGTATAGTAGCACTTATACATCATGTACTCTCTAATAGCTATACAATTCTATTCTTGACAGAATTTTATTGAATTGGAATGGCCTTAGAATTGGAAAAAATTTTAGATTGGATCTAAAAGGTTAAAAAATAAAATAACGTACATGAGTAGATGAATTTTGGGGATAATTAAATTTGATGATTAATAGATTTTTACCTAATCAACACGAACTCCCAGAAAGAATCATCCATTTGTATGAAATTGGTCTTTTATAAAATTTGTATTTCAAAAAATTTATTTAGTTTGAAAAATTATCGCATAATTTATAAAGAAGAGTGTAGAACTTTTACAGTGTTAAATAAACAGACTAAATAATATTTAAAAAAAAGACAATATTAAGATATTTGATAGAAAAAAAAGAGAGCTTTTCTTAAAAAATAAAAAAAAATGGATTAATTTAAGTATTTGAGGGGATCAAATGGGCGTAACCCATTTTAGTCCTGTTACTAATATGGGACTGTTTGGATATAACTTTTATTTTACAATCCTAATTAAATCCGGCCCAAATCCCACCCATTTGCTATCTCTAAAAAAAAAGGAAAGAAAAAGGAAAACGAGCTGGAAAATAATACAAAGTATCCGGACCCAAGTTATCACAAAATATTTGGACCCAAGCTATCATAAAACCAAACCATAGTTTGCCATCTTCATTCATCCCTGACTTTGAAGGAAATGGCTTATACGTCCAAGGTTTCTTGATTGTGATATGCTATCAGAATCCAAAATGGAGAGAAATAATCATGAAACAGTGAAATTGAACATCCAACAAAACAAAAGTTCATACCCAAACTTTGAACAATAGAGACCAAAAATGAGATGGCGTCTTAGCTCAACAATGGCACGAGAATGGAAAAGGAGCTCGGAGAAGGTCATCTCTAATGTCTGATAGATTAAGTGTAAGAAAGGGACAAAAATTTCGAGAACCACATTGATTCAAGCTGATTGTTTCTTCAATTGCCGACGATAAGGGTTGAGATTGTGAAAATTTCAAGGTTAAATTCTATGGTCTTGGAGCGGTTTTCTCCAAAAACTTTCAACAGAAAAGTTGTTTTAGTGTGACTCTAAAGTGCGTAAGAAAAGACTAAAGGCATAAACCATGCGTTACGCGGTGGAAATACGTTCTCGTATGCCCATGCTGCAACATGTGTCGAGATAATAAAAACTGATTTATTTATGTATTTTTGCTATTAGAAATTAATCTAGCTGCATCTACATTTAAAAAAAACAATGATTTATGATTCGATAGTAAACACATATGAAAAAATTTAAAGCAAATTTCTGCAAAACAAGTATGCACTGCGAAAGCTTAAAAACCATCCAAATTCCATTTTTTTTGTGCCATTGAAATTTACAATAAACTACAGTTTCCCTAAAGAAACATTGACAAATTTCCTCAAACCTAGTTAAGGCAGAATAATTATAAGCTATCAATACGAAAGAGAATTTGAACAACTTGGTAGTATTGTTTGGACTAAGAGAAGCTATATTGCAGTAATCACCTCCAGAACTGACCATCCATTAGTTGTGCTTTGAAATTATTCTTCAATTAAGTAAAAAAGCTCTCGTTAGACCAAGTTAGGCATCAAATCTCCCTTCTCCAACTCACTGATTGATTTGACAAAATTATACGCACACCACCACTCTGTGCAGCCATAGGCTTAAGCATCCCTTGTAGACAAAAGGCAGGTCAAGACATGGACATCATAATCTCCAAACTAAAACCTGATTTTATATCAGAAATTAGCATATTAATCACCCACAAAAAGATGACAAATCAAATATATATAATCACAATCATGAATATGGCTATGTCAATAATTGTTAGAGTTCAACTCTTGGCCATCAGTTCCAACTGCCCTAAATTCATAGGGGGCATAAAAGGGGACATAAAATGAAACAAAACATGTCCTTATGTTGAAACCCAAAAATTACCTCAAAAGCATGAACATATTTCTTTTCTACATAAAGGCCAGCCGACATAGTTATGTAGATTGCATCATACATAATTTGTATCAGAAACAGCATGATCCAATGAAGACCGAGAAAGAAGCATTCATCTTAGAACAAACGAGAAACACTGGACAGGATAACTTTTTCTTAATCAAAAAATTGCTGGAGAAGAAAGTATGTCACAAGTAAATTGAGACTATCATGCCATGTAACTCATCTTCCAACCAAAGTAGAAGCATTGGCTGTACTAAATCCATAAAGACAACATGCAAATAAACATTTTCACAAAATGAAATTGGGTTAAAGGGTAAAAGGGGAAAAAAAGACTAAGACAATATAATAGGCTAGACGGAATATTATCCTAAAATGTAAAAGGAAGGTAAGAGCTTTTGACACAGCTAGGGCTTAAATTAAAAAAATTAAAAAAAAGAAAGGTATACCTACTGGTACTTTGTCTCAAATTTTTCCCAGATTTATAACTACTTTGTGACTGCACATTATTATTATTATTTCCTAGTCAAAATAACTACTCTTACCAACCATGCACCTCAAAATACATAATCCTCCAACAAACATAGCATTGGGTAACTTATCCTCAACACTAATTTCAGGTGAATCATAAGAGCTTAGTAGTTAAAGCAATCCCACTTAAGTAACCGGACACTTATATCATACTGCCTCACCTTTCTTAAACTTAAACTGGGATCTACCAATTTTGTTACATAATTATTCCAACCAATTGCTATAAGCATAGATAGATGTGATTGTGATTTTTTCTCGAAAACTTAATCTACACAAACTCAGACCTTGGCCTTGATTTTAGAAAAAATTAAATTATTTATGGCCCAAATGGAATAAAAACTCAACTATTAACTTTTGATAGATAGCTTTTTTCAAAATAAAGCAAGAAGCCTTCTTTTTTTGGGCAATATACATATTCTATCAGTTTAAGATCAACCAAATTAAACTAAAAGAGGGAAAAACAGAAAATTAAGACAATCAATGGGAGCAACTTCATTGGTGATATGGCAACACATCAAACAGCTAAAACAAGGAAAAAAAGATAAACATTGGAAGTGACTCAACAAACAGTCAAAAGAAAGAAAATTGATAGTAATTTCTCTCTTGCTACTAGTCTATAATATCTAAAAAAGAACTAAAGTCATCAACTTTTTTGGCATTCCATTCGCACTTCAAAGTGGAAACTTAGCAATTATGAGTAACTATTCTCTAGTGGTTTGGCAGAGTGATTGCCCTACGAAGATACATCATAAGAGTAATGAATATGATGGGAAAAAATCTATACAAAATCATAGCATGTACTATAATATTTACCACTTCAGAATGAAACTAGACGCTGCATATTGATATCATACCTTCCTTTATTTATGTCTTGTGTTGGTCCCATAATGTTTATTCCATGACTGCGTCATGCTAAAGTTCTGAAGCTGAATAACTTTGTAAACCAGTAAAGATATGATTGATTAATTAACATGAAGCCTAAATTTTTGGAATACTCAGGAAAATATCAAAACTTCAACTTTTACTGACCAAATCTTAATATTATTATTCATCCACAAAAAGCGAGCAATGAAAGCCCAATGACCTTTGGTGGAAAATAGGCCAGGGCAAGTAGACCAATGATTTGTACAAAGAGAACAAAAGACAATTACAGAAAAGCCTGATGATTTTCCATCATTGGTAATATGTTCAACATTTTACTAATTTGAATGAGCGAATAATATCGAATTAGCACTATGAACTATTTTGACATATTCATATTAAGCTTTTTTAGGAAATGACATGGCACAGAAAATAAAGTTAAAATGCTACTGAACAGAACCAAACTCCTTGAGGGATGTGTCTTGGGTACCCTAAGAAGAATGAATGGACATGTAATCTGACAATCTTCCATACCTACAAACAACCTTAGGGCATAATTAGTTTGCCATGCATATCAGGATATCTACCCTTCCTAAACCAAGGGGAAAAAAATTGTGATAGCTATCAGGATATCTATCCTTTTTATGAAATAGAAAAAAATAACTACCCAAATTTGAATTTGGATGGACAGTTTTTGATCATGAGTTTGTGATAGCTAATTTGAGTATCCAATAGTTGTAATGTAATAAAATGTTGTGATAATTTAACTACATTAAGATGGTTGAGAAGTTACATAGCCATTTGGGAATCCAAGTCGACCCAACAATCGATGATGCAATGCCTGAAATACTCCCACAAGTAACAAGTGAATGTCATATCCAGAATCACACCACAAAAAATTGCAAATGCAAGTGTAATCTCATTATCATTGAATTTCAGGAGAGCACATAAGAGGGACAAAAGTAATCAACATACACACACACAAAGGCACAAAAATAGTCAATTGCAAGATTATAAGAGTACCATGAAAAATCAATAAAAAGCATATGTTTATGATATCAAAGCTTCATTTCCAGTTAATATACAAATGAATCATCCGATATGCAATACTTGTACTTATTTCTTGCTGTCATATTCTCGATTTTCGTTTCTTGGCGTCAGTTAGCTAATCAGCTACAAATTCTACAAAAGTCATATTTGAGTTAAATAGTTGCCAAATTTATTGACCCACCAACTAAAATTGTTCAGAAAACTAAACTAAAAAATGAATCAATAAAATAAAGTGGGAAAAATTTCACCTTCGGGGTATGATATAGGTCCCCAGCTAATCTGGGAAGTTTATGACATAACTAATCCATATGAAAATGTGGATAATCCGACATGTATTGCATGCCTGCAGATTTAAAAAAATGAAAAACAACAACAACATCAAAAAGTAACCCGATCTGAAAAGGGCAAGAAAAATGATGATCAACAACATAAATAAATAATCCGACTTGAAAAGGGTAGGGGTGTCAATGGGTTGGATCTGGTAATTCTGGATCCAGATCCACCATGTAATTTAAAGACCGGATCCGGATCTGAATGGGTCTCAATATAAAGGATCCGGATCCGGGTCGGGTATATTCATTTTTAAAAATTAACTAAGTATGATAATTTTATTTATACACAAAATTTATTAATATAATTTTAATAATATAATTAAATTAATTTTAAGAATTATTTAATTTATAGAAAATTATTTTTAGTTTAAAAAAAGTAGATTAGTAGCAAATTTTAATAAAATATATAAATGTTTTATTAAAATAATTATACAAATTGGATCCGGATCCAAAACAGATTGGAACATATAAATACATATCTGACCCGCTTTATTTATAAATAAAATAGATCCGGATCAGATTCGGGTAGATAGGTCTGGGATATGTTCCATATCTGAAAAAACGGACCGGATCCAAGCCTAGACCCAGTCCGTTGACGGGTCTAGAAAAAGGTAAGAATTCTACCATGACTAATGGAGGATGAAAGAGCTTTCTAGGGGAGAAAAGGGATAGAACGAACAAGAATAATCAGAGAAAACAAAGACATATTATAAATCTGGGCGAACAAAGAAAAATTTTGAACCAATATTCTAAACCTTGAACTAGAAATGATACAGTCTGCATGCTCCAGAAGATTCCAACACCAGCTTCTCCAATCTCCATCTCCTTCTCTGATTCAATTTTTTTCTCTCTCACTTGTGGTGTTGAAACTAAGAGCAAGAAAGTTGCAAGCTTACAAGAAAAAAAGCTTAGAGCATGGAGGCTTAAGGGTATTGAAGATTTTTGCATTATAATTTTAGAGAAAGGCCAGAAGGGGAGAAGTGGCAGAGAGATAATGGTGTCTTTTTGTAGCAAACCCTAGAGAGAAAAGAGATGAGATGAGACAAAAGTAGAGGCAACAAAAGAACAATGGAAATGGACAACATTAGCGCCTCACGTGAATAGGAATAGCAGCTCACGTGCGAGCCACATGACGATGATGAAATTTGGTGAGCAGTAACTCCCTTTGGCACTTAGGCTTATATGTTGCAAAAGGGATAATTTTAGACACCTCTCCTGAGGTCTCTAACAAATTCACTGCCTTCCCATGAGGTGTTGGAACCTCTGTTAGTCATTTGGGACCCAACATTTACATCACCAATGGCCAAATGAGCCTATTACTCTTATAATTTAGAATATCCTACACATATATGGGAAGGAAAAGAGTCTTTTCCTCCTCCTCCTCCACCTCCATCTCCGTGACCTACCGCCACTATTGCACAATCCCACCACTGCACCCTCTCCTTCCCTCCCATCTCCTCTCTCCCCCCCTCGCTCTCCCCTTCCCTCATCTTCTCGTGACCAAATCTGAACTCAAGTTATCAATTCGGTGGAACCATCATAACTAGATAATGAAGAAATCATAAGATAAGTAGAGAGAAGAAGTAAAAATCCATCTCTTGGTTGCTTCATTCTGTCAAGTTAAAACTTAAAACTATAAAATAGCAAAGAGAAAAGTTAGATCTACCAAAAAGCTAGGCAAAGAGGGAGATGTCATTAGGCAAAGAGGGGCATCGACACCATGGCGGCAAGCCCAGGCAAAGAGGGAGGCATTGTTAGGCAAAGAAGAAGGATCGACACTATGGCGGCAAGCCCAGGTGCAATTGAGCATGGAGAGCCTATTTCAAGTAATGCCATTAGGGGTTTACTTGGTTAAGTTACTGGACATTAGAATCCATGCCTAATTTATAACTCAAAGAGAAAGATAGACATCATTAAAACTGCATGTCAAGCAAGAAGACAAAGAATTATGGGACCCATTTCAAATAAAACCTCTATATTCTTTGGTTTGACTAAAATAAAAGGCAAAGAAGAAGACAGTGAGGGTGGCACTGATGATCTTGAGGAAAAGAGTGAAATGATGATAATGACAAATCATTGCTACTATTAAGGAAGGAGAGAAGGGAATGGCAGGAAAGGTAATGGAGAGGGAACAGGAGAGGTGGTGGTGGAAAGAAGGTGGTATAGGGTGCTGCTATTATGAGGATAGACAGGAGAGCGAGGTGGCATTATTTGAACATTTGGATCCTTGAAAACTTGCAATTCTAGCTAATTTAGTAGAAAGTGATCCTAAAGGCTCATTTTAGTAAGTTGAATGACTTTTTTTGGCACAAAAAAATGTACAATGACCAACTCATGCCATTTTGGATAGTTGAGTGATCATTTTGGCTATTCACTCTTCCTTTTATTGTCAAGTACATAAATTATAAAAAGGATGCCTAATATTGGATACCTTATTAGATGCCTAATTGGATTTTTCTTTTTACATTTTAAATTATAGTTAATTTAGTTTGTCGTGTCTAAATCAAGTGCATTACATTTGATTTCTTTTATTTGTCAAGTAAATAAAAATTAGAAATAGGCACACCTAGTATTGGCTCTATTTCTAGACGCCAAATTAATTAAACTTTTACAATCCAAATTATGGTTAATGCGGTTAAAATAGTAGGTGGAGTTTGCTTTTTTTTTTTTAGATTGGTTTATGGTTGAATTGGATAAAATGGTCTTAAAGGCTTGTTTTTTTGAAAAGTGAAGTGACTTTTTTTGCCACAGAAAAAGTTCGATGATCAGCTGATGCTATTTTGAATAGTTAGTGACCATTCTGGCCATTCACTCTAACAGAAATCAAATATAAATAGATTTTAGTTGGACTATTTCTTTTTTTATAATTGTGGTGATAAAAACAAATTAAGATATGGAAAAAATATGTGTTGTTAAATTTTGAAAGACGTCATTTTTAGTTACGGATGACGGAAAATTTTTGTTGACCATGTGTAGTAATGGCCCATAAATGAATTAACAAGTTAGATCAAATATTTAATCTAACTAGTATAGTAGTTGAAGGGCACTTTTGGCATAAATAAATCTTCTGACACTTGAAATTATTTTTTGATTGCTGCCTTTTTTTGAATTAGACTAAATTCTTACAATAAAATTAATTTCAAGGAAAGTTAGTGATATTTTTAGTACCTAAACTATCAGAAACCTCAAAGGAGATTTCTAAAATTATCCCAAAAGAAAACTCACTAAAAGGAGGTAAAATGAGTGAAAAAGATGGATTCAAACAAGGCTGCTTCAGTAACCCTGTTACTCTTTTCTTGGAACATTTCTACCTCTGCCTTTTGTCTCTCTCTTCTCAATTTTCCCTCTATTGTTGTTGTGCCACTATTTCTATTGAAAATATCTCTTTCCAAAAACCCTAAAAGTCTAGAACCTCTTTAGCTCATGTATTTATATGGCATTTAGGTCAAGAAATGACACTAACAACAAAGGCCAAGATCAAAACACTTAACATGAAATGATATGCTCACCTCTAATCCCTTCATAGAATTTGGTTGTTGGTATTGGATAAGAATAAAAGGTGTTGAATTGTTCTTGTATCATGCATAAAGCTTGGAAGGAAAGAAAAGGCAAAAAAGAAGAAGAAAAAAAAAAGATCATAGCATAGTACAGGAATGGTATTGGCGAAGAAAGAAGCTATGCATATAGGTGGGAAGGAGCCAAAAAAAATTTTTTTAGACCAATATTTCATTGGCTTCTTCCTTTTTTTTTTCAGTTTTAGTCAGGTTTTCTTTCTAGACTTGAGGTTAATTTTTAGGGTTAATAGAATTTGGTTCTTGTTTGGCTTTTGTTGTGTTTTTTGGTTTTGTTAAATGGGTTCTAATTTATTTTCTTTCGGGTTTTAAGACTCGTCTTTGATTTTGAAGCAAAACGTTGTAAATAAAGAAAATTTGTTTAATTTATTTAGTGAAGATTAAACAAAATTGAGGTGATCTTGATTAAATTAAATTAAATTATAAAATTCATTATGTTTTGGACTAATAAATCAGGTTAATATTATATAGGCCATTAAATCAAATTAAACTCATGATGCCTATTTGAACTAAAGTGGATTAATTAATTAATTAATTCACGATAGACTATATGGGTTGGACTATTACTAAAGTCAAGTTAAATGAGTTTCTTGAATTAAAAGTTACCCACGTGTGGGAAGGTTCTATAGAGTTTTCTTGAAAATAAAGCCTACAAATTTTGACTAGAGGTATCCTCTCAAGTCAAGACATATTGAAAACCCTTCATTTTAGAGAAACTTTGTCAAAATCTCAGGGGTATTTTCCCTTAAATTCAAATCCAAATCAAATCAAGACAAATCCTTCTACTCGTGTTGAAGGATTGAAAATTGAAAATTTAAGTGCTCAATGTCATCATCAAATCATCTATTTTCTATGCCCAAATTATAGGAAACATATTTCTTTATTGAAGAACAAGTTACATCAATCCTTTGATTGAGATAATTTGAAGAGGAGAATCAGGGGATTAATTTATTAATTTAAGAAATTTCATAGATTGTAATCCTTTTCCCTTTAATTCAATATATTTAATATTTGCACAAGTGTTCTTGTCTTTTGTCTTAGTTTTGAGGAAAATTCTTGACTTTGATGATAGCTAAAACAAAATGTTGATTTATACTAATGGTTTCATGTGAGAAATTATTAAGAACATATTGCAAATTGAAAAAAATTGAATCAAATAAGGAAATGATGAGGATTGCTATCAAATGCAAATTTTATATGTATAGGACATCCGATAGTTAGCAAGCACAAGCTATCGGACACTAGTCAATTTGTTAGTCGTCCGACAGAGTTATGAAAAATAAGTCAAGCCTATTGATCATGTCAGATACATAAAACACCATCATCGGTCATCTAATAAAAGTTAAAGAAAATGACTCAACTACTTTGTCTGTGTCTGACATACAAAAGATCAACATCGACCGTCCAACACTCTTTACAAGGAAAGAACCATTTCAAACTAACGGACGCAAATCTTCAACATCGAACGTCCGGTACTCCTAATGGCTAGTTTCCTCTACATTTAATGTTTGATCGTTGAAACATTTTGTGAAGTCATTTATACAGCTGTATAAATACAATAATGTCTAAAATTGTTGGAAGTAACTATACACATTCAATACGAGCCTTCAAAATGCTTTTTGAGCAAAAATTCTCTCCTAACATTAATTGTATTCTTTGTGTATAGCTTTTCAATTCTGAGTGAGGAATCCAAAGTGTAACTTTGAGAGAGTTTACTTGTAGAGTTATAAAACTATCTTGACTTGACTAAGGAGACCTTTGGGTGAGCAAGAAAGTGTGCCTTCCTTTGTACAACTTTGGTATTACTTCATAAAATTGTAGAAGTTTGATTAGTGATTATTGGACTTCAAGAAGGAGAAGAACTTTGGAGTCCATTTTGGTCTGTGATTCCTTCTCTATATTAATCTCAATTTTATATTTGATGAAGTGCTTAATTTCCTCTATTTTTATCTTGAATTGCCAAAATCATTGCTAATCAATTTAATTGATCACTTAGAAAATTTGGGAAATTTAGGTTGTGCAAAAATTGCATCTTGATTAGGTTTTTAACCAACCCAATTCATCCTCCTCCTCTTAGGTTGCTTTTGGACTTTACACTTAGGCAATGAAATTTGTGCATACAAATTTCTAGCATGCCAGTAGGACCATATCTGCCTCTTATCTTTTCTCTTCCAACAAATTACTAGTTTCAAGAATCAATGGAGTCAAAGAATGTGAGCTCCAAATGCTCAACTGCTGCCACTCGTGCAACTCAAGAGGTGCAATATGTTGCACCCATGACAAGGAGCAAAACTAAAGCCTTAGCTGAAAAGGCTACGGTGGATGCTACTATTGGCGGAAAAAATCTTGAAGTTTTTTTCTAACAAGAAATGAGTCCATTCTAAATCCACTGATAGCTCAAGTGATTCAGTCACTTCTGTGGTGATGCCTGTCATGATGATTAGCACTACAATTATTGAGAATCAAATATCTAATCTAACCAAGATTGTTGAAAGGCTTGTAATGCATGTGCAAGACCAAGATGCCAAGATAGCCAAGGTGATGGATATACCGGAGCGCATAAGTGAGAATAACCGAACATGCCCAAATAGCAGTTTAAGATGCATGACAAGGCCGAAACACCTTCAAAAGCCATGGAGAAAGATGTTTCAACATCTAACTTGATGAAGGAGCTTTCAATCTCTCCTAATGGCACGATTCATATTGACACTCTTAAAGAGTCATCAAGGCACAATCGAAGACAGAGTTGTTCGAGTCAATAAGACATTCAGCACTTATACCAAACCATATACTACAAGAATTTGTGGTCTAAAGATGCTTGACTGTTATCAACCTTCAAAGTTCCAACAATTTGTTGGTAAAGGCAATCCTAAGCAACACATTGCACATTTTACATAGACGTGTAACAATGCCGGCACTAATGGTAATTTGCTTGTTAAGCAATTCATTCACTCATTGAGAGGCTATGCCTTTGATTGGTACATGAAGTTAGAACCCAGTACCATTAATAGTTGGGAACAGCTGGAGCAAGAGTTTTTTAACCATTTCCATACCACAAAAAGGACTATCAGCATAATCGAACATTCGAATACATGACAGTGGAAGAATGAGTCTGTCATTGATTTTATCGATTGTTGGAAGGCCTTGAGCATGAATTGTAAAGATCGAATTTCTGAGTCTTCTACCATTGAGATGTGTATCCAAGGCATGTATTAAGGACTCAAATATATTTTACAAGGCAAAAAACCAAAAAGCTTCAATGAATTGTCCACAAAATCTCACAACATAGATATTAACCTTCGAGGACAAGAGCCACTTGTTCCTGATCCTCACGAAGTCATGGAGAAAACACAATCAAAGAATAGGGCCAAGATTTCTTCAAATTTTGAAGAAACCATGAAGGCAAGTATTGCACCTATCACAGTCTCTACCAAGGAAAGAAGAAAAGTGACTCCAAAGTCCTGTCATCTAGAAGAGGGTGGGGGCAACAACAAATCTTCAAAGAGATGCAAAAAAAAAAAAAAGTGGTATCCATTTAGTGACTCTAATGTTCTAAGAATGTTTGATGATCTCTTACAAATGAAACTTATTGAGTTACCAAGGTCAAAATGCTCTGAAAACTCAAAGCATGCTAACGAACCAAATTACCATCGCTTGGTTGGTCATTCCACAGAGAGGTATTTTACCTTTAGAGATAAAGTCATGGAGTTGGCTTAACAAGGACAAATTATACTTGAAGATGAAAATGCATGTGGCAATCATACTAACTTTGTGCAGCACACAAGTTGGTTTTCAAACTAAAATATGTCCAGCACTCCTTGATAAGATTCTAAACAGTCTGCAAATCTTTTTGACATGAGTATAAACTGTCTTCAAATTTGATATTGCTACAAATCTCCTTGGCATGAGTATAAACTATCTCCAAATGCTAAACCTCTTGAAATCTCCTTGACATGAGCAATAACTGTCTTCAAATTCGAAGCTGCTTCAAATGTCCTTAACACGAGTATAAATTGTCTCCACGTTGCAAATTACACTAAATCTTCTTAACACGAGTATAAACTATCTTCAAATTTGAAGTTACTTCAAACCTCATCAACATGAATATAAACTATCTTCATGTTTCAGATTATATCAAATCTCCTTGATATGAGAATAAACTATCTTCAAACTTGAAGTTGCTTCAAACCTCCTTAATATGAATATAAACTGTCTCCATGTTGCAAATTATATCAAATCTCCTTGATATGAGTAAAAATTATCTTCAAAATAAAAGTTATTTCAAGCACTCCTTGACGCATGAGCTTAAACTGCTTGTTGCTCCTAGCCAGCAAGATTTTAAACTGCTAATGGTAGGAACTACATGTAACTTGATATTCTTTTGAAATATGAAGGTATCTTAGAGGCAACTTCTAACTCCAGTTACAAACTCTTAAAAAAATTATCTCCTTACTAACTGGGATGCACTTCAAAGTGGTGGATTATTAACTTGACTACTTCCACTTCTTGAAAATGACACTATTACTTTTACAAGAATTTGGATAGGTCCATTGTGTCTCTTCCTACCTTTATGGTCTTGGATGGAATTGCCAAGCGTATGTCTTAGTGAAATGTTTCTCCATTGTCATGAATGTAAAGTATACACCATGCCTTCATTTTTAGTGAAACATGTCTCTATCGGATGGATTCATCATGCTTCCATGATTTCATAGTGCCTCCAATTTGGCAAAACTTCCCTCTATCTTTATGGTTTTGGGGTAGCTTGGCATCTTCTTCATTGACATCATTGTTTGAAGTGCCTCAATGACCATCTTTTTCATGGAATTCTTGAGACAAGGTAGGTCGTAATGGAGGCTCAAGCAATGGACTTCTTGAATCAAAGTAGGCCATCATGGAAACTTGAGAAACAAAAAATCTTCAAGTAATGGATTTCTCAAACTAGGGTAGGCCATCATGGAAACTTGAGGGAAAAAACTTCATGCAATGAATTTCTTAAGCCTTAGAATACTATGACTAAAGTCATCTCATAAAAGCTTTGATATGAGGTGGACTCCCTAAGCTTTAATGTAGAGAGGACTTCTCCACTTTTCGGAAGTTATGATTGAAGTGATCTCATTAAAACTTGAGTGTCAAGTGGCTCTCTTGAGCTTTAATGTAGAGAGGGTTTCTCAAACCTTGGAAGACTATTATTGAAACAATCTCATTAAAGTTTTGGCATGAGATGAATTTCTTGGACTTTAATGCAGAGAAGACTTCTCAAGTTTTGAGAAACTATCATTAAAGTGATCTTATTAAAGTTTTGGTGTGAGATGGACTCTTTGGACCTTAATGTAGAGAGGACTTCTCAGACTTTGGAAAACCATCATTGTACTATTCTCACTACAGCCTTCGTGCAAAGTGGACTTCTTGAGTTAAAATAGAGAGAGCTTCTCAAGTTTTGGAAAGCCATCATTGAAGTGATCTCATTAAAGTCTTGGTGCGAATTGGACTTCTTGAGCTTTAATATAGAGAGGGCTTCTCAAACCTTAGAAAGCTATCATTGAAGCAATCTCATTAAAATTTTGGTGCAAAGTGGACCCCTTGAACCTTAATATAGAGAGGACTTCTCAAGTATTGGAAAGCTATCATTGAAGCGATCTCATTAAAGTTTTGATGTGAAGTGGACTCCTATCTTTAACAAGACCACTTCAATGATAGCTTCTCAAAATTTGAGAAGCCTCTCTATGCCAAAGATGAAAGAGTCCACTTCATGCTAAATCTTTAATTAGATCACTTCAATGGTAGCTTTCCAAAACTTGAGAAGCCCTCTCTATGTTAAATCTCAAGTATTGGAAAGCTATCATTGAAGCGATCTCATTAAAGTTTTGATGTGAAGTGGACTCCTTGAGATTTAACATAGAGAGGGCTTCTCAAGTTTTGGAAAGCTACTTTTGAAGTGATCTAATTAAAGATTTAGCATGAAGTGGACTCTTTCATCTTTGGCATAGAGAGGCTTCTCAAATTTTGAGAAGTTATCATTGAAGTGGTCTTGTTAAAGATTTTGTCACCATGTATATTCTGCCATATGATCTTCCTTTTGGGATGTGCAAGTTCAGAAAAAAAAAAAAAGGAGATTGATATTGAAACGAAGAAAGAGCCATAAAGCAGGTGAATTAACTCAGCACTTTGAATGCTAAAATTCTTGGTTCCAAAATCATGGGCACGATTAAATTAATCAAGCAACCTTACTTGAATGCTCAAAATACCAATTCACTTCAAGCAAGGGATGTCAACACGAGCTGCAACCTTTAAAAAAAAAAAAACTTACATCAGCCACGAAAATTCAAAGGAAAGAACCGATGCATGACATTGCAAGTTTTATTGTGGTATGGTTTGGAACAAGGAAAGATGCTTTGCATGCAAAACAATAAACGAAGCCTGAGTGGTCTTGGCACAAGTTCAATGATTAATGCCCACTAAGTTTTGTTGGAGCTACTGAGCAAGTGATTATAATGCATGAAATTAAAAAAAAAAGTGCTTTTCAACAATTTAGAGACCTCGGCAAAACCCAATTCCAATATCAAAGATGCCAAGTAGGCTTTTGTTCAACGATGAAAAGAACTTGAAAAGTCACGGGGCAGATGAAATTATCAAACCTGAAGTGAAAGTTATTCACAATTCAATTTCAGTTGTCTCGTATTTGTTTAACAAGGAAACCTTGCCTTTTATGGAGTTTGTATGGCCATGACTTTTCATAGTGTTGCATGAATTTGGAAGTTCTCCTGCCACGGAAATTGGTAATTGATTGGCACATGCTAAGCTGCCAATTTAATGACCAAGCAAGGATTCAAGAAATATCAATTTTATTTTAAGAAGGCAATATAACTCGGTGGAAGCTTCACATGCAAAGAACTCCTTTTGGTAACTAATAAATTTTTGTGCTCAAATTTGAGAAGTTCCCAAATCTTTGCAATTTAACAAGCTTCCATAAAAGTTTCCACGTCAACATGCTGCCACAAGATACTAGAAGCAAGGAGGCCAATTTCTTATTTAGAAGTTGCAAACATTGATTTTGGGAAATATATTGAATTTCAGTTTAGGAAGTATTGAAACACAAAAATTCCATATTCTCAAATGTCAGAAGCTGGTTTTGTCCACGGACGAATTTTTAAGAACTTTCGTGTTTCAATACTTTGCTAGATACTATAAAAATTTGGAAAGTTTTGAAAAATGGAGGATTGCATGTTTATTTGAGAAGCTATCCAAGGACTTGCATCTTCAACGACATGACTACCATCTATGTAGTCATTTAGAATTATAAAACCAACGGGCTCCTATTCAGGTTATGAAGTTGCAAACGGGCTTCGAAAATAAAGGAATTACAAGGCAAAAATTAAAAAAAAAAATCATACTTCAAGCCTTGTTTCCAGCAATTCTCAAGCGATGCCTCATCAGGTCTTGGAGTGGGGGCATTTGTAAATAAAGAAAATTTATTTAATTTACTTAGTCAAGATTAAATAAATTGACATGATCTTAATTAAACTAATTAAGGCCCTGTTTGATAGTTAAAATTTTTTGCTAGTTTGTACAACACTTGTTTTTTTTTCTATTTTATCTACAGGAACCCAACCTCTTGGGTGTACTGTTCAAAAATTTATGACCTTCAGAACTATGGCTAACAAAAACACGTTGCTTATTCTAAGCCTTGGAAACCCTAATCAAGAAGCCCCCAAGTGAGAGACTGCACCTTCCACATCGATCGCCGCTAGTGAAGCACTGAAGACCTCAACGTCTCCGCCATCTACCTCCTGTTGTCTGCTGCTGCAATTTTTTCAAAAGAAAGAGAGCCTGGGCTTTGACGGCAGCTGCAATTGTTGCGAAAAAAGAGAGACCGAGCTTCACTTGCAACATCAATTGTTGTCTCCATCATGTGCCTCTCGTAGACGATATGACCCTCCTTCCTCCTCTCCACTTTCCTCCTATAAGCTTCATCTAAGGCAGAGTTCGTTGGCCTTTGATTAAGGTTCATGGGTGTCTAGATTGAAGCACCAATTGAGATGCCATCCTCATGCTCCATGATGGTTTAATTTACTTCCATCTGCTTCCTTT
Organism: Gardenia jasminoides; assembly: GCA_013103745.1. Lineage (NCBI taxonomy): Eukaryota > Viridiplantae > Streptophyta > Magnoliopsida > Gentianales > Rubiaceae > Gardenia > Gardenia jasminoides. Next base: position 15,333,893 of record CM023096.1, read on the forward strand.
TTTTTCTTCAATTGGACTATCAAAACTTGTGGATTAGCTAGTGTGTTTCCTGCCTCTTTAAAAAAAATTTTGATTTAATAATCTTGTAAAAATTAAAAAGGAATCGCAATGAATAATCTTGTGTGTGTCCAAATGCTACATTATTTTTGGATTCTTTCTTAAAGTCTTGTACAAGAAAATTCTAGAAGTTCTTGATAGTACATTGTCAATTCCTAGAGTAAGAGAAACATGTTATATTTAGTCCATTTTTTTTGACTGGAATTTCCGATTTGCTGATTTAAATTATAAAGTTTACAAATTTTCTGGAATATAGAACATATTTTCCTTGAATTGATTTTTTCTTGTTTTTAGATCCATTACTCTTTTATGAGTTCATTTTTTGTTTTTCTTTCTCACATGATTTGTAAAGAATATGATGACTTGGTAAAAGGGTTGTGAAGTATGTTTATAAAAATAGTGGTCATCAATTGGGATTTGGTTGGTTACTAATAGTGGTCATCATTTGGGATTTGGTTGTTTATTGCTTTATGGACAATGGTGCAGTTATTTTAGTTTTGAACTCATTATTTTTTGAATTTTCAGCTAAAAGATATTGCTGAGTGGAAAAAGGTTTGATTGTTGAACTGATTTTGTACTAGTTAACTGAGGCTATGAGTTTATACTAGTTAAGTGGTTCAACTATCTTTCCTTTCAGTTTGATTGTGGTACAATTCCTATGAGAATAGATGGCTATATAATTTAAGTTTGAAACCAAGTTGATCCTTGATAACATTTCAATGTTGAAGGACATTCTTAGCATTCTTCAGATAGCTAATTAATCTACTATGGACTGAGTTAGATGAAGTACTAGTTGATACATTTCAATGATAGAATTTCTTTTCTATGATTTGGTTGGTTGATTTGGAATTATATGATGAATATAATAGGTTATTGGCAGGTTTATGCCTCCGTGTACTCGGTCCTTAGCAAGAGGTCTGCACTTTTTACTTGAATTTTGTGTACATAGGCCTTTTAAATAATGTGTGATCTAATTCGCTTTACATTTTGTATCAGCCCGGAAACTCATACTTGCTGCTCCTTTGCCTATCGCCCATTTGGATTGTCGAGAGAATGACTTGCAACTTTGCATTACAAATTACTTTAGGGTATGCACAAATAAACATTACTTTCTTCGAAACTTAATATGTGCTATAAATTGGTGTTAAATGTATCTAAAACAAATTGCATGCATATGCATACTTTTTAATTTTTCGTAAAGTTAAAAAAGACATTGCATAAATTTTGTACAATTACCACCATATATGGTTTATACATATGAATACAAAGAAAAAAAAGCCAATAGAACATCAGCCTGGGATATCAAGGCTAGGCCGAGCCCAATTTCCAGTGGAGAGGGAGCTCAAGTTCGCGGAGTGCTTGGTTGAACTTAAACTGTAGAATAGACTTCACAAGGATAACCTAATGAGTGAGGTTTTCCCAGCGATAGTTGACATGTTTGCTAAAAAGGGCAACAGATTTTACATCTCCCAAATCACGGCAAAGTATTATGCTATGCGGACCCAAACACTTGAGTACAATCGCCTACATTTAAGGGTAACCGGTACCGGATGGAATCCTATCCTAAAGAAAATATCCATGGATGAAAAGAAATGGAAAGCTGTACTAAAAGTTAATGCTTGCTCCTTTTTTTGGCAGTTTTTGCTCTTGTTGTTATAAGGATAGCTTTACTTACACGAATAAAACTTGTATTCATTTTATGGATTGTGCAAGACTATCCAGATTTCTTACAATTTAAGGACAAAAACTGTGAGGTATTTTACATGTTATCCGATGTCTTGATGGAATGAATGCACAAGGGAGACACTCACCAGATTCTAGTCAGCCTGCCATCAACATCAATGAGGAGATAACAGAGAGGCGAAGCAGGGCACCCCAAGGAAATAAGGCTGAGGATGAAGTCCAAGATGTGCAATCAGCTTGAAAGTCTATTGATAAACAATCAAGGGCCAAAGAAAAGTGAAAAACGCCAGAATTTTCATCCACCCAAGCACTGTCTCCCACCTGGCCTAAGCCAAAGTTCTTATGACAACTCAATTGCATGGATAGATGCCACATTTGCCTCAAGTCGTAGCATATCCCATTCTTAGATGCCCCCCTCCCCTTCCCCTCCCCTTCCCCTTCCCCTTCCCCCTCCCTCTCCCCAAGTGAACATTGATGATGGTCCCTACTCAGTTCAAAAGGCACATGATGCTCTAGAAGCAATAGAATTGCTGGACAAAGTGTATGTCACAGCAGTAGTAGCCTTAGCTGATTTTGAGACCCATTGGTTCACTTTTTTGAATTAGAAAAGTGAGGTTCGTAGATGGTTGTATGCAATGAAGATTGGTGGGGGAACTTTGGACGACTAAACTATCCACACAGAGGGATTGTCTGTAACTTGGATGGCAATACTTGAATGCTTTGGTTGTGCCATGAACTGCTTCGGCAGCATTTCATGTGGCCAAGGTCTTTGTTGGAATTTATTATTGTTGCAAAGCCTTGGTATAGTAATGAGTTGTATTGAGTTGTCATTTTCCTTCTAAACAGTTATTGTCAAGAATGTGCCTTGGTATTGCATATTAAAACTTTTTACGAGATATCATCATTGTTTATCTATCTAGGTTTCACTATAGTACATAATTTATGCCTATTTGGGATATCAACATTGCTTCTCCATCCAGGTTTAACTGTAGTACATTATTTATGCCTATTCAGAATATCTCCATTACTTATCTATTCATGTTTTATATATTATACACTTTATGCCTATTTTATTGGTAATTTTAACTTGCCTTTTTGGGTTGGCGTATTAATCTTCTTTCAGGCTTTGCTATCATATGGGTTTAGGATGAAAGTATGAATCGTAAATGGTAGGGAATTATCCTAATTTTGGAATCAATCTACATGACTTGGATGATGCAAGAAATGCAGCTACCACTCTTTTTATACTTTCTTGGAACTTTCAAAGGGGGTAGGTAGCAATTTTGAGGCCGCGGGTTCTAACTACTGCATTGACCGGGCAACAATGGGCGTTGAAGCTGCTGCATGGACATGGTATTAGAATGCTAGAGAATATGCCTATGAATGTGGCCACATTTATACGACTTTATCAAGTACTCCGGGATGGTGGATACATTGTTGAGGGACTCAATGATAGTGTGAGTTTGGAAGAAGAAATAGCAATTGGGTTATACGATCTTAGCCACAACCTTACACAAAGGACATTAAATGAACGTTTTCAGCACTCCACTGAAACCATTCATCGACATGTTCGCCGAACTTGCAATGTCTTGATCCACTTGGTGCATATTAATATCCAGCATAGGGACACAAATGCTACTCACCCTAGAATCCTAAGTAATAGACAATTCTACCCATAGTTGAAGGTACTTATTGTATTTACTTTATTAATATTGCCATTAGACTCACTATTTCACAAGGCTTATACATAGCTTCTGCTAATTAGGACTGTGTTGGGGTAATTGATAGAACCTATATCTCTGCTAATGTCCCAAGGCAAGAATAGGATGCATTTCGTAACAGGAAAGGCACCCTCTTCCAGAATGTTCTAACAGCTTGTGATCACGAAATGAGGTTTGTATATGTTAGAGCTAGTTGGGAAGGTAGTGCACATGATAGTTGTATGTTGATGGATGCTATTTTTAATCCTGATGTGGTGTTTTCTAAACCACCGATGGGTAAATACTATATGGTATATGCAACATACAGACATATGCCTGGTTTTATGGCCCCTTTCAAGAGTGGTCTGAGGGCGAGATTGCATTCAGGGCCTAAGGGACTATTTAATCGCCGACGTACTTCGGTGCGAAATGTTATAGAGAAGACGTTTGGGGTATGGAAAATGCAATTCAAGATTTTGGAAGGGCCAATGAAGAACTACCCAATTGAGGTGCAAAGGAATATTGTAATTGCTGCTTGAGTCTTGCACAATTTCATCAAGGAAATGTAGTCGTATGATCAATATTTTGTGGAGCAGAATGTAGGCCAAAATATGGACACCAATGGTGCTCAAGAACCTCAACTGACTTAGTTCAGTGAGACACCATAATCACTTCGCGAATGGAAGACACTTTGACACACAATGGCTAGTCACATGTGGTTGCACTGAAATGATTAGTTTTAGGAGATGTGTTGTCTATAAGAATTTTCATTTTGGCTTGTGGAATTTCGAGTAGACTTATGTAGCTATGCCTTTTGTTAATCTACTCTACATGTTTTTTAGTTACAAAAGCTAGACCTACCCAACACTTGCCTTGTGGGTAAGTACATAACTAATGCCAACATGTGCGCAAATTTCCAAAATCGAGCTAAACATTGAGAATTGAATAGTATTCCAAAATTTAAAATAAATTCGAAACAAATAAATTTAAAATAATTCAAATAAATTTACATTTATAAAATTTAAAATTAATCCAAATAATGAAGTTGACAATTGGCTAACAATGCAAAAATCCTTAAATAAAGTGCTACAGTAATGTTAACAGTATATTCACATATTTGCTACAGTAAAGTTTTTAAAAAACTCAAAGCATGTTAAAAAGTTTGTTTTAGACTTTAACAGTATGCTACAGCAAAATTTTATACAAACTCCCAAAAGACTTAACTGCCAAACAAGGCCTTAGTTTTCTTCTTTTGCTCTCGTTCATTTGGGAAACAATATAAGAAGTTCCTCTTTCCTATTTTTCTTGCTACTTTGTAGGAGACGGTGAGATGCAAGCAAGTGAATGGCAAGAAAAAGGACAAAGTTTCTTTCCTCTCGAGTGTCTAAATGATTTGTGGTTGAAGAGTCATCAAGTGAAAGGGAAATGCCACAACATGAGCAAGAAAAGTTGCTTTCTTTACCACCACCGTCGGTAACCCTCTCAACGGAGATGATCTTTCTTGACTTTTCTCCATTTACTTGATGTTATTTTATTTTAAGTTTTAGCTAGTACTTTTTTCTGTCCTTTTACCTTTATGTATGGCCAAGTTTTCTTTTTAATATGTTGGTTATTCTTTTGATGTGCATAGCAGTTAAGTTGACTTCATGGTGAAGCATGGCTCCGTTTCCATGAAGTGCCTGTGCCACTATCCCACAAAGGGGAGTTTTCATCCTTAACATTCTTTTCTATTCTCTCACATTGAGGATAATGTGATGCTTAAATATGTGGGGGGAGGGGGAACTGATAAGTTCGGATATTTTAAGTGTGATATGTCTGTTTATATTGACATGGAAATGGGTTGTGGGATGAAAATTTTGTATATTTGTACTTGCATTTATAAGATCTTATGCAAATTTTAGATTGTTGGTAGGGGGTCTGGCCCTTTTTCATGGAGAAACTTTGTCAATTTTTTTTTCAAAATCATGTCCAAATTTATGAAATTTATTGGTTAGAGAAGTCAACTAGCTTGGTTAACTCCTCGAATTTGGTGAAATTGGACATTCGCTTTGAAAAATTCATGATTTTGATAATGGGGAATGCTTTTGATATGTTTATGATTGTGATAAGTGAGGAAATTATGCCTTATTAAGTGCAGTTAATTGTGCTTAAAAGTGCATGTTTGATGATCTTCTTTATTGTCACTTGGATGCACTAGTTTTGGGATAAAATATATAGCTTGTCTATGCATAATTCTCCTTTAGTTATTCTCCTTGGCTCTTTGCTTAGTGTTATGGTAAAAGGGGATTTTATTTTCACTTTTAAAAAAGGGAAAAGAAAAAAATGGAAAAAAATGAAAGCAATAAAAAGTAAAAGAGTGAATAAATGTGACTATTTGGCTCCTAGAACTCCTATACTGAGTAACCAGAGGTCTGCATCTAAAAGTGTTGATCTTCGTGTCAAAAGGTACTTAAGTTGTGGAATTATTGAATAACTAGCAATTCTCATCTAAAAATATCGATTGTTGCGTTAAAAAGTGATTTTCCAAGGAATCAATTGAATATAGATAAGGTTAGAGCACCCCTCTACTAGTGTTTACTTTTGGGATGTTGAACTTGGAGAATGGACTCAAGGAGAGTATGTTATGCATAGGTATGTGGGTCACACACTTATGTAGATGAGTTAGGAGAGGAAGAATTGAATCGTATCTTTGACGTACACTAATCTCTACATGATTTTACGAGTACTTGTGAAAATAGAATGAGTATCTTTGAGGAATTTCTTGTTATTGAAAGAGGAAATTTAAATGAGCAAATATGTTTGTTTTGATCACTTGAACCCTTGTTGGTGGTATCTGTTTTGATTTACTTGACGACAAGCAAAGGTTCAAGCAATGGGAAGTTGATAAGTGCCTAATGTGTACTATATTTTGTAGCTATTTTAAGGATTTTTAAGCTTTTTTTGCTTGAATTCAAGAAGGGACGTGTTTGTAGTGATTAAAAATTGATATATGAGTACAGTTAATCAATGTTAAAAATTTTGTCCCTTTTACTTGTTTATTTGGTTGTTTTTGTAGGGCAAGAGGCAAAAGGCTTGAAAGAACTTGGTTGGCAAGTCAAGTGAGAAAATGGTCAAGGATGCAGGGGAAGGTAACTGACCCAATAACCTTAGGAGATTGGACTTGTTATTGGATAGAAAGATTGTCGAGAATTTCACAAAAGGCACCGGCATTGTAACCTCAGAAACTTGAGCTGGTTCCAAGGACGCTATCCAACCCAAATTCTGACCAACTTGCACAACTTTTGGTTTGTGAAATTTTCCTTCCATGTGCTTCAAGCATTGACAAGATATTTTGGAGGCTAAGATGAGAAGTCTTTTGTCACTTCAATCTTCTCGATTCCAATTTAGCCACAATTATTGACTTTTTAAAGATATTTCTGCCAAGTTTTCACACTTGAAAGCATGACATCTATTGTCTTGAAAAGAAAGATAAGGAAGTTTTCTATATAGATGGGGGCTTCTATCTTCTCATTAAGGAGCTTTTGAGAAGTGAAAAAACTTTAACACAAAATGTAGCTTTGATATTTTCTTAGTTTTTGGCTGGAGTAGAATAGCTTAGGTAGCTACGTGATCCTCTTTTGTGTGTAGCTAGGCAAAGGCAAAGAAGAAAATGAAGACAAAGAGGATGAACTCATGTACAAGGGTTTCATTTCTTTTCAAACTCTTTATCTTTAGTATTGGATTCTATGGTTCGGTTATTATACAAGTTTCGATTTTATGTTTGTGATGTTGTTTTAAAGTTTATGATGCGGGTTGTGGTTGAACATTCTGTGACTTGGCTAGTTGATGTTATTGTCTTGAGTAAGTTATTTGGCACTTTTATTTATATAATTATTATTAACTGGGCATTAAATGTGATAATTTTAAGGTATTAAGTTAGCAAAGGAAATTGGGATCTAACACTAGTGCAAGAAATTACTAAATCTAGAGAGTACATTCATGAAAGTAGAGGTGCACTTTTATGACTTTGGAGGCTTGTTCCATGTAATTTCATAGCAGTAATGAACTTGAAGTTAATTTCATAATCATGAGAGTAGATATAGCTTAGTTACATGTATAGTTAATTGAGTACTAGAATGGGTTTCACATACATTAGAAAATTACACCATAAGTACCCACAATAATAATATTCAATCGGTGTGTAATTTCACTAGCAAGAGTAGTTGGGAATAAGGAATTTCATAGCCTTAGTAGCTTTTTTGTTGTTACTTTTACTACTTTTATTTCATGTTTGTAGTGTAGATTTAATTTCTCACATTTTTTATCATCCAAATAATTAAAAAAAACTCATGAACTATTGATAATTGACAATCTTTCCCTCTAGAATCAACACTGTATATTCCCTATACTCGATAAATGATCTATATATTTGTAGAAAACGGGATGTTTGGGTTTTTAAAATTTGATGTGAAGGAAAAACCTCATCATCGACCTCCACCTTTTGCAATATTTTGGAGGGGAAATTTCTTAATCAAATAGAAATGATGTAAATGCATCTTCTTCAAAATTGCAAGAGAAGACTGACTCACTGATGCCACTAATTTTCAAAAAACATGCTTGGATTGATAAAGTCTATGGTTAAAACTGTTCATTTCATTTCATGGTCTTATCCTTCTCTCAAGCTGAAAATCCAAAAGGCGTCTTTCCACCAAAAAAGAAAAAAAAAAAAAAGAGAAGAGGAAAACAAAAAATGAAAAAAGAAAAAAGAAAAACAAGAAAAGAAAAATGAGTGAGATAAGAATAATAAAAAGAAAAAAAAAGAAGAAAAATGTGCAGGGGTGACCTTTGTGAAAACCCAAAAGGACACTAAGTATGGTTTCTAAAACACAAGAGAGTCAGGAATAAAAATCAAGATGCTGAAGTTTCAAAAGCCTGTGACTATGTTCATTTGGGATTATTCTCCTTGCATTCTTTATGTTCTGCAAATGTTGAATTCTAGACATGTGATATCCAAAAGGGTCAAACATGACATTTTTTCTCACGACCGGCCATCATTTCAAATATATATTTAATATTTTATTCATTTAGAGTTTTCTAAATAATCATCTATAAGTTCGATAAAGGCTGTTGTTATTTTACAGTATTCTCTTTCTAATTCCATGTCAGCGTCATTGCCTAAAAATCATAATTTTCAAAATTATACATATGTCTCACTCGTTTAAGTAGATTCTGCCAGAAACAATCCTCGTAGTTTCTTGAATGGATCATTAGATGCTGCCGTTTTGGACTGAACAGTAAACTACTTTTGACAGTCACTGATAGATTAAGACGATTCGAAACATGTTGCAAAATAATTCTGGGGAGTAAACTCCTGGCATCAAAAACTCATGTTTATCAGGTTCTCAAGGCTAAAGGGATTGCATGGTGGCAACGTTATTGATTCTCCTTTTTCCAAAAACAAGGCTGCTAAATTGAAATTATTGTGGGACAATGCTTTCAGTCATATTCAATATTTGTAGTAAGAATAGCATCCATACCATGTATGTCAAAGTTTTACATAATTCAGACGACATGTGCTCTATTTGGCATTTCGTTAATATCTATATCAAACACATCACACTTTTATCTGAAATCAATTAACCCAAACTTCGCATTTCACATTTCTTCCCCTAGTTATCTGGGGTCGGGTCTAATCCCACCAAGTTGTTTAGGTTTGGGGTGCTTTTTTTCTTTCTTTCTTTTTTTTTTCCCCCCTCTTGCTAGTTCTTTGTGCTCGAGTCTAATCCCACCAAGTAGTCTAGGTTTGGAGTGCACTCATTTTTCTCGCTAGTTATTTGGGCTCGGGTTTAATGTAACCAAATAGTCTAGCCCTAGAATGCATTTTCTTTTCTCCTACTAGTTATTTAGGTTCAGATTTAGTCCCACCATGTAGTTTCGATCAGGGGTGCATTTTGCATTTCTCCCGCTAGTTATTTGGGCCGGGATTTAATCCCACCAGATAGTCTATACCTGAGATGTATTTTCTTTTCTGCTATTAGCTATTTGGCTTCAAGTTTAATCCCACAAAATAGTATAAACATGGGGTGCATTTTCTTTTCTCTTGCTAGTTATTTGGGCTTGGGGTCTAGTCCCACCAAGTAATCTAGATTTGGCGTGCATATACAATTCTCCCATTAGTTATTTGGGATTGGGTTTTTGTTCCACCAAATAGTCTAGATTTGGGGTGCATTTTCATTCCTCCTACTAGTTATTTGGACTTTAGTTTAATCCCACCAAATAGTTTGTGCCTGGGATGCATTGTCTTTTCTTCTGCTAGTTATTCAGGCTTAGATTTAATCCTACCAAATAGTCTAGGCATGTGTTGCATTTTCTTTTCTCCTGCTAGTTATTTGGGTTTGTCTCTAATTCCACTAGTAGTCTGCACTTGGGGCATATTTCTTTTCTTTCAGTAATTTTCTGGGCCTAGGTTTAATCCCGCCTGCAGATCTAGACTTGTAATTCTATTTAATTATGTCCATCATTTAGGTGCTTTATGCTCATATTCATCATCTAGCTAGTTTTTTTATCTAATCGTTTTTGCAATATCCTTCATTTTTATCTTATTTTATTTCAGCATTAGTTGCATTTTATCTTGCATTTGAACTATGTTTGATCTAATAGGACATGTAGGTAGATCCATAAACATTCGTTATGTCTTCACATTTTTATTGTTTCTTTGTGTTTTATGTTGTTTATCTTAGTTTAGTTGAAGTGGAATAGGACAGGTAGGTAATTTGGTATCTGTCTTTATCTCAAGTTTCAGAAGTGGGGCAAGTTTAGACACCAAATATTGATAATTTCAAGTTTATTTTTATTTTATTTATTTTAATTTTAAATTTACTAAGTAATTGTTTTTATTTTTAATTTTATTCTAAAATAGTTTTTCTTATTTTGTAGGTTTTTATGCAAAGATAGGCAAAAAAAAAAAAAAAAGAAGGAACAAAAGAAAGGAAAATTAAAAAAAAAAAAAACCTATTTGTAAGCACAAATTTCATTGCCTAAGACAAAAGACAAGAAAATTTCTGCAAATGTCAAATATATTGAATTAAAAGAAAAAAGATTATAATCTCTACAATTTCTTAAATCAAATAATTAATCCCCTTGATTCTCCTCTTCAAACAATCTCAATCGAAGGGTTGACGTAACTCATTCTTCGATCAAAAAAGGTGTTTTCTACAATATGGGTGTAGAAAATGGATGATTTGATGATGACGTTGAACACCTGAATTTTCAATTTTCAGGCCTTCAACATGAATGGAAGGATTTGTCTTGATTTAATTTGGATTTGAATTCAAAGGAAAAAACTCTTGAGAATTTGACAAAGTTTCTCCAAAATGAGGCTATTCAATATGTTTTGATTTAAGAGAAGACCTGTATTTATAGTCAATATTTGTAGATTTGGTCTTCAAGAAAATTCTATAGAACCTTCCTGCATTTGGATGACTTGTAATTCAAGAAACCATTTAACATGGGTTTTAATAATAGGCCGACTCATATAGTCTATCGTGAATTAATTGATTAATTAATTAATTAATTAATCCACTTTAGTTCAAATGGACATCATGAGTTTAATTTGATTTAATGACCCATATAACATTAGCCCAAATTGTCAGCCCAAAACATAAAATGGATTTTTAAAACTTAATTAATTTTGGAAACAAAGGTTTCAGACTAGTGGGACCATATAACCGGCTTTGTTTGGACTGGTTACCAGGCAGGTTTGTGAGCTAGTTATGAGGCATAAACTTCGGCTCTAAAAATCGGAAAAAAAAAAAAAAGCACTTGAGAAGGAACTGGCTCACTAACCTTAGATGCATGGAGTAGTTATGCCACAGGAAGTTTTGATCCAAAATTTTGAAAATTTTCCAATGAAACCTGCTCCATAACCGGTTGTGCTTTAAAAGTTGGCCGGTTATCATCCCCTATGTCAACATTTAAACAATTTCCGAACTTTATAGCTATTTTCCCAAGTTTTGATGAAAAGTTCATTTTCACTTCTAAATCATCTCTTAACCCTGAGAACACATTTGTTAGTAATTAATTCATGTTCATTCTGATCAAATACACATTAGACACTAAAAACGAAAAAATGCGCATGAACTTCCTTTTCCTGCATTTCAAATGCAGGTTTGAGCTCTTCTTTGTTCTTCTCCACACTTGGTATACCAAACCTACATAAACACAACAAACAAATTTAAAATGATATTATACGCGATAAAATTTCAAATCTGCAAAAAAAAAGAAAAATATACGACAAATATGAAATATAAATTTAAAAGAGATGTGAGTACAATCTCTGAAATTTTCTCAAGTTTGTAAAGACTCCTTCCATTCTTCTCTTCAAATGCTAATCCAAGAGTTTCACAGCTTGTTCTTGAATCAACCATTGATTTCTTCAAACCTTAATAGAGAAGACTTGAAAAACTTGACGAGCATGAAAAATGCTTCAAATCTTGATATGATGAAGATTTGAAAACTCTTGAAAATTCAAGTCTTGACATGAAGAAGACTTGAAGAACTTGAAGTTGCAAAACTTTCATGGCTTTGGAGCTTCAAGAAGACTTGAAACCGCTTGATATCTGATGTCTCTGATGTGTAATGTGTGAATTTTGGTGGAGAGACCCCCTTATTTATACTTATAAAAGTTGAAAACTCATGCATCACTTTACTTGTCTTGCATGAAATGCAGTTATATAAGGACTGTGCCACCCTAAATATTATCTTCTTATTTTATAAAGAGATAATGCTTACATGTATTTTCTTGATTGGCCAACTTGCAGAGATATATGACGTGGCATGGATTGATTGGACAAACCCTTGCAGTATGTAAGACATATATAAGGACTAAATAACTATAAATGTTATCTCTTTAATAAGAAATAAATACTTAGATATTTATCTAAATTTGCCTAGTCATAAAGATACATAACATGGCATAATTTGATTGTTAGAAACACTCCAACATTTTTTATTAGCCAAAATCAATGTTTTAAAAGGTGAAATCATTGGGCGGGGCATTTTATATCCGCCGCCACAAGGCATATGGCATAAGCCCTACAAAATTTAATATTTTAAATATATAAAAAATAAAATATATAATAATATGACAAAATTAAAATATTCATACATATATTTGAGTGTGTGTATTTATGTATACACATAATTTACTAATAAATACAAAAGAATTTATAAAATTAAGAAAAATTACAAAACTATTATTGTTGATCTATCAAGTAAACTCATATCATAACTCTAACTTATACGTTTACCATTTAGGATCATATTAGAAAAAAAATAATTATATTTTGGAATCAAGGAAACAGGAAAAAATATATATGAAATAAAGTCATAGTCTCTTAGATGCTTTTATTTTGTCTTTTTTGAACTATTTCCAAAAACGAAATCAAATGAAATTATTCTTCAAAATTATTAAACAATAATAAAGATAGGAACAAAGATAAGGAAGAAAAAATAGTAAAATCAAAGTTTAAAAATAAAAAAGTAAAAAAAATTCTTGAATGCCCCAAACACCCAATGCTTAAACGCCAGCGTGTTTACCTCGACTAATGCCCCATTCGACCGCCCAGGGGCAATTTGTGAAAAAATGTATTTTACTGAAAAAATAAATAACTAAATAATAATATTTATAATATATTTATTCACTAAAATATTAGTTAATTTATGCATCAATTTATTATTTTCTAATTTAGAGAATTTTTTTGTGAATCAATTGCCGGTATTTGGTTTCGGCCAGTTTAAGCATTGATTTTTGAGCCGTGACGTGAATAGTAGCTCTAAGATGAAATCGAGCGTATGTAGAGACTTAATTGAGATATACTTATGGTAGGGCAATGCCGAAAAGAGAGAAACCAGTAAAAGTTAGAGTGTCGTGCGTCGACGCGACAAAAAGTGAAAGTTGACCACTTTTCCTTGAATTAAGGATGGCCAAGTATCTTGTCTCCATAAAGTCTCAATTCTTGCTCCTTACTTCTCCATTTTTCAGCAGCCAAGGGAAGCTTGAGAGAGAGGGAGAACCGAGATTAGAGAGAGAGAAATAGAGAGAGAAAACTTCTTCATCTTCATCTTCATCTTCAACTTCAACTTCTTGAATCTTGAAGACATCATTGGAAAGCATTCATCTTGCTTCTTCTTCTCCTTGTTGCAGCCGTGTGAGAGAGAGAGGAAGGGAGAGAGATCCAAGAGTGAGAGAGAGAAAGAAAGAGGGAAGAAAGCTTCATCTTGTCTTCATCTTCTTGTTCTTGAGATTTGAGGAGGAAATCATCATCAAGCAAGCGGATCTTTGGTTAAGATCGGAGATTCTTGAAGTTGCTAAGTCGGGAAAGTCATCCTTGAGTAGATTTTCACTAGATCTTGTTAGATCTAGCTAGATCTTGAGGTATAACACTTAAACCTCTTCGTTCTAACTTTATTAGTGTTAAATCTTGTAGATCTATGGTTTATTTTGCTAGAAATGATTATGTTCGAAACATTTGAGTTGGGCTCTTGAATTCCCAACTTGAGGTGACTTTTAGGTAGCGGACTTGGGACCTGATTGTGGTTGTGGTTGTTGTTTGTGAGATGAGTTCATTTTATAGTTAGAATGTGGGAATGTTGTTGAAAATTTTGAAAAAAAGTATGAAGGCTGGCCGAACTTCACTTAGAAAGTTTTGATTCTTGATTTCAAAATTTTATGATGTTTCTTGATTTGAATTTGCTCAAACAACTTTTTGCTATGAGTGTATGTTTATTTGGAGTAAAAATCTGGAATTTTTCATGGTTGTGAGTTGAGTTTTTCATTGATTTTTGGAAAACTTCTTATTGCATACCAAGTGTTTGATAAATTGCCCCATTTTTGTGTCAACTTGAGCTGCATATTTGTCTATGAAAATGGTCAAACCAATTCTGGTACAAAACATGAAAGTTGTAGACATTTGAGTTAAGTTTTCACCTGCAAAATTTCAAAGCAATCGGAGTACTGTATCTTGTAAAATGACCAAAATACCCCTGACTGCCCATTACCCTGTTTCCGCTGATAGTCTTCACTTTCAGCCAACTGTTTGAACTTTCTGGCACTTGTAGGAGATGAACCAAAACTTGAATTTTATACCATTGAAAACTTTATGAATCTAGTTTTAAACGCCACTGACGGCACTCAATTTTGATTTTTCTACATTGAGTTATAGTCCTTCTTCCAAAACTGCCCAGAAATGCTGTTTTCAACCCGACAATTTTATTTTACTTCTGTAATCATGATTTTTGATCCTGAAAATGCATGAACTGAATTTTGGGGTCTTCATATGAATTGTAGGTTTATGTCTTAGCTTCGAAATGGCATAAAATTCTTCTCAATCTGATGAGTGTATCTCTAGTTATGATCAAAATACCAAAAGATGATAGAAACTTGATACTTTGATGCCTACCAAGTGTTTGATAAAAAGTTTGTATGAAACTAGTGGTTATGCACATTAAGTGTTTGATGAAATGCTTTGTATGAAACTTGTGATTTGGCTTGAAATGAGGGATATCTGTTATGGACTAGTGGAATAACCCTGAACCCCTCTTAAGTGTTGCTTTAGTTGATCAAGTGAGTAGTTTTCCCACCTCGTTTGATAGGTAACCTAGTGTATACATGAGCGATGGTTTAAAAGGGGGGGATTGGCTAGAGATGGTTTGCTATAAGTGATCATTGGCTGTAATTATTCCAGGAGCTCAAAAGGATTACGAGGGGAATCTCGAGATGGACGGGTGAAGGACTTGCTTGTTTGATTGCACTTTTGGTGAGTGTTCCAACTTCCTTTTCAAATGAAAACTCTTGCTAGTGTTTGCAAAGGAATAATGTGTTGAAATGATTTGCTAGTATTTATAAGGAACGATTTACTATTATTTCCAAGTAAAATTGCTTTCACGTGAAATGATTTATGACTAATTTGTGAGCACTCCAACTTGTTTTCCATATGAAATGTTTTTACTGTTGCCAATGATCTATGAAATGATTTATTTGTGTTTGCCTTGAGTTTTGTGGCCTGAGCGGAGCTATGGGCTACGTCCATGTGGAACGGGAGCCACCTCTAGAGATCCGTCTCAGCGCTTGAAATGTTTGTTAATGTTAGAGTGGAGCTATGTGCTACGTCCATATGGGACGGGAACCACCTCTCAACACTTGAAATATTTACTTGAGCGGAGCTATGTGCTACGTCCATTTGGGGCAGGAGCCACCTCTAGAGATCCAACTCACTTTTTGAAATATTTATTTGAGCGGAGCTATGTGCTACATCCTTGGAGATGGGAGCCACCTCTAGAGATCCGTTCAGTAATGATATTTGTGGCACTATTTCTTTTGAGTTAATTATGTTACATGCTCATCTTGCTTTTGATATATATAGAAATGTCTATGTGTTGTGCATAAGTGAAATGAGTTTCTCTGAAAAGATTTACTCTTGTTTTAAGCTAAATGAGACATGATTTACTATCATCCTACATGAAATGCTTTGCTCATGATTTGAGATGAATGGTGAGTATTTTGAAAAAATATTTATTATTGCTTGTTTTTATACTTGACCCACAATGTGAATTTGCTTATTTTTCGAAATCTCACTGAGCTTATAGCTCACCCCAAAAATATTTATTTCCCCTCCACAGGGTTCGAGGCAAATGAAGCTTGTAGGGACTTACTGTGAGGACCCGAAAAATTTATTTTATCTCACCTACTTATTTAATATTTTGTTTAAATTTTAACATCGACTTTCACAAAATAATGTTACTTATAGTCATTATTGTTTACCGAGGTGTTTATATGATTTATTTTACTTCTCAAAGTGTTTCATTTTAACTATTTTGTTTTACACGTCTAAAACCCTAATTTGACATTTAAACCATAGTTTGTCTCGAAAACCCTAAATTTCGATAAAACCCTAATTTGTCTATGTAAAACCCTAGTTTGGTTTTATAAACCCTAGTTTTGAAAATGACTACCAATTTTATGTTCAACTACAAGTTTGCCACTTTGTAGATTTTACGTGTGTAAATGCATGATTAGGAAGTGAGCTTAAGATGTCTAGGTGATTAGTGGCCTAAGTAGGTGTGGTTAAGCTTTGATAGACTAGATTAATTTGTGCACTTATGGACTAGTTTGATAGGAAAGAAAAATCACTTGGGCAATGATGGAAATTAACCTAAGTTGGTGGGTTTAATTGGCATGACAATTTTGACCAATTTTGACCAAGCAATAAAATATCTATAAGAGTTATCTCTTAGCCATTTTAAGCTTAGAAAAGCTTGGAGAAATTTTGCAAGTTCAACCATTCAATCTTGATTTGGAGCTTCTTGGAAGCTTGAGGTTGCACCAAGAACTTAAACTAGGAAGGTTTGCTTCTATCTCTAAAGCTGGAATTTTGAAGAAGTTTATGAAATTGTTGGATTTTGTGGTTCTTTTGGCTTGATTCATGTTTATATTTAGCTTATGGGATGAGACTACGGATTAGATTGGTTGATTTTGATGTGTTTATGCTTAGCCATGAATATGAGTTAGGGTTAGGGTTAGGGTTCTTGATTTCAAGTTTTAATGTTGGAAGCAATGCTTGTGATTGATGGTTGGGTGCAATTAATGCTTGTTCTTAGCTTAACTTGTGAAATTATGGTGTAAATTTGGATGATTTTCATGCTCCAAGAGGGATTAAATCTTACATTGTTGCTTCCATTAATGCCTACATTAGTGTTTAAGGTATGCATTGATTGTTGTATAGAGTGTATTTGCTAGTTTGGTTGATAGAATGTTAATGAGATGATTGAAACCCTAGTGAGGAGTTGATGACCTTGGACCTAATGAGTTGCTTTGCTCACTTCATTGAATGGTTGTAATCCATTAGTAGTGCTTTGGTGCCATTGAAGAAAAATGCATGAGCTTTGGTTAAATTGGTAGCATTTTGGTGTGGTTATGAGCAAGAGATAGACAGGAGATTTATGCTTTTGAACATGAGATTGGGGTGTTTGAAAAGCTGCATTTCATGTTAATATTACTCTCGAGTCATTTGAATTGCATGTGCGTGAGTTGTTGAAAACAGGGTTGACAAACCGCCATCATTTTCGTATTGATCCTTTGTGATTTGGCTTTTAGCCCTTCATTCTAGCTTTCCAACGCCGCTGGAATTTCTTGATTATTTGTGAGCTGAGTTATGTCTGTTTGAAGTGGGCCTGTCGGAAATTCTGATGGCAAAAATTTCTGAAACTGTTTCTGAGTTTTTGACCTAGAAAGAGTGAATCTGGGTTGAAATTGTCTTCATGAAAGTTGTAGCCTGTTCTCTTAGCTTTCGTGCACTTCAATCTGTTTACCATGAGTTATGGTCAAAATGGAAAAGGTGTCAAATCTGCCTTTCACACCTTTTAGTTTTGTTCGTTCTTGTCCGTTTTCCTTTGCTATATTAAGTATTTATAAAGCGTTTCTCGAGGGTTTAATTCATTGAGTATATGCTTGTCGTGTTATTTCACATTTGAAAATGGGATTTCAAACCTTTTAGTTTGGAGTGTAAACTTGCATATCTCTGGACCTCAAAAGCGTGTTTGGTCCTCTAACTTTTCTCGCTTGCTCACAACTGTTGGTGAGTGTTCAAGTGCTTGTTACTGAATACTTGGTTTGATGAAATTCGTTTGAAAAGCATGCTTGTTTGACTTTGGCGTGACTTTTGATTGCTTGAGTTGAAGTCGTTAAGTGCTTGTACTTGTGCTTGTTCTTGGTTTGATTTGCATGTACCACACTCAGTGAGTGGGAGGTGCCTCTCCTCCCGTTTGGTTTCTAGTTAAGTCGATTGTACGACTCATTTACCAGCATGGGGCGGGAGGTGCTCATCCGACTTGGTTTGATGTTAATTGCGGTAGTATGTACCACGCTTCATGGCCGGGAGGTGCCTTCATCCGACTTGATTTGGTGTTAATACTACGTAGGCGGGTAAGAGTAAAGTGAGTCTCTGGAAAATCCGCGACGCGTATCCTTTTATAGTGATTACTTTATAATATCTTGTATGATTCTCGAGTTTTCTGCTATTATTTGTTCAATTGTTATCGCTTTAACTTGCTTGTGCATGCATTCTTGACCTCACTGGGCTTTGCTCATCCCATAAGTTTTGTTGGGGCCGTGAGGAACCTAGTGTGTGGGATTACCTCTTAGTATTTTTGTAGGATTTCCTCTTTGTATAAGATTGAACTATTTGGATGATTTTGATAGTTGTGGTATTTTGGGTTGTTATCAATGAAGTACCTTTATCAATGGTTTCACTTACTAGTGTAACTGGCTGGATTACCTCTTGTTCCATTTGGGTATATTATTTTGATGTCTTGTGAAATGTAGTTATGGTATTGAAGTAATTGAGGAATAACATCTCATGGTTGTAATAGTATTTTGGAAATATTTGGAATTGTAAGTATTGGAGATTAACTTATGAGATTTAGGGTTATGTTATTATTTGGAAGTACATGGATGTAATGGTTGGAGTTTTATTGTAATTATTAAAGGCTGGCACTGAGATTTGTTTGAGGATTGTAGTGAGTCCGTGAGGAGTGATCCCTGATATCTTAGGGTACGCCCTAGGAAGAGGTGGGGTTGTCACACAATTCATAATGCTCCACCCCAGGGCGGGTCTCGGAAAATACCTTTTAAAAGACTGGCCAAAACACCTCAATTTGATACTTGGAAAGATATAATTTGTTGTTAAATAACCAAATTTTTACATGTGCATGACATATGACAATATTTGATTGGATAAAATATCCCATAAAAATAATTTATAGACCAATAGAAATTTTTAGAATTAATTAAAAGTTCATTGTCTACAGATATCAAACACACAAAAACATTGGATTACCACCCAACAAGTACTTCTTTACAATCATTAACTTAACTATTTGACCTCTTCAACAAGGAAGATTTGTCAAAAAGTAATCCACCAGCTCAGGTCGTGGCAGATCAACAAATGGTGATCAATAGCAAAAGCCACATATTCTAAAGATGCAAGAGTAGGAACTGATTTATCCATTCTAAGTGCTTCATAGATATTATCTTGTATATGCATCACTTGAGAACTCACCAAATAAGATGCCTTGATGATTTCTTAGGCAATAATGCCTTTAGAACCTATACTTTCAACGCCCTCCTCAAGAGGGGTTAAATATGAGTCCTTAATGCTTGCCTCTTGAGGTTCAAAGTTAGTCCCAAAAATATTATAATATGAAATAGACATTTCTTCATTGAGACAAAAATTAGGTTCATCATTTTCATCAAAATGCAATCCTCTTTCACATATAACATTTCTGCTGAAGTGGATTAGGTTTCAAGTTATAAATTCCCGACTATCTTAATTAATTGAACATAAATTTCTCGATTTACTATAAGTATATAGGTCAAACAAGTATAGTGATAATTAGGTGTTGATCCCATGAGAACTTGGTAATTGTTACTACTTTTAGGCTCATTCTATTAGCTAAACAATCAAGATATACTTCAACATAATTCAACAAAAAGATAAATAGGTGAATAATTCAACTATACTTAAGATTAAACAACTAGCAAAACAACAATCAAATAATTAGCAAGGATTAACTTAATAGAGAAAATTTTCTAGGGTGGTTGAATCCCTTATAACTCAAAACTTGCAATTAACTTGGATGAATTTGGTCGTAACTTTGGGACTTATTAAGGAAGTAACTTCTTAAATTTTTTGTAAATTGCTTTCACAAATAAACAAACATACTTATGCAAAACCTTCACCTATTAGCATGATGAATTAATTTAGCATAAGCTCATGAAAGTCAATGAAAATACATACATAAATCCATCTAGATACATCTCCTACTAACATGAAAACATAATCTAGATTTCATATATCTTGAACTACACATACAAGGCAATTATCATGCACAAACACATACTTGGAGAATTTATAGTTGATGGTCAAGCAACCATATGAATTGCTAATATATAAACTAACAAGTTCACAAGGAAACCATAATTCAACACAAATTAGCACAAATCAAGAAACTATAAGTTCAAATACATAAAACTTATGAAATTTATTTCAAGAAAGTAAAGAGAAATAGTTGAAGAATCTTATTCAAATGATGAAACAAGCTCTTCAAACTTAACTTCCACAATTTTGTTCTAAAACTTCAAGCTCGAAAACTAGTTTTTCTATCAAGAGAACCTCACTTTTTGTTTTGAACTATGATATTAGCTATTTCTCCTATTATTTTCTCTCACTTTTCTCTCATTCGTCTTGAAATACAAAGGAGTATTTATACAGATTTGATGAAGAAAAATTCTTCATTGAAAAGACAAAAAGTTGTTTCATAATTCTTCAAGTCTTTCTTGAGCCACTACAATCGAGATTCTTTGCCAAATTGAGATAGAAATGAGTTGGAAAGAGTTGTACAAGATCTGAAAATTGAAATTGCAAGTTGCACATCAATATCATGGATTCACGAGGTGGATCCATGAGGCATGGCTCACGGATCGTGTTGTCAATCCAGCTACCTTGTCTCTACTAAGATAGAAATACGAGCCTTCTATTTCTCAATCTGTTACCTAATTTTTCTGGTTCATGGATTTGCTCCAGAAGCTTTAAAATTGCATTTCTCTTTGAAATTTTGAAGCATTAATAGATCCAACTTTTAATCCCATTTTTCCTTTATGTTTGAATTACTTTGTAATCATCCCAATTTTCAAGTACTTTGATCGTCAAGATTTTCTTCCAAGTTCAATTTCCTATAAAAGTCATTCAAAATACATTAATTTTCTCAAAAGCAATTTCAAATTAAAATTCTCATTTCGAATGAACTTTTACTAAAAAGAACTTAATTTCACCATTTTTTCCTAAAAACACGCATAGAACTTCTTAAATAAAAACACTTAAAATAACAATAATCATAACTTACCAAATTTCCTCGCACTTAAATTATTGCTTGTCCTCTAGGAATCATTTCCAAAACAATTAGCACAATTTTGTCATATAAGTACAAAATCTCCCAGCAATGTTATTGAACTCAAGAAATACAAGAGTTCACAAACCTTACAAAGAATTTTATAATTTGCACTCATCACTCAAAGTGTTTAAAAGGGATTTAGACCAAGGTTCTAATGAGGTGTAGACGAAGGTAGATAAAAAGAAGTTGTTTTAGGTGTAACATATCAAGGAAATGCTAATTAATCATCCATGGGTCTTAAGTCTCCAATTACCAAGTACCAAAATGACATTGCCAAAAATTGACAAGGCAAGATTTCCATTTATTCATCAAAAGAGGTGTCCCATTTGAAACCAGAATGCATTTTCTGTGAGACCCCGATTTTTTCCAATTTTTGAAAAATATTTAAAAAAATGCTAATTATAGTAATTATTGTTTGACAAGATGTTTACATGGTTTGTTTTACTTCTTAAAGTGTGTGGCTTTAGCTATTTTGTTTTACAAGTTTGAAAAACCAAATTTGAAATTAAAACCCTAAATTGTAGATTAAAACCCTAATTGGTATTAATTGAACAACTTTAATTTTTTGAAACCCTAATTTATAGTAAAAACCTAATTGTATATTAAACCCTAATATGAGAAATTTTTCTCAAAACCCTAATTATATGTAAAAATCACAAGTTTAATATTTCATAGCTTTTATGTGTGATTATGCATGCTCACAAAAGTTAAGTAAAACACTTGGGTGATTAGTAGTCTAGGTAAGTGAGATTAAGCTTTGTTAGACTAAGTTGGAATTAGCACCTATGGACTAAATTGATAGGAAAAGAAATCACTTGGGGCAAGAGTGAAATACAACTCAAATGGTTAGATTATTTTGGCATGACATGGTTGACCAATGACTAAACTAATTGACTAAGCAATAAATATCTATGTAGTTTCATCTCTTAGCCATTCCTAGCATAAGAGAATTGGGTATATGAAGCTCAACAAAGGAGAGAAAACCATGAGCCAAAGAGGAGAAAAGAAAGGAGAAAAAGAGAGGGAAAAAAAAAAAAGAAAAGTTGGAGATTCAACCCTTTGCAACCATCAATCTTTATCCTTGGAGTTGGAAGCTTGAGTTTTCATCCTAAGTTCATCTTCTTGAAGGTATCAAAGCTGGAATTTTTTTCTCTAAGTTGCTGGAATTTGATCTAAGTTGATGAAGTTGTTGGATTTTGTTGTTGTTTTAGCTTAATTCATGATCATTTATAGCTTTTGAGATGATTCTATGGATTGGTTTGGTTGATTTTAGTGTGTATGCTCTTGGCCAAGAAGCTAGGGTTAGGGTTTCATTAGTTACAAGATTTAATGTTGGGAATTGATGATTGGAAGTTGAATTTATTTAGCTAGGAACTGAATTGGATGGCTAGAAATTCGTTGGTATGGATGAACTCCAAATATTAAATTTCTGTTCAGATTTTCTGTCTGAAATTGGTCTGATTATCCGAATATGATGGAGGCTGAATTACCTTTAGCACAAAACATGAAAGTTGTAGATAATTGAGTGAAGATTCTACCTGTAAATTTTCAAATGAATCGGAGTACTGTAACATGTGAAATGACTAAAATGCGCCCGATGCCCTGTTTCTGTCTGAAATGTTATTTTGCCATTGTAATGGGTCATTTTGACCGGGAAGATGAATGTTTTGGCTTTTTATGTCTTCTTAAGAATTGTAGCCTTGTATGTTAGCTTTCTAACGGCTTTGGAATTTCTTGATTTGGATCTTTGTGCGCTGAGATATGGTCATTTGAATCTGGCCTGTCAGTGAACCTGAGATTGAAACTTTTGGGACTGTTTTCGTGTGTTTTGCCCTAGAAGGAGTGAATCTGGGCAGAAATGGTCTTCATGAAAGTTATAGCTTGTTCTATTAGCTTCAAAACGGCACCTCGTGTACTTCAATCCGACACTTTTACCATTAGTTATGATCAAAAAGGCAAAAGGTGTCAAATCATCCTTTCACACCTTCTAGTGTGTGTTTTCTGTTTTGATTAACGTCATCCGTTTTCGTTCGAGTGCCCATGCATGTGCTCTCTTTGCTGTTTTAAGTGTTTTTAAGTGTTGTTTTGGCATCTTAGTGATTGTTTGGGTAATTTTGTGGCTCGGTTTAAATCCTATTCAAACCTAAATATCTCATATCTTGTGTGCTATTAGACTTGGAAGGTGGATACAAAGGGGATCCGAGAACGGACGCATAGGGTTTGCTTTGCTTGAAGGTGAGTGATCTTTGCATGTGTGTGACTTGAATGATCTTGTTATGTGCTCCTTGAATGTTCACTACTTGTTTAAGTGTTAAGTGTTTCTAAAACTGCTCAAATGTGAAACTTTTCTCCGTTATACCATTTGTTGGACTAGTGTGTACTTTATAGCACTCGGCCTAGTCAAATGTGACATTTTACTATTTAACGTGATTAATTGACTGTTATTTGACTATTTGTGCATGAGTGTAAGCCTTTGGCTGAACTGGGCCTTGCCCATCGTTACTAGCCTATTCGAGCCAGAAGCGGACTCGGTCGGGTAGGTTAGGAACCCTGGGCCACTGTTACGGTATACTCGAGTATTACCACTAGGAGTTATAAGAAGGAGTAGGGGGGTCGAGTGATGGACTAGAAGGACTGCAACTGCTTCCAGTGAAAATTGTATCCTTTTACTGAGTGTTTTCTCAGTTTATGTGTTTTATACATTGTATACTTTTCAACTGAATTATATTGATCCATTGAGTGCTTAACTGATATATATATTGTTCCACTGTTACTATGAGATTGCATGATATTAGGATCGCTCACTGGGCTTTTAGCTCATTCCTTTCAACTTTGTTTTTCCTTAGCAGGGTTTGAGAACGAGAGCCTCCAAGGATTGCACTAGGTCGTTTGGTTTGGAGACTTAAGATTGTATTTTGATGTAATCCTTGTATTTTGAATTGTACTTATGAAATTCTGAATGGATAAACTTTTGTATCTGTAATTATAGTTTGGGACAGTTGTGGTTCGCTAAGGAAACTTTGGGGTGTAAATGTTACATTTGACTGGAGAATATTAAAGTTATTTTGTTATGTGAAGTAATTGCTCGCAATCGAATTGAGGAACTGTAGTGAGTCCCGGCGAGGGTTGGACAGGTGACCCGCCGAACCCTTTGGTTTGCCTTAAGGGGAGGTGGGGCTGTCACATTTTCCTTGATACCTAACATAATGTATTAACGGATCTTTGAACAACCATAGACTAGCTTGAAAATCCTTAGAAAAGACTTCTACAAGATGTTCTTTTTTTTTCATAGAAATATATCCGTTCATGAAAGACTCCAAAAGATGTTGATCGCACATGAATTTCCTAGGTATAGAAAATTTGTAAAATGGCAAGCTAACTTTATTTGAAACTATATTTCTCTTTTCTTTTTCTTTTCCTTTTCTTTTCTATTTTTCTTTCTTTTTTCATCATTTTTTATCTTCTTTTTTTTCTTTTTCATTTTTTATCATTTATCATTTTTTATTTTTCTTTTCTTTAAAAGAGAAATAGTTGAATTATAAGTATACTTGCTAGTTTACATAATAGAAACCTTGGATTAATAATAGACCCCATGAAATATAATAAAGCCTCCCCTTGATAAATGTTCAACCAAAAAGTTTGATAAAGAAAAGTTTAAGGGTGAAAATTTTAGCTATAACCAAAGAAAAGATGAAGGCTCAAAATTGGTTGGCTAGGGAATACATAATAAGGTCTTTTTAGAAAGTCCAAAAAGGGTTATCCTAAATGCCCTTATCATTTTAATGCATCCAATTCAAAATTGTGGTGTTAAAATGCATAACAATGCAAGTTTTAGAATGGCATATCCAAATGTGATATTCACTCAATAAACGAATAAAGAGCAAATTGTAAATGGATACTCAATAAGTTCAAAAGCTTATCAAGTAGTTAAAAATCATGTGAAGTCTTTGCATGTCCATTATCAAATCAATTTCTAAGGAAATAAGTACTCATGCTAGAAAACATTGCACTAAGTAATCCCAAATCATGGGGAATTTCAAAATTTTGGAACTTAAATGGCCGATTGCAACAAGTTTAGCAAAATATTTAAAAAATTTTGGGCCATATTGCAATTTTAAAAAGGTTATTGAATTAATTTTGACAGAGTTTTCTCTTATAATTGGACAAAACTCCTTGTCACCAAACTCAATTTCAAACAATTCCAATGTATCGCAACATTTACATGTCACATATAACAACTTTTCCACATAAATAAGCATAAATAAAGCATTTGAAGCCCAATCTCAACCACCCTACACTTAAAGATACAGATAGTCCTCAATCTGTAGGAAATAAGGCAAAAATAAATAAGTAATTCCCTTAACACATATGGCTGTGATCCAGACTATCCAAAACATCATGAATACTGATCTACAGTTCATAATCCACTTCATAGTCAAGGAAATAAGTTCATAAGTTCCAAATGCTCACTAATATCTTAAACAACTACTCTAAGTGAATAAAGCATGAACTAAATAAAAAAAGCAAGGCATAGTCTTTGATTTCTAGTCTTGTCGGCTCCTCAAGTGCCTCTATTAGCTCCCCCATCTCCATGCTCCTTAGGGCTGGGTAATCGTCTTGATGGAATGTCCAACTGACCTTTCATGTGACGCGTCTGAATGTCCAAGAAGTCAAGTCGAGCTTCAACCTTCACACATGTCACTAAACACCTAATAGCCGCCAAAACTCAATCCCAAGTAGCACGCCGAGGTAAAGAGGCAGAAATGGAAGGACTAGCATCATCTATTTCTTGAAAAGCAGAACCCAAAGGTTCTTCTTCCCCCATATGTGATGCTCCTCAAGTCGATGCACCTCAAGGGTGAGGAATATTTTCCACGGTGATATTCAAATCAATGAGGGTGAAAAGATTCAACTCATATTGCGACTTAATAGGCACACTCTCGGCTCCATCCAAATTCACCTCCAATTGCTCAAAGAGGAAGGACAAGAGGCGTGAAAATCCAAAGCGATAGGTAGTAGTTGGGTGTCTAGACACCATCCTCATGTAGCTTATGATAATTTTAAGGAGTAGTATCTCGACAAAGGACGATTCCCGGTCATGGAACATACAATCCAAGAAGCATAGATAACTGTTTTGAACCTCATTTATACTGCTCTTCTTTGGAATCATATTATGAGCAAATAAGTCGAAAATTAACCGCTATCGAGCCTCAAATGAACTAGCCTTGATAGTCACCTTTGACTTGGTTCGAGTAAATTAAGGTACTTTGTCAAATCAAGCTAAAGTGTGTCCAACCTCCTATTGCTTGTTTAGTGAATGAAAGTCCCTCTTTAAATTTACTAGAAGACCGGCATTGCATACCCCAAAATAGGTGGCTAAAGTGGCATGGGTGATCTCCAATCGCTTACCCCTTACATAGGATTTAATCACCTCTCCACTGTGGCCTAATTTATTCACACATTGGTGTAGAACTCCTTCAATAACTGGAGATAGCAATGATTTGGAAGTTTCAAACCCCATCAAGGATATTGAATGCCTCCATAAGAGTGAACTCCATGTCAACCTCCGAAGTGACATGAAACTAAAAAATGAACCCCTTAAGTTCTCATGCCTCATATCACTCTTGATTCTCCTTGAAAGTGAATGGAAAAGCATCGTACTTCAAAGGTAGTGGTTCTCAAGTACTTGTTCTCCTAGTTTACCTTCTTGGGAGTGAAAGTGAACGCCACGTTTTTTATATGCTCGACTCGACTTGGCAGATGGTGAATCTGGAAGAGTAGCTCTCCTTGTTCGACACATTATGCCCATAAACTACAACACACATTCAAATTAATAAAAAATAGAAACAGACAAGCATACCATTCAATTACCTAACATCTAATTCCAAATTTAATCATCAAAAATCACTTTAACGATGAATTATTTTTAGATAAATTGCTCAAAAAAGGATAAAAATGTCATGAAATTTATTGAGCAAGCTATTTTCCAAAAATTCACCAAAACTTGCTAATTTACCAATTTATCAACACTATGTCCAAAACATGTTAAAACTAGTTAAATTAACAATCATGAACCCTATTACCCCTTGTTTGATACGTTGGAAAGACCTTTCCAATTTTTCATTCCATTTTAGTGTTTAGTATCGTCATTTTTTTGTTGGAAAACCCTTTCCTCTTAAAAAGCCTATTCCAACTTTTTCTTGGAATCCCATTCCACACAAAAATTTAGGGAAAGTCCATTCCCACTCTATCCAAGAAATACCTAAATTACAGAAATCAAGATTATCTTTCTATATTCTATATCTCTATCTCCTATATACGTATTTATCTTTTATATTATCATACAACTCTTCTTTCTTTCCATCATATATCTATTTTTTGTCCTTATAAACATCGTCTCTCTGTTCATTTTACTTACAAATATTAAAAAAAAAAACTATTACAATCTCTTCTTGATTCAAGTATGTTTATATCCAATAGTATTATTTGATCACTTCTATTAAAAATAAATTTTATGTATCATATTAGGATGGAACTTATTTTTCTTTTTACTATTTTTTATTTTGCATTAACTTCTTTCCGTAGGGACACCGACGTAGTTTTTAGTTGAGCATCTTCAAAGTTCACAACTTTTTCTCTCTACGCTCATAGATAAAGAAGGTAAATTATTTATTGTTTTGGTCTAGTTATGTGAATTAATGAGTTTTAGTTTGATTGATTGCTGATATGTTTCTTCATTTCGTGATGAAAGAGTTTTCTTTCTCATGATCATTAGTTTGTTCATTGAGCCTGCTGCGATATTTGGCAAGGAAATTTCTAATATTTAAGTTAAATTAAAAATTTATGAGATCAAATAATTTTTCTTTTTTTCTTTTTGGTAATTTTGGGTTCATGAACCTAGTGTGGCCTAAGGATTAAGATTGAAGCTTGAATTGTTCACCTAACTAAACAATATTCATGGGATCAGAATTTTGTGCAAAATCAAACAATTGAGATTTTATTTAGATATAATTGATACAAGTTATTATTCATTTTAACAACCAAATGATGTAATTTTAAATAGTTGAGTCATCTTCCTCGTCATTTACTGGAGATGATATCACATCGCTCATTAGTTTCTGTGAAAACATAGATTGGATTTGTAGCATTTGTTTATAAAAATTTCTTTTGGAACTCAATCTCATGCATATATATTGTCTTCCAAAAAAATCTTATGCATACTAATTTCCTTGGTTTATCCATCAACTAAAGATCTCCTCTTACCTTACGCAAGTTCATTGAATTTAGGCAATTGAATTAACAAAAACGAAGTTCTTCTTGGATAAGTCCTAAACAGACGTCAATCTCGTAACTTGGATAAGTCCTAAACAGAAGTCAATCTCGTAATATACATTAACTGGCCAAATCAATACCCCATTGGACAAGTTCTTGTGTTCTCCCATGTATACTTTTCCAAACCCTTATATCTTCATTGAATAAAGTTATCCATTAGACCATTTGCTATTAGAAAAATAGTGGTAGACCAACTTCTATTTTTATGTACCCTGTTTCCCATTAAGGGCAAAAAACTCTTTATTAAAAGCCAGCCACACCTTATCTTCAAAATCTTTGCTGATTATACATATGATTGGAACAGGAAATTGAAAAACTTTTCCCACTAATTAAACAGATTAATGTCTTTTTCTTTAGTAAATTTGGCCCTTTTTTGATTTCCTTGCCCTAGGCTGAACTTTGTAGCATTAACAATTGAAAATGTATCATAACTAAAGATTTTAGGAGTTTGTCAATCATACCAAGAAAAGTTAAAATGGATTGAAAAAATAACATGAAAATCATTCTTTTCTGTCAGAGGTCTTAGGATAGCAAAGAGTCTTAACTATGTTTCTTAGGAGACATTTCTTAAATTTATGAATTATATTATTGGGGGATTATACGGTATGTATGTTCCTCATTTCAAATTTTTGTATATAAAAAAGTTTAATTCAAAATTTTATATAAAGAAATAATTTAGCATTAGAAATTACTACATTTTATTATTTATTTTATTTAATTATTTATCCAATTATGGCATGTTTGAACTTACAGAAAAAGGTGTTTACTAGACAAATGAAAGTGACAACTTTATCTTTGATGTGGTTGGACATAGAGTGTGCTATGGTTTGGTAGTTACAAATGATTTATTGTTCAATAGATAGGTACATGAGGATGAAGCTCTTAGTAGAGGTTACATTTTGAATTTTTATAAAAAATGGCAATAATTGTATGGATTTGTCTATGCTAGTGACACAATTTGTGTGGAAGAGATTAGGATGAATAGACATGCATTTATTAAATTATGTGAAATGCTTGGAACTTTAGGTAGGTTGAATGATACAAAAAATATGTTAGTAGATGAACGAGTGGCAGTATTTCTACATATTCTAGCTTATCATTTGAAGCTTTGAGCAGTAAAAAATCTTTTCCATCGCTCAAAAGAAATGGCTAGTAGACATTTTAATCATGTCTTGAGTGCCATCATACGTTTAGAGAAACAGTTGCTTCAATGAGCAGAGCCTATACCAAAGACCTCAACTGACCAAAAATGGAAATGGTTCAAGGTAAGATGAAAAAAGATACAAATTTGTTATTCTATTATTCATTACCAACTAACTTGAGATAATTAATATTTTTTTATTGTCTCAATAGAACTATATTGGAGCTTTAGATGAACCCATATTGATATTAGAGTTCATAGAGAAGATAAGCCTAGCTATAGAAAATCGAAAAGGTGACATCACAAGAAATGTACTGGCTGCATGCTCACATGACATGTAATTAATATATGTACTATCTGGTTGGGAAGGTTCAGCAACTGATGCAAGAATTCTCAGAGATGCAACAAGTAGGAGAAATGGATTGCAAGAACTGTAACAACCTCAAAAATTTATTTTGATATTATTACAACTTAATATTTTTAAATAATGTTATTATTATTATTAATTCGTTTAATTATTTTAAAATTACATTTAAACAAATTTTTAGAAAATTTAAATGAAAATTCAATTTATTTATTTATTTATTTATTTGTAGGCTTAAAGCTTAGGATATCGGACTGTGGGGGTTAGTTTGAGTGTTGAGTCTAAAGTAAAGTAGTAAATATTAGTGATTCTGATGGTTAGTAGGATTCAATAATTTAGAATTTATTGTATTGAATTAGTAAGAAATAAGAGGATTGTGAGAGGATAACACTGCTTGCGTGGTAATGGGCGAAATTCTTGAACAATGGTAATAGTTATGAGGCTAACATTGACCTAAGGACTTATAAAGAAATTATGGGAGTATCATTAAGTATCGGATATCCTTTAGTGCTTGATCTTTATAATTGGATGAATCTTAGAAGTTGATTGACTTCGTTCTTGTTTTGGTACTTGAATACGGATATGTTTCTGGAGTTGGAAGAAGTTGATTGATTTCGTTCTTGTTTTGGTACTTGAATACTTATATGTTTCTGGAGTTGGAAGTGTATAGGTAACTATGAGTTTCTAATCTTGAATCTTATGATTCTTGCCAAGTTGGAAATGGAAAATGGAAATAGTGGAACGAGGGACCTCCTCGAGTTGTAAGGTTTCGGGAGAGATTGGGAAGGTCCACTCTTTTGTAGTCTCCAATTAGTTGAGATGTGACTAGTGATTATTGGGGGACATTATAATTGAGTGTGGGGGTTATGATTGAAGACGTAGTTGATGCAGCCCTAATGTTCAAAATGAAGTTGATTTTGTTCAAGAGATTGAACCCCCCAACTCAGCAGTGAACTAGTATAGAGACACCCCGACCTTATATACCTTTTGCTAATGATAATTGGCGTGAGGCTGGTGAGGCCTATGCTTGTGACCACATGACTATTTGTATTTTGTGGCATCTACGTGTAGTATGTTTTGTGACTTTTTTGTAAAAAGAAACCACCAGGGCGATTCTCGTCTTGGTGGGTGCATATTTATTTACTACTTTCACTGTTGTGTTTTGTGTGGTAAAATGGTCGGGCAAGCGACATTTTGGTATGTTCTTTTGTATTAAATATGCCACCGTCACGTACGTGATTCTCTCTCTATATATATATGTATGAAGGTTGGGCGGTTCTAGAAAATTCTCTTGTTCGTTCCAAAAATTTAATTTGCTAACTTGCTTATTCTATTTCTGTATTAATTCATTACATTCCCTTTTATTCTATTTTACCTTGCTCTAGTATATTTTATTTTATTTTCACATTTATTTTATGTCTACCATCTATAAAGATTATGGACGGTAAACGAGGCCGAGGTCGAGATTGAGGTCGAGGATGAAGTCGTGGGCCAGGCAACCCTAAAACATGGGAGATGATTAAGAGTCGAAATTGAAGGTTAGTGAATAAGGGTAAAGAGATAATTCATGGAGTGTATGTTGCCTTTTATTGGAATTAAAGGGAGTTAAGTGTGAAAAGGAACTAGTGAATAAGATAGATTTCATTAGAGTCACGAGTAATGGAAGGGTGGCCATTGGCATCATCTCCACCACTCATCCTTTACAAAACTTCAATTACTCTTCATTCTACCATTTTATTTTGACTTCACAAGAAAATAACTAGAGAGAGAAAAAAGAGAGTCTTGCTTCATATTTTATCTTTATTCATTCTTTTATCTTTCGAGAAAATCACCAACACAAAACTCTATTCTCTTCCTTCCTTGTGGCCAGTTCTATAGAAATGAGAGAGGTGAGATTTTTCAGCAATTTTCTCCACTGTTTACTCTTCCCTAGCCAGTTATTCAAGCTCCAAATAGAGAAGAAAGATTTCATCTGTTCTTTCATAAATTTTGTTTCAAGACCATTACCTCACCTAACTTCACTTGCCATTGATCAAGTTCGAGAGAAAGGTAAATCTTGAGGCGAATCTCGGAGGTTTACGACTTACCTTGACTAGGGTTGACACTATGTTAGCGGGAAGAGCTCGAACTTTGTAGACTTATAAGTTTTACGACTTAAACCTAATGATTTATGGCCATATGAGTTTAGGCTGTTGAAAGGATCTCATGAAAACCCGAGTACCCGTTTAAAGGACCTGAAGCTTTTCCATGTTCGTAGTGTGAATATGGTGGTGAATCTTGATGATTAATAGCTTGATATATGTTGGTTATTACGCATTATGGCTATTTCATGAGATTGATGAATCATAGCCATAAGATTGATGTGGGACTCTGGGTAGAATCTCTAGAACTACCCCCTACTGGCTAAATCCTTTCAACTACTTTTAGCCCTATTTTCTTACAAATTTTTGGTAAAATATTGTTCAATAATCTTTGTTCGATGTTGGCTTTTAAATGTGAGTTTAGAAGTTAAAATGGGATAATTTCTTGAACTTCGTTTTGCTAGATATCTCCTCAGGGAGCATTGCACAATTTTAGAAAATTTTGACATCGCGGTGAAATATATATATATATATATATATATATATATATATATATATATATATATAATTTAAATTTGGGTTTTGTATGTTAGATTTGAAACTAGACAAGAATTTTTCAACCTTGTAAATTTTAGAATTTTGCTCAATTTCCATAAGTACCAAAAGTTTTTTTTAGAATTTCAAACATGATCTGTTTTCTTTGAGTTTATTTTCTAGTGGTATACAACTGGCAATTTTTTCGATTTATGGATATAAAAAGTTAGAATTTTCTGGTTTAAAAAAAATGTTCTTTTAAAACTTATAACTTTATTTCGAAAATGTTGATTTGATCCGAGTTTGAATTCGTGGATGAAATGAGGTCTTTTATTGTTTTAAGTCTTCTTTTAAATGATGGTTTTCAAAACTTTAATCTTCTCTTTAGGCGTTACAGTAGATGTTTAAGAGTGTGAATCTCCCTTTTTCAATTGAGCTCTATAATGGTTTAAGAAAATTAATTGGAGATAATTGACCTTTGATGGTCATTGAGGGTAATCGCCTTAGGTGCTCAAGGTGACTTCTAGGAGACTTCTGCAGCAGGGAAGTAAAGGACTTGAGAACTGAGAAAATCTCTTTGGTTAAGATTCTCTGGAAGGTCATGACGTCGAGGAGACGACTTGGGAAGTGGAAGAAGAAATGCCAGAGTATTCAGAATTATTTGTTTAGCAAGGTGAAAATTTTGAGTAACAAGTAAATTCCTTTATTGAAAATATTGTGGATGAACCAAGGTGTCGAGGAAGTAGCTTGAGGGTTAGAGGAAGAAATTCAGAAGAAATACCAAGCATTAATCTATAATTCAAGTATGAATTTTGAGGACAAAATTCTTTTAAGGAGGGGAGAATGTAACAGCCTCAAAATTTATTTTGATATTATTACAACTTAAAATTTTTAAATAATGTTATTATTATTATTAATTCATTTAATTATTTTAAAATTACATTTAAACGAATTTTTAGAAAATTTAAATGAAAATTCAATTTATTTATTTATTTATTTGTTTAATTTATTTCATTTTGAGAAAAACTTAATTTAGCTCTATATTAATTTTTCAGGTAGATTTTCAACATTCCATTCATCTTATTTTAAAATTTGCTCTTTTGTATCAATTATCTGAGAAAATGAGAAAACACGTTTTCGAGGTAAAATTGGGAGTGAGTGGCGTAGCGATGGAGTGTAAGGATGATCACAGGTTAGAAATGTAATTTGGTGACTAGAAGTGAATTAAAATGAGAGATTAGTTAGAATTTTGAGACCTTGATTAAGATTTGGATTAACTTCATTAAACTTAGAATTTCAACCAATCATTATTCCTTTCAACTAATTCCTTCTCGTTCTCACAAAATTTTTCTTTTCTTCTTTCCCCTCCTAGCCGAAAGTTAGCCCCTAATCTCAAGCAAAATTAAGCCATTTATTTTCCCTCCAAATAGATAAGTTTGGCATTAATGAAAGTTTGACTTTTGAGGCAACACAAGACTAGTGTCTTGTCTTCCCTTTTTCTCTTACTCTTAAAAAAAAATTTTGCTCAAAATTGTTCATTTCTTCCTCTCCCTCACCAACTCCCTTCTTCATTTTCTCTTCATTTTCCATCAACTTTCCTCTACATTTTCTCACAAAAATCACCAACAATCTTTCATCAACCTTGGCTTGAGCTTGCACTTGGATAAGAAGTTTGGAGTAGGAGCACTTGGAAGCTTCAATTTAGCATTTCTTGTTTGAACTTTGCTTGTTTCTTGGAAGAGGTATAAGCCTAGAACTTGAACTTTAGTCTCTTCAATTTCATTTACAAGCATGATGATAGGTTGGGATGTTGAAAGGTTTTAGAAAACCTTGACTTATGTGTTTGTAAATTTGTATGTGCTAAGTTTCATGGAGTGGTTTTGTGGAATTTGATGATTATGGTAAAAGTGGGCTCTTGGATTCCCACTAGCTTGTAATGGTGTTAATTAGCATGATTATTGTTGCATTGTATGAATTTGAGTTGAAAGTTGTTGTTGGATTTTGGACAAAAACCTCAAGAGGAAACCGGTAGCTAGAATGGAATTTTGGGGGTAAAATTTTCTGATTTTTGGCTTAATTTCGTGGCTGAATTTTTGGCTAGGTTAACTGCTGGATTTGATGTTTAAATGATGGATATTAAGCAGTTAATTTTTCCCACAAAAAGTCCTTCATGAATGGTTGCAATTAGGGTTGCTAAATTGGAAGTGAAATCTGGAAAAATCAAGGGGCTATGCTGCCTGATTTTTGGGGGTTAATTTGTGAGAATTTTTGCTAAGAGTTGTGACCATTTTTTATCATCATTAGGTTAAGGGAAACTAATACTAGCTTGGTTTCGAAAATTAGGCTAAATGAAGTTGATTTGAGGCATGAAATAAATGCTAGAAGTGCAGGATAGAAACTTCACAGTTTTGAATGAAGTAGTTGAGCTCATTTTGGGCAAGAAGAAAACTGACTTCCCATTTGAATTTTTGGATGAATTTTGGTATAATTCTACTCTATATATGGAAGTATTAGTGTACCAAATTTGGTGATTTTTGAAATAGAATTCGTCACTCAAATATAGCCTAGAAGTATGCCCTGCAAAACTGGAAAACAGAAATTTCAGATTTGTGAACCTGCCCTATTTGAACTGCTTTAATTTCTTGCTCAAGTATCGGAATTGAGTTCCGTCGGTGGCGTTTGAAACTTTTTACATAGTTCTATAAACCATGAAAATTTGAGGGGCCAATTCATTTTCTGTAATTTTTGGTAAATTTTCAAAGTGGCCTGGTCGGGCAGCCTGCTATGTCCTGTTTAGTTACTGTAGCAGATTGTTAAATTAAAATGTGGGCTAATTCTGTCCGGAATTTTAACTGGGTGCCTTCTACAAAGTTTTAGAACTTTAAAAGAGGTTTCCAACGGTATCAAGCTTGCAAAATTTGGACTTGTATAACTCAAGTTACGATTTTTCAAAGATTTCAGCTCAAAATGGAATTTCATTGAACTTGACTTGAGTCTCATTGAGATATTTTTAAAGACATCTGTCAAATATTTCTTCAGTGATTTGAATTAAAATACTCGTATTTGTCTCAGGTGATCGAGAAGATCCCGGAGAACTCGATTGATCTTGCGTGCTTTTGCCTTAGACTCTTGACTTCGGTGAGAGTCAAGTGCATGATTTATTGAATTATCTGATATGTTTAATTGGATGAAAAACTGTTGAGGCGAGAGTGTACTTTATCGCGCTCGTCCTCTCTTACTTGCCTTGCATGTACGTGAATGTTAGTTGACTTGACTGGAACTGTACTTGACTTGACTGTAACTGAATGTCGATTGGAATAATCCATCGACTTAAAAAGTGATAAATGGGGACGCCCAAACCTATTGGGGATCCTTGGGACCCGAGCCGGCAAGGGCTTGGTCGGGAAGCTTGGTGAACCTTAGGTAGTGTTCTTTGAGTTTGATCTATCGGAGAGGTCTTGCTCGGTATTGCTCGTTGTAGCTTTACCTTTTAAACTTACCTGTTTGGTTTCGGGCCCGAGAGGGTGAACTGTTGGACGGAGGTTGTATTAAGTGGAGTTTCTCTGGACTTTCACTGTACTAAGTTGACTGAGGGTCAACGTTTGAGATGGAATGGACTCAACCGCTTAGTGGAAATTGGCTCACGAGAGCCATGTATCCTTACCCGTATTGTGTATTTTCCTGTATGAACTGCTCACGGTGCTTGCGCATTTTCACTGTAGATAGAGAGGCTCGAAAAGGGTTCCCCGAACCCAGCTCCAAGACTTTTGTCTAATGTGAGCCCTCGAGTAGTGATTCCTTGAAAATACAATCTCCTGGTGAAAATTGCAATAGTACAAGTGAATGTTTGATTTACATGTTTTATATCTGAATTTCTTGGTTTCTTACTTACTTGATTACGTGCTTGCATGTTTCTCCTTAGCCTCTGGCGTTAGCTCACCGGTTGTTTTCCTTGGTCTCGAAGTGGAAAACGATCGAGAATTTAGTTACTTTGGTAGGATTTTCATAATTTTGTATAGGCTTAATATTAAATTGTGAAATTAAAGATTGATTGTACCTGAAATTGATGTTATTGGAGTTTTAATAGACATTATTGAGGATTTACTTTTGTAAGTTAACTATCATTTATTGTTGGACCTCAATTAAGGCTTTAAGAGCGAATGCTTGTATTATTATTTTAGAGATCTTGAAGTGTGATTATTTGAAATCTATAATATGGTTGAGGGTTTGTAGTGAGTCCTGGCGAGAGTTGGGCAGACAGTCCGCTGATACCCTTGGGTTTGCCCTTGGGAAGGTGGGGCTGTTACAAGTGGTATCAGAGCTTAGGCTTCAGATCCTTGTAGTGTATCTTAGGCTTAAAGCTTAAGATATCGGACTGTGGGGATTAGTTTGAGTGTTAAGTGTAAAGTGAAGTAGTAAATATTAGTGATTCTGATGGTTAGTAGGATTCAATAATTCAGAATTTATTGTATTGAATTAGTAAGAAATAAGAGGATTGTGAGAGGATAACACTACTTGCGTGGTAATGGGCGAAATTCTTGAACAATAGTAATAGTTATGAGGCTAACATTGACCAAAGGACTTATAAAGAAATTATGGGAGTATCATTAAGCATCGGATATCCTTTAGTGCTTGATCTTTATAATTGGATGAACCTTAGAAGTTGATTGACTTCGTTCTTGTTTTGGTACTTGAATACGGATATGTTTCTGGAGTTGGAAGAAGTTGATTGACTTCGTTCTTGTTTTGGTACTTGAATACGGATATGTTTCTGGAGTTGGAAGTGTATAGGTAACTATGAGTTTCTAATCTTGAATCTTATGATTCTTGCCTAGTAGGAAATGGAAAATGGAAATAGTGGAACGAGGGACCTCCTCGAGTTGTAAGGTTTCGGGAGAGATTGGGAAGGTCCACTCTTTTGTAGTCTCCAATTAGTTGAGATGTGACTAGTGATTATTGGGGGACATTATAATTGAGTGTGGGGGTTATGATTGAAGACGTAGTTGATGCAGCCTTAATGTTCAAAATGAAGTTGATTTTGTTCAAGAGATTGAACCCTCTAACTCAGCAGTGAACTAGTATAGAGACACCCCGACCTTACATACCTTTTGCTAATGATAATTGGGGTGAGGCTGGTGAGGCCTATGCTTGTGACCACATGACTATTTGTATTTTGTGGCATCTACGTGTAGTATGTTTTGTGACTTTTTTGTAAAAAGAAACCACCAGGGCGATTCTCGTCTTGGTGGGTGCATATTTATTTACTACTTTCACTGTTGTGTTTTGTGTGGTAAAATGGTCGGGCAAGCGACATTTTGGTATGTTCTTTTGTATTAAATATGCCACCGTCACGTACTTGATTCTCTCGATATATATATATGTATGAAGGTTGGGCGGTTCTAGAAAATTCTCTTGTTCGTTCCAAAAATTTAATTTGCTAACTTGCTTATTCTATTTCTGTATTAATTCATTACATTCCCTTTTATTCTATTTTACCTTGCTCTAGTATATTTTATTTTATTTTCACATTTATTTTATGTCTACCATCTATAAAGATTATGGACGGTAAACGAGGCCGAGGTCGAGATTGAGGTCGAGGATGAAGGCGTGGGCCAGGCAACCCTAAAACATGGGAGATGATTAAGAGTCGAAATTGAAGGTTAGTGAATAAGGGTAAAGAGATAATTCGTGGAGTGTATGTTGCCTTTTATTGGAATTAAAGGGAGTTAAGTGTGAAAAGGAACTAGTGAATAAGATAGATTTCATTAGAGTCACGAGTAATGGAAGGGTGGCCATTGGCATCATCTCCACCACTCATCCTTTACAAAACTTCAATTACTCTTCATTCTACCATTTTATTTTGACTTCACAAGAAAATAACTAGAGAGAGAAAAAAGAGAGTCTTGCTTCATATTTTATCTTTATTCATTCTTTTATCTTTCGAGAAAATCACCAACACAAAACTCTATTCTCTTCCTTCCTTGTGGCCAGTTCAATAGAGATGAGAAAGGTGAGATTTTTCAGCAATTTTCTCCACTGTTTACTTTTCCCTAGACAGTTATTAAAGCTCCAAATAGAGAAGAAAGATTTCATCTGTTCTTTCATAAATTTTGTTTCAAGACTATTACCTCACCTAACTTCACTTGCCATTGATCAAGTTCGAGAGAAAGGTAAATCTTGAGGCGAATCTCGGAGGTTTACGACTTACCTTGACTAGGGTTGAGACTATGTTTGCGGGAAGAGCTCGAACTTTGTAGACTTATAAGTTTTACGACTTAAACCTAATGATTTATGGCCATATGAGTTTAGGCTATTGAAAGGATCTCATGAAAACCCGAGTACCCATTTAAAGGACCAGAAGCTTTTCCATGTTCGTAGTGTGAATATGGTGGTGAATCTTGATGATTAATAGCTTGATATATGTTGGTTATTACGCATTATGGCTATTTCATGAGATTGATGAATCATAGCCATAAGATTGATGCGGGACTCTGGGTAGAATCTCTAGAACTACCCCCTACTGGCTAAATCCTTTCAACTACTTTTAGCCCTATTTTCTTACAAATTTTTGGTAAAATATTGTTCAATAATCTTTGTTCGATGTTGGCTTTTAAATGTGAGTTTAGAAGTTAAAATGGGATAATTTCTTGAACTTCGTTTTGCTAGATATCTCCTCAGGGAGCATTGCACAATTTTAGAAAATTTTGACATCGCGGTGAAAAAAAAATATATATATATATATATATATAATTTAAATTTGGGTTTTGTATGTTAGATTTGAAACTAGACAAGAATTTTTCAACCTTGTAAATTTTAGAATTTTGCTCAATTTCCATAAGTACCAAAAGTTTTTTTTAGAATTCACTAAAATGTCAAACATGATTTGTTTTCTTTGAGTTTATTTTCTAGTGGTATACAACTGGTAATTTTTTCGATTTATGGATATAAAAAGTTAGAATTTTTGGTTTAAAAAAAATGTTCTTTTAAAACTTATAACTTTATTTCGAAAATGTTGATTTGATCCGAGTTTGAATTCGTGGATGAAATGAGGTCTTTTATTGTTTTAAGTCTTCTTTTAAATGATGGTTTTCAAAACTTTAATCTCCTCTTTAGGCGTTACAGTAGATGTTTAAGAGTGTGAATCTCCCTTTTTCAATTGAGCTCTATGATGGTTTAAGAAAATTAATTGGAGATAATTGACCTTTGATGGTCATTGAGGGTAATCGCCTTAGGTGCTCAAGGTGACTTCTAGGAGACTTCTGCAGCAGGGAAGTAAAGGACTTGAGAACTGAGAAAATCTCTTTGGTTAAGATTCTCTGGAAGGTCATGACATCGAGGAGACGACTTGGGAAGTGGAAGAAGAAATGCCAGAGTATTCAGAATTATTTGTTTAGCAAGGTGAAAATTTTGAGGAACAAGTAAATTCCTTTAGTGCAAATATTGTGGATGAACCAAGGTGTCGAGGAAGTAGCTTGAGGGTTAGAGGAAGAAATTCAGAAGAAATACCAAGCATTAATCTATAATTCAAGTATGAATTTTGAGGACAAAATTCTTTTAAGGAGGGAGAATGTGACCTCAAAATTTATTTTGATATTATTACAACTTAATATTTTTAAATAATGTTATTATTATTATTAATTATTTAATTATTTTAAAATTACATTTAAAGCAATTTTAGAAAATTTAAATGAAAATTCAATTTATTTACTTATTTATTTGTTTAATTTATTTCATTTTGAGAAAAACTTAATTTAGCTCTATATTAATTTTTCAGGTAGATTTTCAACATTCCATTCATCTTATTTTAAAATTTGCTCTTTTTGTATCAATTATACAGAAAATGAGAAAACACGTTTTTCGAGGTAAAAATTCGGACAGTGAGTGACATAGCGATGGAGTGTAAGAATGATCACTTGTAGGTTAGAAATGTAATTTGGTGACTAGAAGTGAATTAAAATGAGAGATTAGTTAGAATTTTGAGACCTTGATTAAGATTTGGATTAACTTCATTAAACTTAGAATTTCAACCAATCATTATTCCTTTCAACTAATTCCTTCTAGTTCTCACAAAATTTTTCTTTTCTTCTTTCCCCTCCTAGCCGAAAGTTAGCCCCTAATCTCAAGCAAAATTAAGCCATTTATTTTCCCTCCAAATAGATAAGTTTGGCATTAATGAAAGTTTGACTTTTGAGGCAAAACAAGACTAGTGTCTTGTCTTCCCTTTTTCTCTTACTCTTAAAAAAAAATTTTGCTCAAAAATTGTTCATTTCTTCCTCTCCCTCACCCGAACTCCCTTATTCATTTTCCTCTTCATTTTCCATCAACTTTCCTCTACATTTTCTCACAAAAATCACCAACAATCTTTCATCAACCTTGGCTTGAGCTTGCACTTGGATAAGAAGTTTGGAGTAGGAGCACTTGGAAGCTTCAATTTAGCATTTCTTGGTTGAACTTTGCTTGTTTCTTGGAAGAGGTATAAGCCTAGAACTTGAACTTTAGTCTCTTCAATTTCATTTACAAGCATGATGATAGGTTGGGATGTTGAAAGGTTTTAGAAAACCTTGACTTATGTGTTTGTAAATTTGTATGTGCTAAGTTTCATGGAGTGGTTTTGTGGAATTTGATGATTATGGTAAAAGTGGGCTCTTGGATTCCCACTAGCTTGTAATGGTGTTAATTAGCATGATTATTGTTGCATTGTATGAATTTGAGTTGAAAGTTGTTGTTGGATTTTGGACAAAAACCTCAAGAGGAAACCGGTAGCAAGAATGGAATTTTGGGGGTAAAATTTTCTGATTTTTTATTTAATTTCGTGGCTGAATTTTTGGCTAGGTTAACTGCTGGATTTGATGTTTAAATGATGGAGATTAAGAAGTTAATTTTTCCCACAAAAAGTCCTTCATGAATGGTTGCAATTAGGGTTGCTAAATTGGAAGTGAAATCTGGAAAAATCAAGGGGCTATGCTGCCCGATTTTTGGGGGTTAATTTGTGATAATTTTTGATAAGAGTTGTGACCATTTTTTATCATCATTAGGTTAAGGGAAACTAATACTAGATTGGTTTGGAAAATTAGGCTAAATGAAGTTGATTTGAGGCATGAAATAAATGCTAGAAGTGCAGGATAGAAACTTCACAGTTTTGAATGAAGTAGTTGAGCTCACTTTGGGCAAGAAGAAAACTGACTTCCCATTTGAATTTTTGGATGAATTTTCTTATAATTCTACTCTATATATGGAAGTATTAGTGTACCAAATTTGGTGATTTTTGAAATAGAATTCGTCACTCAAATATAGCCTAGAAGTATGCCCTGCAAAACTGGAAAACAGATATTTCAGATTTGTGAACCTGCCCTATTTGAACTACTTTAATTTCTTGCTCAAGTATCGGAATTGAGTTCCGTCGGTGGCGTTTGAAACATTTTACATAGTTCTATAAACCATGAAAATTTGAGGGGCCAA
The DNA here is from genome assembly GCA_013103745.1 of Gardenia jasminoides. Classification (NCBI taxonomy): domain Eukaryota; kingdom Viridiplantae; phylum Streptophyta; class Magnoliopsida; order Gentianales; family Rubiaceae; genus Gardenia; species Gardenia jasminoides. The sequence continues at coordinate 15,376,229 of CM023096.1, forward strand.
TTCATTTTCTGTAATTTTTAAAGTGGCCTGGTCGGGCAGCCTGCTATGTCCTGTTTAGTTACTGTAGCAGATTGTTAAATTAAAATGTGGGCTAATTCTGTCGGGAATTTTAACTGGGTGTCTTCTACAAAGTTTTAGAACTTTAAAAGAGGTTTCCAACGGTATCAAGCTTGCAAAATTTGGACTTGTATAACTCAAGTTACGATTTTTCAAAGATTTCAGCTCAAAATGGAATTTCATTGAACTTGACTTGAGTCTCATTGAGATATTTTTAAAGACATCTATCAAATATTTCTTCAGTGATTTGAATTAAAATACTCGTATTTGTCTCAGGTGATCGAGAAGATCTCAGAGATCTCGATTGATCTTGCGTGCTTTTGCCTTAGACTCTTGACTTCGGTGACTGTCAAGTGCATGATTTATTGAATTATCTGATATGTTTAATTGGATGAAAAACTGTTGAGGCGAGAGTGTACTTTATCGCGCTCGTCCTCTCTTACTTGCCTTGCATGTACGTGAATGTTATTTGACTTGACTGGAACTGTACTTGACTTGACTGTAACTGAATGTCGATTGGAATAATCCATCGACTTAAAAAGTGATAAATGGGGACGCCCAAACCTATTGGGGATCCTTGGGACCCGAGCCGGCAAGGGCTTGGTCGGGAAGCTTGGTGAACCTTAGGTAGTGTTCTTTGAGCTTGATCTATCGGAGAGGTCTTGCTCGGTATTGCTTGTTGTAGCTTTACCTTTTAAACTTACTGTTTGGTTTCGAGAGGGTGAATTGGACGGAGGTTGTATTAAGTGGAGTTTCTACGGACTTTACCTGTGCTAAGTTGACGGAGGGTCAACGTTTGGGATGGAATGGACTCAACTGCTTAACCGTGGAAATTGGCTCCTGAGAGCCCTGTATCCTTACCCGTATTGTGTATTTTCCTGTATGAACTGCTCACGGTACTTGCGCATTTTCACTGTAGATAGAGAGGCTCGAAGAGGGTTCCCCGAACCCAGCTCCAAGACTTTTGTCTAATGGGAGCCCTCGAGTAGTGATTCCTTGAAAATACAATCTCCTGGTGAAAATTGCAATAGTACAAGTGAATGTTTGATTTACATGTTTTTATATCTGAATTTACTGGTTTTCTTACTTACTTGATTACGTGCTTGCATGTTTCTCCTTGGCCTCACTGAGCGTTAGCTCACCCCAGTTTGTTTTCCTTAACAGGTCTCGAAGTGGAAAACGTAGATCGAGAATTTAGTTACTTTGGTAGGATTTTCATAATTTTGTATAGGCTTAATATTAAATTGCGAAATTAAAGATTGATTGTACCTGAAATTGATGTTATTGGAGTTTTAATAGACATTATTGAGGATTTACTTTTGTAAGTTAACTATCATTTATTGTTGGACCTCAATTAAGGCTTTAAGAGCGAATGCTTGTATTATTATTTTAGAGATCTTGAAGTGTGATTATTTGAAATCTATAATATGGTTGAGGGTTTGTAGTGAGTCCTGGCGAGAGTTGGGCAGACAGTCCGCTGATACCCTTGGGTTCGCCCTTGGGAGAGGTGGGACTATTACAAGAACCCCGTGGTTTGTAAATGTTGAAATTAATTTTTTTTATAATATGCATCAACTTGACCGAAAATTTGATTGTTTAATTGGTTAACTTGTAGCTCAATATTTTTTAGTAGATGCTAGGTTTACAAATTGTGAAGGTTTTTTGGCACCTTATCGAGGACAATGATATCATTTAAATGAGTGGAGAAATGGTTATCAACCTACAACACCTACAGAATTCTACAATATAAAACATTCTTCTACTAGGAATTTCATAGAACGTTGTTTTGAGTCGCTTAACTCCAAGTTTTTATCCAATCAAGATCCAAATTCGCACCATCATGGCATATTATTTATTACACAGTTTTATTAGAAGAGAACTGTCTGTAGATCCTAAAGAGGTAAATTTAAATATTGAAGAAGGCGAAGGACACTCTAATGTCAATTTATTTAATACAACTGAAACTTCAGATCAATGGAGTACTTGGACAGACAACATGGCGAATGACATGTTTAATACAACGTGGCAACAAAGTCTAGGAAGATAAAATCACGTTTAAATATTTTTATTCATTAATAGTTTATTATTATACTAAATGACCGTTATCTATGTAACAGCCCCACCTCTCCCAAAGGCGAACCCAAGGGCATCAGCGGACTGTCTGCCCAGCTCTCGCCAGGACTCACTACAAACCCTCAAGCATATTATAGATTTCAAATAATCACACTTCAAGATCTCTAAAATAATAATACATGCATTCGCTCTTAAAGCCTTAATGGAAGTCCAACAATAAATGATAGTTAACTTACAAAGGTAAATCCTCAACAATATCTATTAAAACTCCTATAACATCAATTTCAGGTACAATAAATCTTTAACTTCGAAATTTAACATTAAGCCTATACAAAATTTATGAAAATCCTACCAAAGTAACTAAATCCTCGATCTACGTTCCCCACTTCAAGACCTATTAAGGAAAACAAACTGGGGTGAGCTAACGCTCAGTGAGGCCAAGGAGAAACATGCAAGCACGTAATCAAGTAAGTAAGAAAGCCAGTAAATTCAGATATCAAAGCGTGTAAATCAAACATTCACTTGTACTATTGCAATTTTCACTAGGAGATCGTATTCTCAAGGAATCACTACTCGAGGGCTCACATTAGACAAAAGTCTTGGAGCTGGGTTCGGAGAACCCTCTTCGAGCCTCTCTATCTACAGTGAATTTGCGCAAGCACCGTGAGCAGTTCATACAGGAAAAAAAAATACTCAATAACGGGTAAGGATACAGGGCTCTTAGGAGCCAATTTCCACGATTAAGCAGTTGAGTCCATTCCATCCCAAACGTTGACTCTCCATCAACTTAGCACAGGTAAGTCCGTAGTATCTCCACTTAGTACAACCTCCGTCCAACAGTTCACCCTCTCGGGCCCGAAACCAAACAGGTAGGAATAAAAGGCAAAGCTACAACGAGCAATACCGAGCAAGACCTCTCCAATAGGTCAAGCTCAAAAAAACAGTACCTAAGGTTCACCAAGCTTCCCGACCGAGCCCTTGCTGGCTCGGGTCCCAAGGATCCCCAATAGGTTTGGGCGTCCCCATTTAACACTTTTTAAGTCGATGGATTATTCCAATCGAGACTCAATTACAGGCAAGTCAAGTACAGTTCCAGTCAAGTCAAATAGCAATCATGTACATGCAAGACAAGTAAAAGAGAACGAGCGCGATAAAGTACACTCTCGCCTCAACAGTTTTCATTCAAATAAATATAACAGGTAATTCAACAAATCATGCACTTGACACTCACCGAAATCAAAAGTCCAAGGCAAAAGCACGCAAGATCAATTGGGTTTTCCGAGATCTTCTCGATCACCTGAGACAAATACGAGTATTTTAATTCAAATCACTAAAGAAATATTTGATAGATGTCTTTAAAAATGTCTCAATGAGACTCAAGTCAAGTTCAATGAAATTCCCTTTTGAGCTGAAATCTTTGAAAAATTGTAACTTGAGTTATACAAGTCCAAATTTTGCACCCTTGGTACCGTTGGAAACCTATTTTAATGTTCTAAAACTTTGTAGAAGACACCTAGTTAAAATTCTGGACAGAATTGGCCCAGATTTTAATTTAACGAACTGCTACAGTAACAAAACAGGACATAGCAGGCTGTCCGACCAGGTCACTTTGAAAATTTACCAAAAATTACAGAAAATGAATTGGCCTCTCAAATTTTCACGGTTTATAGAACTATGTAAGAAGTTTCAAACGCCACTAACAGAACTCAATTCTGATACTTGAGCAAGAAATTAAAGCAGTTCAAACAGGGCAGGTTCACAAATCTGAAATTTCTGTTTTCCAGTTTTGCAGGGCTTATGTCTAGGCTCTGTTTGAGTGACGAATTCTTGGTCAAAAACCACCAAATTTGGTACAATAATACTTCCATATATCAACTAGATTCATACCAAAATTCAACATAAAATTCGAATGGGAAGGCAGTTTTCTACGTGCCTAAAGTGAGCTCAACTACTTCATTCAAAACTGTGAAGTTTCTATCCTTCACTTCTAGCATTTATTTCATGCCTCAAATCAACTTCATTTAGCCTAATATTCGAAACCAAGCTAGTATTAGTTTCCCTTAACCTAATGATGATAAAAATGATCACAACTTTTATCAAAAATTATCACAAATTAACCCCCAAAATCGGGCAGCATAGCCCCTTGATTTTCCAGATTTCAGTTCCAATTTAGCAACCCTAATTGCAACCATTCATGAAGGACTTTCTGTGGGAAAAAGTAACTGCTTAATCTCCATCATTTAAACATCAAATTTTTTGAAGGAATTAAATGGGATAAGAAAGACAAGACACAACTTGTCTTTCAATCCCCAAAAGTCAAACTCCAAATAGTAAGCTTAATTAGCAACTTGGAGGGAAAATTAATTGTCTCACTTGGCTTGAGATTAAGGAGTAAATCTCAATTAGGAGGGGGGGGAAAGAAATGGAATAAAATGGAAGTGAATTAGGGTGAGTTATGTGAAGAAAGCAATGGCTAATTAAAAATTCTAACTCGAGAGAGGTAAAACAACTTAAACTAAAACCACAAATCCCTAATTATAATCACTCTTTTTAATTCACCCCTAATCACTGAATAACATTTCTAACCTACGGTGATCGTCCTTACATTCCATCGCTACGTCTCTCACTGCCCGAATTCCAACCTCGAAAAACGTGTTTTTCTCATTTTATCTAATTGATACAAAAGAGCAAATTTTAAAATAAGATGAATGAAATGTTGAAAATCTACCTGAAAAATTAATATAGAGATAAATTAAGTTTTTCTCAGAATGAAATAAATTAAACAAACAAATAAATAAATAAGCTGAATTTTCATTTAAATTTTCTAAAAATTCGTTTAAAAATAATTTTAAAATAATTAAATGAATTAATAATAATAATAACATTATTTAAAAAAATTAAGTTGTAATAATATCAAAATAAATTTTTGAGGCTGTTACATTCTCCCCTCCTTAAAAGAATTTTGTTCTCAAAATTCATACTTGAATTATAGATTAATGCTTGGTATTTCCTCCGAATTTCTCCCTCTAACCCTCAAGCTACTTCCTCGACACCTTGGTTCATCCACAATATTTTCAATAAAGGAATTTACTTGTTCCTCAAAATTTTCACCTTGCTAAACAAATAATTCTGAATACTCTGGCATTTCTTCTTTCACTTTCCAAGTCGCCTTCTCAACGTCATGATTTTCCAAACATTCTTAACCAAAGAGATTTTTCTCAGTTCTCAAGTCCTTTATTCCCTGCTGCAGAAGTCTCTTAGAAGTCACCTTGAGCACCTAAGGCGATTACCCTAAATGACCATCAAAGGTGAATTATCTCCAATTAATTCTCTTAAACCATCATAGAGCTCAATTGAAAAGGGAGAACCAAACATAAACAACTACTGTAATGCCTAAAGAGGAGATTAAAGTTTTTTTTTTTGAAAAGCATCATTTAAAAGAAGACTTAAAACTATAAAAGACCTCATTTTTCATCTACGAATTCAAACTCGGATCAAATCAACATTTTCAAAATAAAGTTATAAGTTTTAAAAGAACATTTTTTTTTCCTTTAAACCAGAAAATTCTAACTTTTATATTCATAAATCGAAAAATTACCAGTTGTATACCACTAGAAAATAGACCCAAAGTACTACAACTGTTCAAAAGACATTTTCTCAAAACTCAATTTGTAAATAGACAAACTTGACCTCAAGTGATAATTTTCGCAAGTTGAAAAACAGATCAAGTCTTACATTTTAGTGAATTCTAAAAACTATTGGTACTTATAGAGATTGAGCAAAATTCTAAAATTTACAAGGTTGAAAAGTTCTTGTCTAGTTTCAAATCTAACATACAAAACCCAAATTTAAAATTTTATATATATATATATATATAAACCCAAATTTAAAATTTTATATATATATATATATATATATATATATATTTTCACCGCGATGTCAAAATTTTCTAAAATTGTGCAATGCTCCCTGAGGAGATATCTAGCAAAACGAAGTTTAAGAAATTATCCTTTTTTAACTTCTAAACTCACATTTTAAAAGTCAACATTGAACAAAGATTATTGAGCAACATTTTACCGAAAATTTGTAAGAAAATAAGGTTAAAAGTAGTTGAAAGAAGTCGGCCAGTAGGGGGGTATTTCTAGAGGTTCTACCAGGATTCTCGCATCAATCTCATAATTATAGTCCTTCAATCTCATAAAATAACCATAATACATAATAATCAACATACTTCAAACTATTAACCATTAAGATTCACCACCACGTTCACACTACGAACATGGAAAAGTTTCAAGTCATTTAACCGGGTACTCGGGTTTTCAAGAGATCCTTTCAATAGCCTAAACTCATCTGGCCATAAATCATTAAGTTTAAGTCGTAAAACTTATAGGTCTACAAAGTTCAAGCTCTTCCCGCTAGCATAGTCTCATCCCTAGCAAAGGTAAGTTGTAAACCTCCAAGATTCGCCACAAGATTTACCTTTCTCTCGAACTTGATCAATGGCAGGTGAAGTTGGATGAGGTAATGGTCTTGGAGCTAAATTTACGGAAGAAAAGATAAAATCTTCCTCCTCTATTTGGAGCTTGAAGAACTGGCTAGAAAAGAGTAAACGGTAGAGAACGTTGCTGAAACATTTCGCCTCTCTCATATCTATAGAACTGGCTACAAGGAAGGAAAAGAGTAGAGATTCATGTTGGTGATTTTCTTGAAAGATAAAAGCAAGAATAAAGATAAAACATGAAGCAAGACTCTCTTTTTCTCTCTCTAGTTGTTTTCTTGTGAAGTCAAAATAAAATGGTGGAATGAAGAGTAATTGAACTTTTGTAAAGGATGAGTGGGGGAGGTGAGACCAATTGCCACCTTTCCATTGCTCGAGACTCTAATGAAATCTTATCTTATTCACTAGTTCGCCTCTTTCACACTTAATTCCCTTTAATTCCAATAAAAAGACAACATACACTCCACGAGCTGTCTTTTTTACCCTCATTGACTAACCCTAGACTTCGGCTCTTAATTCTCTCCCCTGCTTTGGGTGCCTTGACCCACACCCTCGTTCTCAACCTCGATCTCAGTTGCGGCCTAGTCTACCGTCCACAATCTTTATAGAAGGTTGACATAAAATAAATGTGAAAATAAACTAAATTAAAATACACTAGAGCAAGGTAAAATAGAATAAAAGGGAATGTAATAAATTAACACAAAATAGAATAAGCAAGTTAGCAAATTAAATTTTTGGAATGAACAAGAGAATTTTCTAGAACCAACCAACTTTCATACATATAAATATATATCGAGAGAATCGAGTACGTGACGGTGGCATATTTAATACAAAATAACATACCAAAATGTTGCTTGCCCGACCATTTTACCACACAAAAACACAATAGTGAAAGTAGTAAATAAATACCACCAAGACGAGAATCGCCCTGGTGGTTTCTTTTTACCAAAAAGTCACAAAACATACTACACGTAGTTGCCACAAAATACTAATAGTCATGTAGTCACAAGCATAGGCCTCACCAGCCTCACCCCAATTATCATTAGCAAAAGGTATATAAGGTCGGGGTGTCTCTATACTAGTTCACTGCTGAGTTGGAGGGTTCAATCTCTTGAGCAAAATCAACTTCATTTCGAACATTAGGGCTGCATCAACTACCTCTTCAATCATAACCCCCACACTCAATTATAATGTCCCCCAATAATCACTAGTCACATCTCAACTAATTGGAAACTACAAAAGAGTGGACCTTCCCAATCTCTCCCGAAACCTTACAACTCGAGGAGGTCCCTCGTTCCACTATTTCCATTTTCCATTTCCTACTAGGCAAGAAGCATAAGATTCAAGATTAGAAACTCATAGTTACCTATACACTTCCAACTCCAGAAACATAACCGTATTCAAGTACCAAAACAAGAACGAAGTCAATCAACTTCTAAGGTCCATCCAATTATAAAGATCAAGCACTAAAGGATATCCGATACTTAATGATACTCCCATAATTTCTTTATAAGTCCTTAGGTCAATGTTAGCCTCATAACTATTACCATTGTTCAAGAATTTAGCCCATTACCAGCGGTGTTATCCCCTCACAATCCTCTTATTTCTTATTAATTCAATACAATAAATCCTGAATTATTGAATCCTACTAACCATCAGAATCACAAATACTTACTACTTCACTTTTCACCTAACACTCAAACTAACCCCCACAGTCCGATATCCTAAGCTTTAAGCCTAAGATACACTACAAGGATCTGAAACCTAAGCTCTGATACCACTTGTAACAGCCCCACCTCTCCTAAGGGCGAACCCAAGGGTATCAGCGGACTGTCTGCCCAACTCTCGCCAGGACTCACTACAAACCCTCAAGCATATTATAGATTTCAAATAATCACACTTCAAGATCTCTAAAATAATAATACATGCATTCGCTCTTAAAGCCTTAATGGAGGTCCAACAATAAATGATAGTTAACTTACAAAGGTAAATCCTCAAAAATATCTATTAAAACTCCTATAACATCAATTTCAGGTACAATAAATCTTTAACTTCAAAATTTAACATTAAGCCTATACAAAATTTATGAAAATCCTACCAAAGTAACTAAATCCTCGATCTACGTTCCCCACTTCAAGACCTGTTAAGGAAAACAAACTAGGGTGAGCTAACGCTCAGTGAGGCCAAGGAGAAACATGCAAGCACGTAATCAAGTAAGTAAGAAAGCCAGTAAATTCAGATATCAAAGCGTGTAAATCAAACATTCACTTGTACTCTTGCAATTTTCACCAGGAGATCGTATTCTCAAGGAATCACTACTCGATGGCTCACATTAGACAAAAGTCTTGGAGTCGGGTTGAGAACCCTCTTGAGCCTCTCTATCTACAGTGAATTTGCGCAAGCACCGTGAGCAGTTTATACAGGAAAAAAAAATACTCAATAACGGGTAAGGATACAGGGCTCTTAGGAGCCAATTTCCACGATTAAGCAGTTGAGTCCATTCCATCCCAAACGTTGACTCTCCATCAACTTAGCACAGGTAAAGTCCGTAGTATCTCCACTTAGTACAACTTCCGTCCAACAGTTCACCCTCTCGGGCCCGAAACCAAACAGGTAGGTATAAAAGGTAAAGCTACAACGAGCAATACCGAGCAAGACCTCTCCAATAGGTCAAGCTCAAAAAAACAGTACCTAAGGTTCACCAAGCTTCCAGAGCCCTTCGGGTCCCAAGGATCCCAATAGGTTTGGCGTCCCCATTTAACACTTTTAAGTCGATGGATTATTCCAATCGACACTCGATTCTGATCAAGTCAAGTACCAGTCAAGTCAAATAGCAATCATGTACATACAAGACAAGTAAAAGAGAACGAACGCGATAAAGTACACTCTCGCCTCAGCGGTTTTCATTCAAATAAATATAAGGTAATTCAACAAATCATGCACTTGACACTCACCGAAATCAAAAGTCCAAGGCAAAAGCACGCAAGATCAATTGGGTTTTCCGAGATCTTCTCGATCACCTGAGACAAATACGAGTATTTTAATTCAAATCACTAAAGAAATATTTGATAGATGTCTTTAAAAATGTCTCAATGAGACTCAAGTCAAGTTCAATGAAATTCCCTTTTGAGCTGAAATCTTTGAAAAATGGTAACTTGAGTTATACAAGTCCAAATTTTGCAAACTTGGTACCGTTGGAAACCCCTTTTGAACCCTAATTGCAACCATTCATGAAGGACTTTTTGTGGGAAAAAGTAACTGCTTAATCTCCATCATTTAAACATCAAATCCAGCAATTAACGAAGCCAAAAATTCAGCCACGAAATTAAGCCAAAAATCAGAAAATTTTACCCCCAAAATTCCATTCTTGCTACCGGTTTCCTCTTGAGGTTTTTGTCCAAAATCCAACAACAACTTTCAGCTCAAATTCATACAATGCAACAATAATCATGCTATTTAACACCATTACAAGCTAGTGGGAATCCAAGAGCCCACATTTACCATAATCATCAAATTGCACCATAATAAGCTTAGCATTTCAAACAACATAATCATCATCCATTCAAGGTTCTAAGAACCTATCAACCACCCAAATCTTAACTTTTCATGCTTGGAATTTGAAGAAAATGGACAAGGGTGAAGTTGGTAGAATTTTACCTCTTCATAGGTTAGCAAAATACCAAGAAAAATGCAAGCTTGAGCCCACAAAATCCTCTTCCTCAAGCTTCTTGTCAAAGCCCCAAGATCAAGCTCTACTTAGAGCAAGATTAGTTGAGTTTTAGGGAAGAAAATGGAAGAAATTTTGATGGAAAAACAAGAGAAGGAAGAAGGGGGAAAGTCGGATGAGAGAGGAAGAGAGGAGAGAGAGTTTTTTTGGCAAATTTTTTGAAGGAATTAAATGGGATAAGAAAGACAAGACACAACTTGTCTTTCAATCCCCAAAAGTCAAACTCCAAATAGTAAGCTTAATTAGCAACTTGGAGGGAAAATTAATTGTCTCACCTGGCTTGAGATTAAGGAGTAAATCTCGATTAGGAGGGGGGGAAAGAAATGGAATAAAATGGAAGTGAATTAGGGTGAGTTATGTGGAAAAAGCAATGGCTAATTAAAAATTCTAACTCGAGAGGGTTAAAACAACTTAAACTAAAACCACAAATCCCTAATTATAATCACTCTTTTTAATTCACCCCTAATCACTGAATAACATTTCTAACCTACGGTGATCGTCCTTACATTCCATCACTACGTCTCTCACTGCCCGAATTCCTACCTCGAAAAACGTGTTTTTCTCATTTTCTGTCTAATTGATACAAAAAGAGCAAATTTTAAAATAAGATGAATGAAATGTTGAAAATCTACCTGAAAAATTAATATAGAGATAAATTAAGTTTTTCTCAGAATGAAATAAATTAAACAAACAAATAAATAAATAAGCTGAATTTTCATTTAAATTTTCTAAAAAAACGTTTAAAAATAATTTTAAAATAATTAAACGAATTAATAATAATAATAAAATTATTTAAAAATATTAAGTTGTAATAATATCAAAATAAATTTTTGAGGCTGTTACATTCTCCCCTCCTTAAAAGAATTTTGTCCTCAAAATTCATACTTGAATTATAGATTAATGCTTGGTATTTCCTCTGAATTTCTTCCTCTAACCCTCAAGCTACTTCCTCGACACCTTGGTTCATCCACAATATTTTCAATAAAGGAATTTACTTGTTCCTCAAAATTTTCACCTTGCTAAACAAATAATTCTGAATACTCTGGCATTTCTTCTTTCACTTCTCAAGTCGCCTTCTCGACGTCATGATTTTCCAAACATTCTTAACCAAAGAGATTTTTCTCAGTTCTCAAGTCCTTTACTTCCCTGCTGCAGAAGTCTCTTAGAAGTCACCTTGAGCACCTAAGGCGATTACCCTAAATGACCATCAAAGGTGAATTATCTCCAATTAATTCTCTTAAACCATCATAGAGCTCAATTGAAAAGGGAGAACCACACTTAAACAACTACTGTAATGCCTAAAGAGGAGATTAAAGTTTTTTTTTTTTTTTTGAAAAGCATCATTTAAAAGAAGACTTAAAACTATAAAAGACCTCATTTTTCATCTACGAATTCAAACTCGGATCAAATCAACATTTTCAAAATAAAGTTATAAGTTTTAAAAGAACATTTTTTTTTCCTTTAAACCAGAAAATTCTAACTTTTATATTCATAAATCGAAAAATTACCAGTTGTATACCACTAGAAAATAGACCCAAAGTACTACAACTGTTCAAAAGACATTTTCTCAAAACTCAATTTGTAAATAGACAAACTTGACCTCAAGTGATAACTTTCGCCAGTAGAAAAACAGATCAAGTCTGACATTTTAGTGAATTCTAAAAACTATTGGTACTTATAGAGATTGAGCAAAATTCTAAAATTTACAAGATTGAAAAGTTCTTGTCTAGTTTCAAATCTAACATACAAAACCAAATTTAAAATTTTATATATATATATATATATATATATTTTCACCGCGATGTCAAAATTTTCTAAAATTGTGCAATGCTCCCTGAGGAGATATCTAGCAAAATGAAGTTTAAGAAATTATCCTTTTTTAACTTCTAAACTCACATTTTAAAAGTCAACATTGAACAAAGATTATTGAGCAACATTTTACCGAAAATTTGTAAGAAAATAAGGTTAAAAGTAGCTGAAAGAAGTTGGCCAGTAGGGGGGGTATTTCTAGAGGTTCTACCAGGATTCTCGCATCAATCTCATAATTATAGTCCTTCAATCTCATAAAATAACCATAATACATAATAATCAACATATTTCAAACTATTAACCATTAAGATTCACCACCACGTTCACACTATGAACATGGAAAAGTTTCAAGTCATTTAACCGGTACTCGGGTTTTCAAGAGATCCTTTCAATAGCCTAAACTCATCTGGCCATAAATCATTAAGTTTAAGTCGTAAAACTTATAGGTCTACAAAGTTCAAGCTCTTCCCGCTAGCATAGTCCCATCCCTAGCAAAGGTAAGTTGTAAACCTCCAAGATTCGCCACAAGATTTACCTTTCTCTTGAACTTGATCAATGGCAGGTGAAGTTGGATGAGGTAATGGTCTTGGAGCTAAATTTACGGAAGAAAAGATAAAATCTTCCTCCTCTATTTGGAGCTTGAAGAACTGGCTAGAAAAGAGTAAACGGTGGAGAACGTTGCTGAAAAATTTCGCCTCTCTCATATCTATAGAACTGGCTACAAGGAAGGAAAAGAGTAGAGATTCATGTTGGTGATTTTCTTGAAAGATAAAAGCAAGAATAAAGATAAAATATGAAGCAAGACTCTCTTTTTCTCTCTCTAGTTGTTTTCTTGTGAAGTCAAAATAAAATGGTAGAATGAAGAGTAATTGAAGTTTTGTAAAGGATGAGTGGCGAGGTGAGACCAATTGCCACCTTTCCATTGCTCGAGACTCTAATGAAATCTTATCTTATTCACTAGTTCGCCTCTTTCACACTTAATTCCCTTTAATTCCAATAAAAAGGCAACATACACTCCACGAGTTATCTTTTTTACCCTCATTGACTAACCCTAGACTTCGGCTCTTAATTTTCTCCCCTGCTTTGGGTGCCTTGACCCACACCCTCGTTTCATATTTAAAAATAATAAGTTGTAATAATATCAAAATAAATTTTTGAAGCTGTTACAATCTAAATAAAGTTATTTGCTTATGAATATTTGCTATAATAAAATAGTTCTACAATTTTTAGTTTCATATTTTTTTAATACTTATTTTTTTGCATTTGTATATTGAAATTTTAATTGCCAACTTTTGTTGGGTGGAAGAATTTGATTTAATGATAGTTAATTTTAATTTTATTTATATAGGCAAGTACCAAAAAATGTAGAGCAGGTGCAGATAAAAGAATTTTAGTCAGAAGAAGAAGATAAGAAGTTGATTGATGCTCTTCTTCAATTGGCAAACACTGGAAAGTATAATGCTGATAATGGATTCAAACCATGTCGTTATACTACTGTTGAAAAAAACTTTCTGTTAGTTTGCCTAATTCAAGCTTGAGAGCTGAACTACATATTGCTTTGAGGATGAAAACTCTAAAAAAAATTTTAATATTGTTCATGACATGTTATGTGGACCAAACACTAGTGGATTTGGTTATGATAATGAAAAAAGTGTGTTGCTGCAGAAGCTGATGTTTGGCAAGAGTACTCAAAGGTTGGTTATAAAATTGTATTTCAAGATTTTTTTGTTATTTTTTAAATATGATTCTTATGAACTTATAATAATTTTTTTTTCTTTTGGTTAACAGACTCACAAGGATGCCATAAAATTCAAAGAAAAGTCATTTCCTTATTACAAAGAACTCTACATAATTTTCGAAAAAGATTATGCCACTGGAAAAGATGTTGAAACTCCAACCAATGTAATTGAAGGATTGGATATGGAGGAACATCAAACTAATGCAAGTTGTAGTGCTGAGCTTGGTAGAGGCCTTGATACTATCATGGCATTTACGCAATCCGATAAAGGTGAGAGCACAAATGATACTAGTTCGAAGAAAAAGAGAAAGATGATAAGTGAAACCAGAAATGATACAATTTGTGAAGTCATAAGATAGTCGGTTGAAATTATTAGTTCCAAAATGGAAGCAAGTAACAAGGGACTTAGTTTGGCTATTGAGGATGCAGTTATGAATCATCAGAAATGCATGCTCAATGATGAATTGGTGAAGTTGCAAAGTTTAAACAAGTCAGATAGGTATAGGGCAACTATAGCCAAAGTTGATAGGGTGAAATCAGTCATTTCTTAACTAAAGTTGCGCTTGAAGTTTGTTTTTCTTATTATTCATTTGTCATTTGCTTTGTCAAATATTAGATCCATTTTGTGAGTTAAGTTTATTACTTTTTTACTAAGGAATAATTCTAATTCTATTTAATGACTTTTCTTTCTTTTTACTTTGAAAAAAATATTCGACTGACAATTTTAATATATTTTTATTCACAATATTAGATTATATGATAACATTTGTTAACTCAAACAAACAATAACATGCCAAAATACATTCATATGAAGTTTAAAAGGTTAAAGAAAAAAAGAAAACCCACTAGATCATCTATTAAGGTACAATTACATTTTTCTATTTACAAATAGTTCTTAAAATCCTTCAGAAGGAAATCAATGGCAAAGGATTTAAAATGCATGAAGGGCGGATTTAACATATATGAAAAATATATGGGATTCAATATGCATGCAATTTAAAATTTTAATTTAGTTACAACTAGTATTCAACTATTGCAATTGTATTACAGTTAATATTCACCTATTGCAATTGAACGCTATTAAAAAATTATATTCTTACTTAATAAGTTATTGTGATTTTATACTATTAAATAGTACTTTATTAATTAATAATTCATTTGTCTCTAAATCAAGATATATATAGGTATAGAATATTATACATAGAGGTAATTAAGTCAATATAGTAGTTTTTCCATTCCATTCTGACGTCTCAATATGATTTTACCAAATATGAGAAAAGAAATTAATATTCCATTCTGATTTGGTTACCAAACACTAGAATGATAAACATTTTCCTGTCCATTCTGGCAGGAAAAGAATTTTGGGTGAAAAGATCTTTTCATTTTAGACCTTTTCAACATACCAAACGAGGGGTTATAGTTATAATTTACCAACAATAATCCATATATCTTTTCATTTTAGACCTTTTCAACATACCAAACGAGGGGTTATAGTTATAATTTACCAACAATAATCCATATATAGCCATTAACAAGCTTGAACAAAATTAACCAAAATTAAAGCAATTAAATTACAAAGTTTGCCAAAAATTGTCATATGACCGATGTATACACATATCCATTACAAATGAGCCACATTATAGCTATTTCAATCAACCAAATAGGCTAAATAACAATTCATGCTCATTTTCTAAATTAGTCTAAATAAAGTAATTTCAAGAATTTAAATGCAACACTAATCACCACATTTCTACAACTGAACCTTAAAACATGTTAAAACAAGTCATATGAGCATAATAGAGGTCTCAAACATCAACAAATAGCATCACAAATTTGTATTCTAAAATTTGTCAGAAAGTTCGAGAAATTAAAAAAATTCAAATTCTAAAATATGAAGTTTTGTTGAAGAAAATTACCTCAATCCAATAAAGTGATGTTTGATGAGTGTAATGATGCAAAAATCCCTATGAAACAGCTCAAATCGAGCCCCAATTAAACAGATTAAAATCTACACGCCCTAGTTTCAATCTCCGTTAATCCAAGATTTTTGGTGTTCTCTTCGAATTTCAATCAGTTAAAGTTGTTCTAGGATGCTTAAAAGTGTTGGGTTGATGATTTCAAGCCACAAAAGATGTGAAAAGAAGGGATTTTGTGAAGTATGTGTTAATGTGTAAGGGTGTGTGAGTCATGATGCAAAAGAAGAAGAATGAAGAAAAACAAAATGCTTTGCCATTCTTGTTTAAAAGCTATCCAGCCAGATCTGTGGATAGATCTTTATGTGAGGGTCGCGATAAGTAAGTAATTGCACATGTTTTTAGCTTCGCATTTTTCTGCTTAGTATTTTTTGCTTCGCGTTTTTTTTTGGAATGCAATTCTACAATTATTCAATTTTCCAACCAATTTATGCAATTTCATAATAAAAATTCTATTTTGTTTTTATGAAATGCACCACTTCTAACACTTGTAAAATGGTCAAAACAACATTTTTGACATCAATTCTTGAATCCTTAGCAGCTAAAATGCAAATTGAGGTATTGAGTTGTTTGATTTTCTTCCACTTTGCTGTATCTCAAAAGGTTACTTGTACCATGTGTGATGCCCCCACTTCTTCCTAGGACGAGCCCAAGAGTATCGGCGGCTGCCCAACTCTCGTCAGGAGTCACTACGAAATCCAAATAAAAATACAAGCATTCATTCTTAAAACCATAATCGAAATCTATCAAAATTACTAGTTCAACTTTCAAGAGTAAAAGCCCAGTAATTTTATCAAAATTACAACAATATTAACTCCAAGTACAATAATCCATCAAGTTTGCAAATAATTTCAATCCTATACAAAAGTGTGGAAATCTTACAAAAGAAACTAAATTTCTTGATTTACGATCTCCACTTCAAGACCTGTTAAGGAAAACAAAGTTTACGAGATGAGCAAAACCCAGTGAGATCAAGAGAAACATGCACAGGCATGACAAAGTGGAAAAATAAGTAAGTAAAGTAGTAAAGAAAACAGAACAGTCAATTTAGCAGTAAAACATTTAAACAATACAAATTGAAAGACACAGTTGGCCAGCTCCACATTTCCGTAATTTCTGCAATTACCTTTTTCACTTCACAAGCATCAATTTCAGGTCACACATGATACTCCGTCAACCACTCACTCTAACAATCCATAATCACCACTTTATCCCTCTCCCGTCTACTTACGCCCCCTTGACCGGGCCCGAATTCCATAATTTTAAACAGTGGTTGGCAACCCACTATGAGTATGCCATAGTCGGTGGACTCATTCCAACCAACGTAATTAAACAGGAATAACCCATGGTTCACCCATCCCCCGCCCTAACCCCTATTGTCGGACAAGGTGAAAGGATTTCCAATGGGGTTTAGGCATCCCCACAGTTATAAGCAGAAACAGGCAGTTCAAGCAGTCAAACAATTAACAATTCAAACAGTGGAGCTCATTTAGAGCTAGATCAAATAAGGTGAGTGCAATAAAGTACACGCTCACCAAGTCAAACAAGCACGCTTTTCAAATCATTAACATTAAATAAAGCATTAAATAACATGCACTTAAACACTCACCTATGCAATTAGTCAAGCACGTAAGCAAGATGACTAAGTTTCGGCAGTCGGATCAACTTCAGCAACCTCTTGGCCACCTAAGTCAAAACAGAACTATCATACTCAATCCAAGCGACTAAAACTCAAAATTTTACCTAACTATCCAAGTTCACCAAAGTCGCTCAACTATAGTCTCTTTCTCAGGCCATAACTCACTCAATATATGTCAGAATTGGACAAGGTTTAAAGCTACGGAAACTAGATTCAATGTTCTAAAAATCACTAGAAGACTTCGCTGGGAGATTCATTGAGCAAGATGGACTAAGATAAGTTGGAAAATCCAGCAGAGAACAAAAAGAGAAAATCAGGCTGTGAAATCAGCCATTTTTGCAAATTTTCTGGTATTGATAGGGAAATAACTAGCACACAAATCTTATACCATTAGAAAGATTGTGAAGTCTAGTTTCAAAGACCACTGACGGCGCTTGATTTTGACTCCCAAGCAAGGAAATACAGCCAATAGAAGTACAGGGGTTCACATTGACTGACGGCCAGATTTCCAGAATTGAAGAGCTGTTTTTGGGACAACATTTGGGCATCGAATGCCACTGGAAAATTACCCATTTTTGTACACTCAAAGCTAACTAGGTGAACTAAGTGTGTACCAAAATTGGGCCAAAAATTCACACGGGAAGGTAACTTTTTAGAGGGCCAAAGTTTGCGCAAAATTTTAGAACTAAGCTGCCAGATTTTCTTTTTTTGATTTGCAAACGTTTTGTTCAACCAAATCAGCCCCAAATCACTCAATTTTTGATACAAAAACTCTAGAAATATTCCTTTAACAAATGAGAGCAAAATGGTAGCAAAACTTTGAATCAAAATGCTTCAAAAATAGGGCAACAATTCGGCAAAGTGTGCAGAGGTAAAATTTCTAGATTTTTAACCCAACATTCAAGAGCTTTTGACACCCCAGTTGAACTCACATTTGCAAAGAATTTTACCCACACATAGTGCAACATTTAGGCTTCCAAAACAACCAAGGAATCCACAAAAATGGACGTCCAAAACTGAGATAGAAAAATAGCAAAGTGGACCGGCAGCAACAAGGAAAAATTTCCAGATTTGGTTCTCCACTTTTCACAAGCTTTTGCCAAACTTTTGATGCACCAAAATACTCATTTTTGAAAGGGGTCTAGCCCTCATCTAGATCATCATTTTAGCAGTAAATAACCACAAGAAAACCAAGAAAATGGTGGAGTTAAAATAGGACAAAACAACCCAAAAGAAAACCAGCAGTCTAGGCATGAAATTTCCAGATTTTTAAGTTTTCTTTCTCATCCAACTTGCAACATCAAACAAAGCTAGTTTTACATGAAGTTTCTCCCATACTTAGGCCATCAAGTAAGCATCAAGAATCAGTAAGAGAGACACAAGTTCATGGAGCTTAATACAGAGAAAAATGGATAGAAAAGGATCGGCAATGACAAGATCAAATTTCTAGATTTTGAAACCCTCTTTTCTCTCTCATTTTGTAACCACAAACAAGGCTAGGTTCACATGAAACTTCTACCAACCTTAGGCCATCAAGTGAGCATCAAAATCAGCAAGAGATACATGGAATCATTGAGCTAAAAATGGAGAAAAGAAGCTGCAAGAAAACCGGCCCTCAAGCTCTCTCTCTCGGCTCCTCACTTTCTTTTCCTTCTTCCATTTTTACCAACAAATCTCCACACAAAACTCCTCACACACACATATTATGTCAACAACAGCACAAAGTTCATACATGGTGGGATTTCATAAATCCCACTTTTCATCCAACAACAACAAAATCCAACACAAAGAGCTACAAGCTCTCTTAGCCAAGAAAATGAAACAAAAGAGCAGAATCTTTGGTGTCTAACAAGCTTACCTCAAACTCAAACAAGAAGCTTAGTTAATGGTGGATGAAATATCTCACAACAACCCTCAATCCTCAAGCTGCACAGCTGGCTGCTCCTCTCTCCAAGGTGGTCCGAAAATCACCAATAAAACTTGCAAGATCTTCAAGCTTTTGGGTTGCTTCAATGGAGGTTTGTTGGTGGTTTTTGAAGATGAAAATGAAGAGGAAGAGAGCTTTGGCCAAGGAAGAAGAAGAAGAAGAGAATGAGTAGTTTGTTTGACTTTTGGGGCTTTATTAGGAAAATGGAAGAAATGCAAAAAAGTCTACCGATTT
Organism: Gardenia jasminoides; assembly: GCA_013103745.1. Taxonomy (NCBI): domain Eukaryota; kingdom Viridiplantae; phylum Streptophyta; class Magnoliopsida; order Gentianales; family Rubiaceae; genus Gardenia; species Gardenia jasminoides. Next base: position 15,395,904 of record CM023096.1, read on the forward strand.
GACATAAAGTCAATTTTTGTTGCGTCGGGGTCGATTCACACGACGCGACACTACGATCTCGGTTTCTCTCATTTATATATCCCAAATACATATTCTAACATTCAAAACTTATGTCTAGTGGTTGACCCTAGACCCGAGTGCGAAATTTAAACATTCAAATAATTAAATCAAGAACATAATTTAAACGTGCACAATGCATTTTAAATCTTTTCATGCTGATGCAACTGACATATGAAAATCAAATAATTCAAACTAAAATAATTCATGAAAATATGGGATTTTGCAATTTATAATTTAAATTGATGGTATGGGGTCTCACATTATGCTCTTTCTTCCTATAAAATAAACATTACAAACACACTTTAAAACATAAAATACACATGCTCACACATTAAAACTAAGCAAAATAATATAAAATAATGGGTTGTCTCCCAACTAGCACTTTTGTTTAAAGTCGTTGGCTGAAGTCAAACTTGCTTCTTCTTTAATCATAACTAGGGTCTTTTAAGAAATATGTTACTCCCTTAGGAGCCCATTCACCGACTAAACAGGGCGTTAATCACTATTCGTTGACTTTAGAAGGCAGACCTTGGTGGGAAGTCACCTCCACGGCACCATATGATATACTTTTGTCATTGTAAATAGCCCAAACCACCTAGATCTTAGCTTACCTAAAAACAACTTAAGACGAGGGTGAAATAAAAGAACTTTTTGACTTATCTCAAATTGTTTCTTAACAATGTGTTTATCATGCTTATATCTCACTTTTTCCTTTTCCTTATATATTTTTGCATTTTCATAAACACTTGAGCATAATTTCTCCAATTCGCTTAATTGAAGCAATCTTTTACTACCTGCAACAAATAAATCCATGTTAAACTCTTTAATTGCCCAACAATTCTATGTTCAACTTCCATAGATAAATTATATGCTTTTCAATACACTAGGCGATAAGGAGGCATACCCTGTGGTGTTTTAAATGCAGTCTTATCTACCTAAAGTGTGTCATCTAACTTTTTAACCCAATCTCTCTTAGACTTACAATTTTTTTTCAAAGTCAATTTAAGTTCTCTGCTAGCTAACTCTACTTGGCCATTAGCTTGTAGATAATATGCAAGAGAGGACTTGTGCTTACAACTATATTTAACTAAAAGTGAGTTAAACCATTTATTACAAAAATATTTTCCTTCATCACTTACTATTATCCTAGGGATGCCAAATCTAGTAAAAATGTAATTTCTAATGAACTTAAATATAACTTTTGTATCATTAGTGGGGGTGGCAATTACTTCTACCTATTTAGAGACATAATCTACCAAAACAAGTATGTACTTATTATTATATGAACTAGGAAATGGTCCTAGAAAATCAATGCTCTAAACATCAAATAGTTCAACTTCAAGAAATACATTTAAAGGTATTTCATACTTTCTACGGATATTACCAGTTCTTTGGCATTCATCACAAATTTCAATACATTCAATTTTGTACATAGTAGGCCAATAAAATCCAGACCACCATACTTTTGCCATTGTTTTAGTAGTACTAAAATGACCACTGGTTTCATGGTTATGACACTGAAAAAGGATACTAGATCCTTCATCTTTGGGTACACATCTACGGACCATACCATTTGCACAATGTTTATAAAGTAAAAGTTCCTCCCAAAAGTAATTTTTCACATCATAAGGGAATTGCGTTCTTTGATGACAGCTCAACTTTTGAGGGATTATACCACTTACTATATAATTCACATAATCTATATACCATGATGAACCCTTGATTGCTAGCAATTTCTCATCCAGAAAATTCTCATTGATTGAATGACTTCATTTGAAAGGATATTCTCCAAGCGGGAAAGGTGATCAACCACCACATTTTTGGATCCCTTTTTGTCTCTAATATTTATGTCAAATTCCTGCAAAGAAGAATCCATCAAATAAATCTAGGTTTTGCATCTTTCTTATTTAGTAAATATGTAACCAACTAAATAGAATCTAAATTTGTCAAGTGCAAATGTCATCACTGGCAACTCTATCTCGGCTGTAGCATAATTGACTTGAGCATCATTTAAAATCCTACTAGCATAATACATAACATGCAATCTCTCTCTTTTTCTTTGGCCAAGAACGGCTCTAACTACCTAATGACTTGCATCACACATGAGTTCAAAGAGTAATGACCAATCCGGTGAGGCAATAATTAGAGTCGATGTCAATGCCTTCTTCAACCTATTAAAAGCATCCAAACATTCATCATTAAAGTCAAAGACAACTTCTTTACTCAACAAATCACGTAACGGTCTAGCAATTTTAGAAAAATCTTTTATGAAATATCTATAAAATCCTGTTTGACCAATAACACTTCAAATACCCCTAACATTAGTTAGTGGTAGCATTTTCTCTATTAACTCAATTTTAGCCCAATCCATCTCAATTCCCTTAGAAGAAATCTTATGGTCTAACACAATTCCATTTTTAACTATAAAATGACATTTTTTCCAATTTAAAACAAGGTTAGTATCTTCACATCTTTGTAAAATTTTCTCTAAATTATTTAAACAATCATCATAAGAAGATCCAAAAATTGAAAAGTCATCCATAAAAAGCTCCATGGTCTTCTCTAAATAATCAGAGAAAATGGCCATCATGCATCTTTGAAATGTTAAACGTGCATTGCACAAGTCAAATGGCATCCGCCTAAATACGAATGTACCATAAGAACAAGTGAAATTTGTCTTCTCTTGATCTTCTGAAGTTATTACAATTTGATTATAACTTCAAAATCCACTAGGGAAACGATAAACTTCATAACCTGCAAGTCTCTCCAAAATTTGATCAAGAAAAGATAATGGAAAGTGATCTTTTTGAGTGGCTGCATTTAATTTTCTATAATCAATGCACACTTTCCATCTAGTTATAATTCTAGTGGAAATAATTTCATCATTTTCATTCACAATTACTGTCATCCCACCTTTCTTTGGCACAATATGGATTGGACTAATCCAATCACTATTGAAAAGTGGAAATATAATACCGACCAAACCTTCTCAAAATTTTCGTTCTTACAACTTCCTTATTCAAATGCCTCTGAGTTTCTACCACGGGTTTGGCATTTTCTTCTAAAAGAATATTATATATACAAATGGTAGAGCTTATGTCATCGAAAATGGTCCAACCAATTGCCAGCTTGTGCTTTCTTAAAACTCGTAGTAACTTGTCTAATTTCACATCATCAGGAAAAGCACTTATTGTTATCAATAATGTATCATTTTCTCTATGAAATGCATACCTTTTATGATCGGACAATGGTTTAACTCAAGAATTGGAGTTTGCTCGCTTGATGGTGGTGGAAGTCCTTTTCCCTTTCCTAAACTCTTATAATGATTTCTTCTTTTATAAGACACTTGAGAGTTCAAGAAATTAGTCATTCGCAAAATTTTCAAATCATCATCATCTTGAAAAATAGCATAACAAAAACACATTTCAAAAGGATCGGAATCATCTGACTCACATTTTGAGTTATATTCTCAATCACATCAATGGCACAAACATGGTTAGTAAATGAAGGAAATCTTTCAAGTATTTCCAAATTAAACTTAATTTCATCTTCACCTACTTGAAACTTAAGCTTTCCCTTTTTAACATCCATTATAGCATCGGCCATAACTAAGAAAGATCTACCAAGTATAGTTGGCATGCTAACATCCTTTTCCATATCAAGAACAACAAAGCCAGCCAGAATTATAAAATTCTTGACCTTTATAAGCACATTTTCAAGCACACTAAGAGGATATTTAACCGACCAATCCACTAATTACAAAGAAATGCTAGTCAACTTAAGTTCACTTAACCAAGTTTCCAAATAATATAAAGAAGAATTAATGAAATACTTACACCCAGCTCACACAATGCATTTGAAAACTTAATGTTACCAATAGTGTAAGGAAACAAAAAACTGCCCAGATCTTCAACTTTGTAGGAAGCTTGTTTTGAATCAATGTACTACATTCTTCCATCAAAGCTATGGTCTTGTGATCCTCCAAACGCCATTTTTTTAACATGATCTCCTTAAGGAACTTGGCATAGGATGAAATTTGAGCAATAGCATCTACAAAAGAAATGTTAATATCCAATTGTTTAAACATGTTAACAAATTTTTCAAACTCCTTATCCAATCTACTTTGCTTGAGTCTTTGAGGAAATGGTATAGGAAGTATAGGCACATTAGTTTTACAAGATGGTTCTTCATTTTCTTCTACTATTTCCTTACCTTTCTCCCCACTTACACTTTGTCTTCACTCAAAGTCTCATTTTCTTCTCTCTTTTCTTTTTTCTCAAGCTCAACACTAGGAGGGCCACCTAATTGTCTACTATTTTGAAAGGTAATTGTTTTGCAATGCTTCCTAGAATTGACCTCAGTTTTACTAGGTAATTCCTCTTGGTTTCAATGGTTAATAGCATTTTCAATTTGACCAAGTTGGACTTTTACATTTGTATACATTGTGGTTAATTGGTCCATCATCCTCTCTAACCTCTCAAATCCTTCCGAGGTAGTTTTAGCCATTTTATTCATATTGCTATTAGTTGTATAGGCTAATTTCTCAATGGCCAACTCCTGTACTGGTCAATTTTCAATTGATGGTTGTTTGGGGTGAAAACCCGATAGATTGGTTGAATGTTGTTGGTTCCCTTGATCACGCCACACAAAGTTAGAATGATTCCTCCATCCTTGACCACAAGTGTTGGAGTAAGGATTATTTTGAGTGGTACAATTGAAGTTATTCACATATTGTACCTGCTCAAAGTTCACACAATTGGTATCAGTATGATTGCCTCCACAAATGATACAACATGCAACATTAATATTAGAATTGAAACTAGAACCAACCTTACCTTGTTTATTTAGTGTTTTCACCATGTTGTCCACTTTTGTATTTAACATGTTATAATCATTCAACTTATACATAATGTCACGCCCCATTTTCAAAAAATAAAAAGAAAATGTGTTTTAAATAAAATAGTTTTTGGTTTTTGAAAGACAAATGAAAAAGGGCCAAAATGGGACTTTAAAAATGCGACCATTTGGGCCAAAAAAGAGTCTAAAAAGGGTTTTTGTGAAAGAATAAGTCACCACTTGATATTGAGTTTCAGTATACCAAGTCACCGAAGAAAAGTTTGAAAAAGATGAAAACCCATTTTTAGACAACTCTTGGTCTTTGAAAATGAGAAAAAAAAAAGGTTCGGAAGCCACAATTAAAGAAAGGGAAGACAAATGTTCAATTGTCTCGAATCCTAGGGCACCCTTTCAACCTAGCCTAATCTAGTTGTGAGATTTAGTCAAAATTTTCCTAATATAACATTCAAACTTATCACATTCGGATCTTTCTATATGGATGCAAAAAACCTAAACCTAAAAGGGTGCATCGTGAGAGGGCAAAATATCTCTTCAAGACTAAATTGATACTAACACATTAGTTGCAAAACCCCAGAAGGAGATCTCGAAGTGGTCACGACTATGCAAAAGTGAGACTCAAGAAAATAAAAATTAAATATTATACAGATATAAGTGATCAAGGAAAAAGGGATGTAACATAATGGGTACGGGAGTCAAAAACTCGTGACGCAATCTTCCTTCTTATAGAGAGGGTGAAAGCGAGCCAAGACTAGAAAAGCCATACTCACTTACTTTTCCATACTCAAAGGGTGACTCTTCCTAACTTATGCACGCGAATGAACTATCAAATCCTTAATATTGCTGCATGAAATGCAATTCTTAATATCATGATTTGCACATATATGGGATAAGAGAATATGATAGGGGAATTAACATGCAAATGAGAAAAAATCCTAAATATGGAAAAATATGCATGAAATGGCATGAATAGCACACAACCATGAATCTAACGTATGGGAAGTCTAAGTGTCTAGCATTGGACTAATCCATTTCTATGAATCCTCACTAGCATTAGACAAGCATGGAGACGAGAAAGACCACAACTAGCATTGGATTAGTATATGGTGATGTCATGCAATCATTATTCATAATGAAACACATATAGTATAAATTAAAGCAATTAAACACATAAGAGCACATAAGGCACATAGCATATGAGCATAATATTTATGTCGCACATCATTTTTTTTATATTATCATTTTTGATACGAAAATGAGTTTTTAAGGATTTTTTTTTTGTTTTTTTTGAAACGATTTTTGTGGGTTTTTTTTAAAGTAAAATAAAAAGAAAAAGGGCCTAAAATGGGACTTGGCAAAGGCTGACGGATTTGGGCCCACTAAAGTCTAGAAAAAGGGTTCTTAAAAATTTGGAGTCGCCACTCGATATGAAATTTAAGTGTACCGAATCACCTAAAGAGAGATTTAAATTTTTTGAGAAAAATATAAGCAAAACCTTTAACTAGACAACTCCGGGTCTTTCGAAATCAGAAAAATAAATTCGGGAGCTACATTTGTGAGGAGGGAAGGTCAAGGTTTTACCCTCAAGCACCCCCAACACCCGGCAAAAACCGGTTGCGAGTTTGACTTTATTCTCTTAATTTTAAGGCCAAAAAACGAGTTAATTTAAGCTAAACATATAACATATAATTAATATCTAAACACATAAAACATGCATGCCACATAAAAGTAGAATAAACAAAATAATTGGATTCCAAGGCCTCCATTGGAAAAGCTAAGGAATAATGCACTCTCGGCCCACTCGATCACATTGCACAAGTAATAACTACAAAATAAAAGAAAGAAAGAAAATAAGGAAATTACAAGAATTGAATGTCCTATACCCCTTATGGGTTACATCACTTCTAATGAAAGAAAAGAAAATGAATTACAACTTAAATTGATAAATTGAAAAGATTAATTACTAATAATTGCCTAATCTAGTCCGAGGGACCTAAATGAAAACATCAATACAAAGTTTTTGGGGTCAAACTACAAAACAAGGGAAAAGTAAGGGATTTATGTTGCAATTCCATAAAATGTGCCATCCACTCCAAGCGACCAGAACTTGAGTATTGTTGCTGCAACTTTCTTCCTCACCGAGAGACTTCACCCGAAACTGGAAATCGTCACCCCGGCCAGCATTGGACTTACCGGAGACTCGCCCTCTCTGTCTCTCACCGGTGAGTTCACGGGCTCCGACCAGTGTTGGACTAGCCGGAGTTTCCAGAGTTTCTTCCCCAAGCAAAAAGATTCAACAAAGTTCATTCATTTATATTTAACTGCCTTTAGAAAATTTTATCAAATAGGTTACGGGCATAAGAAACGTTGAATCGTTTGCAAGAAATTGAGAGGTAATCAGCCCAAAATTTGCAGCAACCCATCCAAATCCATCATACAGCGGCGAAAATTACAGTCAAAATAAACACATAAACATCAGAATAGCAGAAAAATTGTGCTAAGAGAAAGGAAGGGAAACAAACAAGTCACATGATTTTTACCAATTCCATATGTTCATTAGCAGAAACTAACGGTATGAAAGGGAAAAAGAAAGCCTCACAGTGCTTTTCCAGTGAAGAAAACGGTGGTGGTAGTGGACTCCGGCGAATTGAAGGCCGCTCCAGTTCTTCCTCTGCTCTTTTTTTTTTATTTTTCTATTTTTCTCTCTTTTTCTTGGATTCCTTGGCTGAAAATTTAAATGGCAGTGGCAGTTTCTAAATCTATTTTAAGAGAAATGAAAGGGAAAAATTTTTTTTTTTGGAAAGAAATCTATGGTCATGGTTTTAGATAATGGCTGAATTTGGATTGTGAATGATTTCCCCTCCGAACTGATGAGTGAAGGGATGGAGATGAAAAAGAAGAAAGTCTCCGTCTATGCCTGGAGAAAGTTTTTTTTTTTTTTAGAAAAACTAAAACACTCCAGAGCCAAAGCTCCTTCTCTTTTCTTTTTTTTCCGGAGTTCCAGATGATGAAGAAGATCAGTCCTCCCCCCCCCCCTGTTTATTCCGTGGCTTGGTGGGAATTAGTACTAGTAGAAATGATAGTACAAATGTGAGTTGTGTGTGTACCATGTATGTGTTTGTGTGTGTTAGGTGATATTGGATAAGGCCAAGGAAGATTCCTGACAATTTTTAAAACTTGGTACCTAAGAAAAAATAAAAGAAATAAAAGTAAAATCCTTGAAATAAAATTACTTATTTACCCATCCTTTTAAGAAAATAAAAACTAGTCAAAAAATCGGTGTCTACACCTTGCCCCTCTTTGTCAGAAGCGCGAAGCGGTTCTAGATAAAGACGTAGACGCCGTTAAAATTTGGTTTAAAGAAAATGATGTTTTGAAAACACATTGGTTGAGTTCTTTTAAGAACTACCTACGTAGCCCATCTAGAGGAATCGGGTCAACCGTAGTTCAGGAATTTTTCCTTTTTTTTTTTTCAAGAGGAGGGAGTGCCACCATGCCTTTGGAGAACTAGACTACCACCTTACATATTCCTATCTATTACATCAAAATGAAAAGAAAATTATAAGAAGCCGCCAAAATAACCTATACTACACTTCCAACTACAGGCTTGTGTTCACGAAGACTGTTGGATTTTATTGGCATGCCTTATACTCACAAAGACAAATAGTAAATGTTGGATTTGTACTCACGAAATCCATGGTAGAAATTTGATAGACTTGTACTCACAAAACCTGAACGATTGAATTGGTGGACTTGTACTCACGAAATCCAAAACATGAGTTGTTGTATTTGTACTCACGAAATCCATAACGAAAATTGTCAAACATGTGCTCACAAAGCCTGAATAATTGAATTGGTAGACTTGTGCTCATGAATCCCAAAAGGGGAAATGCTGGATTTGTACTCACAAAATCCATAACTGAATTGGTGGAATTGTACTCGCGCAGTCCAAGAAGTAAAATACTGGATTTGTACTTACGAAATCCATAACTGAGATTGCCAGACTTGTACTCACGAAGCCTGAATGACTGAATTGCTGGACTTGTACTCACGAAACCCAAAAAGTAAAATGTTGGATTTGTACTCACGAAATCCATAACTGAGATTACTAGACTTGTACTCACAAAGCCTGAATGACTGAATTGCTGGACTTGTACTCACGAACCCCAAAACGTAAAATGTTGGATTTGTACTCACGAAATCCATAACTGAGATTACCAGACTTGTACTCACGAAGCCTGAATGACTGAATTGCTGGACTTGTACTCACGAAACCCAAAAGATAAAATGCTGGATTTGTACTCACGAAATCCATAACTGAGATTACCAAACTTGTACTCACGAAGCCTGAATGACTGAATTGCTGGACTTGTACTCACGAAATCCAAAACGTAAAATGTTGGATTTGTACTCACGAAATCCATAACTGAGATTACTAGACTTGTACTCACGAAGTCTGAATGACTGAATTGCTGGACTTGTACTCACGAAGCCCAAAACGTAAAATGTTGGATTTGTACTCACGAAATCCATAACTGAGATTACCAGACTTGTGCTCACAAAGCCTGAATAACTGAATTGCTGAACTTGTACTCACGAATCCCAAAAAGTAAAATGTTGGATTTGTACTCACGAAATGCATAACTGAGATTACCAGACTTGTACTCACGAAACCTGAATGATTGAATTGCTGAACTTGTACTCATGAAGCCCAAAAGGTAAAATGTTGGATTTGTACTCACGAAATCCATAACTGATCCATGAACTTGCATATAACTTGAATTGTCAAACTTGCTTAATGCAATTTGTGTCTCCTACCAGATTCTTTGAGAACTTGAAGCAACAGAGTAGGTGTGGAAGAACTTCTTCATCAGCTTCTTTTATCTGCAAAACAAACACCGTGCACTATGTTTCTCGTGCAAAATGCATTGTCATGATTTGAGATTCTTTTTTCTTCTCTCTCTCTCTCTCTGTTTTTTTTTAACTTTGTCTAGTCATTCATGCCTTCATGCATTGATGCCAAACGCAATGATGTTGGATGAAATGCAATAAAAGATTTTAATTCTTGAAAAATAAACATGATAAAGAAATGCATGGATTTGGAAAAAAAAATTAAGAAAAATGAATCTTGCTGTGATCCATTCCTTCTCAAGCAAGAGCATATAGACTAGGAAAGGACTGGTGAATAAAGGGTGAAATGGTATTTAAGAGAATAACTCCCCTAACCTTGATGAACATGAATTTGCCCCAGTTTGCATTTCATTTTTGGCTTTAGCATTGATCTCCCACAAGATTTGAGCTTAGTAGACTTCGTCACTTTTCATGCATTATCACCATTTGAAATGGTCCATCATCGTAGCTCCATTTGGCAATATGTTTGGAATGAAATGAAATTGCATTTATACAAAAAAAAAATCAAGTTTTTCCTTAAGGAAATGTAAAATCACATAGGAGGTTGATTTTGATCCTAAGCATGCATCTTTGAGAAAATGAGGGGGCTTGCCCCAGTTTGGAATTTGAGATGCTATTGCCCAATTGCTTCTTTTGTCAGGTCAGCGAGGACTTAGGGCTAGTAATTCGGTCAAGATTTGAGGGTGATGAAAGAAAAAATATAAAAGGCTCAAAATTTTATTGAGTGGATTTGACAGTCATTTGATCACTTGCATTAAGAAGCTCCATAATACAGACAATAGACTTTTGTGAAACAATGAAAAAAAGATGTAATAAAATGCAAAAACATGAAAATTTTCTTGACTTTTCCTTCTATTTTTTTTTTTCTTTTTTTCTTCACTTTTTTTTTGTTTTGTTTTTCTTCACCCTTTTTTTTCTTCATTTTTCTTTTTCTTTTTCTTTTATTTATTTCAAATTTTTTTTTTTTGAATCTTTCTTTCTTTCTTTTTCTTTTTTTTCTTTTTTTTTTGGCATTTGGTATACCAAATTTGCCTTATTTTAACATTAAAAGGGCTCAAATGTGAAATCTAAGAAAATGAAAATAAACTAGATAGATGACCCTCATCAAGTTTAAAGAGTAAATTCTTGAACATCATTTAGAAATGATTCCAAATTAATGTTATTAAAAATCTTGGGGTACTTGCCCCAGTATAGATTGCAACAAATAATCTCAAATTCAAAATTTGCCCTAGTATGGGGGTGTGATCAACAGGATGGGTTTAAGAAACGAATTTCCTCTCTCTCTCTCTCTCTCTTTTTTTTTTTTTAAGGATCAAAGGGGTTTGCAATGGATACTTTGTGTTTGGATAGCAGAAACGATGTCCTACTCATCTTCCCATCATGCTTCAGAAACAATTGAATTGTTAAAGCTCTTCTTCTAACTAACATCAATTGATGCATTCATGAGATCAAAACTTGTGAATTTTACTTTCCTTTCAAATCTAAACAAGATATTTCAATACAAAAATAACCATTCATTTCAAAACAAGCATGATGTTCATCAGAACAACTATTCATTTCAAAAGCAGGAAATATGAGTTTCTAATGGCCTTTACAATGAAAACAGAAATTGAAAATTCTCCTAGAAGGCTAAGACTAGGAAGAATGCTTTCACTGATCACCATAACTTTTCTCCTCTAGTAGCATTTGGGGCATGATTGGGAAGCAGGTTGAATGACAAGAAAGTTTGAGTTGTTTTGTTCAGCAACCATGACTTGTTTTGCTCTTGATCGAGTGAGGATAGGATCACGAGTTGGGAGGATTGGCTTATGACGAGCTATTTTTGAAAAACCTTTGGAATTGAAAACAAAATATGTGAGAAAATTGAAAAATATAATAATAATGCCAGTGAAGTGCAATGCATGAAAAGGAAAAGGAAAATAAATGAAGTTAGTAATTATTCAACAAAAGGGACGCATGTCCTACGGTGGGTGCCCTTTAAAGCCAAAGGTAGGCCTAGCATGATGCTGTCCTTGTGGGTAGGTGGGTACGGTACTATACTATACCTGTTGACCCTTCTTGACTTGACTCCATGATTGGCTTGTTTCGAAATTCCATTTGTATTATGAAGTTATGAACCTTCGATATCACATTTTGACCACTTGATTCAATTATCATCTTGAATTCACTTGGTTTGATCTTCTTTGAATCTTAGTGTGTGAGGCCCCGATTTTTTCCCAAGTTTTTGAAAAATATTAAATAATGCTAATTATAGTAATTTTTGTTTGCCAAGGTGTTTATATGGTTGTTTTACTTCTTAAAGTGTTTTGTTTTAACTACTTTGTTTTACAAGTTTAAAAAACCTAATTTGAAATTAAACCCTAGTTTGCTTTGAAAACCCTAATTTGTTTGCACACTAAACCCTAAATGTACTAACCCTAATATATTTTCTCGAAACCCTAATTATATGTACAAATCAAACGTTTGTTATTTCATGAATTTTCGGTGTGAACTTGCATGCTCACGGGAGTTAATTACGGTAAATGGGTGATTAGTGACCTAACTAGGTGTGACTAAGTATTATTGGACTAAGTTGGATTTACAACTTATGGACTTAATTGATAGGAAAAGAAATCACTTGGGGCAAGAGTGAAATACAACTCAAATGAAAGGATTAGTTTGGCATGACATGGTTGACTAGTTGACTAAGCATAAATATCTAAGGAGTTTAATCTATTAGTCACTTGAAGCTTCAAGAAGCCGACTAGCAAGGCTGAAAATAAGAGGAGAAAACCGTGGAAAGGAAGGAAAGAAAAGAGAGGAAAAAAAAGAGGGGAAAACTTGAGATTTCATCCAACTTCAATCATCTAATCTTGATTTGGAGCTAGGAGGAGAAGATTGCACTTGGGAACTTGGAGTTGCACTAAGTTAGAAAGGTATTCTTCCTATCTTTACAAGCTGGAATTTTGATTAAGTTGATGAAGTTGTTGGATTTTGTTGTTGTTTTGACTTGATTGAGGATCATGTTTAGCTTCTTAGATGAATTTATCGTATAGATTGTTGGATTTTCTTGTGTAAAGCTTCAGCCAAGAAGAAATCAATAGGGTTAATTGCTGTTCAATTTTTCTGTCCGAATTTGGTCTGATTATTTGAGTATGATGGAGGTTGAATTAGCTTTAGCACAAAGCATGAAAGTTGTAGAGAATTGAGTGAGGATTCTACCTGTAAATTTTCAGATGAATCTGAGTACTGTAGCATGTTAAATGACTAAATTACCCCTGATGCCTGTTTCTGTCAGAAATCCTATTTTGCTTCTGTAGTGGGTCATTTTGACAAGGAAAATGAATGTTTTTGCTTTTGATGTCTTCTTAATAATTGTAGCCTTGTATGTTAGCTTTCCAACGCCTCTAGAATTTCTTGATTTGGATTTGTGAGTGCCGAGTTATGATCATTTGAATCTAGCCTGTCGGAAATTCTGACGTGAAAATTCCTGAACCTGTTTCCGCACTTTTGACCTAGAAAGAGTGAATCTGGGTAAAAATGTTCTTCATGAAAGTTATAGCTTGTTCTCTTAGCTTCGAAACGGCACCTCGTGCACTTCAATCCGACACTCGTACCATGAGTTATGATCAAAATGGCAAAAGATGTCAAATCTGCTTTTCACACCTTGTAGTGTGTGTTTTCCATTGTGAATCTAATGTCGTCCGTTTTGGTTCGAGCACCCATGCATGTGCTCTCTTTGCTGTTTTGAGTGATTTTAAGTATTGTTTTGGTTTGAGGTTGTGGTTATATACGTTGGTTGTACGTAGGGCTCGAAGGTGATATCGAGGATGACCGAGGCACGTTGGTGAGTGTTCCAAACCTTTTCAATTGACAATTTGACTACTAGTTTGTTCCAACTTGTCTTAAAAGAAATGTTCCACTAAAATTATTTTTGTGTTAATATTGTTTGAAGGAATCCTTTGTGGAATACTTTACTACGAATTTATTATCGACTTGCATTGGTTTACGAGTGTAACGATTTGATTTACCTTTGAAGTGATTTATAAGTACTTTTAAGCTGATTTATTGAAGTGAAAATTGGGGTTTGGGTGCTCTCTAATTGAACGTGATAAGTGGGCGCTTGGATAAGGGTGTACCTTATTGCATTCGGCCTAAACTCCATATATGGTTCTTGAATGCATGTGTTGTGTGATATATGATCTGTGAAATGTGATATTGTTAGTGATAAATGACCACTTGGATGGTTTGATCCCAAGAAATGCCTTTGGGGTCTCAATGTCAATGTTACTCTCTGACCACTTGGATGGTTTGATCCCAAGAAATGCCTTTGAGATCTCAATGTTAGTGTGGCTCTTTGACTACTTGGATGGTCTGACCTCAAGAGTTGCCTTGGGGTCTCAATGGTGAATGTTATTCCCTGACCAAATAGATGGTCTGATCCCAATGCCTTTGGGATCTCAATGTTACTATTACTCATTTGTTTGTCAACTTATTTGTGATGTGCTTATTTTACGTATTGATTTACTAATATGTACAAGTGAAATAATTGTTGTGAAAGTAATTTCCATTTAACTTGCTATTACATGTGAGTATTCTTGAATATTAATTGCATTGCATGTGCGGTTGTTAAGTGTTTGAGTGTTAAGTGTTATTTTTTTGAGTGTGATGAATTACCTTATTTCGTGAACTGTTTTCGTCTTGCAAATTTTTAGTGAAAGGTACTTTTCACGTGATTTCAAAAATGTGAATATTTCAATGTTTTCATGCTCTGACAAAACAGTTAAAGTCTAAAATACTTGTTTTCTTGGAACCTTACTGAGCTTATAGCTCACCCCAAAATATTTTATTTCTTTTCCCCCCCCAGGGCTCGAGGTGAAGGAAAGCAGAAAGTAATCTTTCATGGTGTGACTAGCCGAGTTACCTCATGTACTATTTGTAATATTAGACAGTTGGACTTTTGGTGTATTTGGACTAATCAGAAATGTAATTATTATTCGAAGATCTTGCATTGTAATTATTTGAGGTATGTAATATGATGGAGTATCAGCAGTGAGTCCCGATGAGAGTTGGGCAGGCGGCCCGCTGATACCCTAGGGTTTTAGGGAGAAGTGGGGCTGTCACATAGTGTCCATGTGCTAGGGTGATTACCAATCATTTATCATGGTCAAAATGTGATTAAGAAAGGTTTTAACCTAATCTTGTGAATTTGGATCAATTGGCTCTTCGTTAGGTCATTACCTTATCTTGTACCCTACCCCTTTGGATATTTGACATAAATTATACGTGCATTGTCTTGTTTGGGTTATGTAGCCAAGACAGAAATGGAAGGCTCATTTCTAATAGGGTATTTGATGGGGTGCCCCTTCTAAAGTTCATGCATGATGACAATTAGGAAAACAGTAGATGACAGAATTTAAACATATACTAAAATACTTTTTTTTTTTAGATGAGCCTAAGATGTAAAAAATATTCCGAGTTGGTTTGAAAATAACTTCTTTTTTTTTTTTTTTGCATGCAAATCAAATGAACTATTGGGGTTCCTCCCCCTTTTTTTATTTTTTTTTATTTTTTGAATAAAAGAGGTATAGTTTAAGAGAAATCCTAAAATCTAAAATTCACGAAGTAAAGTCTACAGGATGCATTATAAAAGTTAATTATTTTTTTTTTTTGGAAATCCCAGGACATTTTCATCAATTTTAAGAAGTAAGTAAGGGAAGAAAGAAAAAAATAAAACCTCCAAACTCGGGATTAAATGCCAATGCAAAAGAGTAAACATGCAAAAGAACTTTTTTCTCTTTCTTTTTCTTTTTTTTACCAAGCTTCACTCGAATATGGCTAATGAGTGCTTTTTTTTTTTTTGAAAAAAAAAATTTTTTGGCTTTTTTTTTTCTTCTTTCATAACAGGAAATTGTAAGTAAAAAGAAAGACAAAAAAGAAATTCCATTAGGTGAAAGCAAAAGGAAAGAAGGAAAAGAAAGAAAAAGAAGAGAATTTTTTTTTTTTGACAAAAAGTTATCCCCCACCCATTGTGACAACTGTGTACCTAAAAGGGATGAAAGGTTCTAACCTATAGGTTGAACTATATCCAAAATGTGGTTAGGTTTCACTAATGCATCTAAAATCAATGGTTTAAGGTTCCCAAACCTTCAGACTAAAAGACAAAAAGGCATCACTGCTAATGTCCTATGTCGGTGGCTTGGGTGATTCTCCAAATACCCCTATGGGTGCAAAGCACACCATCTGCATATTTGGACAAATCAATCCTAAATCCTATAAGGTGGTGGGATAGCACCCACGAAAATCAAAAGGGTCAAAAGATGCATGTCATGTCATGAAAATGCATTCCTAAAAGTGAAGCAGTTAAAATACTACAAAAAGTAAAATATTTACAAAAATTACAATCTAGGCATATAGAGAAAAAATGGCAATAAAAAGCCTAAATTAGCAAGTATGCAAATAAAGCATCAAAGCACATAAAATAGCAAAAATCAACTCAAAAGGCCTTAAAACTCTGAGAACAAAATTAAACAATGCTCGAGCTCACTAGTAATCCCCAGTGGAGTCGCCACTTGTTGCACCCCATTTTTTTTATATTATCATTTATGATACGAAAAAATGATATGAAAATGAGTTTTTAAGGAATTTTTTTTTTGTTTTTTATGAAATGATTTTTGTGGGTTTTTTTAAAGTAAAATAAAAAGAAAAAGGGCCTAAAATGAGACTTGGCAAAGGCGACGGATTTGGGCCCACTAAAGTCTAGAAAAAGGGTTCTTAAAAATTTGGAATCGCCATTCGATATGGAATTTAGGTGTACCGAATCACCTAAAGAGAGATTTTAATTTTTTGAGAAAAATATAAGCAAACCCTTTAACTAGACAACTCCGAGTCTTTCGAAATCAGAGAAATAAATTCGAGAGCTACATTTGTGAGGAGGGAAGGTCAAGGTTTTGCCCTCAAGCACCCCCCCAACACCCGGCAAAAACCGGCTGCGAGTTTGACTTTATTCTCTTAATTTTAAGGCCAAAAAACGAGTTAATTTAAACTAAACATATAACATGTAATTAATATCTAAACACATAAAACATGCATGCCACATAAAAGTAGAATAAACAAAATAATTGGATTCCAAAGCCTCCGTTGGAAAAGTCAAGGAATAATGCGCTCTCGGCCCACTCGATCACATTGCACAAGTAATAACTAGAAAATAAAAGAAAGAAAGAAAATAAGAAAATTACAAGAATTGAATGTCCTATGCCCCTTTTGGGTGACATCACTTCTAATGAAAGAAAAGAAAATGAATTACAACTTAAATTGACAAATGAAAAGATTAATTACTAATAATTGCCTAATCTAGTCCGAGGGACCTAAATGAAAACATCAATACAAAGTTTTTGGGTCAAACTACAAAACAAGGGAAAAGTAAGGGATTTATGTTGTAATTTCATAAAATGTGCCATCCACTCCAAGCGATCAGAACTTGAGTATTGTTGCTGCAACTTTCTTCCTCACCGAGACTTCACCCGAAACTGGAAATCGTCACCCCGGCCAGCATTGGACTTACCGGAGACTCGCCCTCTCTGTCTCTCACCGGTGAGTTCACGGGCTCCGACCAGCGTTGGACTGGCCGGAGTTTCCAGAGTTTCTTCCCCAAGCAAAAAGATTCAATAAAGTTCATTCATTTATATTTAACTGCCTTTAGAAAATTTTATCAAATAGGTTACGGGCATAAGAAACATTGAATCGTTTGCAAGAAATTGAGAGGTAATCAGCCCAAAATTTGCAGCAACCCATCCAAATCCATCATACAGCGGCGAAAATTACAGTCAAAATAAACACATAAACATCATAATAGCAGAAAAATTGTGCTAAGAGAAAGGAAGGGAAACAAACAAGTCACATGATTTTTACCAATTCCATATGTTCATTAGCAGAAACTAACGGTATGAAAGGGAAAAAGAAAGCCTCACAGTGCTTTTCCAGTGAAGAAAACGGTGGTGGTAGTGGACTCCGGCGAATTGAAGGCCACTCCAGTTCTTCCTCTGCTCTTTTTTTTTATTTTTCTGTTTTTCTCTCTTTTTCTTGGATTCCTTGGCTGAAAATTTAAATGGCAGTGGCAGTTTCTAAATCTATTTTAAGAGAAATGAAAGGGGAATTTTTTTTTTTTTTTTGAAAGAAATCTATGGTCATGGTTTTAGATAATGGCTGAATTTGGACTGTGAATGATTTCCTCTCCGAACTGATGAGTGAAGGGATGGAGATGAAAAAGAAGAAAGTCTCCGTCTATGCCTGGAGAAAGTTTTTTTTTTTTTTTTAAGAAAAACTAAAACACTCCAGAGCCAAAGCTCCTTTTTTTTTTTTTTTGGACTTCCAGATGATGAAGAAGATCAGTCCTCCGCCCCATCCGTTGCTTGGTGGGATTTAGTACTAGTAGAAATGATAGTACAAAGGTGAGTTGTGTGTGTGTACCATGCATGTGTTTGTGTGTTAGGTGATATATTGGATAAGTTCAAGGAAGATTCCTGGCAATTTTCAAAACTTGGTGCCTAAGAAAAAATAAAAAAAAAGTAAAATCCTTGAAATAAAAGTACCTATTTACCTATCCTTTTAAGAAAATAAAAACTAGTCAAAAAATTGGTGTCTACAATTTAGATGCAAGATCTTAAGAAAGCAAGTAAAGCACTTAAACACATAAACACTTAAGCACACAAATTCTATCTATTACACTGCGGAACCTAATTCAATCTAAAAGGGAGAAATATAAGAAAATAAATCTATCCATCCTATCTATTACATTTTCTATCTAATTAAATTGTTTGTCAAATATATCCTATCTATTACAATTGGGTACATGAGTACCCTATAAATAATTACACAACTTAAAATGAATAAATAAATATGGGAAAATAAATAAAAAACTAAAAGTGAGTAAATAGAAGCAATAAAAGAAAAATCTAAAAAGTATATAAACACATAGGAGCACATAATAGCACATAGGAGGATATATTTAGAATTTAAAAGATAATAGAATTACCGCCCTTTAAAGTAGTAACTATGTGAGAAAATGGGGAAGTATCTATATTCAAAGTCAATAAAAGTTTAAGACACCAATTTACTTGACAATTAATCATAAAATATGAAAAACGTAATTTATTAATGAAGTTCACTAAATTAAAAGCAAGTAGTAATTAACAAGATAAATTGAGCTACATTAACATGTTAGTCATGAAAAAAGATTTCAAGAAATTCCAAAAACAAATAAAATGCACTTTAAAGCAACTTAAGTGCAATTAAAGGGAGGAAACAATTATAATTGCAAAGTTAACATTCTATTAGGATTAAATTGAAAAGATTCAAAAGTTTTAAGGGATTGAACAAATTTTCAAAAGATTAGGGTCAAATTTAGATGAAAAGAAAGTTGAGGGGTCAAAACATAATTAAAATAGGTATCTATGAGAAGCCCAAAGATTTTGGGCCTAGGTGAAATTATTAAAAAACCTAGAGGTCAATCCATAAATCTGATAAAATAAAAGACTAAGAAAGCATGTTAGGGTCATTAACAAATGTTGAGCGACACTACTTTTGCCCATAAGAAAAACTCAGACCATTTCATTAAAAAAACACATGAGCCACAACAAAATTGAAGCGGGTTTGAAACAACAAACATGCTTAATTTAGACACCAAAATCCAACCATAAACCCGAGCCAAAATGAGCAAAACCCCAACTACAACCCAATTACAAATAAAAAAAATCTAACCACAAACCCAAATACAAACACATACCAACCCAATCCTTTTATTTTTCTTCTCTTTTCTTTTCCTTTTTCTCCTTTTCTTCTTCCCCTTCTTCCAGTAGATCAGCAGCTCGCTAATGGCCATGGCTGCTCCGGCGCGTCGCCATCGCTACACCACTACTGGCCGCGAGTCGCCAAGTGACTTTTTCAATCACCTAAATTCATCAAAATACACCTCTCTACTCAATTTTTTTACGTAGAATTTAATTTCAGGTTTAGCTTTCATAAAAAATGCTCAAAAAAGGCCCAAATAACCATTTTATAACCAGACTCTTTTTTTTTTTTTTGAACTCACTCAAATCTTTATCAAAACAAATAAAAAAAAAAACCCACCAAATGGCTCCTTATGAAATGTGGAGCACAGGTATGATTCTAATTTATCAAGGGAACAAGCATATATAAGCCTATTGAAGTAAAACAGCATCACAGTTCAAAATAAGCATTTTATCTGTTTTAACTTAAAACACATCAACAGTTCAAATCAAAAAGCCATTTTTGGCTCTTAAACTAGCTAAAGTAGTCCATCTTAACAAATCATATGCACAGAATTCATACTTCCAATCTACGACTTCCATTGGAGCAATTTTCCAAACACATGACAAGCAAGATATGAATCATTACTTCTTGCTTGTCAAACCAATATAAATGAGCCACAAATGTAGAAAAATAAACCAGGCAACCTATGTAAAAAATCAATCAAAATATCAACTTCAGCAAAAGATGTATAAGCACTAAGTGCAAGGAAAAACCCCCACAATGCCTACTGTTCACATCAGTATTTTAAACAGAAAGGTTTGAGAAATTTTACCACACCCCCCAAAATTTTTCTTATGAGCTTGATGGTGGTGATCCTCGCTTGTAGTTTATGGTATCAACAGAATCTTTCCAACTTCTTTTTTTGTTAGTTTCTTCCTCTTTATTCTTGTATGTTGTGTCTTGTGTGTATCTTGTGATAGTGTGTGCATGTGATTTTTTGGGGAGAGGTAGAGAGTGAGAGTGTTTCTTGTGTGTTGTGTGTTGTGTGTATTTGTTTATGCTAGTGTGCTTGGAGAGGGAGAATGAAGAGAGAGAGAGATTTTGGGGAGGTGGGTAAAAAAAATCCCTTGTGATATGAAGTGTGTCATGGGAGGCATGGGAGGTGAAATGTATTATTGGAGAAAATGATTGTGAGTTGGTAGAATATTAGAGAAAAAAATAAAAGAAAGAAAAGAAAAGAAAACATAAAAAAGAAAAGATAGAATAAATGGAATAAATATTAGAATTTTTATTGAAAGCTCCAAATTATTTTCACCAATGATTTTGATTGATTTTTCTCTTTTTCTTTTTTGTTAGAAAAACAGACAAAATAAGAAAAATGCACGTTAAAATGCATGAAAATAAATGAATAATTAGATAAAAATTTTAGAAAAATAATGAAAAGCAATAAAAAATTAGTGTCTACAACTTGTCTCTCTTTGTCTAAGTTTTGAAAAAACTCTAAACACAAACGTAGACATCAAATTGCTTACCTGTCTCTTGTAATCGCATCTGAACCATGGTAAATAACATGAAATGTTAGGCGTCACTTGTTAAAATAATTTTATAAATATGTGAAACATGAGTGAACCTATGCAGAGTTGCCTACGTATCCTACCATGAGAATCAGGTTGAACGTAGTTCAAATGCAAAAAGAATTATGATAAAACAAGTGCTTGACCCTTCAAAGATCTATAAACACAAAGAAGTTTGAGCCCTTGGAACTTTTGAATAAGAAATCCAAACTCGCAATTACAGAATGGATCATTGAATCAAGAAGGGGAAGAAAGGCATGTGGTGGACGTTAAGACTCACCAACTAAAAATTAAATGTTAAGAAAGGAAGATAGAAGGGTGCGGAAATGAGACTTGCCGACAGGAAACTAAATGTCAAGAAGAGGGGATAGAAGGGTACGTGGCGGACATTGAGACTCACCGACGGGAAACTAAATGTCAAGAAAAGGAATAGAATGGTGTGCGGTGGATGTTGAGAAGCACCAATGGGAACCTAAATGTTAGGAAGGGGAGATAGAAGGATGCACGATGGACGACACTAAGACTTCCCAACGAGAAACTAAATGTCAAGAAGGGAAGATAGGCGGATGCACGACGGATGACGCTGAGACTCGCCAATGGGAAACTAAATGTCAAGAAAGGGAGATAGGAGGTGCATAGCGGACGCCGAGACTCATCAATCGGAACCTAAATGTCAAGAAATGGGATAAAAGGGTGTGCAGCAGACACTGAAACTAAATATCAAGAAGGGGAGATAAATAGGTGCACGGCGGATGTTGAGACTCACCCATGGGAAACTAAATATCAAGAATCGGAGATAGAATAGTGTATGGTAGACCTTAAAACTCACCAATATAAAAACTAAATGTCAAGAATGGAAGATAGAATGGCGCACGATGGATGCTAAGTGTAGACACCAAATTTTGACTATTTCATTTGTTTTCTTATTAATGTTTAGTTATTTATTTTTGAATATTCTAACACATTTTTCTTATTTTTGTAGGTTTTTCAAAAAAAAAAAGAGAAAAGTCAAAAACGCGGACCAGTTACGCGGATAAGTCCGCGTAACTTGATCAGAAGTGAAAAAAATACGCGTGCGTTTTTTTTCCAGCCTTTCCTTCCTCATTTCCAGCTGTATTTTCTGCAACTTGAGCATCAAGAAATCAATTTAGATAATACCCAACTCACCCTTAATCCCTTAACAATTCATCTAACGTTCAAAATCAACCCACCTCCCCCCAAACTATCCAAACCCTTCATGCTAGGTTTTGTGGCTATAAATAGCTTATGGGAGGGTTTTCTGAAAAGGGGTTGGAAGCTGAGAGAGAAAGAGAGAAGAGGGAGGTTGAGAGAGAAAAGAAAAGACAGAAAAACGAGAGGAAAAGAGGAGAAAAAGGAAAGAAAAGGATTCTAGGGTTTTGCTTTGAGAAGAGAAGGAAACCACCTTCAAATCCGGAACTTCCCCCTTTTGTTTTGAGATCAAGAGGCTCAGGTTATTCCTTTTCTCATCTCTATTTTTTTGAACGTGAATCTTGCTGAAAATGTGACCTTTTGGTGGAACCAAGGTCTTGACTATGTTTTTTTATGTTTTATAATAGTTGATGATGTTTATTTGTTGTTATATGAGTATGTTACCTTTAGATAGCCTTGGTAAGGCTAATAGATTTGTTTTTACGTTTAAAATCAGACGTTTGATGCTTCTGTGATGATTCTGTTGGGTTTTTCTGAAAATTTTCTGGAAAAATGTTCTTCACGTTTTGAAGATGTGAAAAAACGCGGGCCACTTGAGCAGATTACTCCGCGTAACGCTCCGCGTTTCCTCTTGAATGTTTGAAGATGTGAAGAAACGCGGAGTCCTTGCGCGGCTTGATTCGCGTAACAGTCCGCGTTTCTTCTTGAATATTTGAAGATGTGAAGAAGCGCGGGGCTGTTACGCAGGCCGGTTCGCGTAACCTCCCGCGTTTCTAGCCTGACAGTTCTTCCCTTCCCCCTTTTTGTCTATTTGATGATGTTGATGCTTAAGATTTGGCATTTTTCAGTTTGAGCTTGTTTTGATATGATCTGAATGATGATGTTTAATGCTTTGAATAGATCCCCTTGCCTCTGAATATTTTGTTTGTGTTATTGTCTGAAAACTGGAAGCAATCTTCCTGATATTTTGAAGATGGGAAGAGACGCGGATTGTTACGCGGCTGAGTCCGCGTTTCCCTTCTGAATTTTACATTTTGCATGTAACGCGGACCTAATTGCGCGGCTTCATCCGCGTTTCTACTCCGCGTAACCTCTCTGTTCCTCAGTTTTATGGCTATTTCCTGCTCTTTTGTTCCAGAATCTTACCCTATTATTCATATTTCCTAATCTTGTCCATGTTGCTTGCAGAATCTGCTTTGATACCTTTTCTTTGAATTTTTGATTGATTTTTCCTTTAAATTGGTACCTTGATCCCTTTTGTTGACATTGAGTCTTAGATAACCATTCCCATCATTTAAGGATTCAATTAAGGCATCACATCAAGGGATGGTAACTTCTTTCCCCTATTATGTGCTTTTATGTGTTTTTGCATGATCTTGCATGTTTTAAATTAAGTTTTTCCTTTGCTTTTTATTCATGTCTAGTCTTTATTTATGTCATTTAATTTTTGGGTAAATCATTTGGAGGCCTTGGATGCCAAGTTATAATAGATAGGTTTAATTTTGCAAAAAGTGTATTTATTCTAGAAAATGTAATAGTTAAATTATTATTCCGAATTTTTTTTCCCCTTAGAATGTATTTAGGTTCCCCCAATGTAATAATTAGGTTTTATATGCTTATTTTGCATGCTTGCATGATTATGTGTTTACTTGCTTTCCTAGGGTCTTGCATCTAGATATTATGCCTATGTGTTATGTGTTTATGTGTTTTATGTGTTTACTTGCTTTATTATCATGTCTACATGTTTTATTGTGTAAATATATTGACGTCACCACACTAGTCCAACGCTAGTTGTGGCCTTTCCTTTTCGATTTCTCACTAATCCAATGTTAGTGAGAACTTTTTGACGAGGGCTAGTCCAATGCTAGACCCTTAAGGCCGTTCATGCATTAGACACAAATTTCACACACTTTTCACTTTTAGAGTGTCTTTCCCATTTTTGCATGTTATTTTTCCCCCATCTCGTATGCGAAACATCTCATTTAGTTTCCCTTTTCGTCAAAAAATAGATTAATGCATTTAAGGCATTACCCTTTGAAATAGGGAAAAGAGCGAGTATGGCTTCCTAACCTTAGCACGCTTTTATTTCCTTCTATGAAAAGAAAAATTTGAAGTCACGAATTTAGTTCCCCGCACCCGTTATGTTGCATTGTCCCTCTTTAGGACATACATATGCATTATTTTAAATGCTATCAAAATCATTCTTTAAAAAATCAAGTTTCTTTCTTCATGTTTAGCAATTCAAAGTCAAAAAACCGTTTTTCTTAAAATTGCATCTTTTGAAAATTCAAGTTCCTCTTTGCACTTAAAATTGATCTTTTCAAAAATCCAATTTCTTTTCCCTTGAGATTTTATAAAATTGTTATTTCTTTTGAAAACTCTATTTTTTCCGTTTGTTTGAGTCTCATCATTTGCATTCTTCGTGACCTCCTCGAGAGATCAAATTTGGATGTCACAACTAATGTGATCAATTCCAATCACACCTCAAGGAGACATTTTGCCCCTCTCGATCCAACATTAGGTCTAGGTTTTGCATCCATATAGATAACATTCAAATGTGATAAATTTTAAAGTTAGAATTAGGAAATTTTTAACTAAATCATACAACTAGCTTTGGTTAGGTTAGAAGGGTGCCTTAGAGACGAGTAACATCGAATCTTTGCCTTCCCTTCTTTCAACTGTGACCCCCGAACCTTTTTCTCTAGTTTTTCAAAGACCTGGAGTCATCTAAAAAAGGGTTTTCTTAGTTTATTTTCATTAATTAAAATTTTTGGGTGACTTGGTACACCTAAATTCCATACCAAGTGGCGACTCCAAACTTTTCTAAAAACCCTTTTTCTAGACTTTTGTTTTGGGTCCAAATCATCGCATTTTTGTAGTCCCATGACCCATTTCCATTTCTTTTTTCAAAAAATCAATTTTCCCTTTTCCAAAAAATGGGGCGCGATACTAAGATTCACCAATGGAAAACTAAATGTCAAGAACGGTAAATAGAAGAGTGCATAGTGGATGCTGTGAGTCACCAACAGAAAATCAAATGTCAAAAAAGGGGATAGAAAGATGATCAGCGGACACTAAAATTAAATGTCAAAAAAGGGGGATAGAAGGGTGAGTGACAAACGCAGTGAATCAGCAACGGGAAATTAAATGACAATTCCTAAACCTAGATTGTTCAATGGGATTGGACCCAAACTTAAATGACTTGTGCGAGAAATGCAAATGTATCCTAGGTCTAGACTACTGGTGGAGATCAAAGTCAAGTCCAAACATTAGTGTGAGAAACAAAAATAAAATTGAAACATAGGTTATAGATTGTCAGACTCGAAAGATAGAATACAAGCTACTAAAACATAATAAACATAGAGTGCATTCAGTGACACATGCGATGAAACTTTGCATCCTTTTGATTTTCTCATTGCGGGAAGAAGAAAAATGAAAATAACAAAATTTTTCCTTTCTCTCTCTCTCTTTTTTTTTAATAAAAAAACCTTACTCTGTTTGCAATAAAAATTGCCCCAATGTAATCGATCAAAAATTTGCTCTAGTGTAAATCATGCTCAATTGAAGCAAATGCTGTATTTTTCATCCATTGTGGAAGGCACAGATGATGATCACAAAATCCTACATGCAGAAGAAAGAAAGAAACAATCATGATAAAAAACAATGCCACCATTATTAATCCTTTTGACCTCAGGAACCATGTAAACATGAGATCTCGATGTGAATGAATCATCTCCTTTGAACTATTTTGCAAGCTGTTTGGAATCCCTTCAATTTCCAGATCCAATCAGCCATTCCTTAAAACAAATAATAAGGCATCTGCTTCTAATGACCTTTTGCAGTAAATTACGAGGATTGTCTTTTGGATGAAATCCAATGAAATGAATGAGATATAAAAATAAATAAATAAATAATAAAAATTTTTAATATATACATAAAAATGTTATTTCTCATGCAATGTAGCAAAACAAAGTAAGAATGATATGCAATAATAAAACAATCTTTATTGAGTTCATAAACAGTGACTCAGAGACTCTTAAACAATGGATACTAGCTCAGACATATGGCATTTGATGAGGAGAAATATTGCCTTTGACCTATTTTGACGTCATCCATCTGGAGTTTAATGTTACCAAAGAATAAAAACATGAAGTGACATGCGACTAAACATAGTCACCAGTTTCAGTATCTAGATTTCCACTCATGATTCCTTTGTACTTATTAAACCCTACCCTAGTGCCCTTTCGGGTTTTCACTAGAGTCAGCCCCATCTCTTTTTTTTTTCTTTTTCTTTATTTTCCTTTCCTTTTCTTTTTCTACTCTTTTTTCCTTTTTTTCTCTCTTAATTTTCCTCTTTTTTTTTTCTTCTTTTTTTGAACAAAATGTGCCCTTTCGAGTTCTAACCTTGAGAGAATGATAAAACCATGAAATAAACTAAACAACTTTAACCGCTATTTTATCAATCCAGTCATGCCTCTGAAAATTGGTGGCATCAGTGAAACAATCTTCTTCAACAAGTTTCAGAAAAAGATGTATTTGCATCATTTGCCATTGATTAAGAAATGTTCTTTCAAAAGAACCGCAAAAGGTGGAGGTAGTAATATTTGGATTTTGTAATGGGGTTAGATGGGGTGGAGAAAAAAGTTTAGACTTAAATCCAGATTACATAATGACTTTAAAATAATTCTGAAATCACATTCTTTTAAAAACTTGCCCTAGTATGGGGTAATGAAACATAAAATGTGCCCCAATTTGCTTCTAACTGGTTCTTTTTTTTTTTTTTTGCTTATTTTTCTTATATTCTTCTTCATCTTTTTTTTTCTCTTTTTTTTTCCTTTTTTAATAAAAAGAGAAACAAAGATAAAGAAATAAAATTTGCCCCAGTATGGGGTTAATGATCCTTAAGGGTTTGTCAAATGAAAGAACGGATTATTCTAAAAGTTCAAAAGGGAAAACTAGAGGTAAATTGTTCAAGTGGAAAGGAAGAAAAACATCCGTTGGTCCCATCTTTTACAGTAATTTAAAAAAAAACTTTCATAATTAGATGAAATTTTTTTTTGTATATGTCTGAATTGATTGGTTGAGAAAAAACCTGTCCATCCATCTCCATGAGAATAAGTGCTCCTCTGAGTAATACCCTTTTAACAATGAATGGTCCTTGCCAATTTAGAATGAATTTTCCCTTAGCCTCATCCTGAACTGGAATGATTCGCTTCAAGACCTTGGCTCCTACTTCAAATAACTGAGGCCTAACTTTATTGTTATAAACACAAGCCATCTTTTGTTGGTAACACTATCCATAGCAGATAGCATTTAACCATTTTTCATCAATTAGAATTAACTGCTTATGGCATTCCCTGACCTATTTAGCTTCTTCTAATTCAGCTTCCATCAGAATACGCACTGATGGGATTTTAATTTCTACGTGTAATACTACTTCCATTCCATACATGAGAAAATAAGGAGTTGCCCTAATAGAAATCCTGATTGCAGTTCTATATGCCATCAATGCAAAAGGCAATTTCTAATGTTAATCTCGATGTGTTTCAGTTATTTTGTAGATGAGATTCTTCAAATTCTTATTCGCAGTTTCTACGGCTCCATTCATCTGAGGTCTATAAATAGCAGAATTTCAGTGTTTAATCTTGAACTGCTCATACAATTCATCCATCATGTTATTATTGAGATTTTTAGCATTATCAATGATCAATATTTCTGGCACCCCAAAATGATAGATGATATTATTTTTCAAGAAATCTGCTACAACTTTCTTAGTTACTTGCCTATAAGACACAGTTTCAACCTATTTACTGAAGTATTCTATTGTCACCAAAATAAATTGATGGCCATTTGAAGCAGGAGGATCAATAGTTCCAATCAAATACATTCCCCACATTGAGCATGGCCAATGGGCAGTCATACTATGCAATTCTGTAGGAGAAACGTGTATCACATCACCGTACATCTAGCACTTGACACGTTTTCGAACAAACTCTATATAGTCATGTTCCATAGTGAGTCAAAAATATCCCATTTTCATGATTTTTTCAGCCAACAAATGTCCATTCCTGTGTGGCCCACAAACACCACTATGCACTTCTTTCATCATGTAACCAGTTTCTTCTTCATCAACATTAAAATACCTAAACCCAATATTTTTTTTATACAATATCTCTCCATTTATGAAGAATTTTAAGGACATCCTGCACTAGAAACCTTTTGTAGCTGAATCGGCATTAGGAGATAAGATCCTATTGTTATGAATTCCTTGATATCGCTATACTAGGGATGACCACCAGAAACCCTTTCCACAACCAGACAGTGAACTAGCTTTTCATGAAGTTGAATTTGTATAGGTTCAATCATAAACTCATCCGAATGCTGGATCATTGAAGAAAAAGTAGCTAAAACATCAACAAAGACATTGAGAGTGTGAGAGATGTGCCTGAATTTCAAATTCCTGAACTTACAGCCTAACTAAGCAAGTTATAGTGATATATCATAATTTTTGAATCTCAAATTACCTATCACTTGAGTGTTTGATGTACAGGCAAATCAGAATTACTAAATGCTATCAGATCATTGATATCCCATTTCCAATGCCATTTTGAACCCAAAAATATGGGCTTCATATTCAATCATGTTGTTGGTATAAGGGAATCGCAACTTAGCAATGACAATATAATGCTTTCCTTCAGGTGATATCAAAACCACTCCAATCCCAACCCCCAAAAGAGTTTGAAGCGCCATCGAAGAACAACCTCTATTTAGAACATTGTTCATTTATATCTTTCACTGTCCCTATAAATAAAATCTCTTCATCAGGAAAATAGGTGTGTAGTGGCTGATAATCATTCTCCCTAAGGTTTTCTACCAAATGGTCTATTATAACCTGTCCCTTAATTGCCTTTTGTGTTATGAAAATAATATCGAATTTAGAAAAAATCATTTGCCACTTAGCCATACGTCCAGTAGGCATTGGCTTTTCCATCAAGTACTTCAGAGGGTCAGAGAATAAGAAATCAAATAAGTAGAATGGCCGAGCAAGTAGTGTTCCAACTTTTGAATTGCCCAAGTTAAAGTACAATAATTCCTTTCAAGAAAAAAATAGTTGGCCTCATATGCTGTAAATTTCTTGTTGATGTAGTAGATGGGTTGTTCCTTCTTCCCAGATTCATCATACTACCCCACAACACAACTAATGCTTCATCAAGTATGGATGATATATAATTAGAGGCCTTCCTGGTTGGCACTAAGATTGTATGATATAGCAAATAATTCTTGATTTTATCAAAACCTGTTGACAATTTTCATTCCAATTCATTGGTACATTCTTTTCAATAATTTGAAAGAGGTTCACATGCGGAAGTCAATCGTGCAATGAACCTACCAATGAAATTAATCTTTCCAAGAAAACTTTTCATATCTTTCGAAATCTTTGGAATGGGCATATCTCGAATTGCTTTAATCTTGATAGGATTAATCTCTATCCCATTTTTACTAATAATGAAACCCTAAAATTTACCAACCGGGGCTCCAAAAACACATTTTACAGGATTCAATTTCAAGTTATACTTCCTTAACCTTTCAAACAGCTTCTTCAAATCAATCAAGTGATCCTCAACTTTCCTGGACTTGACTATAATATCATTCACATAAACCTCCATCTCCTTGTGGATCAAGTCATGAAACAGTATGGTCATGGTCCTTTGATAAGTAACTCTAGCATTCTTCAATCTAAAAGACATGACTCTGTAACAGAAGGTTCCGCATAGGATAATAAAAGAAGTTTTCTCTCTATCCTCTTCTACCATTAAGATTTGATGATTCCCAACAAAATAGTCACCAAATGATTCAATCTCATGCCCAGTAGTATTGTCAAAAAGAATTGAATATTTGGCAAAGGAAAATCATCTTTCGAATTGGCTATGTTCAAATCCTTATAGTCAATACATAATCACCTCCCTAAACTTTTTGAGAACTAGCATAGGGTTTGAAAGCCAAATAGGATAATAGAAACTACGATAATCTTGGCATTAAGTTGTTTTACAATTTGTTCCTTTATCTTGAGACTTATGTCTGGTTAGATTTATGTGACTTATGCTTTATTGGTGAAAAATTTGGATCAGTTGGCAACCTGTGAACCACTATGTCCATAGAGATTCTAGGTATATCATCATATGATCATGCGAACACATCTTGAAATAAAATTAAGGATTCAATCATTTCTCTTTTTTATTTTTTATTTAAGTGAATGCTGATTTTGACTTCTTTAATCTTCGTTTCAATGCAAATATTAATTATTTCTGTCTCTTCCATGTTTGGTTTGGATTTCTCTTCATATTATTCAATATTCCTTGAAATGGATTCATCTTCTTCCTTAGTATTGCTCTCGTTTTGAACTTCTAATTGCACAATTTCAAGTTTGTGAAAGATATTGAGATTCCAGTCATCAAATTCCAGAATGGTGATATCCAAAGGGTCAAAAGGTTTTATTTGTGGCCACTTGAAAATAAGATAAAATATAATAAATACATAAATAATAATGAAAAGACACTAAAAAAATCTTGCATTATATTGAATTTAAAGGATTCCAGTAAAACTCAATCAAAACATACATATGAACTCTACCAAAACACATCCATCCTAGATCTTTATTTTCATTTCAATAATTTTCCTTGAGTAAGACATGCTACATCAATAGGAAAATAACTCAAAATACTAAAATGAAGATAAGGCTTAAATGGCAAAAAACAATTTCTTTTAACAAAAGATCCAAATATAAAGCCCTATCTAGATATGGCTCTAAACCAAAAGATAATCTCCTAAATAGTTTCTTTTCAGCTTGCTTCTGCATTTGCATTTCTTTCTTATCCTTGGCAATGGGAAGAAATCCCAGCCTAAATGTATCATTTTGCATTGGGAGCTCAATTGGTTCCAAAATTCCCTACAGATTCCTTCCAAGGTATTTTCCTATCTCAAATCCTCCTCGGATTATTTTCTTAACCATCATGACATTGGCATCTGGCAGATTTAACTTAATAAGAGATTTGCCTTCAAGTGGCTATCCCACAGAGACAATATCAGCAACATGGTGTGAAGAAATTGGAGTTCTTTTGCTGCTCTCTCTCTTAGATTCGGCATTAACAATCATAGTATAGTCAACCTCAGCAAACACAGTAATCAACTGATCATTCATAACAAATTTCAATATTTAGTGTAAAGAAGATGGCACCACATTAGAAGTGTGTATCCAAGGTTTTTCTAGCAAAATATTGTAAATATTAGAAAAGTTCATGACTTGACAAGTGACTTGAAATTGAGCAGGTCCTATCTCCAATACCAGATCAATTTCACCCATAGATTCTCTCCTTACACCATCGAACTCCTTGACCACAATCCTCGATGGATGAAGCTTAGTGTCAAGCAACCCAAGTTTGGTGGGGGCATTCCATTGATAGATATTAATGTTGATCCACTATCCACCAAGGCTCTAGGCAATAGTTTTCCATTGCACCGTACTAATATATACAATGCTCTATTGTGTCCAATCCCTTTTAGAGTCAGTCATCATCGGAGAAGGTGATATGATTGGTAGCTAGTATAGTTCCAACAATATGAGAGAATTTATCAACAGGGATATCTATAGGCACTTGGGCTTCATTCAAGATTTTGAACAATGCTTCCCTATGCAATTCGGAGGTTAATAGCAAGTTCAAAAGAGAGATTTGGGCAGGCATCCTATCCAACTATTCCATTACCTTACATTCAATTTTCTTCAATATTTTTAAAAAATTGATAGCTTCTCTTTGAGATACAGAGGGCTTGGGTGGTAGGGATCTCTCCTTGGTTCTCGATTGAACAAAGATATCAGAATTTTCCACAACTCTCCCAAACCTGGTAATACCAGATACTTGTTCCTTCAATAACTTCTCATTCTCGATCAACAAAGTGGGCTCCTCATAATTTCAATGCACTTCTTGCAAGTTGTTAATAGGGATTTGTTGTTGGAATTCAAGCACAACAGGTTCCAATGTATCCCACTCAAAGGAAGACAAATCTGAAATGAGTGGGTCTTTAGAATTGACAACATCAGAAGGTTCTTCTTCTGCTACAAATGGTTCATCCTTTCCAAACATGGACGACTTTAACTTTCCCTCACAAATATCATCCATATTTTTACCACAAACTTCTTACCTATTAACATCTTCCTCGTTCTCATGTGATTGGTCTCCATTATACCAAACACTTCAGTTTCATCTATAATGTATTGAGCTGGATTAACAAACTCCTCATCAGCAGTGATCGTTCCCACTGTGTCTCCATGCTTAGGCAGAGGATTTTTGCTAATATTGGGCCCTTGCCCTCCTTTTCTTCCGAGAATGATATCTTCAGCATCAATCATACCTTGAATTTTGTGTTTCAAAATCCAACAGTTGACAGTTATATGGTCTGAGCTTCCAGAGTGATAAGCACAAATAGCTTGGGGATCATAACCAAGAAGTGGGCCTCTAGGACAAAGTTTGAGATGGACTATACCAATCATTCCAGCTGTTTTCAACTGTTTATACAATTGATCAATGGGTTGGCCTAAAGTAATGAAAGTTTAGAATGGCTTATGAGTTTGAACTCCAATGGTTCGAAAAGGGCTTTGAGTAGGATTATGTTTATTTTACGGGATTGGCCTTAGATTATGAATATTATACGAGTGGTTTTGAAAGAAAGATTGAGGGATCAAAAATAATGGTGAGGTATTCAAATGAGTTAGTCGAGAGCAAATAGTTTGGGTAGCAGTATGGTAAACAGGTCGAGAGTTAGGGTAGTGTGGGTAAGAGGCTGAATAGGTAAGATAATTTTGAACTCAGAGCCTGAAAGATGGGCCTTGATCGTATACAAAAACAGATTTTCTTTCTTTCTTCTTGAATTGGGGTTTCTTCCCATTGTTGTTCCGATTATGTAAGGCTTCCAGTTGTTGCTTTAGTGCTGACACATTAACAATTTTTCGTGCCTTGACAAGTTCATCATACTCTTCCAACTTGTTGATGATAGCAGCAAATGAACTCTTAGTCATACGAAAGATCTCTTCAAAATAAGATGGGTCATGAGCCTTGATGATGAAAGTATGAACAATTTCTTCTTCAGTCATAGAGGGTTCTACCTTGGCAGCAAATTTTCTCCAATGCCTTGCATACGTCTTGTGATCTTCTGAAGGTCTTCTCTTGGTTCCCTCCAATGTTGATCGCATTGGTGCTAATTCAAAGTTGAATTCATACTGCTTCACAAAAGCCATTGACAAGTCCAACCAAGTCTTGATTTCTTGAGGTTTCAAGTTCGAATACCAATCTAAAGCACTTCCCTCCAAACTTTCAAGAAACAGACGCATGGGCAAGTTTTGACCATCAATGAGCTTAACAAATTTGTTGGCAAACACATTGAGATACATCTTAGGACTCCCAGTTCCATCATATTTACTGAATTTGGGAGTCTTGAAACCTAGTGGTAGCTGAACATTTGGAAATAGACAAATCTCATCATAGTCTAACCCACCATGCCTACTCAACCTTTGACTTTTCTTCATAAACTCATCAAACCGATCTAATCTTTTCAACAAATCCTTGTCAATTAGTGCAACATGTTCATCCATCCCTGGTTTTTCTTAGGAAGCAGTATCCACTATAAAAGGTTCTGTAGTGTGGTAGTGAAGTCCCTGAGGGTTAAGAAGCATGTTTAGGTTGGTTTGAGGGTGGGTTTGAGGAATTTGGTTGCTGATCAGGTTTATCGAAATATAGTTTGGGTGTATGTGTGAAAAATCATGATTAAAACGGGTAAAAGCATTCTCTAGGTGGCTGGTAAAGGTCAGAATCAATGCAGTTTGGATATTAGATGTATAGGGTGGTTGATTGTCTTACACAGGCGGGTCATTATCTACAAGTTCATGATTATTTGGGATACTACCACTACTGTTGCTTGCCATAAGTTCATCAATCACGCATCCTTGCACAGCCATTTCTATGCACAACTCATTGAATTTGCCCAATACTTCACTTAATTGAGCTTTCAATGCCATAAAATCCAATGACATCACTATAACAGATCTTTTCAAAAGATCCGACACTGAACTCATATTTACAGGTTGTCTCAAAGTTTTGTTTCAAGATCTAGTGACAATGAGGCTTTAGCATGAAGCTATGTTTAAGAATATCTGAGAGTTTAAAAGGGACGTTGATTTAAAGATTAGTTATCAACTAGAATTGCCGAGTTTTATCCAAAAGAAAAAAGGAAAAAGGAAAAGAAAGAAGGAAAAAAAAAATAGTTAGTAAATGATTAAATAATTCAAATGTATGTCCTATGGGGGAGTCATTTTGTTGCTAAGGGTTAGTCTTAGCATGATGCAACATTGTTAAGGTGAGGCCTGTTCATTAATAAACTTTTGAAACTTCAGATACATCATTTACATCATCTCTCAAAGATGATTTTGCACAATATCATTAAATTTCTTCAACCTATCTATCACAGCATCCTTTGACTCCCTAAAATATGGATTCTTCATGTGCTCAGTTTGGTCATGCAATTTAGTACATTTCCTCTTTAACTCTTAGTGCTTTTCATTATCTCTTTTACAACTCTTTGTTCTTCTCTGCCAAATTTTTGCTTGCTTCCATATATTGCTTCAATTGCACATTCTCTCTGTCTTTGGCCTCAATGATAGCCACTAACCTTTTGACCTCCTTAGATTATACTACTTGCGGCTGTTTGAGATTGAAATTTCTCAACCAATTCTTGTACTGCAGGGTAACCAAAGCCATTTGCTTAAATTGTGAAATATAAATAATATCCTTATCATTAGACAATATCCCCCAAGTGTCGATGATTGGTGTCTTCATTGGAATTTTAGTAGGACAGAATCCTTTGTCAAAATTGATGGTGAAATCAGTCAAGTCGGGTGTAGGTGGTGACCCTTGAACATGCCCTAGTTGTCTGAAAAACCTCTTTGAAGTATAAGCCATGATACCTTAAGCCCTAACAATGGTATGAAATCTGATGATTTAGAGCGAAGAGCAAGATTGATACAGTCCATCCAATCTTGTACCCACCTAATCTTCTGGTCTAGTAGCAACTTTAAAAAACTCAACCATTCTGATGCATTTCTTGGCAAATTACTTCTTTCGACCTTTTTATGATGAGTAGTTATCCAATTGTATCTAACTAGCAGCACACTATCAGCAGTAGGCAATTGTCTCTTAAAATGTTCCATAGACTACACATGCGAAATGCGGTTCGACCCATGGAAGAATTTCATTCCTTTCTAACAGTTAGTACATGCAACAAATATATCAACTAACACTATTGGTACTATGGAGCCCTGTCGATTCCCAATTCCAAGGAATAGATCATGCACAAGTTTGGTGATCTTGAAACCAATCTTCTTATCCATTCTCGGAAAAAAAATAAATTCCCCGCCATGACGAACCCATATACCCATGGCCTCTTTTATTCCCAAGTTGTTTTGGATGTAAATGAAAAATCTTTCAAATGTTTGTCAAATCCATCTTTCATTGCAAATCTATCAAACAAGAATTTTGTAGTCATGGTCTCATCTAATCCGTACACCCAGAATCCTTCAATTCAATAAAATGATAGAACTCGGTCTTGCCAGATACGATAGGGAAGATTATTGTTGTACTCTCTACTAACAAACTGAGAAAATCGGTCACCTTTTCAATTGTCACAGTTATCTCCCTATTTCCTATCCTAAATGCGAAGCAATTAGGGTCCCACAGTTGGATCAAAACCTTTACCAAATACCCGTCTGACTCGATATCTTTGAAATTCCCAATTGGTCCGAGATGGGCAGCTACTTGGTTGATTTCACTAGAATTGCTAACAATTCTTGTCACGTCTGGGTCTATCTATCTATACCATTTCAATTGGATCAATTACCTTACCTATAGGCCCCACGGTTCTACATAAATTTGAACATGAAAGTCCCATAAAGGATTAAATATCTAGGGGAAAATGAGGTTAGCATATTCTTAAAATGAGATTCCTTAAGTGGCATTCCCTCTAAGACTGATGCATGATACCAATTTATTAAAGGAAACCTTTTTGCAGAATATAACGAAAAACATGACCTAAAGGAGCCCCATTTAAATGTTGGGGTATGCCTAAAATGTTATACAATAGAAAAAGAATCTAAACATGCAATAACCTATCTAGAAATACGGTTTTTCTAAAGGAATACCATGCCTGGACTCTTATTCCTAAGGCTTATGAATGCATACAAAAAGAACAAAGTAAAGTTAATTCATTGAATAAATAACACATACTACATAACATCCTAGAGCAACAAAAGATACAAAAATGTAAGATAAAGCAAAGAAAAGAAGGGTGAAATCCCTCCCATCATGTCTAGTATTCTTAACAAGATAAGGAGACTCTACCATAAAAATTCTAAATGGATGCATGAGGTTGGGTTCTCTAACGCATCTAAATTTGATAAGGTTATTGGTCCCCAAACCTTCAGACCAAATGACAAAGGGTCATCAATCCCCAATGACCCAAGTCGATGGTTCAAGTGATCCCCCAAACATTTTTACATGCATGTCATGCCACGGCCACATATCCAAGTGGATCAATCCTATTCCTAATAGGGAAGAGTGGTGTGATAAGTTTAAAGAAAATAGCATATGCATGTATGAGGTGCTCATTTGAGGGGAAAGATAAATACCAAAGGCATGGAAGAAGGTATTAGGATAAATACTTCCCTACCCCAAATGCAAAGCTCAACAACAATAAATAATAAATACAAACAAATAAAAAAAATCATTCATCACACATGTGAAGGGTGAGGAACGAGTGCGAATGTGAAATCCAAAAATCCCTAAAAAGAGAAATGCAACCTAAAACATCCAAGTGCTCGGACTCACTAGCGATCCCCAATGAACTCGCCAAGTTGTCGCGCCCTATTTTTCAAAAAATAAAAATTAATGGTGTTTTAAATAAAATAGGTTTTTGGTTTTAGAAAAACAAATGAAAAGAGGCCAAAATGGGATTTCAAAAATGTGACTATTTTGGCCCAAAAAAGAGTCTAAAAAGGGTTTTTGTGAAAGAAGGAGTTGCTACTTGGTATTGAGTTTCAGTGTACCAAGTCATTAGAAAAAAGTTTGAAAAAGATAAAAACCCATTTTTAGGCAACTCTAGATGTTTGAAAATAAGAGAAAAAGGTTCAAATCCATAACTAAAGAAAGGGAAGGCAAAGGTTCGATCGACTCAAATCCTAGGGTACCCTTTCAACCTAATCTAAGTTAGTTGCAAGATTTAGTCAAAATTTTTCTAATAAACCTTCAAACTTATCACATTTGGATGTCTCTATATGGATGCAAAAAAACCCTTAAACCTAAAAGAGGGCATCGGGAGAGGGCAAAATATCTCATTAATATTAAATTTTGTACTAACACATTAGTTGTGAAGCCCCAAAAGGAGATCTTGAAGAGGTCACAAGTATGCAAAAATGTGACTCAAGAAAATGAATCAAATATTATACAGATATAAGTGATCAAGGAAAAAGGGATGCAACATAATAGGTATGGAAGGCAAAAACTTGTAACGCAATCTTCCTTCTTATAGAGAGGGTGAAAGCATACCAAGGTTAAAAAAGCCCTACCCACTTACTTTTCCATACTCAAAGGGTGATTCTTCCTAATCTATGCAAGCAAATGAACTATCAAATCTTTAACATTGCTACATGAAATACAATTCTAAATATCATGATTTGCACATATATGGGATTAGGGAATATGATAGGGGAATTAACATGCAAAAGAGAAAAAATCCTAAATATGGAAAAATATGCATGAAATGGCATGAATAGCACACAACCATGAATCTAACGCATGGGAAGTCTAAGGGTCTAGCATTGGATTAACCCATTTCTACGAATTCTCACTAGTGTTGGACTAGAATGGAGATGAGAAAAGCCACAACTAGTATTGGACTAGTGTGGTGATGTCATGCATTCATTATTCATAATAAAACACATAAAGTATAAATTAAAAAAATTAAATATATAAAAGCATATAAGGCACATACATATGAGCATAATATCTAGATGCAAGATCCTAAAAAAGCAAGTAAACACATAAACACATAAGCACACAAATCCTATCCATTACATTGGGGAACCTAATTACAATCTAAAAGAGAGAAATATAAGAAAATAAATCTATCCAACCTATCTATTACACTTTCTATCTAATTACATTACTTGTCATATATATCCTATCTATTACAATTTATGTATTTGAGTACCCTTTAAATAATTACATAACCTAAAATGAATAAATAAATATGGAAAATGAATAAAAAAAACTCAAAGTGAGTAAATAGAAGAAATAAAAGAAAAACCCGAAAAACATATAAACACATAGGAGCACATATTTGGAACTTAAAGGATAATAGAATTACTTCCCTTTGAATTATTAACTAATGTGAGGAAATGGGGAATTATTTATACTCAAAGTCAACAAAAGGTCAAGACACCAATTTATTGGACAGTTAATCATACAATGTCAAAAATATAATTTGTTAATGAAGTTCACTAAATTAAAAGCAAGTAGTAACTAACAAGATAATTGAGTTACATTAACATGTTAGATATGGAAAAAGATTTCAAGGAATTTCAAAGACAAATAAAATGCACTTTAGAGCAGCTTATGTGAGGATCTCAAAATTCTATGTTTATTTAAAAATGCATAATAATATTTATATTATGTTAATTCATTAAAATATTAGTGAATTTATACTTCAAGTTATTATTTTCCAATTTAGAGAATTTTTTGAGAATTATTTGCCGATATTTGGTTTCGGCCAGTTTAAGCATTGATTTCTGTTCCGAGACGTGAATAGTGACTTTAAAGTGAAACCGAGCATATGTAGAGATATTACAGAGATATATTTAAGGTTGGACAGTGTCGAAATGAGATAAACCAGTAAAAGTTAGAGTGTCGCGCGTCGACGCGACAAAAAGTGGTCGTTTGACCACTTTTCCCTAAATCATGGAAGACTACACTTTTTGTCTCTTAAAAGACTTGTTTCTTGCTTCCTTGCTCCTTCATTTTTCAGCCATACTTGAGGGTAGAGAGAGAGTGTGCAGCCAAGAGTAGAGAGAGAAAAGAGAGAGAGTTCCAAGTCTTGATTCTTCATCTTCTTTTTCCTTAAATTTCTTGAAGCTTCAAGACACCATTGGAGTGCCTTAATCTTGTTTCTTCTTCCTCTTGTAGCTGCCGTGAGAGAGGGAGAGAGTGAGAGAGAGATCCGTGAGAGTGAGAGAGCAAAGGAGAGGGACGAAAGCTTTCTTTTGCTTGACAATTTCGTGTTCTTGAGCTTGAAGGAAGAAATCAACTTCAAGCAAATGGATCTTTGGAAAAACTTGAAGAATCTCGAGGTGTTAAAGCTTGGAACTTCATCCGTGGGTGGAACAACCTTAGATCCTCCTTGAACTTGCTAGATCTAATTAGATCTTGAGGTATTACACTTAAAACTCTTAGTTTTAACCTTATTAGAATTAGATCTGTCAGATCTATGGTTTATTTGCTAGAAATGCTTATGTTTGGAGCATTTAAGTTGGGCTCTTGAATTCCATACTTAGGTAGCTGACTTGAGGTGACTTTTAGGTAGTGGATTTGAGGACCTGAATGTGGTTGTGTTTGTTGTTTATGAAATGAGATTATTTTATGGTTAGAATGTAGGAATGTTATTGGAAATTTTGAAGAAAAGTATGAAGGCTGGCCGAACCTCACTTGGAATGTTTTGATGCTTGATTTCAAAATTTTACGATGTTTCTTGGCGAGATTTTGCCTAAATAAGTATGTATCATGTCCGTTTATGAGTATATACTTGAAGGGAGTTGAAATCTTAAAAATTAATGGTGAAAAGTTAAGTTTTTCACTAACTTTTGGATAAAAGTGTCACTTGGACAGATTTGAGGGTTTAGAAATGTTTTATTTATTTCTATGAATTTTGTACATTAAGATTTGATGTATGGTGTTCTAAAATGTGTTAAAAACCGTGACTAAAGCTTTAGTATTGGGTTCAAACTCAAATGGGCAATTTTCGAGACGAAATGCCTCACTTTATTTCCTTGTTCAAAAAAGTTAGAAGTCGCGAGAATGGAGTACATCGATAGAGTATTTTAGTCAATTGGTGTATCAATTTGAAAAAGGGAATCTTTTAAGATGATTTTCGATTCAAATGACTACTTTTCGTTCGAGCAAAGTTAAAGGAATTTTGTGAAGAATTTTGATAAAACAAATGAATAAGTTATTTGAGTTTAGTTTTGCTATTTGTGGGGAGAAACTTATTTCTTCTTTTACTTGATTATAGGAAGTGGGGAAAGAGTTTGAACTAAATCCTAATTTGGATTGTCAGTTGTGATTAATTGGTGAGTGTTTCAACCCCTTTTTAAATGAAAAATCTTGCTATTGTTTGCAAATGAATGATTTGTTGAAATGATTTGCTAGTATTTATAAGGAAGTGATTTACCACTATTTCTAAATAAAATGCTTTTACAAGTGAAATAATTTATGAAGAGTTTGTGAGTGTTCCTAGCATGTTGTGTGAATTACATGCTTATGTGATTAATACTTAGTGTTACTTGATCTCATGAGCGTTAAATATTTATTCTTAGGTGAGTGTGTACTTTATCGCACTCGACCTAATTCACTTTACACTGTTCAACTGTTTATTATTCCACTGTTTGTATATTATTTGTGCATGACTGTATGCCATGTGTACTTTAACACATTGGCTGAACAAGGCCTTTCCCCCTTCGTTATCAACCTATTCAAGTCAGAAGCGGATTCGGTCGGGTAGGTTGGTAACTTAGGGCACTGTACGGTGTACTCGAGTATTACCACTGGGTGTTATAAGGAGGAGTAGGGGGTTGATTGACCGACAAGACGGACTGCAACTGCTCCCAGAGGACACTGTATCCTTTCAATACTTGAACTAAATGTTTACTGAATTATTGTTTACTGCATGTTGTTTGTTAAATTGAGTGTTTATGGAACGATTATTTAAGCACTTATTGTTTCTTGTATCCTCTTAAATGAAAAGATTGTTAAATATTTTCAATGTGAATATGTAACCATGTTCTCGATTTACACGTTATTCTTTTAAAAACTCAAATGTTTTACAAAATGATATTTAATTCAAGTGTCCATGAATTTGATAAAACATGAATTTTCTTGTTTTCACTGGACATTCACTGAGCTTCTAACTCACCCTAAAATATTTTATTTTTCCCCACAGGGTTCAAGACGAAGGAAAGCATGTGTTGTGATCTTTCTTAGTGTGATTGGCTAGATTATTTCTTGTACCATTTGTAATCATGGATTGTTGGACTTTTGGTGTATTTGGACTAGATGGAAATATAAATTAGCGGAATGTAAATTAGTGGAGTATCTGATGTAAATATTTGAGATTGACATTGTAATTGGTCTGAGGACTATATCTATTGAAGTTCAAACTTTAATTTATTCGAGGATTGTAGTGAGTCTCGAGAGTCAAGTGCCCGATACCACAGGGTTCGCCCTAGGGAGAAGTGGGGTCGTCACAGCTTAAGTGGCAATTAAAGTGAGGAAACAATCATAATTGCAAAGTAAACATTCTATTAGGGATTAAATTGAAAAGATTTAAAAATTTTTAGGGTTTGAACACAATTTTTCAAAAGATTAGAGGTCAAATTTAGATGAAAAGAAAGTTGAGGGGTCAAAATGTAAAGATTTTGGACCTAGGTGAAATTATTTAAAAGTACAGAGGTCGATCTGTAAATCTGATAAGATAAAGGAAGAAGAAAGCATGTTTGGGTCATTTCCAAATGTTGGATCACACCACTTTGGTCCATAAGAAAAACTCAGACCATTTCATTGAAAAAACAAATAAGCCCAATCAAAATTGAAGCGGGTTTGAAACAACAAACATACTTAATTTAGGCGTCAAAATCCAACCATAAGCCTGAGACAAAATGAATAAAAACCCAACTACAACCCAACTACAAAAAAAAATCCAACTGCAAACCCAAATACAAACACATACCAACCTAATTCTTTTATTTTTCTTTTCTTTTCTTTTCTTTTCCTTTTCTCCTTTCTTCTTTCTTCTCGTTTCTTCTTCTTCTTCTTCCACTAGACCAGCAGCTTGCCGACAGCCATGGCTGCTCTGGCATGTCGCTGTCGCCGGACCACCGCCGGTCGCGAGTCGCCAGCGACTTTTTCAATCACCAGAATTCATCACAATACATCTCCCCACTCGATTTTTCATGTAAAATTCGATTCCGGGTTTAGTTTTCACAAAAAAAAAATGCTCAAAAATGCCCAAATAACCGTTTTACAGCTAGACCTTTTTTTTTTTTTCAAACTCACTCAAATCTTTACCAAAACACATAAAAAAACCCACCAAATGGCTGCTTGTGAAATGTGTAGCACAAGAATGGTTCTAATTCATCAAGGGAACAAGCACACACAAACACACACACACACACACATATATATATGTTATGAAGGCATGTACTCCCTAACCATTGTCGGTATATGTTTTGCATGAAACGATGACTGTTTTACCTTGTTCATGATTGTGTCAAATTTCTACCTGTGATATGCAAAATTTTTGCCAAAAATCAGCACTTACCATATTTATATACATATACATATACATATACATATACATATACATATACATATATATATATATATATATATATATATATACTGTGAAGACCCGTACTGCTAACCATTCTTGATATATGCTTTGCACGAAACGATGACTGTTTTGCCTTGTTCATGATTGTGTCAAATTTCTATCTGTGATATGCAAAATTTTTGCCAAAAATGGGCACTTACCAACTATGTTTATAGTACTAAAATGGTGTTCAACATCTAGCAATAGTGCTAGAAAATATGTGGGGAACAAAGTATAAAGCTACTTGAAACTCAAGGGTTGAAAAATAAATTGAATCTTTACAACTTAACCCTTTACTAAAAATAGAAGCTTGAGGTGGAAATCTTGTCTTGTTTTCTTGCTCTCTTGACCGAACATATAAAGCTTGAATGGCCTTGATACTTCTTGAATCTAACCTACAAGCACGACAAGGCAAACCAAGAAACACTTGTCCAAAACTTGAGTTCATGAGTTG
The DNA here is from genome assembly GCA_013103745.1 of Gardenia jasminoides. Lineage (NCBI taxonomy): Eukaryota > Viridiplantae > Streptophyta > Magnoliopsida > Gentianales > Rubiaceae > Gardenia > Gardenia jasminoides. The sequence continues at coordinate 15,439,413 of CM023096.1, forward strand.
GCAACTTATGCTTACTCATGCTTGGTCTTCTTGAGCTATAAATACTTGAGGCCTTTCAACACTTGAACCATTTACTTCATCTTATCACCTTGGCCGAGAGCTTGAAGGAAAAACTAGCCAACTACAACAAATTTCTACTACTACTAAACTAGCCCATAACCTAGAACAAGAAGGCTTGGATTTTGCTTGATTTTGCTTGGTGTTTCTTCCAATCTATTGTGCACTTGTAGAAGGTAATTCGAGCTAATGATTTTTCTTGTTTTGGATCTATTATGTGCATAGGATGTCCAAAAAATTGCAAGTTTTATTTGCTGGAAATTTATGCTATATTTAGCCGAGCATACTCAGGCTAATTCCAGCTCTGAAACACATGTTATACTTGATAAGTGTTGCCTCGAAATTGACTTGTGTACTGTCCAAAACCGTAGGCTGTTCAACAGCCATGATTTTCGATTGATTGTTATAAAACTTTGATTAAAAAGATGTTTCGGATGCTAGACTATATGTGTGGATGGTTGTGTAGGGAATTTAAGTTAAAACAATAGTGTTAAAAGAAGTAAAAGACACAACCATGACAATAACACTACTTTCGGGTAAAAACAGGTTGTCAAATCCAGCGTTGGAAAAACACTCATAACTTGGTGTAGGAAAATCGGAATCGAGTGCTGTTTATGGCATTTGAAACTGGACTCATAGAGATTTTCAACAGTATAAAATACTCAATCTAATTCCTCTCCTATTAGCTAGATCTAGCAAGATCAAGTAAGATCTAGTGTTGCTCCACTCAAGGATGATCTTCCAAGTTTCGAAACCTCGAGATCCTTCAAGTTTAGCCAAGAATTAGCTTGTTCCTTTGTGATTTCCTCCACAAGCTTCAAGACCAAGAAGAAGGAAAACAAGATGAAGCTTTCTTCTCTTTTCTTTACAAGATGAAGCTTTCTTCCCTCTTTCTTTCTCTCTCTCACTCTCGGATCTCTCTTCCTTTCTCTCTCTCACACACGGCAGCAACAAGGAGGAGAAGGAACAAGATGAATGCTTTCCAATGGTATCTTCAAGTTTCAAGAAATTGAAGATGAAAATGAAGTTGAAGAAACCTTGTTTTTCTCTCTATTTCTCTCTCTCTCAAGCTCGGCCCTTTCTCTCTCTTTAAGCTCCAAATGATAGTTGAAAATGAAGGGAAAAGGAGCAAGAAATATGGCTTTAAGGAGACAAGATACTTGGTTGGCCTTAATTTAAGGAAAAGTGGTCAAACTTCTACTTTTGTCGCATCAACGCGGGACACTCTAACTTTTACTGGTTTTTCCTCTTCCGACACTGTCCTACCTTAAATATATCTCTGTAATATCTCTACATATGCTCGGTTTCATCTTAGAGTTACTATTCATGCAATGGGTCAAAATTCGATGCTAAAACTGGCTGAAACCAAACACCGGCAATTAATTCACGAAAAATTCTCTAAATTAGAAAATAATAATTCAAAGTATAAATTCACTAATATTTTAGTGAATAAACATAATATAAATATTTTTATTTATATTTTAACTAAAGATAGAATTTTGCCCTCACATCCTTCACCCCTTAAAAGAATTTTGTCTTCAAAATTTCTCACCTTTCTAGCCAAACAGTTCTAGATACTTCTTCTGCATCCCCTCCTCTACTTTCTAAATCACTTCTTCGATATCATAATTTAACCAAAGGAATTTTCTTATTTCTCAAATCCTTCACTTCCCTATCGAGAATCTTCACAGGGTGTTCCTCATATGATAAAGACTCATCCACTTCAATATCTTCTAATTGTAACACATAACTTGGGTCTGGATTATACTTCTTGAGTATAGAAACGTGGAAGACATTGTGAATCTTGGACATACTGGTAGGCAAATCCAACTAGTAAGCCACTTTTCCAATTCGCTTGAGAATTTCAGAAGGTCCAATATACCTTGGCTTCAGTTTCTTTCCTTTCTTGGCTACCACTCCTTCTTTCATTGGTTTAACCCTCAAAAATACCCTATCTCCTATTTCAAACTCCAAGTCTTTTCTCCAATTATCTGTGTAACTCTTCTGTCGACTTTGAATAGTTTGAAGCCTTTCCCGGACCAACTTTACCTTCTCGTAGGATTTCTCAATCCAGGGAATAGTGGTTGAACTCAAACTCTTTCTCTCTCTTACCTCATCCCAAAAGATTGGTGATCGGCACCTTCTTCCATAGAGCACTTCATACAGGGCCATTTGGATTGAAGCGTGATAACTATTATTATATGCAAACTCAACTAATGTCATATGCTGGCTCCAACTTCCCCCAAAATCCATTATACATGATCTCAACATGTCCTCTAAAGTCTGTATTGTCCGTTCCGACTGTCCATCCGTTTGAGGATGATATGCGGTACTCAAATTCACCTTAGTCCTCAAAGTTTCTTGTAATTTCTGCCAAAATTGAGAGACAAATCTTGGGTCTCTATCGGAGACGATACTTATAGGAATTCCATGCAACCTTACAATTTCATCCAAGTAAAGTCGAGCTAACTTCTCCAAAGAGTACTTCATACTCACTGGCAGGAAATGTGTAGTCTTAGTAAGTCGATCTACTACCACCCAAATTGCATCATGCCCTTTTTGACACCTTGGCAATCCTGTCACGAAATTCATGGTGATATGTTCCCATTTCCACTCGGGGATCTTTAAAGGTTGCAAAAGTCTCAAAGGTTTTTGATGTTCAGCCTTAACTTGCTGACACACAAGATAGGTTTGAACAAAATTTGCCACATCCTTCTTTAAACCATCCCACCAATACAACCCTTTCAAATCTTAATACATCTTATTGCTCTCAGGGTGGATTGTATACCTAGATCGGTGTGCTTCTTCCAAAATTTCTTTTCTTAACCCTTCATCACTTAGCACCACTAATCTATCTCAAAATCTCAGCGCCCCTTCAGGCCTTAATTTAGAATCTAGGGTTTCTTCCTTATTCACCTTATCTAACGATTTTTGCACCATAGGATCGTTCTTTTGTGCCTCTTTGATACGATCTATCACCGGAGATCTTAATGTTAAATTTCCAAATATAACCTTCTGTTTCTCCAGGAGAATCTTAATGTTAAATTCCCAAATATAACCTTCTATTTCTCCAGGCGAGGATTCCACTCACTAACCTTTTCCAACATGCCCCACTCTCTAAACATCAATCCCGCCACTTGAACTTTTCGACTTAGTGCATCCACTACTTTATTAGCTTTCCCAGGGTGATAATTTATGGTACAATCATAATTCTCAAGAAATTCCACCCGTCGCCTTTGCTTTAGATTCAACTCCTTTTGAGAGAACAAGTATTTAAGGCTCTTATGATCGGTAAAAACCTCAAACGTCACCCCATACAGATAATGTCTCCAATTTTTCAATACAAAGATAACTGCTGCCAATTCCAAATCATGTGTTGGGTAATTCTGCTCATGAGGTTTCAATTTCTTAGAGGCATAAGCAATAACCTTCCCATTTTGCATCAAAACACAACCTAACCCTTCTTTAGAGGCATCTGAGTAAACTACAAAGCCATCCTTCCCATTTGGCAATATCAAAACCAGGGCCATTGTCAAACGCTTCTTTAACTCTTGAAAACTAGCCTCACACTTGGGTTTCCAAGCAAACTGGCCATGCTTCTTTGTCAAATCAGTTAACGGTCAAATAATCCTCGAGAAATCTTTAATAAACCGTCGGTAATACCCAGCTCATCCCAAGAAACTTCTTATCTCAGTAGGGTTCTTTGGTTGTTTCCATTGAGTAACTGCTTCTACTTTTGTTGGGTCCACAGAAATTCCATTCTTAGAAATCTTATGCCCTAAAAAAAAAAACTTCTTCCAACCAAAATTCACCTTATTGAACTTGGCATACAATTGATGCTCCCTTAAGGTTTGTAGCACTATCTTCAAATGTTGGGCATGATCCTCTCAAGTCTTAGAATACACCAAGATGTCATCTATAAACATGACCACAAACTGATCCAAATAGGGCTTGAAGACTCGCTGCATTAGATCCATGAATGCTGCAGGAGCATTTGTCAATCCAAAAAGCATTACTACAAACTCAAAATGCCCGTACCTTGAATTAAAAGTAGTTTTCAGCACATCCTCCTTTCTAATCCTCAATTAGTAGTACCCTTGCCTAAGATCCAACTTAGAAAAGACTACTGACCCTTGTAACTGGTCAAATAGTTCATCAATGAGCGGCAAAGGATACTTATTCTATATCGTCACATCATTAAGCCCTCGGTAGTCTATACACAATCTCAAACTCCTATCTTTCTTCTTGACAAATAACATAGGTGCTCCCCAAGGTGAATCACTTTCCCTAATGAAATCTCGTTCCAACAAATCCTGTAATTGAATCTTTAACTCCTTAAGCTCAGCTGGCACCATTTGATTCAGGGTTTTAGATATTGGAGCTATTCCCGGTACTAAATCAATCTTAAACTCCACCATACGCTCAGGAGGTAGGGTTTCTAATTCTTCAGGGAAAACATTTGGAAAATCCTTCACAATTGGCATCTCTTCTAACTTCGTCTCATCACTTGAAGGGTTTATAAGAAAAGCCAAATAATCTTGAGCCCCCTTACTTATAATTTTCTAGCCTTGATTCCCGAAATGAGGGCGGGCAGATGAAGCTAACCTTCCCTTCACATCTAATCTCAAAGTAGCTTTCTCCGGAATAGAAAATTCCACAATTTTAGCTCTACAATCCAATTTGGCATGATAATGGGCTAAACAATCCATCCTTATAATAACATCATACCCCTTACTATCTAGACTTATTAGGTCAACCACTAACTTTCTTTCTCCTACCCAGATATCATAATGCTTGTATACCCAACTCGTAATCAAACTTTGGTCTCCTGTGGGTGTCCTAACTTCAAGATCATAAGGTAATCTAGCAGGCTTTATATCTACTCCACACAAGAAAGCAGGATTAACAAATGAATGGGATGCACTAGGATCAACTAAAACTTCAGCTAAACGGTGAAAAATGGGGATAGTACCTTCAACAACTTCAGTTGGGTCGGGGACTTGTTGTTGATCAATGGCATAAACCCTAGCTGAAACCCTTGGTCGATTTCCTAATGCACTAGCCTAACTGGAGTTCGATCTACTCACTTTTCAGATCACAACTTCTCCTTGAATCCTTGGACATGCAGCTAGTTGGTGTTCGGTACTTCCACACCTGAAACACCTTCCTGCCTTCGTCCAACATTCATTCTCAGTATGATTCAATCTTCCACAAAAATTACATGATACACTGGGAGTAGATGCCTGACCTCCTTGCTAGACATTTCTTGGTTGTGCCCTTCCACTAGGAGTTCCTCTAGACCCCGCTCCTCTAGAAAGTGCTCCCCTTATAATAGACCCCCTTGATGCTCCAGAAAGGTTTACTCCACCCATGCCTCTTCCAAATTTAGGAGTTGGAGTACCCACATTCATTGGTCCATGACTACTGCTAGGGGCATTTTTTTTTCTTACATTGAAGGACCTTACTTAAGCCTTTGCCCCTTCAACCCTTTGGACTTTTCAATGGCTTCACTAAAACTATTGACTTGGGCAGCTGCCAAAATTTCTTGTATTTTCACGTTCAATCCCTGCACAAACCTCCTAATCCTCCTTTGTTTGGTTGCCACTAACTCAGGAGCAAACCACGACAATTTGGTGGAGTGTCTCGTACTCCGCGACACTTAACATCCCTTACTTACATCTAATAAAATCATCTTCTCTCTTATCTTGGACTAGTGGAGGGAGGAATTTGGCATTAAACTCTCTAGTAAAGTTCACCCAAATCCTAGGGATTTGCTCTCTTTTCCATTTTATCCTTATCATATTCCACTATGATTGGGCAACTCCTTCAAACTGAAATATGGCAAATGATACTTGTCTCCCCTCCGTATAATCCAAGGCAGTGAAAATGTCAGAAATTCTTTCTAACCAACCCTCAGCAGTTTCAGGGTCGGGCCCTCCAAAGAATTTAGGTGGGAAAAACCTTTGAAATCGCTCAAGGGCTCTATCCTCACCATCCCCAGGGTTTTCAGGTTGATTTTCAAGTCCATGGCCTTGTTGACCAGTCATATGATCTAGTATTTCAGTCATTCGGTTAATGGCTGTAGCCATTTATTCTCTAATATCGACCCTATGTCTGTGATTTTGGTCAGCGGCCGACTCACAGTCACCTCCAATGTTTTGAAGTAGTCTAGTTCCTAGCCCTCGACCTCGACCTCTGCCTCTTCTACCCTCCATGGTTCTTTAGAGGGCAGATATTTTAATATAATCATAAAAATAAAATACACTACTAGAAAATCAACTCGAAAAGAAAGCAAAGCACTTTATATACATAACTCATAATAAAGAAGTGCTAGGAGTACATCAGATGCGCATGCCTTTAACAAAAATTACACAAAAGTCACATTGAGTTCACAAGTACAACCAAACAAAAGCATAGTACTTGAACAGTTAGCAGGCATGCAATTACAGGGATTGAGAACCACTCTAATGGTTTTCCCTCACAAAAGCTACACAAAATCCTACTTCACCCTCGGCTAGCCTATCCAACCTCAAAAGCAGAAGTCTCGGAGTTAGCACTCTTCGACAGGTCAGACTCCAAGTATTAGGGATCTGTCTCGGCCATAGCTACATCCCCCATAGACTCACTGCTCGAATCTCCTCTCATATCTGTAACACTAAGGGGCTGATTGACTGAATCTTCCTCAACCCGATTAGCCTCGAGCACTCCCTCTACCAAAGCCTTGCATTCAGCCACAATACCGTCGACTCGCTCTTGAGCAACTCTCACAAGTCTAGCCACTCGCTTGTTAGCCGAGCGAATCTTCTCCTCAATCTCTCGGATCCTCGCGGCCTGAGTCTGCTCTACAACCCTGAGCCTTTCCACCTCCTCTTGCCATTCCCTATTAATCCTGGCCCATCTCTTCTTCTCATTATAGATCGCTAGAACCACATTGTCGAGATACGCATGAGTCTTCCAACAGTCACAATCATGCCTAGTTCTGGTTCCAGGGTTGTAAGCCATGCGGGCACTCCCTAGACTCGATCAGTAGGAAACCGTGGGTTGCATATGTCCAGGCACGTCACCACCACCACCAAACTGCATAACCTACAAGAATAAATTCGATTATAACTTATTCAAACTTAAGCATCACTAACACTTAAACATAAGCAATAGCCATCACCTAACATTTCTTTCTAACCTACTAAACTCTCAAATAACTTAACAATTTTAATTCTAACCAGATTATTCAAACATAGGCTCTGATACCACCTGTGACAGCCCCACCTCTCCCTAGGGCGTACCCTAAGGTGTCAGTGGACCGCCTGCCCAACTCTCGTCAAGACTTACTCACACAAACGATAACTATTTCTCCAAAGATACAATTTAAGTACCAATTCCAAACTTATAAGTAACTCATAACCAAACTATTTCAATCTCACAAACCAAAGTACACATAGTACAATTAGGAAATCATCTTACAAATCCCACAATATAAGTCGAAGTACTTAACATACATATAAAAGTTTAGATATTAAATCCCAAATACAATGATCCAGTTCCTTAAACAAAATTCAAAAGATTAAATTCAACCCTAATGAGTGGCACCTTCACTCGAGTTCTCAATCCCTATTAAGGAAAACAAATTCAATGAATGAGCTAAAGCCCAGTGAGATCCAAAAGGCATGCAATTCACATATAGCATACAGTACTTCACATCAAATTCACATTTAAGAGCAAGTAAGGAAAGCAAATAACAACACAAGGGTAGGATACGGATAGCTCTCAGGAACTAAGGTCCTCGAAGTTGGCGCACGTCCATGGAACTTGGAACACAAATCACATAGTTGACACTCCGTCAACTTTCTCATATAAAAACCAAGTAGACAACTACTGTCTCCTTACTCCACCAAAACCCCCAACTGGGCCCGCCCACCTAACAGGAATTTATATATTTGTGTATTGCTCTTCAAAAGGGACAAGACCATATGCCAAGTTCAGAACACACAACACATCACGTAGCCCAAGGTTTGTTAAATCTCTTCGACCTGGGTCATCCCAATGGCTCGATTCAATAACTTACCAAGGGGATTCAAGAATTCTCGAGAATAACAAGTACAAGACAAGTCACGTCACGTCACGTATTCAAACATATTACATATCAAATCACGAGATTCAAATTCACAAAACACGTCTAGAAATTCAGGACATACATCCAATTCAAGTCAAGAAACATGAATGGAAACTCACCGATATAACAAGGTTTCGATTCCAAATTTGAATCGGTTTCAAATTCTTCCATACTTCCTCTAAACAAATAAAGAAAAGAAATAAGTTTCGCTCCACTAATAGTGAAACTAAACACAAATAAACGTAGTCATTCGTTCGATCAAAATTCTTCCAACTCTTCTCGAGTGAAAAAGTAGTCACTCGAGTCGAAAAATATCATAAAAGATTCCATTTTCAATTTCATACATCATTTAAACAAAATACTCAGTCGATGTATTCCATACTCGCAACTTCTCAACTTTTTAGAACAAGGAAATCAAGTGAGGTCTTTCACCTTGAAAATCATCTATTCGAGTTTAAACTCAACACTAAACTTTAATCAAGGTTTTAACACATGTTTAGAACAATTTTCGCCAGATCCCAATGTACAAAATTCATGAAAAATAGATAAAACATTTCAAACTCTCAAATCTGTCCAAATAGTACATTTACCCAAAAATTAGTGAAAACTCAACTTTTCACCATTAACAATCAAGATTTTAACTCCATCCAAGCATATACTCATAAATAAACATAATACATATTTATTCGGGTAAAATCTAGTCAAGAAACATCATAAAATTTTGAAACGAAGTGTCAAAATTTTCTAGCATAGGTTCGGCCATCCTTCATGACTTTTCTTCAAAATTTTTACCAACATTTTTACTTTCTAGCCACAAAATGAACTCATCTCATAATAACAATCACAACCACAACAAGATCCTCAAGTCCACTACCTAAAAGGTCACCTCAAGTCAGCTACCTAAGTTGAGAATTCAAAAGGCCAACTCAAATGTTCCAAACACTAACATTTCTAGCAAAATAAACCATGGATCTAAAAGATCTAGTACTAATGAAGTTAAAACTAAAAGATTCAAGTTTTATACCTCAAGATCTAGTTAGATCTAGCAAGATCAAGTAAGATCTAGTGTTGCTCCACTCAAGGATAATCTTCCAAGATTTGAAACCTCGAGATCCTTCAAGTTTAGCCAAGAACTAGCTTGTTCCTTGGTGATTTCCTCCACAAGCTTTAAGAACAAGAAGAAGGAAAACAAGATGAAGCTTTCTTCCTTCTTTCTCTCTCTCTCACTCTCGGATCTCTCTCCCTTTCTCTCTCTCTCTCTCTCACACGGCAGCAACAAGGAGGAGAAAGAACATGATGAATGGTTTCCATTGGTATCTTCAAGCTTCAAGAAATTGAAGATGAAGATGAAGTTGAAGAAACCTTGTTTTCTCTCTCTCTCAAGCTCGGCCCTCTCTCTCTCTCTTTAAGCTTCAAATGGCAGCTGAAAATGAAGGGAAATGGAGCAAGAAATATGGCTTTAAGGAGACAAGATACTTGGCTGGCCTTAATTTAAGGAAAAATGGTCAAACTTCCACTTTTTGTCGCGTCGACACGCGTCACTCTAACTTTTACTAGTTTTTTCTCTTCCGGCACTGTCCTACCTTAAATATATCTCTATAATATTTCTACATATGCTTGATTTCATCTTAGTGTTACTATTCACGTTACGGTTCAAAAATCGACGCGAAAACTGGCCAAAACCGAACACCAGCAATTAATTCATGAAAAATTCTCTAAATTAGAAAATAATAATTCAAAGCATAAATTCACTAATATTTTAGTGAATAAACATAATATAAATATTTTTATTTATTTTTTAACTGAAAATAGAATTTTGAGACCCTCACATGAATGGGTAAAACGGAAGGAAAACAGGTAATGCATGACCAAACGACCGTTAGCGGATCACTTGACCTAGTAAACGACCAACCTTAATTTTTGACCTAAACAACCATTAAAACAAGTTTGTATATACCGTTTCCAGTACACTAGAGGTTTTTGCAACTAACCTTGGCTAAAACGGCCATTAGAACCCTAATGTGCTAACAAAACGGCCAGGCCGCAGATGATCTTTGCCTTGGCCGTGCATGGCGCGAAACGTGCCGACTGGTGTCGACCGCTGCCGGTCGTGCACGGAACGTGCTGACTGCTGCTGGTCGCATGTGAAACTTGCCCACTGGTGCCATTCACGCGGCCACAGCACACCCAGCAACCTGCACAGCCCCAATGCTGACCTGAACCCTAAACGATCCTAACACTCAATCGTTTAGGGTAATACTTGATCTATAAATATCACTTGGATACAAACCAACTTATGACCACCACCCGATACCCAGCACTAACTGTCACTTATACAAACCAAATCCTAAACGATATCTCAACCTTTAAACTAACCCTAAACCTAAATGACACTCCAACTGCTAAACAGCCGACCCCCTCTTATACCATCGACCTACCAACTAAGAACCTCTAAATGACCTTTGCCCGATAAAACACCAACTCCTAGCTATTAAACGATAAGCAAACCCTAGCTAAGGATCCAACGACCGACCTATCTGAAACGAAAGGACTACCAGTCGACGATGAACACTTGAAACCTTAACTTGTACTACTAGCTTACTAATAAAAGCGAATTGGCCAAAAATTGTTTTAAATAAGCAAGTTTAGCAAAAATTAGCTAAGTATCTATTACGTGGTTAATCTCAGGAACCAACCAGGCACTGGAATAAACATTTGAACTAGAGGGTTAGAATTAAACGACCAGAGGTGAGTGTTCTCTTGTGTTTTATATGTGACTGTTTTATTGAACTGTGATCTAGTATTTAATTATTTTTGAACACAAAGTGCTAAATTTACTTGTGCATGATTGAAAGCCACATTTACTGGCTGAATTGGGCCCTTGCCCTTCATTATCGGCCAACCCGAACCAGTAAACGACTAGATCAAGATGCTGGTAACCCTGGGATAATGTTTGATATATTCGAATATTACCCTGAAGTCAGGTGGAGTAATAGCCAATGAAATGAATGAGTGATCAATGTAAATGTGTTTTCTAAAATTTTGCGGAGGATAAGGAGGATGGTAGGCGAAATGAATAAAATGACTCCCAATGAGCAATTAATGTATTCTCCTGATGAGCGCTGGTCTCCTAAAGAGGCTCGAAGTATCCCTTAATTGATTGTGCTATTGTACTTGATTGATTATAATTGAATTTTGTGATTGCCTAATAATTGTTATATGTGCATTATTTGCTAAAATGTGAACTGTATGTTTGTTTGGGGACCTCACTGGACTTTTAACTCATTCCACGTATTTATTTTCTTTAACAGGGCTTGAGGACCAAAGTTGATCGGGTTAGATCTAACAAGTGTGAACTCTAGCCTTAAGAAGATGATTTACATTTTAATTTAAGTTGTGTAATCACTACTTATATTTTGGATATTATATATAATTACTAGAAACTGTACTTATCCCTTTGAGAGATTGCTTCAAGTTAAATTTTAGATGATTGTAGACCTTTAAATTGATATTTTGGGTGTTAATGGAGGACGACAGCCAGCCAGGCGATCCGCTAACCTCTTTGGCATGCCTTAGGGGGAGGTGGGACTGCCACACACACACACACACACACACACATATATATATATATGTATATAACTCTATTGAAGCAAAATAGCATCACACTTCAAAATAACCATTTTATCTGTTTTAGCTTAAAACACATTAAGAGTTCCAATCAAAAAACCATTTTTGGTTCTTAAACCAATTGAAGTTGTCCATCTTAACAAATCATATACACAAAATTCATACTTCCAATCTCCAGCTTCCATTGGGGCAATTTTCCAAACACATGTCAAGCAAGATATGAATCATTACTTCTTACTTGCTAAACCAATATAAACAAGCCACAATGTAGAAAAATAAATCACACAACCCAGATAAAACATCAATCAAGATATGAACTTCAACGAAAGATATATAAGCACTAAGTAAAAGGAAAAACCCCACAATACATACTATTCACATCAGAATTTAAACAGAAAGGTTTGAGAAATTTTACCACACCCTTTTCCAACAATTTTTTTATGAGCTTGATGGTGGTGATCCTTGCTGGCAGTTTATGGCATCAACAGAAGCTTTCCTACTTCTTTTTTTTTGTTAGTTTTCTTCCTCTTTATTCTTGTGTGTATCTTGTGATGGTGTGTGCGTGTGTTTTCTTGGAGAGGTGGAGAGTGAGAGTGTTTCTTGTGTGTTGTGTGTAGTGTGTATCTATATGTGATGTTGTGCTTGGAGGGGGAGAGTGAACCGATAGAGAGATTTTAGGAGCGGGTAAGAAAAATCCCTTGTGATTTGAAGTATGTCATGAAAGGCATGGGAGGTGGAGTGTAATATTGGGGAAAATGATTGTGAGTTGGTAGAATATTAGGAAAAGAAATAAAAGAAAAGAAAAGAATAAAGAAAAGATAAAATAAATGGGATAAATATTAAAATTTTTATTGAAAGCTCCAAGTTATTTTCACCAATGATTTTGATAGATTTTTCTCTTTTTCTATTTTGTTAAAAAAACCTACAAATCAAGAAAAATGCACATTAAAATGCATGAAAATAAATGAATAATAATTAGATAAAAAATTTTTAGTTAAATAATGAAAAGTACTAAAAAATTGGTGTCCACACATACTGTCATGTCTTCTAGTATTATCTCTCTCATTGGCCCACTGGTGGATGTTAGCCACCGTTTCTTTTATAAATTGCTGAACTTCTTCAGCCGATTTTTCCATAAGTGTTCCACCTATAGCCACATAAATGTTAACTTTAGTTCGGTGGGTTAAACCATTAAGAAAAGTTTGTACTATGAGCCATTCGAAAAGTCCGTGATGTTGACATTTTCATTGTAATTTCCTGAATCGCTCCCAAGTTTCGTACCCAAGTTTCGTACAATGACTTATTCTCATGTTGCTCAAACCAGTTACATCCATGTGCAACTTACCCATTTTAGCAAAAGGAAAATACTTATTCAAGAAAGCTTTTGACAAGTTAGCCTATGAAATAAAAGTATTAGGTGCGTGTGAATTTAGCCATACCTTAGCCATATCTCTTAAAGAGAGAGGAAACAACTGAAACTTTATATCATCGTCATTTACTGCATCGAACTTGATTGTGTCGCATATCTCTAAGAAGTTGGCTAGGTGAGTATTTGGATCTTCCATTGAATTTCCTTCGAATTGCTCTTTTTGGATCATTTGAATCAACAACAGTTTAATCTCAAAACTATTTGCATTAATTGTCAGCCTCGCAATGCCAGTTTGTAATCCTACCATTATCGGCAATGCAAAGTCCCTGAAGATATTATGATTTAGATGCTCTTCTACCATTGTTTCTAATGGAGGTAGTCCAATGATAATTTCACCAACACTTTTCTCAATCTGATTTGCCTCTTGTTATGCAAGACATCTCAATTTCTTCAATATTTTTTCAATCCCAAGGTCCAAGGGTGTCACAACCTAGAGAGATCAATGCATGCACTACAAAACACCTAAAATGAGAAAGATTAGCACAAATATTGCTAAGAATATATGTGACGACCCTACCTCCCCTTAAGGCGAACCAGAGAGTTCGGCGGACCGCCTGCCCAACTCTCGCCAGGACTCACTCGCTCGACTAACTAATAACACTTCGAAAGTAAACGTAAATAACCATTCCAAATCAAACCACAACTAATAACATTACTAAATTCAACTGACAACCCAACTTCTCAAATTACAATCCAATATACTTAAGGTACAACCACAATTTCATCTTACAAACCCAAAATATCAAATTCAGCATTTCAAGGTAAAATTCAAAAGATAAGTTCTAACCCTAACTAATCATGTCTTCACTCGGGTTCTTGATCCCTGTTAAAGAAAACAAATTTGAAAGAATGAGCTAAAAGCCCAGTGAGTTCCAAAAGACTTGCAATTCACGTAGAACAGTTCAAATCATACTTCAAGTTTTCAATTTAAAACAAGTAGATAAACACGTAAATGGATATTGCCTGGATATACCAGGTAAACTACTTGAGGGACATTGCCCAACGAAATAGACTAGTCGAGGGACTTTGCCCAACGACGTCACAATAATTCACTAAAACTACTCGAGGGACTTCGCCCAACGAAGTAGACTAGTCGAGAGATTTCACCCAACGACATCACAATAATTCACTGAAACCACTCGAGGGATTTCGCCCAATGAAGTAGATTAGTCGAGGGACTTCACCCAACGACATCACAATAATTCACTGAAACTACTCGAGGGATTTCGCCCAACGACGTCACAATAATTCACAAGATAGCACACTATTCTTTTAATTCCCAATATCACACGAAAAGGAGAAAATACTCACATGGTAGTTCAAATCATAAAACAGATCAAGCATATTTCTTATGAAATTCAAGTCTTTCAAATAATTCAAATTCATTTCAACAAATCATTTCTTTGCAAACAATAGTAAGATTTTCATTTGAAAAGGAGTTGGAACACTCACCAACAAAAGAAATCAAATAAAAGTATGCAAGTGAGATCACTCAAGTGCCTAGGAATTCACGCCGTAGTTCCCTTGGCCACCTGAAGCAAACGTGACTAATGATCAACAATTTATGAGCAAATTGTTCAAAATGTCACTGAACTATCCACCTTAGCCAAAAATGTCACTGAACTATCCGCCTTAGCCAAAAATGTCACTAAACTTACTCATTAGCCATAAGTGTCAGCACTCTTTAAAAATTCATATCTTAAGTTCCGCAAGTCAGAAAACTATAAAAGTTATACATTTGGAAAATAGATTTTTAGTACTACAATTCCCTAGAAGACACTTTTCATATATTCAAACCACAAGTAGGTCAAATATTCACCCCAAGTCGGAAATTCATTTCTCTTGAAATTCAACCCACATTTCAAACTACTCAAGACAAACCATAACACAGAATATCATCTCAAGAGAATTTGGAAAATAGGCTGGAAAATTCAAGAAAATTCGGACAGCAAGTTAGGCCATTTTCTAGCAAAATATAAGGGTTTGAGTAGTAGGGGTATTTTGGTCATTTCACTCAGTACAGTGCTCCGATTGGGCTGCACTTTTGTGGGTAGATGGATAACTCAATTCTCTACAACTTTCATGTTTAGTGTAAGAGCTAGTTGGATCATTAACATAGAGAAATCTTCACTACAACAGTGAAAACAAGACATGACAGTCTTGGTTTTCAGCAAACTTTGAAAATTCGCCAAAATTCACAGAACTTGAACTAACCCTTGAAATTTATACCACTTAAATAAATTCAAGTCTAGTTTCAAACACAATAAACAGAACTTGATTTTGACTCTCGAGCAAGAAAATATAGCCAATTGAACTTGGAACAGTAAGCTATCTGACAGCTTGGTTTTCTAGTTTTGAAGGGTCATTTTTGGAACATCATTTGGGCAGTGAAATGATATTGGAAAAACACCAAATTTTGCAGTCATAAACCTCAGTATGTGAGTTACATTTTTACCAAAATTTAGCCAAAAAATCACACGGGAAGGCAGTGATCAAAGCAACCAAAAACAGGACAGCAAAGTTCGACAAACTGGAAACTGTTTTTCCAGATTTTGGCCTCTTCTTTTCATGCGATTTTACCACACCAAATGGAATGATTTTTTCAAATAAATTTACACACATATAGACCAACATTTCAGCTCTCAAAATAGCTAAGAAACTCATGAAAATTTTCAGCCAAAATAGGACATAAAAATCGGAAATGAAACCAGCAGCATAACTTCCGTTTTCTTTCGGTTTTGCCTCATTCTCCTTTC
This sequence comes from Gardenia jasminoides, assembly GCA_013103745.1. NCBI lineage: Eukaryota > Viridiplantae > Streptophyta > Magnoliopsida > Gentianales > Rubiaceae > Gardenia > Gardenia jasminoides. Next base: position 15,455,392 of record CM023096.1, read on the forward strand.
CTATCTTTCTAACATCAAAAATCGACTAAAATCACCACCATATCATCTCATCAACATCAAAATAGCCACACATTCAAGTCTTGTGGGAATCCAAGAGCCCACTTCAACAACCCAATTTCAACAAGAATAACATCAAAAGCTACAAAGCTTAAAACTACAAAATGAGACCAAAGGAAAAAATTTTGAAAAAACTAGATTACCTCTTCCTTTCCAATTAGAACCCTAGGTTGAGTGTGTCGAAGAGTCACCAAAACCACCAAGATCTCCCTCCTAAAGCTTGCATTTGCTTCACTAGTCGAAGGTCTTCAAGGTGCAAGAGAAGGGAAGGAAGGTTGAGCAAGTTTTCTTGGTTGATTTGATGAAGCTTGGAGTAGATTTTGAAGATGAAAATGAAGGGGGGAAAATGGGGAAGGGGTGTGGCTGAAATGAGGGAGAAGAGAGAGATATTTTGGGTGTTTGGTAAAGGGGGAAAAGTGAAAGAAAGAAGAAACATAAAGCTTTACTTTATGGAGTCAAAAGTCAACTTGAATTTGTGGCCCAAAATGCTCCAATTGGAGTTTAATTCTAATCACTCACTTCTAATTCCTCAATTAGCTTTTCTTAATCTACTAATGATCATTCTTATTCTCCAAACTTACATCACTCTCAGTCCAAATATTTATCTCGAAAAATGTGCCTTTTTTTTGTTTTCACAATTGAGTGACAGAAAAATTAAATTGAAGGTTAAATAAGGTTTTTAACATAAAATGAGGTAATGTATAGTGTAAATGCAATTAAAATGATTTAAATCAATTAGTCAGAGAAAATAAATAATTAATTAAATAAATCGGTTAGATAAAATAGATTTTCGGGTCCTCACAATATATATGTAGAAAATAGTAATTGGCATCATATATATAAGGAGAATAAAAATTGAAACAAGTTTAGATTAATGAAGCTTGCTTTTGCCCTAATATTATCCAAAATCTCTGATAACAATGCCAAAAACTTGACATGGATTAGGTTTCAAGCTATAAATTTCCAATTATCTTAATTAATTAAGCCCAAATTCCTCGATTTACTGTAAGTATATGAATCGAATGAGTATAGTGATAATTAGGTGTTGATCTTACGAGGACTTGGTAATTCCTACGACTTTTAGACTCACTCTATTTTCTATACAATCAAGATATATTTCAACATAATTTAGAAAAAAGATAGATAAATTAATAATCCAACTATACTTAAGAAAATAAAAGTAAAGAATTAGTAAAACAACAAGCAAATAATTAGTAAGGATTAACTTGATAGAAAAGACTGCCCAGGTGCTTGAATCCCTTATAGCTCAAAACTTGTGATTCACTTGGATAAATTAGGTCATAATCTTGTGACTTATTAAGGAAGTAATTTCTTAAATTGTTTGTGGATTGTTTTGACAAATAAACAAATATACTTATACAAAACCTTCACCTATTGACATGATAAATTAATTTAGCATAAACTCATGAAACTCAATGAAGATATGTACATAAATCCATCTAAATACATCGTCTCTCTGGTAAGTAGGTGTGCAGTGGTTGGTAATCATTCTTTCTTTGGTTTTTGACTAAGTGATTCACTATTGCCTACCCCTTGATCCCTTTTTGCATTATGAAGACAGCGTCAAAATTAAATAGCATTATTTCCCACTTAGCTATACACCCGTCACCATTGTTTTCTCTAAAAAATATTTTAGAGGATCAGAATGGAAAATAAGATAACTGGTATGACTAAACAAGTAGTGCCCCAACTTCTGAGTTGCCCAAGTAAAGCATAACATCTTATTTCAAGAAAAGAATAATTAACTTCATATGCTATAAACTTCTTGCTCAGGTAATAGATGGCTTGTTCCTTCTTCTCGGATTCATCATGTTGCCCCAGAATGCGTCCTACAACTGTATCAAGCATATACAACTACATAATCAAAGATTTTCCTAGTTTGGGTGGCACTAAGATCGGAGGGTTCTGTAAGTAGTTTTTGATCTTATAGAAAGTTTGCTGCCAATCTTTGCTCCAGTTCATTAGGACATTCTAATAATTTGAACAAAATCTCACAAGTGCAAGTCAAATGTGTGATGAGTCAGTCAATAAAGTTGATCTTCTAAAGAAACTCTTTACATCCATTTGAGTTTTTGGGATGGCATATCCTGAATTGCCTACCCTTCTTGCTAACAATGAAACCTAACAGTTTGCAACAAAAGATCCAAAAGAGTTCAGTTTCAAGTTATATTTCTTCAATTTCTCAAATAGTTTTCTAAGTCGATCAAACGATCTTCAACGATTATAATGTCATCCATATAGAATTCCATCTCCTTGTGGATCATATCATGGAACAATGTGGTTATAGTCCTTTGGTAAGTGACTCTAACATTTTTTAAACTGAAAGACATTACTCGATAATAGAATGTTCCTTAGTGAGTGATAAAAACAGTTTTTCTCTATCCTATTCTACCACTAAAATTTGATGATATCTAGCAAAACAGTCACCAAACGATTCAATTTCATATCTAGTAATATTGTCTAAAAGGACATGAATATTTAGTAAAGGAAAATCATCTTTCAAACTAGTCTTATTCAAATCCTAATAGTCAACACACAATCACACTTCTCCGTCTTCATATAAAATGGCACAAGATTTGAAATTTAAATTGGATAATAAGACATCATAATAATCCTAACGTTGAGTTGTTTTACAATATATTCTTTTATTTTGAAACTCATGTCTAATTTGTGAGGTTTCTGATTTACTGGTGGAGGGTCCGTTTAGATTTGCTGTTTTTTAACCTGTTTTTGACAAATTGTATTTCACATCCCAAATGTTATAGTAATACACCAACAAAAAACAACTCAAAAACACCAATCCAAACAAATATTTCAAAAACAACTTATACATACAAAAATAAAAAAAATTATCCCTTCTTCCACCCCACCACCCACCACCACCCATCCACTACCTCATTCCTCCCTCTCCCTCCCGCCTCCTACCTTCCCTCTCTCTCCCTCCCTCTCTCTTTCTCCCCTTCTCTCTTTCTCCCTCTTCCCTCTCCACAACCCCCTCCCCCTCCCATCCAAATTAATAATTTATTTGGGGTATTTTTAGAACATTTTTAAAATTAAAAAATTATTTAGAATAATTTTTTGAGGTATTTTTAAAATTAAAAATTTATTTGAAATAATTTTTTGGGTATTTTTATAATTAAAAATTTATTTGGAGTATTTTTTGGGGGCATTTTTAAAATTTGGGCATTTCTACAATTTTGTTCCCTAGAGAGAGGAACCTATGTTCAGTTTGTGTGCCAAATTGTTTTCTAATATTTCAATGAAAACAAATATCTTCTCAAAAAATTTTATTTTAGACAAACTAGGATAGTCAATGAAATATCAACCATGACTAATAGTGAAATATACTGATAAAGTTACCTATCATATAAGTGATACCGGAAAAAGAAAACATTTAAAATTCCCTACGGAAATCCGTCAGTGTACTTGATATTTATCAAATAGTTTCCAATTCCTTTAACTGAAAAACATCCTCTTTATAAAATTACTTTCAATTGAATGACAATAAATAGACAATAATAGAAAAAAAGTAATTGGAAAATAAAGAATTATAATTTGAATATAACTTTATATTAATTACTACTAACCAAATTCGTGCATGACTTATGTATGTAGGTTTCCAATAATTGTAGTTATGCATCCTGAATGTAAACTGGTGAAGATAAGTACCTTATATTGCTTAGAGTTATTTTTGAACAAATTTTCTTATCTTTGCTCCTATGAAAATTTAACATTCTTGTAATAAAGTTTTAGATTAATTAGAATAAATCCACTTAGAGTATGACCTCATTCTTACTTTACCCTTAATCCCCTTTTTCTTCACCTTCCTATAGTTTCATCTATTGCTACATAATTCCTCTAATATTTCAAAAATGTCTACATCACTTCCCATAGTTTCATGTAATCTAAAAAATTAACAGAAAATAACCTATGTAATATCATTAGTTAAAATTACCAATAATGCCCTTACTTAAATGCTAAATCAAATAATAACTTAACCACATTGTACAAACTATAGAGGGATTATGTAGATAAATGCAAAAACTATAAAAAGGTAAAGTAGATATTTATGTAAACTATGGAGGGGTTAAGTGAATATTATAATTTCATCCATGCACATTTAGAGGACGTGTGGTCTAATCGCTGTAACTGATTATACAATCCATCCATTTTCCACTTTATATAAAATCATTAGGGGTTATGTGGCTATTTTGAAATGTTGGGAGGGTCATTTGACATTTTGCAAAATTATAAGAAGATTACTTGTAATTTAGCCTTTTTTGTCATCTCACTACCCGTTAGACCAATCTAGCCCTCTATTATTCTACTCTCCTATATTATCTCTTTTATTTCCCTTTTCACATTGTCATTTTCTATTTCTTTTGCTTGTTTCTTCACTAGCTCCGTAATGCATTCTTTTATTCTTATTACGATCAAATTCTTTTAACTTGCTCTTGGCTAGCATTATTAAAAAAAAGAAAAAAAAGAAAAAGGAGCTAGATATAATGGATTGTCACTACCATCACCATCATTCATTGTTGTAGTTGCCATCCATCAATGGCATATGTCCCATCCCCACCATCGTTACATTATACTAGACATGATTGAGTTTTTTAATGAATTTCTTCATCTGCTTGATCCAAAGAATTTTAAACATAATGTGCTGTATAATTGATGAATTTCAACTCTCAAATGATAGCTTTACGAATTGAGGGCTAAAAGTGCATGATGCAAGGATTTGTCTAGAAATCAAGTTTTATTTATTTCAAGTTCATTTTTATTTTATTTATTTTAAATTTTAAATTTACTAAGTAAATCTTTTGCTTTTTATTGTTATTCTAACATTGTTTTTCTTATTCTATAGGTTTTATGGAAAGAAAAGCAAAATGAAAAGAATAACAAGACAAAAAAAGAAAAGAATGAAAGAAAGGAAAATTCAAGAAAACCAACAAAAACCCATTTTTCTTCAAACCCTAAAGCCTAATCTTAAAACCCATAAGAAAAGAAATTAGAACTGATTTACCAAAACCAAAAGACCCAACAGAAACCAAGCAAAAACCCAATTCCAATAACCAAAAAATTAACCTCAAGCCCAGAAAGAAAACCTGACTAAAACCCAGAAGAATGGAGGAAGCCCATGAAAGATTGGTCCCATAAAAGAAAAAGATTTTTGTATTCTTGAGATGTGAGTCGCCTTCTTCTTTACTAGTATAATTCCTATACTAGGCTATGATCATTTTTTTTTTCCCTTCTTTCTTTTTCTTCTTCTTTTGTTCTTTTCCTCCCTACAAGCTACAAGGATAGCTCAATGCCTTTTATCCTTATCCAACATGAACAATGAACAACTAAATTCCATCAAGGGATTAGAGGTGTATACATCATTTCATGTTACGAGCTCTGATGTTGGTCTTTGCTGTTAGGGTTCTTTTTGTGAGTTAAAAGCTATATAAATACATGAGTTAAAGGGATTTTTAGGAAGAGATATTTTTAGTAGGAATGGTGGTACAACAACAATAAAGGGAAAATTGAGAATAGAAAGAAAAGAGGGACGGAGAAATTTTTCTAGAAAAAGGGTAACAAGGTTGCTGAACCAGCCATGTTCTAATCCATTTTTCTCACTCATTTTAGTTCATTCTAATAATTTTTTTTCTTGCACACTCTGAAATCATAGTGGAACAACTTTCTTGTTGAAAGTTTTTGAAGAAAACTGCTCCAAGGCCATGGAATTTGAGTTTGAAATCGTCACAATTTCAATCCTTATCATTGACAACCGAAGAAACAATCAACTTGGGTCAACTTGGTTCTCAAAATTTTTATCCCTTTCTCATGCTTAATATATCTTCACAGACACTAGAGGTGACCTTCTCTGAACTCCCTTTCCATTCTCATACCATGCTGAGTTAAGACACCATTATTTCATTTTTGCTCTTTTTCATTTCAAATTTGGGTATGAACTTATGTGGTGTTTGGATGTACATTTTGACCGAATGTGTTGTTTGGATGTGCATTTTGACCAAAGTTTCATGATGATTTCTCTCTGTTTTGGAATTTGATAACATGTTACAATTAAGAAACCTTAGACTTATAAACAAAATAGGAAACCCATTTCCTTTAAAGCCTAGGATAAATGAAAATGACAAATTATGACTTGGTTTTCTGATAACCCGAGTCCATCCAGGTTGCCCTATCTGTTGGATTTTTCTTTGAGAATTTTCTGATACTTTGCATTGTTTTCCCCTCATTTTCTTTTTTCTTTCCTTTTTTTCAGCTTCTTCTTAGTTAAAGTTGGAGTGAGGTTGTTGGTATATCTCTATGCTTTGGAAATAATTTGACTTGGGATTGAAAAATAGACACATGTTGTTTTCTTCAGTTGGGCTTTGTCCTTATTTAAGCTGGGTTAACAAATATTTGGTTGTTGAGTTTGGCTGTCCTCCTTATGGTATTGTTTCTACGTTTTGCTTAGGTTTCGTTACATAATCAGACATGGGTATTTGATGGGTTTTTTTTGGGCAAAAGTGCTTTAAAGGAAATGGGCTTTTTTCCTTATTTAAACCAGATTTACCAGAAAATAGTGTCAGGATGGCCGAAGAAATAATTAGAGAAAGATATAAAATTCGAAAGAGTTTTGGGTGAAACTTACAAGGAATCTTAGAGCCAATAGATCTCCCAATGCAAAAAGATATATTTGGAATTGGTTTCAACTGACTACCAAGGATAGGAAGGAGATCCAAGCTTGGAAACAAATAGAAAAAGAAGGAAAACAGAATATCATGTATGCTCTATTGTTGCACTATACTTTTCTCTGACCATTAGGGCGATCATTTCTAAGTCAGTTGAGGTAAATTCTGCCAATGAGATCACGGTGAGCTTATCCTAATTATTCAATAAAGTTAATTATGAGGTCAAGTCATCAGAAGATCTAGAATTTCTAAGATTCCCGAAAGAGCCATTCACAGTTGGACAGCTGATTATCTTCTCTCTCGAAAGGAATTTCGATCAATTCAGGAGATTGCTTTGGCTTGGATCCATGTTAGTGTAGAGTCCTAGGACAGGTTTCTCCTTAACTAAGGCTTTTATCTATGAAGTTATTATTTTTGTTAAGTTTCTATCTACTTTTGAATCTAATTAAATGGAATATTTTTCCTTGCCTTTCAAATATATTTCTATTATTCATTATGTGTGTTTATTTTATTTTCAAATGGCTACAAATAAAACCCTTTGATCCTTCGGATATTACTATTCTGGAAATTGATGATTGTAGTCTCAATATCTCTTATGAATTTAAAATTATAGAGTCTAAAATTCAAACCAAGAGTGATAAGTAGGAAGAATATGAGTCCATTTCAAAGATTTTTCAACAATATGAGGAGAAACCCAAACCTTAGAAAAGACAGAAATAATTAACATTCAATTTTCATTTGAATGAGAAATAGCAAAAGGGAATGATTGAGTTCTTAATTTTGTTTCAAGATGTATTTCCATGGTCATATAATGATATGGCTAGAATTTTTATAGATATAGTGTTTCATCAATTACAAATGAATTATTAATTAATAAATAACTTTTTGATAGCATAAAATTACAATAACTTATTAAGTGAGAACATAACTTTTTAATAGCATACAATTACAATAGGTGAATACTAACTGTAATACAATTGCAATATATGAATATCAGTTGTAACTAAATTAAAATTTTAAATTACATGTATGTTGAATCTTGTGTATTTTTCATGCACGTTAAATTCTTTGTCATTGATTTACTTTTAAATGATTTTAAGAACTATTTTTAAATAGTAAAATGTAACTGTGCCTTAGCAAATAATTTAGTAGGTTTACTCTTTTTTTTTTAAAATTTTTTAACTTCATATGAATGTATTTTGGCATGTTATTGTTTGTTTGAATTAACAAATATTATCATATAATCCAATAGTGTGAATAAAAATATATTAAAAATGTTAATTGAGTATTTTATTTCAAATCAAAAAGAAAGAAAAGTAATTAAATAGAATCAAAATTATTTCTAAGTAAAAAGTAGTGACTTATTAACTAAACTTACAAAATAGGCCTAATATTTGACAAAGTAAATGATAAATTAATATATATAAAAGACAGAAAATAAAGTTATAGAATATAGAAGATCAATTTTGACTCCTAAAGCTCGTAGCTCCCGCTTGATACTGGATAAAGCAAATCTTGGTTTTTGTTCTCCTCATGATGGGCCCGCAAGGGGGTTACATATGAAGTATCAGCTTGGGATCATGTCTTCTTAGGCCTAGTGTGGATGTACAATGCAATTTCGGTAGTAATCATCCATTTCAATTGGAAAATGCAGTCACACGTTTGGGGCAGTATAAGTGATCAAGGGTAGTAACTCATATTACGGGAGTATAAGTGATCAAGGGGTAGTAACGGGAGGGAGGAAACTTTGCTTATTTCCTGGACAGAGTAAAAATGTCTTTTCGTAAGGAATGAGATTTCATGAAAAGGTTGGAATAAACTTTCTGGGAAATCCAGCGGGGAAGGAGTTTTTAGGGGAAAGGTCATGAACGAATGAAGAAGTTGGAACCAAACGAGGGGCTAGAAGAACAGCAGATCAGCAGACTCAGGAGTTCTCACTGGTTCACTCCAAAAGCAGGAAACAAACTAAAACAAGATAAAAAACTGCCATGGCACCGAGAGCCTGAGCCCCATTTAAAACAAGAAGATTTTCACTTTTCTCCCTCCAAATTATAATGCATTCAAGGCTAGGGTTTATCTTAGCATCATGCTCCAAACGAAGAATTAGGCTTAATTCGTCTTCTCCATCATCATCATTTCCACTCTTCTACACTCTCTCATCATCCTCACCGTTACTATTACCGCCGGCGGCAGCTGCGGAGCGGTTAATTAGAAGAGTTTTAATTTTTTCTCAGACAAATTTGTTCTGCAATTCGGCCACTCTTGCCGACCGGTCCCCATGCCGGAACTATTCTAGTTACGCCGTTGAACAGTTCTCCGATGACGAGTACGAATGCGATTACGACAACCAGCCGGTAATTTATAATTCTTTATAATCGTAATGGAAAAGTTGTTTTTTTTTCCTTCGTATATATATATATATATATATATATATATATATTTACTTTAGTTATGTTTGAATGGTTTCGTAATCAATGATGTTTTTCGTTTTCATTCATCGAACTTGTATCAGAAATGGAGAAGAAGTTTGAATTTTAGTAGTTAAATTGAAGTGGTGCTATTAGTTACTGCTTGGAAAGGTTAAATGGCTTGTGATGGTTATGCGTGAATGTTCTTTACCCCATTCGTTTTGCTGCATGACTGAAAATTGAGCTGGAGAATAAGTAGTTCTGAGGGCTTTTTTTACTGCAGGCATCTTCGTCGGTGGCCAACATTGATGAATGGAAGTGGAAACTTAATATGCTGTTAAGGAATGAAAAGGATCAAGAAATTGTGTCCAGAGACAAGAGGGACCGGAGAGACTTTGAGCAAATATCGAATTTGGCTAAACGGATGGGACTTTACTGGTAGAGAACCTTTTGCATTATTGTCATTTTATTCCTTTCTGCTTTCTTTCTTTCCTTTTTTTTTTTTTTTAATTCTTGATTTTGCTTGAGATTTTCTTTTCCCTTTCTGGTGCAATGTTTACAACCATGTTCAGTGAAATATATGGCAAAGTTGTAGTTGCAAGCAAGGTTCCTCTCCCTAACTACAGGCCAGATCTTGATGATAAGCGACCTCAGAGAGAGGTAAGTAATTACTTGTTGTTCATTTTTTTTTTTAAGGATTTGAATTTATAACCAGTTGATTATTCTTAATTTATTCAAGACTTGCAGGTTGTTATCCCATTGAGTTTACAGAGGAGAGTCGAGGGTCTGCTTCAGGATCATTTGGACCGACTGCAGCTTAGTAACATTAAAAGTGATGAAGCTTCAGGCGAAAGCAAATCCGTGGATCAGGTTGAAGATGTGAACAATGATGAAATTCCTGACTCCCTCCTTGATGGATCTGTCATGGAGAAGGTTCTCCAGAGACGGAGCTTGCAGATGCGTAACATGCAGAGGGTTTGGCAGGTATCTTGTTGTTACTTTCTATGTTTTCCTTACCTCCTTGGATGTCATTAGGCATGATTCTCAGAATTGCATACAAGCAATTTTGCACCAGCTTCTGAGTGACATTCCATTAATTAAGTACTTGATAAAAACTAGTTTGCGTTTCTTGTTTACTTAGGTTGTTATTACTAAATAGTTAGATGTCTGTTCTGTTCTCATCCATGTAAACTATCCACCCATGTCTTGAATGACTATTTGAAGCATTTAGCTTTTTCCTGGTTCACCGCCAGACCTATTGATTTATATATGTTTTAACCTCTTATAATGTGCGCATACATACATAGGGTGATGTATAGAAGAATGCATGTGTATGCATACATATATACCTTTTAAGTGTGTAACTATATATAATATCTTCACAAATTGCTTTTCATTGACACTTGGGACATCATTATTGAGAATGTATTCACATTTTCTGATTGTTTCTCTATTCCAAAACTCCTTATTCTTGGTTTACTTTTGACTTCTTTCTGATTAAAATCTGCTGGAGACTTAGTCATGCTAGAGTTTGCCGCATTATGGGCAGAGTATCTTTGTTTTGCTAAATGTAATTCTTTCAGGAAACCTTTTGTTCTATTGCGCTGGATACAAAAGTTTGAAAGTGATTGCAGATACTTTCAGCGTATATCAATTAAGACTTACTTCTGGATTTTTCCCCCTAGATTATGCACTGAAGTAATTTTTGCTTCTGATATAGGAGTCACCTGAAGGAAGAAAGATGTTGAGTTTTCGGAAGTCTCTCCCTGCATTCAGGGAGAAGGAAAGGCTGCTTCAATCTATTGCAAATAATCAGGTTCACCAGCAGAATTTGTGCTTTAATTTGTTACTTACACTACAGAGTCTGTATTGCTCACTTTGAACTGTTTAAAACAAAGGCTTGCACAAAAGATAGGCTGCAACAATGTACCTCATCTAGTTTACAATATGTGAAACTTCTAGTGTTTTAATAAGTCTCGTAACTTTCATGTATTGCCTGATAGTTGTAATATTTAAAAGAGCTTCTGTGCTGTCTATAGACGAAATATGAGATATATTGTTTTCATCTATGCTATCAACTTTCCGTATCTAATGCCTAAACAGTACTTGAAGTTTCAAAAGATTTGTGTGTGGCTGTTTGGTCATTTGTACAGGGGATGGTTCCTTGGATGAATCATCACAGTTATGAGTTCTATAAGGAAGTTGATCCACTTCTTTTCTGCTCTGCAGGTGGTTGTGATATCTGGGGAGACTGGGTGTGGTAAGACCACCCAACTTCCTCAATACATATTAGAGTCAGAGATAGAATCTGGTCGTGGAGCATTTTGTAGCATAATTTGCACACAGCCACGTAGAATATCTGCTATGGCCGTTGCAGAAAGAGTTTCTACAGAAAGAGGAGAGCCTCTTGGTGAATCAGTAGGCCTTCTATTGCTCTTTTGCTTTAGCTCTTCTTATGATTGATTGGGATTTGAAGTGTCCCATTCACTAGATAGATAGTTCAACTTGGAAACTTCTTTATTTGAGCTACTGTCCTTCACAGAGATTTTTTGGTAGGTTGGTTTTAAAGTGCGGCTGGAGGGAATGAAGGGAAAAAACACCCAACTTCTCTTTTGCACGAGCGGTATTTTACTCCGTCGGCTACTGAGTGACCACAACCTGAATGGTATTACTCATGTTTTTGTGGATGAAATTCATGAGCGTGGCATGAATGAAGGTTTGTATAGTTTTTTTAAGTTTTTTTCCCCCGTCTTCTTGAGTTTTTTCACCAAAGTATCATATGCTGATTGTCAAAGTCTTTTCTGTTGTTCTTGTTATCAGACTTCCTGTTGATTGTATTGAAGGATCTTCTTGTGCGACGTCGAGATTTAAGGTTGATTTTGATGAGTGCTACTCTAAATGCTGATCTGTTCTCCAGATATTTTGGAGGGGCACCTATAATTCACATTCCGGTAAATTCTCAAGCTAGGTAGTGTATCCTTATTTGGGCTTCCATATGGCATCAGAAGCTCTTGTTGTATCTTGCAGAATACTGTGTATAGGTTTCTTAAACTTGGAACAAGTATCGAGTATGCTTTAGAGTTCCTCTCTAAACCACGAATCTGATCTATGGTGTGGCCAACAGAGTTTACCTAAGCTTGGTTTTATTTGGGCCTGTTGTGAAATTCTTTGCAAAGTTGACCTTATCAACCAAATAATTTCCTTTTTGCTTTCTTCTCAAATTCTTTCAATAAACTTGATTCCTTGGTATTTTTGTTAAGGAAAACATTTGTCTGATCAGCAGCACAATGTAGACCTTGAAGTTATCCACTTTCAATCGTTATATCTTCTGTAAAATTTATTTAATGTTGCGTAAACTGTGCATTTATGTTTGGAAGACTGTAAGCACTCTCCCAACCCTCTCCCCCCTCTTAAATACCTTTGTTGAATTGAGTGCAGGGATTCACGTATCCTGTGAGAGCTCACTTTCTGGAAGATGTACTGGAAATGACTGGATATAAGCTGACTTCATTCAACCAAATTGATGATTTTGGCCAAGAGAAGGTATGGAAAACACAAAAACAGCTAGCTCCACGAAAAAAGAAGAATCAGATAACATCTCTTGTTGAGGTAACAAACTCTGCTTAAGCTATACTCTATAGAAAATCTTGTTACTTTTGCTTCTACATTTATTTGCTTTTTGGTTGAGAATCTGTTTCCCTTTGGTCATTTCATTATATTTTTGTTTTGTATGAGCACTGTTTGTATAAATTTGAATGTTAAAGTTTTTAAGGTTTTTTTTTTTGACTCGCACATTCTTTTTTAATAAGGCCAAGTTATGCAAAAACTTAACAGATGCTTTACATGTTGGTAAAATTTTTCGATCTCTGTTATATGCCCAGATCATTTTTTTTTGGCTGAAAATGTTAGCTTTTATGATAATTTAGAAGGCTTTTGCACTCCCACAAGTTTTCCCGTAGTAATAGTTGGATTCTTTTTTTTTGTACCCTTGTCTGATATAATATAAGCTTAAAATTTTTAGATGAATGAGAAGGATTGCTATAACTTTACAAGTCAAAAGTAATTTCTGTGAATAGTGTTGCTGGCCATATGATAAGATGTGCATTAGAATAACTTAGTTCTTGATCTTTGGAGATTGTAGTTACCCAGAGACCATTTGACAAACTTTTCTCTTTTGGAAAAATTTGAAATTGTTGTACCAAATAAAAAAGATTGTGAATCTGACTAGTTCATTTTACGAATTGTTTTCTTCTGCATTGGTCTGGTATTCTTTTGTTGCTCATATCATGTGTATGTTGGCGTATTTCCTGGAGCAAGGGTGAGGTGGTGGAAAGTCAAAGCCCATTTCTTAATAAAAAGGCCATTTCCCTAATAGGGTAACTGTTCCTGTAATTATAAATGCTGCTATTGGTTTTAGCAAAGAAATTTGCCTTTCTTGAAATGCATACCTCATCTATGGTAGTAACTGGACAAAATTTGCAGACCAATCCTTTTCTGGGACCACCAGTTTTGGTGTTATTATCTTGTTATAAGAACTACCTCTTTGGATCCTGCCTAAATGTAACTTTCTCTGGTCTTCACTGGTAGACAACAACTATTCAAAGAGTGCAGATCACATGCTTTGGAGTTCCAAAGAGTAAACGTCCATTTTTTTTTTTTTTTGCTTTTGAATCTTTTCACAGGATGCTCTGAATAACTCGAACTTTGAGAATTATAGTGCCAGAGCACGTGATTCACTCTCATGTTGGACACCTGATTGTATTGGATTCAATCTTATAGAGGCTGTTTTATGCCATATATGTCGGAAGGAACGACCTGGTGCTGTGCTGGTATTTATGACTGGTTGGGAGGATATTAGTTGCGTGAGGGATCAAATTAAAGCTCATCCGCTATTAGGTGACCCGAACAGGGTGCTTTTACTTACGTGTCACGGTTCAATGGCAACCTCTGAACAGGTGCTGCTTTTTCTGAGTCCTTTTTCTTATATTGTTCTTACCATGCTGATGATTATTGTAGCTATAGATATTTTGTTTTCCTAGATGTGTTATATTCTTGCTATCATTTATTTGCCGTTGTCACTACTCACTAGCTTTAATATCATTGTATTATAGAGATAGTTCTTTCTTTTACCTGTCTCAAAGCGGTGGAAGAGGGCTTTAATTTCAAAGAGTTGAAGTCATTGAAACTCATATATTCTTTTCTAAGAAATTGCTTTTAGTTGCTACCTTTTTCTTTTGCATGCCAAAGTGATGTGATTGACTTATGTTGATATGCATATGCTCCATTTGGATATCAATGGATTAATTAGTTCATCTCAAATGTTCATTTCTGTTACTATTGAAGACTAATGTGCTCTTCCAAGTTTCGTACCTACCCCAACATTTTTCTTTTGCTGGCTTCCTATTCCTTTCCTTTGATACAGGTGGAAAGAATAAGAGAAGTTCTCTTCAGCACCTACTTCAGCATTTGCGTCCAATCCAGTGTTTACTTTTGGATAGATTCAGAGTAGTGTTTTTCCCCTTTCAGTAGATCTAGGATTAGTCTGTTGTTTTCACTTTAGTTTTCTTCTAGCTTTACTTATTCTGAAAACTTAGGTTAAGGTTGACTTGTGCTTAGACTTCTAGCAGTTCATATGGATCAGCAGTCTATTGGTATTCTTGTTGCGGGAGTCATATCATAGAGCTCTCACACTCTTTTGTCATGTGGCATGATATGTGCTAAGGCCAGCTTGCACATACAGATGAGATGGTATAATTAGCAGTTCTTCACCCGCTTCTGGTGGGATTCAAATCCTTATACATACACCTGTTTTCTTAAGATTCCATTTCTGGACCCTTTTTCCATGTAAGATATTTTTGGGTCTCACTCAACTGCATAGGATTTATGCATTCAAGTATGATTATGACCCTTTTGTGGAAGCAATAACTTCCCTATGCTAGCATCTACGTCATGTGACACTTCTCAATGCAACTAGCTTTGAGATTCACTGTCTCACATCTTGTGCAAATTGATAGTGCTATACTCAACATTTCATGTAATTTTCAGTCACCCTTGTGCCTAACACCACCTGTCTGGAAGTTTGCCTCAAGATGGTGAACCTAGTATTGGGCAACATACTTGAACTCTCACAAGCATCATCAGAATGCCAGGCCTTTATCACCAATATTCTGTATGTACCGTTCTTCACACTGGTTCTCTGTGCCCTTCTAGGAAGGCCAGAATGCTTGCTTGCTTTGAGCACTGAGGGCTGCTTGAGCGGTTGAGGAAGAATTTCTTCATTCTCCCTGTGAGAGAAGAAGAATGAGAGAGAGATGTTTTGGAAATAATCTTTTTCCATCTAGATATATTCAACACTTCCCCTCAAGCTAGAGCATATAAATCATATGCACCAAGCTTGCTACATATGTATCTTATTCGAGGACCTCTGAGTGACTTAGTGAGAAAATCTGCAAGCTGATCACTTGAATTAACAAACCAAGTCTCAATTGTTTTGGAAATAAATTTGTCCCTCACAAAGTGACAATCGACCTCAATGTGCTTAGTCCTTTCATGAAAAACTGGATTTGAGGCAATGTGGAGTGCAGCTTGATTATTGCAAACCAATTTAATTGGATCATGAGTGCCCAAACGCAATCCGTTGAGCAATTGTTTGAGCCATATTAGTTCACATGTAGCCATAGCCATAGCTTGATATTCAGCCTCGGCATTAGATCTAGCAACTACATCTTGCTTTTTACTTTTCCAAGATATTAAGTTTCCACCAACAAGAGTATAATATCCTGTGGTAGAACGACGATCAATAGGTGATCCTGCCCAAACTGCGTTAGTGTAACCCATTACTTGCATGTTTCCTTTATAAGCATATAACAATGCTTAACCTAGAGCTCGTTTGATATATTTAAGGATGTGAATTGCTGCATTCCAATGAGTATCACATGGGAATCCAAGAACTGACTGATAACTGAGATAGGAAAAGATACGTCAGGTCATGTTGTTGTAAGATAGTTCAACTATCCAACAAGCCTTTGTTATTTCCCAAGATCTTTGAGAGCCTGCAATATTATTTATGGCTGCTGTACATCATTGCTCACTGCACTAATTAGCTATCAAAAATGCATTCCTTCACAGTGAATTGCAAGAAGAAGTCTATATGGTACAACTGCCCAGATTTGTTGCTCAGGGGGAGTCTAGTGGAATGGTTTGTCGTTTAAAACTTGCACTTTATGGTCTCAAACAATCTCCTTGTGCCTGGTTTGGACGCTTTAGTGATGTCCAGAAATATGGAATGGTTTGTAGTGAGGCTGATCATTCAGTATTTTATTGTCATTCTCCATCAAATGGTAGTATTTATCTTGTCTTTTATGTGGATGACATTATCATCACAGGACAGGGTCACGAAGGAATTGTTCAATTAAAAAAGCATCTTTCTAGCCATTTTCAGACTAAAGACTTGGGCAAACTTCGTTATTTCTTGGGCATCGAAGTTACCCAATCTAAAGACAGTATTGTCTGTCAACGGAAGTATGCTTTGGATATTCTAGAGAAGGCAGGTATGTCAAATGCTAAGTCCGTGGATATCCCAATAGATCCTAATGTTAAATTGTTGCCAGGACAGGGGGAGTAAAATTACCAAGTGAAGAGAAAAGATGTGGATTACCAGAAATATGATCTGTAGCTGTAGAATCTAACACCCATGGACCAAGAGAAGAAGATTGAGAAACAGAGGCACTAGCATTACCTGTTTGTACTACTGAGGCGGCAGGCATGGAGGACTGTTTGGCTTCAAACAATTTCAAAAAATCCTCATAGTCAGGTTTTTTGTTCGACTACTCCAAATATTTCGAGACGTTCACCATGCTGAGATTGGACAACATTTGCCACTTGTGGTGAAGGACGGCCATGCAAGAGCCAACAACGGTCTTTGGTGTGTCCAACCTTTTCACAGTGGTCACAATAAGGATGGGGTCTATTCCCGTCATAACCACCCCGACTACGTCCCTGTCCGCGACTTCCTCTTTGACTTGATTGAGATACCAAAGCAGATGAATTAACATCTGTAGTCTCCATAGATGACAATGAATCACTAGGGATTGGTAGCAGTCTAGAAAATGCTTGAGATAGGGTAGGTATTGTGGGACTAGCAAGGATCTGATCATGAATGGTAGAATATTTCATTGGCAAACCAATAAGGGCCAAAAGCATGAAAAAGGTACCTCTTTGAGAGAGTTGCTCTTGTTGACTTGCAGCAGGAGGTAGCAACTCATTGAAATATGAAAGGATACCTTGAATTCTGCCTAAATAAGTGCTCATAGGCATATCAAGTTTCCAGGGTGCAATAAGGCTCACCAATCAGAACAGATAGCGTAAACTCAAGAGATATCATTGGTGTATAAAGCGTTGGCCTGCTCCCAAACACCAAAGCAAGTCGTATGTGGTCTAAAAATTTGTTTTAATGAGGAATCAATAGTTTGCCGCAGCATGCTACATAATTGAGCATCGATTTTGTCCAACTTGGGTTGATCTTCCATAGCGTCATTAGATCTTGTTGTAAGATGATCTCTAAATCCTTGTCCCATGAACCATAATTCGACATTGGCAGCCCAAGTAGTTATTGCCATTCAATTTTTCTAAAGTGATAATTGTGGAACTAGTAATGGAGGAATTGATAATAAAAGGGGTGGTTGTAGTGGATTTGGAAGTGGATGTTACTGATGTGTCGGATGTAGACATGGTGATATTAGATTAGGAAAGAAAGAAAAAAATTCACCAGGCAAGAATCACCAGAGAGGAGAATCAAACGAAAGGTCTTAAAAAATTTCTCTCTCATTGCTCTGATACCATGTGAGAGAAGAAGAATGAGAGAGATGTTTGGGAAATAATCTTTTAACATCTAGATATATTCAACACTCCCAATACTAATCTTCAGGCTGCTCTATCTCCTTTCTAAATCCACTGAATTTCATGCTCATATGATTCTCCTAGACTGACTTGTAAGCTCAAGGGCACACTAGAGCAGACAAGTGTATGTCATGTCCTAGCAGCTTTCATCTTGTTGTCACTAAACTTGATGAGGGGCCTTATCTAGACACCAAGGGTCATATCTCTCAAATGTCACATCAAAATTGAATTTTGACTTCACAAGTTGGAGACAGCAAAATTCTTCCTGTCTCATTTTTTGGCTGGCCCTCTTGGCAGTTCTAGCTAGCTGTAGCCAGTTGGCTGCCGTAGGTGTTGCCCATTAGCTAGAGGTGTCCTAATGAATGTAGGTTACAAATGGCTTGATATAAGTGGATACTGGATTTAATTAACTGAATCCAGTTACAGCCGTTTGTATAGCGGATATCATTGGGTTGGACCCAATTTTATAATGATAACCACGATGCATTTTCTCATCCTCTTATCGATTATAATGTGCAAGCTCAATTTCTTAATCTTTGATTCTTTTTCTTCTGTCTGCCCTTCCTACGACTGAAAACTTAACTGCATATAGTCCATCACCACCACTTGACAAAAAGCATGAGCTTGCCATGTGGAGTTTGATCTCCTTGCAGTGTGTTGTTTGTCATACACCGTCTACTCTGTTTTTATTTTTTTTAATTTTTTATTTTTTCTTGGACTCTTCTGTTTCTTGGCTTTAGGAAGACTCTTTTCTGTCATTGTTGATAGTTATTCTCAAGTTGTTGGATGAATCTGTTTAATTCAAGTATAATACCCTGTTCAGCTAATGTCTAATGCCATAAATTCCACTTTTGGAAAATGTCATTGTCTTCTGAGTTTTTCCTATGTTATGATTTTTAGTTTTGCTTGCTTTTACTTTGTATTTTTCTAGTCCATTATCATTTTGTTGACAAGGTGACATTTGTCTACAGAAACTCATATTTGAGAAGCCACCTCCAAATGTTCGTAAAATTGTACTTGCTACTAATATGGCTGAGGCTAGTATTACAATCAATGACATAGTTTATGTGGTTGATTGCGGAAAAGCCAAGGAGACGACCTATGATGCACTGAATAACACTCCTTGTTTACTGCCTTCATGGATATCCCAGGCTTCTGCTCGGCAAGTGAGTTGATTACTAGTACAAATTTTTGCTTCACTCCAAATCTAGTAACCATTCTTCAAACATTCCTATTTTTGCTGATGCTATAAAGTTCTCATTCCTTTGTATCCTCTGTATCAGGACCAATGTTTATGTTTTTGTTGATTTTGATATCTTGGGAACGTCTATATTGTTTTTTATGTTTTTGTTTTGGCAATCCAAGTGAAGATTTCATGTAGGACATTGTAAGCCTATATTATTTGCAAGTGCTTAGGAATTTAGAGAAGTTTCTTGGTTCTCATAAGAGCATAAAGTAGCAACGCTTGGGATCAGGAACAAGCTTTTTACTTCTGTTTTATGCATTTAGTTAACATGGTATTTGCTCTTGTTTTTTCAGTTTTTTTTTTTTAATGTTTATCTTTGAATGGTAGAACGAACTATTTTATATATTTACTTTTTGTACCCCAAGATCAAATGTTGATTAGGGAATCCGAAATCTAATTGGTCCTTAAAGAAGATCTTCTCTTCTGTTTGATTTGCTTTTGCTCATCTCCTTCAGTCGGATGATTATAGTTTTCTTAATCAACAAGCAAGCTTCATGTGAAACTTAGTAATTTTTATGGTTTTATCTGTTTATACAAAGGAGGTCATTATTGTTTCTCGGGTTGCAGAGAAGGGGTAGAGCTGGCCGTGTGCAGCCGGGTGAGTGCTACCATCTGTACCCACGGTGTGTTTTTGAAGCTTTTGCTGAATACCAACTTCCTGAATTGTTGAGAACTCCTTTAAATTCTCTCTGCTTACAAATCAAAAGTTTGCAAGTTCAAAGTATAGGAGAATTTCTTTCATCTGCCCTTCAGCCTCCTGAACCTTTGGCGGTAAGCTTTTCTGGTTTTGTTCTCATCCTCCTTCCTCCCTTCTGAAATTCTTCGAAGATGGTTGAGCAATGTTATGTAGATATACATGTCTATCTTTTCTAGATTTAAACAATTAAAATGACTCTTTCATATTAAGTTTCAGTTTCAATCCTTGCTTTTTCTCATCTGAATTGAATCAGTAATGTAGTCTAAACAGGATATACAAACTTGAAACATATATGTAAAAAAATGTCTTAAAATTTTCAATACACATTTTAATGTAGAGCAGTTGGTGAAGATTGAAGCAGAATCTCTTCAGCAAAAGGATTGCTTTGGGTCCCAAAGGAATTAAAGAAATGAATAAGTTTAGGTTTTAAGTTCTTGTGTTTGCTGAGTAATGAATCCCACTTGGCTACTATTTCAGGGATGAATTTGATGGTATCTTCAGGTTAACCTTTATGATTTTGATAAGTGAGTATCAGGGCTTACGGAATATCTGGCTTAAAAGAAATGCCTGAGAGTTCTGCTGATGGTTTTATATGTTCATGCCTGAGAGTTCTGTTGATGGTTTTATATGTTCATACTTTACATGTCTGTAGGTACAATGAATACCATCTAGTTTGTTCTGGTCAAAATGGGCTATTGTTTCTTTAATCAAATGCACATCTCAATGTCTCACAGGTGCAAAATGCTGTTGGGTTTTTAAAGATGATTGGTGCATTAGATGAAAGTGAAAATCTTACAAATCTTGGTATGGTATTTTAACTAAATGGATGATCAATACACCTAACCTCTTGTATCACACACAGCTTCTTATTTAACTACATATTCCTTGCTCATTCAGGGGAGTTTTTATCAGTGCTTCCTGTGGATCCAAAGCTTGGGAAGATGCTGATTATGGGTGCTGTTTTTCGTTGCTTTGACCCAGTTTTGACAATTGTGGCTGGCCTTAGTGTCAGGGATCCTTTTCTTTTGCCTCAAGACAAAAAGGATGTGGGTACAGGACTGAAAATAGTTTCATTCAATGCGTTAAAATGCCTTTTTCTTTCTTTTTGACATTCTTATTTTCTACTAGCTTTGGTAGAAAAGGAAATGTGGTACATATGATGCCAATTTTCTTGTATAAGTGACTTAGTGCAAGAGAAAAGAATAAGAATGGAATCAGAAATGGAGATGTGGAACATATGATGCCAATTTTCTTGTATGAGCGACTTAGTGCCAAAGAAAAGAATAAGAAGGGAATCTGAATGGATTAAAGAATGGAATCAGAAATGGAGATGTGGTACATATGATGCCAATTGCCTTGTGTGAGTGACTTTGTGCAAAAGAAAAGAATAAAGATGTTTCAAAGTAGACAGGAAATCTTATGTCAAATTTGCTTAACAAGGCATACCCATATGTCCCTTTTTCAAGATGCTTACTAAAATTATGCCTCCAAACTTAAATATCTTTATCCTGTTTATGGCATATGAATATCATGAGTTTATTTTAGGATGCATGAGACTATTTAGCTGATGTTATGGGAACTTTGTTGAGATTTATTTGGCATCCTTAGAATTTCATAATGTGCTGATTGCATTTGCTATAATGAGGATCAGAGCTATATCAGATGCCATTTGTTTTCATGGCATCAAGTTTGGCCCCTCATTTTTCACCACCTGATGTGGATTATATGCTTGTCAAGCAGCATTTATTCAACCACCACTTATACTTTCCCACCATCTCTTTTTTATCAACATTTATCATTTCACTAATAGCTTCAATGTGTTAGGCATTTTAGTAGATTGCTTGATCTTCCAACGCATTTTGCATCATTCAATTAGCAAGTTCATCCTGACAATGGCAGTTGAGCCTCAAAACCTGTGCAGTTCATCTTTACAAAGATCAACTTATCCTAGCTTTTGTATGATATTATTCTCCCAACTCCAACACTCAAGATTATGGAATACCATAAGTGCTGCCTGACTGGCCCTTAATGGCCATGTTCTTTACTGCTGAACCTACATAAATGGATGATAAACATAGTTGTGGACATTTTGTATATACTGGCTAAAAAATCGAGCACTGTTGGAGAGAACGAATTAAAATTCTTTGTGAATTTTCAGCAAGCCATGCAAAGCAGAGGTTAAACATGTGAAGTTATGATTGTCATTCACAGGGTAGAGAAGTTAAAAACCCTGAAGTCACTCTTAAATAAGAAAATCAAAAGCACTAGTTCTAATGTAGGTAAAAGTATTTGCTTTAAACATGATGATGTCATAAATTCTATCAAATGCCTGACCTAAAACTGTTGGTATAGAGAATTTGTCTAGTTAGATAATGGTTGTGCAAGTTCAACCCTTATTTTTTTTGGCAGCATGAGTCCTTTTGCCCTCAAGTTTGAGGGTCACAATGCATTTCTCTGCATGTGTTGCTGTGTGGTTTTGTGGAATCATACAAAGAATCTTGTTAAGCATGCCTTGTAGAGTTGTACTGGTTGCCAATGGTATACATTGTAAGGTTTAGCAATTTATTCTTGCTCTATTTTCTTAAACAAGTGCTTGGAATTTTGCAGATCCATATTTCTAATAGTCTCTATTTTTGTCCGACTGTATGGACCTGTGAAATAATAGTTGGTCGGAACATTTGTAGGCTAAACACATTCCCTTTTCTAATGCAGTTGGCAGGGACAGCTAAGTCAAGATTCTCAGCTAAAGACTATAGCGACCATATGGCTCTTGTCCGTGCATACGAAGGATGGAAGGACGCAGAGAGAGAAGGATCTGCATATGAGTACTGTTGGAGGAACTTCCTCTCTGTTCAGACTGTTCAAGCCATCCATTCTCTTCGGAAGCAGTTCAGCTTTATTTTGAAAGATGCTGGATTGTTGGATGCAGATGCAGCAATAAACAATAAACTAAGTCATAATCAATCATTGGTCCGAGCAGTTATATGCTCTGGCTTATTTCCTGGAGTTGCATCTGTAGTGGTAAGGTGACTCTGTTTGCTAATTTGATGATGTTGTAACGAATAAGATTGATTAAGTCATTCGCCCTTTGTTCGTTTCAGCACAGGGAGACATCGATGTCTTTCAAGACAATGGATGATGGTCAGGTCTTACTATATGCGGTATGTTTTAATGATGCGCACATAACTGATATCTAGCTAATGCATGTAATGATTCCTTTGATAGTTAAATGTCTAGGAGGCGTTGTTCAGGTATGATTGTAAATCACACAAAACCATTGGAGAAACTCAGATAGTATCTTTTCTCATATTGTACTTCTTATTCTGGCAAACTGAGGCAGTATGGCTAGTGTGAGGAGAAGACCGTCTACTAGGTTTTGATCAATCTGTTACTTTTTCAATGTTTAATTGAATGTTGATGGCTGGTGTTGGGGTGCACCAATTTTCACAGAAGATGATGATTATGTTACCGTAATTTGCCCAAGCAAAGGTCTCGGTTTAATATGTTTATAAATTTTATTTTTCCCCCTTAACTATACTGCAATCTTGTTGAATTACCAATTAGACAAGCCTGTTCATGATACCGAAAGATAGTTGGCTGACAACTGAAATTAGCATGAGCAAGTAATATTCTAATAGGCAGCATCTTTAATTGACTATAGAACATCTGATTCATGCCTGTCCTTGAAATTCTTCTGCTTAATTACTGATCAACTTGAGCTCTGTTCACTTCAATCCTGAAGGGTTTTGAAGAATGCCTACTTGTAAAAGTAACAGCAAAGCAAGTTTTTCCATACATTATTGTTACAGGTTTCTGATTCTTAAACATCAGTTGATGTACTGAGTCGAGGTCTTCTGTCTGATTCTCATCTGGTTGCTTGGTAAATGAAGTTATCACATTATAATTGAGCCAAGAAGGAAGCAAAAAACAAGAAGGCCACAAAAAATGAATTAACTAAAGGAAAAAGAGAAAAAAAAAAAGAAGAAGAGGATATTGAAATAAACAAAATATTGGACTGTAGCATTCCAAAACGAGAAACCAACTAAATGCTGAAGTGGCTGACTTGTTTTTCTCCCATGTACTCCACTGCTACACTGGACAGTACATTTCATATCTCCATTTCCTTTGTATAGTGTAGTCATTTGACATAACTTGGCAAAAAAAAAAAAAAACAACTCCTCTAAGCATCTTTCTTCTGATGTGAATCTACCTTTCTGACACTTGTTGAAGGGGCATGTAAAACTTTCGTGTAGAAGTGTGCAAGTCACCATGGGAATATATATTTTATTGGAGTTATACATGACTACCTAATAGACTAGGGTAGTGCTTTTGCTGAAGCAATACTCTCAAGAGTATATGAAGATTGAATTTTCAAGTTCTAGAGTTGATGTCTTTCCCTCAGGTTTCAGCTTTTGCCATTTGCAACTAGCTTTCTAACTTGTGCAGTTCTCTAGTTTATCATTTGAAATCATCAGATTATGATGGAACAACTTCCTCTTCATTTGCCACAATTGTATTCATCAAATGTTTTCCTCTGAATTTTGATCTACAGTGATACAACTTGCAGTGTCCTAAAGTATCCATTATTAACATAAGGGGCTCCCTCATCTTTAACATATATGTGAAAGTATTGCATGAACTTGGGTCTGGATTCAAATGAAGTAAAGAAGAATGTCTAGCAGTATAGACTTGGCTGTAGATCATGGGTCTGTATTATGACAACATAAAGGGAGAGCAGCTGCCTTATGCTGCAGTTTAGCTTGGTTTTTGTTTTGAAAGCTGATATGACTTTGTTTTGTACTTGGATTATCACAACAATAAGGGTATAGTGTGGATAGTTTTAATTTTTGTGGCTGTGTCAGGCCATAGTTTTTTGTTTTTTGTTAGTGTCACATATGGTTATGATTAATTATTTGATTTTGGTATTCTAGTTTCATATCATGTTTGTGTCCTGCAAGTCGAGTATATTTGCATGCTAGCTTCTCCATTTGGCTAGTGACATCTGTGGTTTTGTGCAGAATTCTGTGAATGCCCGCTATCAAACAATACCGTATCCATGGTTGGTTTTTGGTGAAAAGGTGAAGGTGAATACTGTTTTCTTACGTGATTCCACTGGAGTATCTGATTCAATTCTGATCCTTTTTGGTGGTGCACTCAACTGTGGAACTCTGGTACCTGCCTTCTTCAGCTGATGATTTGGTATATTTGGATTCCAATGATTTCTACCTTTGCTAATCTTTCTCATACTTCCGTTTTAGGCTGGACAATTGAAGATGTTAGAAGGATATATTGAGTTTTTTATGGATCCTTGCTTGGCCGAGTACTACCTGAAGCTGAAGGAGGAGATGGAAAGGCTTCTGCAGAAGAAGGTGAACTTCTTACTCGTCCTTAAATTTTCCATTTCTTCAGCATTACTTGAGTCTGAAACCTATACTTGAATGGAGAGGTTGGCTGCTGCAAACTGATTCTCTAGTGGGAGAGATAGATATGCTACAGTATGGCTCTTGCCAGTTTATATAATGGTTAGATTCACTTGTAGCTGAAAACATTTACCATTTCCTGACCTTTTAGCAGCAAGAACCTTGTGTAACAAATTTGTTGTCTAAAATATCATAAGCTTGAAGACTGCAAGTACTTGCAGTTTGAGAGCTAAACAAATTGTGAACAACCCCTCTCTATAGAATTAGATGTTATTCATTGAAAGTTGAATTTCTCGTGTGACAGTTTTAACTGACAGGATCACTTACATCACTTATCAGCACTGGTTGTTCTGACTGCTGTTCTTTCTGCATATTAAGTTTGTATTGTGATAGCTTTCTAATGAAATGACTGCTTGGCTGTTTACTAATTCAGTTTCAAGATCCTAGTCTTGATATCCATAAAGAGGGGAAATACCTCATGCTTGCTGTACAAGAATTGGTGTCAGGAGATCAGTCTGAGGGGAGATTTGTTTTTGGTCGTGACAGCAAGAGGGCGAAAGAGTCAACTGACAATGACAGATTTACAAGAGACGGGATGAACCCCAAGAGCCTGCTACAAACTCTGTTGATGAGGGCTGGTCACTCTCCTCCTAAGTATAAAACCAAGCATCTGAAGACAAATGAATTTAGGGCATTGGTGGAATTCAAGGGAATGCAGTTTGTTGGTAAACCAAAGAGAAGCAAAGCAGTTGCAGAGAGGGATGCTGCTATTGAGGCATTGGCTTGGTTGACACACACCGACAAAAATCATGATGAATATGACAAGTCTCGGCCTGACATCACTGACAACATGCTAAAACTTCTTGGCAAAAGGAGGAGGTCCGAAAGACGTTGAATTTGGTGCAGTTTTGATGTCTTTTAACTGTTGTACTACTTTAGAGTGATAACTGCATAGTCGCAGCATGCTGCAGGATAGCACAACAAAACCTGTTGAAATTTTGCCAAAAGCATGAGTGGCCATTGGTTGAGGAATGGACATTCAAATGCCTGTGGCTGCTGCTTCCGCAATATCAGGTGTAGGGTTAAAAGCGCTTTATGTTGCTTGGACTATTCATTGATACTTGGGATACTTTTGGATAATGAGTATAATGGCTTCAACAGGTACAAGGTAGGAAAAGTCAGCTGTCCTATAGTGTCATTAAATAGCTCCAAATCCGTCAAAGGGGCATTGTTGTACATAAGCCAACTTTCATTTTGGTAGCTTGTCATAGAGTGGCTGCTTATTTACAGCTCGACAGGCAAATTTGGGGGCAGATGCAGGGAAAGCTTTTAGGGACTTTGTTCTTTAAGCTGCATTTTAACTACATAATACTATGATTGAAATTTTACGCAAATTATTGCAAGCAGTTCAATTCCACAACGGCTTATATCTGTTTATACTATTACTAGTAATAGACCATGCGTGTGAACGTAGAAAGGTCAAATTTTGTTTCATCACTTTGGGGCAGAGCTAAGATATTTGGTTGGGGGACAATGGATCAAAAGATGCTCCCTAAGGAGGAGTTAGACTTGGGACCTCTAACTTCTGGGGTTCAACTTTAATTACAAGATCAAAAGCTCCTTGACAGTTAAAAATGAATATAATTTGATTATTAAAAATGAATATAATTTGATTATTAAAAATGAATATAATTTGATTATTTGATTTTTAAATTTTTGACAAGAATCATATCTAAAAGCTTTGAGTAAGTACACAAATAGCATATCCAGTCAGCCATTCGACACGTTTATGAGGAGAATGTTTAGGTATATTTTAGTTTGATCGTTATAATTTTTAATTTCAAGAGGATACGTATATACAAAGAACTAGTTAAAAACTTTGATAGATCCACAATGGAAACAAAAAACGAATTAAGGTGCGCACATTCTAGTTATTAAGAGATCCCGCTTCACCCTAAAAATAATATTTTAAGAGCAAAAGATGTAAGATTACAGTATGTAATAAAAAGCTAAAAGTTGTAGATCAACTGGCTACACAGCAAGTTGGAGAAACAATTAATAAATAATGAAGACTAAGTTAAGAGCGATTTTAAACGAAAATTTTCAAAATTATACAAGGGTTGACAGAAATTTTGAAAACTTATGAATGGCGGCTGCCCCAACTAATCCCTACTCGCTTTGCTGCGGCACCAATTCCTTGTGTTTGGAAGATAAATAATGCAAAAAAAAAAAATAACTACTGGAAATTATGCATAAAAAACTGATATGGTTTTGCTTTGGACCTACTTAAAGTGGGCAATGTAAACTAATGGAAAAAGTAAATGAAGAAGGGAATCTCAACCTCTTTTTCAATATAAAATTACAAGGTAACATATGGAAGAAAGAGGATGATGAAGAATATATAAATGTGTGAAATTTGAAGAATAAATACAGAATAATTAATATTTTTCCTACGTCCATTTTCCCTCATTGATATGCTTAGCTTGGATGCACCAAAATACCTGTATTGGAGATTTGCTCACGATTTTGATAATCTTTCAATATGCTTTCCCGTTTGTTGTGTTTAATTAGTTCAATGTGTTGGAGTTGCCCATTCTTTCTAGTGGTCTTTTGGTCTTTCTGATTCTGTAGTTGTAGAAACTTTTGTTTATTCTTATATCTCTGTCTCGTTTTCACCCCTTTTTTCTTATTAAAAAAATTCCCAAAATATGAGCAATTCTAAAATTATCAAATTTAGTTACTTTGAATTTTACCATTAGAAAAAGTAACTTTTCACACATCCCACGGTGATCATAATGAGTGAATACATTTTTATTAATGGGTTACATGTATCAATTTATGTCTAAACATACTCACTACACTTTTCCATTGAAACTAAAATTTAACAGAAATAAATATTGTCTCAGGTCAGTGGAGTATATGAATATTTTTTCATCTTTATTTTTTATTTTTTGGGATTTGAGGGTAGAGAGGGTTTGTTGCCATCGTGCATCACTAAGCTTGAAGTTAAACTTTTGTGTATTGTTTTATTTCACGTATAGGTTTATCTTTTATACTTTTTCATAAACGAATTTGCTAAGTCTGCAATAGACTTGTTTTATATGAATCAAGGTGAAATGTTTGTGAATCTCAATGGATCACATATCCTTAGAGTATAAGCTCTTCGCGACAGCTGGCTGTTCATCTTTGTCAATTGAGATTGTTTCAGCAGTAGTAATATGGTGTTTTCGTGTTTTCTTTTTTATTTTGTATATTACTTGCTTTTGTCGTCCTTTAGTTTCATATTGAGGATTAGTTTAAATTTTTTTCCTTTCAATTATTGAATATCAATTCAATGAAAATATATAGCTAATGACAACAAAAGCATGATTTTGTTTTTCAGGCATTAGGAAAACTATGAGGCTTAATGAACATTTTACTTGCTACAGTACCTTTTATTTGGACGGATAGGATGTGAGACTCATTGTATCATAAACTGCTAGCATTTTGCTAATATTAATTAAAAATCTTTCCTGCCGATTGAATCCTGTTGTACAAAATTTATATTCTCTCTGTTCATTAGTAAACTCTCCAAAAAAAAAAAAAAAAGAAAAGAAAGAAAAGAAAAGGTTTGTTTGATCTTTAGTGGTGCATCCTCTCTTGTTATTTTATGTTTCGATTATTCCCTATTTATCAGTTGTTACTGCAAGAAGTTACCATACGATTTTAAATTCTTTGTCATTCTACATTCTTAGGGGGTGTTTGGTAAATAGGTTTCAATCCCCACTATGGGTTTCAAATTCAATTATACCCAAATAAAATGTTTGGTTGGGGTCAATGGGAATAAATTAATGGGAATAATAGGCCTATTCTATGGGTTTTTTGATTAACCACTTGTTACTGGGAATCATCTTAGTTGCCCATCTTATTCTTTTGAATCATCTTAATTACCCTTTTATTCTCATTAAATGCAAAAATAAGAAAATAAAATGCTACTGTTTCAACAAATGGAAAGAAAAAGAAAAGAAAAAATGAAACGATGAAAAAGAAAAATAATAAATTATAAAATCCATTCCACATTAACAAACACACTATGGGTTTATATCAAAACCTATTATCATTGACCACTCTATGATACCGATAGTGATAGTGATAGTAGAATTCGAACCAAACGGCTCCTTAGTTTCATCTATCATTGCTGCTTATAGTGAGAATTCTACTTTTCGTATAGCTTATATCCCTCATTTTTGTATGCGGAAAACATTGGAACTAAGTAATGGTAGACATGTAATTGAGCACAAGCTCACCACAGGCCATAATGAGTACAAGAAGGAGGTCTTGGCCTAGTGGTTGAAGATGAAATTCCAATATTTAGAAGTTCTGCATTCTAATCTCCTTCCCCCTTTCTGCATCTTAAATCCCACCTCTCCCGTATTAGAAAATTAAAAAAGAAAATGCTCCATAATGGATAGACCAAAATATGTGAACGGCAAGTTTGACTAGGAGACTATTCCTATTTCTGTAGAGAAAACTAAACTAAAATTTACAATAGAACCATGACGGCCATATAAACAATTCAAGAATTTCAATGCTATCTCTATAGTCAAAATTGCAATTTATCACAAAAAGATATGTCCAAAAATAAGACAGTTAATTCATTTATTAGTTGTGTCTCCTTGCCTCTCCTACTGTAATAAGGGCATTTCCATATTTGATAGTGAGGCTAATAGAGGACATGGTTCTCTAAGTTTGCTACTTCTACTTAGTTGTATCGAAAAACAAATCAACTAGAACCAATAGTAATGCTCTTATCCTACTGATTATCACACTTTGTTAAAGATGATTATCTTCATATTAATAGTTCAATCTTGACACATTTTTGGCAGATTTTTTGGCGGGCTTTCAGCACACTTAGATGGAATTTTCCTTTTTCTATTTCCTTTAAAACTTGAGTCCACCTAAAATTGGACAATCTAGGTCAATTAAGTTATTTCCCTTCAATTGAATAGGGAGCCGCTTGGTTAGAGGGTTTGGGAATCATGGAATAGAATAAATCATTTATCTGCTAATTGGGCTAAACCTATTCAAATAACTTTATTGGAATCATATCTAACAAAATTAGACTTCCCTTATTCCTTAACGAATTGGGGGGTTTTGGACAAAATCCTCAAATGATTCCTTCACAATATTATCTAGAAAAACCTACCCATCCATTTCTTCACAACATGACACCTATATTCTCTCCTTTGAACAAAGCTGATCTCTCTTCCCCCTCACTCCCTCTACTTCTCCTTTGTTAGATCTTCTATAATCCATATTTTCTTTATCTCTCATCCAAAATCTCTGTCATATAATAAGTATAATTGGGAGAAACAAATCTACTTTGAACAAACAAGATCTAAAGTAAACCTCAATGTCTGAGGGCTGAGCAAACATCTACAGCAAAGACAAATTGTTCAACAAGATCTCCAAAAGAAATATATCCAAGAAAAAAGAATAAAAAACCCTCAAGCCAAATCCTAGGTTCCGAGGTAAGTATTCTCTCAAATTTCTCCTATATATCCATGTTTTTCCCTTATAATTTTTATGAAACTTGATAATTTCTTTCTTACATTTTTGTGAAACAGAAAGTTTAATTTTTTGCTAAGCTTTATTAGTATTATTATTAAGAATAATATGCTAGGAAAAAAAAGGAAAAAAAGAGAGTTCCAATCATTCTAAAAAAGAGCTAAAGTCCAAATATTAAACAATCATAAATGGGTATTTTCTATTTTTTTTTGTGTTACATTTTTTTTGTTGAAAATGGTCAGTATTGATAGGCTGAATATGTCTAATGAGAAATGGCCATCATTTGTGAATGAAGTTTATGCTTTTTACTAGACGAATATCTAAGACTCATATTGGTTGGGTAGAAAAAGCTTTAAATGATGTTTGGTTAAGAATATGCACTTATATGAATTTTAGGCGCACACTAAATAGATTGCTTGGTTATGTTTAAAATTTTTAATCTGGACATTTACATTTGTGTTTGATGTTTTATGGCGAATATTTACTTTGGATTGTTATATTGTTATATAGTCAAAGATGTCACGTTTGTCTTTAGAAATAAAAGGTGCAAAAAATTTCAGAATAGCCAGATTTTACCAGGATTGCTATGGTTGTTTGTACTTTAAATGCTGTGGTACCAATTAAAATTTCTCGATCTCAAAAATAGGAGATGTTAAATAAAATCTAAGGAAGAAAAAAGTATTGAACATATGCAACACTTGTTTAATCTAACTAGGGAGAGTGATACTTATTGTACTAGTGAACTTTGTATGGATAGATGAACATTTGGGATATTATTTGAAATGATTAGAGATATTGGAGATTTGAAAGCTACAACAAACGTCCATAGAAGAAATTATTGTCATGTTTATATTTGTTTTGACTCATCATAAGAAAAGAATTCAATTAAATTTCATTCTAAAACACTCATCAAGTCAAGCATCAAAAATTGTAATAATACTCATTCCAATATGTGAACTAAGCAAAGATATTGGAATGAAAAACTCCATTACAAAATCAGAGTAAATGATTCCGTTTCCAATTCCAATTCCAGTTTGTGAACTAGTCGCCCCTATGATTTTCATGTTCCCTTATCCATAATTCTAGAGTTAAACAAGATTTCTTTAATGAGCATAAACTTAATACAACAAAAGGAAAGAGTAAAATAGGTGCAAAATACTAAAGTTTTAGTTATAAGAAAGGTATATACCTTTCAAGATCAACATAAGCTGTGATCCTGTTTTGGAGGTGGATGATAAAACACTTCACAGTTTTAAGGGACTCTGTGAGGGTCGCACATAGTTCATTTGGTAATTGAAATTTCATGTTATTAAGCAATTAGCCAAATAAGTGTCTTGATGGTAAATAAATTAACATTAGGAATTTTATGAAATATCTAAGAGTTGTAGGGACATAGAAGTTATTTGAATAGAATACAAGAGGAAAATAACAAAACCTTAGGACTTACTCTAACATTTGGTCACCTTATTACTTCACCTCAACCAAAGTAGCTGCTGGCACCATTTTCTCAAACTATGACCTAAAAATATGTGGTATAACTATATACTATCTACAACTCAAAAGTAGAGGAGTAATTGGCTAATAACAATATCAAGAACTATAGAGGGCAAGAGGAAAGAAGCATCAAGAATTGGCGCTGAGTAGTAGAAAGGTGAAGAAGACTAACTAGCAAACGTAAAACTTTCTTTCAATTCACTAAACGTGTACTCCAGTTTAAAAATTCTTCTTAAGTACATGCTAGCATAGATACAAATGTATAAAAAATATTTATACAGCATGACACTTTTTTGGGTAGAACTTTTGTCGAAGGGCAAGTAATTAGTAATTACAAATAAACGAATAAAATAACTTGAACATTGTTGGAACTTGAATATCTGTAGAAGAAGAAGAAGAAGAAACTACCAGTCCTCTTACAATTTCAACTTTTTGCGCAACTAACATTTTGAAGAATTAGTGAAATTAAGTAATCTTTTTCCCCAAAAAAAGGTTAATTTTTTCTACCACATAAGAAAAGTTCAATTTAAAAACAAATTTGTTTAGGTAACTTTCAATCTTGCTTCTTTGACGAATTAAAAGAAGCACCACTATTTAAGGCATGTGTGCTAGTATAAAAATTATGGTCTTTTATAAAAGTATTTTCATCAAGAAAACCCTAGTATAAGTTATGGCGGTATTATATTGATTTTATAGTAATAGTTGAGCAATATATATATCAGTTAAGCACTCAATAGATCAATATAATTCAGTTTGGAAGCATAAAATGTGTAAAACACATAAACTGAGAAAACTCTCAGTGAAAGGATACAAGTTCCACTGGAAGCAGTTGCAGTCCGTCTTGTCCAACACTCAACCCCCTACTCCTCCTTATAACTCCCAGTGGTAATACTCGAGTACACCGTGCAGTGTCCTAAATTACCAACCTACTCGACCGAGTCCGCTTCTGGCTTGAATAGGTCGATAACGAAGGGGGAAAAGCCTTGTTCAGCCTATGTGTTAGTACACATGGCCTATAGTCATGCACAAATAATATACAAATAGCGGAAAAGTACACAGTTGAACAGTAAAATGAAAAGTAGGTCGAGTGCGATAAAGTACACACTCGCCCATCACATAATCATTGAAAAGCATTTTAAAGCAGTTAACATGTCACATGAGCAATTCAACATGAAGTATTTCACACTTAAGCAGTTTATTCACACACATGCAAGGAACACTCACCAATTTAAGTAAAATAACTCCAAACGTTCACGCCCAAATCTCCTTCGTTCCCACCTTCCAAGTCTAATAGCAAGTGAAATGAAAATCACTTAGTTTTAGCCATCCCAAACATGAAAGACCAAATGTATATGCTAGTAGTTTCTTTTACTTGATAAACTCACACTTGGATGCACAAACCACAAAATGACCAATCCAATTTATAAGAGTGATCAAATGAAAGTCTTATCAACATATTAGAATCATGAATGAGTGGGTCGGGACATGGCAAGAATGCACAAGAATCAAAAGGAATGAGAATAGCATTTGTGGAAGTGAAACTAACAATTGACAGGTTTGCCGTACCTCAGTAATTTAATTATAACTGTGGCCACACTTATCGGATTGGAGCATATTTTATGGCATTTTGAAGCTAAGACATAGCCCTACAACTTTCATGAAGAGGTCAAACATCAAATCACACTAAATTAGGGTCAAAATAGCAAATCTCAGAGACACCAAAAAAACTGTCAGGCATGAAATAGGCTGGTCGAACAGTCTCGGAAGAACCGCCATAACTCAATGTAGAAAAATCAAAATCGAGCTCCGTCAGCGGCATTTAAAACTAGGTTCATAGACTTTCTAACGGTATAAGGCTCAGGCTATAATTAATTTTCTACAATCAACAGTAACCTCGGAAATTTCACTGTTTTTCATTCCTGTTTTCCTGCGAAAATTTCAGTTTGGATGCATTTTCTTCTATCAATCCTTTAAAGTCATTTCCATCATTTGCCAAGGTGTTTAACAAACTAAAACAGCAATTAACTCCATCATCAAAGCATCACAAAACAACAATCAATTTATCAAACACTTGGTGGCCAACAAATAAAACCCAAACTCTAGTTAGCAACCCCAAGATTTCCTTCCATAATCAATCCTTCCAAACAACCATAAACACTTTAATCCTACCTAACTAACATCCTCTTTGAATTTAAAGTTCATTAAAGCATAAATAAGAGAGGTGTTACCTTGCTAGAGGTGTGAGCAAACCACCCAAAAGCTCCAAAAGCTTCACTCCTTGCACCCAAACTTGATGTTTAAGTAACACTCTAACCTAGGTTTAGCTCTTGGACAAGTTTATTCTCACTTAAAATGGCTAAAATATAGCTTAAGGTTTTGGTGTTTTCTTGCTTATGGAGTTCGGCCAAGAGGAGAGAGAAAAGAGAGGGAATTTGGTTCAAATTTTTGAAGACAAGAGTTTAAATAGATAAGTTTAAGTCAAGACTTGTTGGATGGTTGACAAGTGGAAATGTCTTGGCCATGAATTGGGTTAAAGTTCTAGGCAATTAGCTTCTAATCCCTCAATTAAAATGTAACCTACTTAATGCCATATAAATTTTATGCATTTGGCTACATAAAACATGTAAAATGCAATTCCAAATTAATGTCATGCTATGCATACAAAATAAAGTACTTAAAGGAGAATAATGCACTTAATGCTTTCATGGTGCAATCAAGCCATTTTTTTTCATTTTCATCATTTTTTTTTCTGGGTTCTCACAAATTTGATCCCGGTACTTTTTTTTTTCCTTTTCCAATTATGTATATATGCATTAGAACAAGCAAAAAATTAAAAAAATGGAAGGGAAGTAAAGGGTTCTCATGCTGAATGCTTATGAAAAATGTTAAGGTAATCTATCTGAGCGACAAGAATATCTAAAAGTACATATGCACGCATACACAAACATGTATTTTTAATTTAATTTTTCAAGGCTGACCTTTCATTTTTATTTCGTGCACTAAAGAATTATCTGATACTTCAAATTCTGAGTTGCTTTCTAAAGGCAAGGGCACCAAAACCCCAAAAAGGAAAAAAAAAAAAAAGGAATGCTTCCAAAAATGAAAAATGGAAAAAAAAAAAGACATAAAGACGCTTCGAAAAGTAAATAATGGGCAAAAAGATAAAATTAATTCAGCTGCGGGAGTCGAACCTGGATTATACTACCGTCTAATTGATTAAGTGCAACAGCGGATCCAAGTCACTTGTGACTTACCAAAATCATTGTTTCTTTGACATTTATATTAAAAAACAAAAAAGAGTAGCTTGTGGCTAAAACTATCAATTGGCTATCTGAATTGGATTTTGACGTACTCAAATTCAGCTTACACAAACCAAAAAAGAAAAAGAAAAATAATTTTCTATCTATATACTTTTTCCTTTATTTTTCTCTTGAAAGAGTCCTAGAATGTCTTTCACTTTTCTAAATTCAAAATTAGTGTAAGACAATATTAACTAATAAATTCCTGCAATTAATCTGTAAAAACACAAAAATATACTTAGAAACATAGGTCACGCTTTTGGCACAGATAACGAGCAAAGAGATGAAGTGGTTATTGAAACTTTTTCGAGGAGCAAGTAATTAGTAATTATAAATAAACTTATTAAATAATTCGAGTATTGTTGAAACTTCAATATAAATGAAAAAAAATGAAAACCTTGGGTCCTCTTAGAATTCCAACTTTTTATGAAACTAACATTTTGACTTTTGAGAAACTAGTAATTTTTTTTTTGTGGTTATAAATAGGAGGTCTTGAATCGAAAACTTCCTATTTGCAATCCCTTCTTGTGACCAAACTGGTTTTTCATTAGTTCTTTTTTTTTTCTTTTAAGTGGGAGGTCTTGCACCCAAAATCTCCTATTTGCAATCTTTCCTATTTTACCACCCAACCCAATCCTCTTCCCCAAAGAGCAATTAGTTAAATCAGGTAGTTAGGTAAGAATTTATGGCCTTAGGAACTAGAGTTCTTGAATTCAAATCCCCTCTACTTCCTTCCATTTCTTAAATCCCATTCCTCATTTGTTGGGGAAAAAAGTCTTTTATCCAAAAAAAGTTAATTTTTTTACCACATAAGAAAATATCAATTTAGAAAATTTTATGTTAAGATAAGTTTCAATTTTTGCTTCTTTGACCAATTAAAGAAAAACACTAGTGTTTAAGGTATACTTTATCTATGTCCAAGTTATTAAAATTATGGTTAAGTATTTTTCATCAATATTTTTTTTTCACCATGAAATTTATTTTATAAAGATTTTCATCATAGGATGATTTTTTTTGTACAATTTTAAATTATTTGTAGTTAATTTACTTATGACAATTTAGTGATGTAATTTAAATTATGAACATGAAGTGATTAAAAATATGAGATTGGATAAGTGATTTATTCACAAAAGTACCTTAAAACCATTAGTTTTAGAGATTAATTTGGTATACAATAAAAGTGTACACACTAGCATTTTAGATGCAAACCACTTAATCATATTAAATTTAAATGTCATTTCTTGTACATCCGACATGCATCTAAGGGTGGACGTATGTATACTATCAGTATATACAAGATTTACACATATTTTATATGTAAAGTAAAAATAAGTACTTTTGGTTGTAAGGGTACAAATGAAAATTCAAAAGATAACAAATACGTGTTAACATAGATACTGGTGTGGACAATAGAATTTTAATTAATTTCCTAAATTTCTTTTGGTTTATAAAAAATATTCATGGCATATTTTTATCCAATAAATTATTGCCATATGTCATGCACATGTGTAGATTTGGTTATTTGACGGCCAATTATATTTCTCCAAGTGTCAAGTTGAGGTGCAGAGCCAATGAAAATATTGGAGTGTCTTGGCCAATCAAATGGTGCCATGTCACATGCTTCATGACTAAGCAAATTTGGATAAATATCTAAATATTTATTTCTTATTAAAGAGATAATATTTAGAGTTATTTAGTCCTTATATATGTCTTATATACTGCAAGGGTTTGACCAATTAAACCTTGCCATGTCATATGTCTTTGCAAATTGGCCAATCAAGAAAATACATGTGAGCATTATCTCCTTATAAAATCAAGGGATAATATTCAAGATGATACAGTCCTTATATGGTTACGTGTCTTGCAAGACAAGTAGAGTGGTGCATGAGTTTTCAACCTTTACCATATCCTACAAGTATAAATAGGAGCTCTCTCCACCAAAGTTGGGACATCACATCACATGTCAGAGAGATCAAGCATCAAGCATCAAGCATCACGTGTCTCAAGTCTTTTTAAAGTTTCAAAGCCACGAAAGCTCTTTCAAGTCTTCTTCATATCGAGACTTAAATCTGCAAGGGTCTTCAAATCTTCATCGTATCAAGATTTGAAGCATTCTTCGTGTTCATCAAGTTCTTCAATCTTCCATATCAAGTTTTGAAGAAGTCAACGGTCGATCCAAGATCAAACTACGAAGCCCTTGGATTAGCGTTCGAAGAGAAGAATCGAAGGAGTCTCTCTACAATTTTGAGAAAATTTCGGAGATTGTACTCGCCTCTCTTTTAAATTTATATTTCACATTTGTCGTATATTTTTCTTGTACTTTTGCAGACTTGAAATTTTATCGTGCACAAATTTCTAGTATGCCCGGTGGGACCATCTCTGCCTTCCATCTCTTCTCTTTGCATATTCAACTACAAATATCAATCAATGGCACCAAAGAACAACAAGTCTGTGACTGTTAGTTCCAATGCTGTTGATGCCAAATCTGCACATGTTACTGCAAATACCAGTACTGTTGGCCCGGTGACGAGGAGCATGACAAGAGCTTCCACCCAAAATAGCATGGAGGTTCCATCTGCGCCAACTCCTGTCTTCGGCTCAACATCGCCAATGTTTTCTTCTCCTACAATGAAGCCTGATG
The DNA here is from genome assembly GCA_013103745.1 of Gardenia jasminoides. Lineage (NCBI taxonomy): Eukaryota > Viridiplantae > Streptophyta > Magnoliopsida > Gentianales > Rubiaceae > Gardenia > Gardenia jasminoides. The sequence continues at coordinate 15,493,800 of CM023096.1, forward strand.
ATGTCCCAGTTTCAATTGAGAAAACTCTTGCCATGCTTGAATTTGGATCTGCATCCAAACTTTCTAAGCATGATGATGATCTGTCAAGCACCGGATCGGCCTCCTCTAATGGAACTCCTTAATCGAAATTTTTCATTGAAGATTCTGCGACTTCTACTGCAATGCTTGTCATGATGACAAACAACTCAAGTCTTGAAGAGGAAGTCTTGAATATATCCAAGATGATGGAAACCATGATGAAACACATCAAGGGCCAAGGTGCTCTTATCGCCCAACTGTTTAACCAAAAAGATGGTGCTCCTAAGGGGAGTCACATGAACTCCAAAAGCACCAAGATCATCAGGGCTCCTCATTTAGAGGTAAAGAGAAGGTGAAAGAGGTGTACGTATGTAATATCCCTAATTTTTTCATTTACCATTTTAAAAGATAATTAATTAACAAAATGAAATTCTAAATTACTCCTTACCATTATAATTAGCAAAATGAATCTAGACACAATACTAGATAAGTCATTTTTATTTCCTTTAATTTACATGGTAAGGTTTTAATTACAGTTAATGTCATTAATGGCCGATTACCCATCAAGTGTCAATCAAAGCTCATTATTACCCATTAGGATATTCTCTATGGTAAGATTTTGATCTCATTTAATGGAATTGATATGAATTATCAATTAGGATATTCTCTATGATAAGATTTTGATCTCATTTAATGGAATTGATGTTAATTATCAATTAGGATATTCTTTTTGGTAAGATTTCAATTTCATTTAATGGAATTGATATTAATCTACTCGTCAACTATCAATCAAAACTTATCACTATCAGTTAGGATATTTTTTTATGGTAAGATTCTAATCTCATTTAGTGGAATTAATATTAATTTACTAAATCAACTACCAATTAGAACTCATCATTATCAATTAGGACATTTTCTATGGTAAGATTTTAACTATATTTAATGACATTAATGGTTGATTATCAATTAAGTGCCAATCAAGCCCAAATTACGTGACTAGAAATTAGGATGATACCTTTTCTACGAAACCTTGCCTTTCTTTGATACAAGACAACTAGGTATAGGATATATATATATACCCAGGGTTGAACTAAAATGTATCTCTTTTCTTTCTCTAAATATTGCCAATTACAAAGGTGAGAATTGAGAGTGTAAGCGAGAAAGCACCGGCGTCAAGAAGTTGACGAGGAGAGGAAGAGAAGGTCAGGCTACAATGTTAGTTTATCAGCAAGTCTAGAGGACGAGGATCAGGGATTTTAATAAAATGTCATATCACGCAAGTTATTGTGAGTGGGATTTACCCCTTTGGTTTTTCTCTAAATCATGTTTTTTTTTTCCTTTTCTCTACAATGTTTGACAATGATTATTTTCTATATGAAAATGGACCTTGTATGATAATATTTGCTTACTACAAAAGTCAAATGCATATGAAACCTAAATGCCTATACTTTACTACTTGATTTACTTGATCCATTGTGAATGTCAATGTAATGGATCTAATGGTCACGGCATAATCGGTAGGGGTTATAGTCCTGATCATATATGGAGTCATGGCAGTTCGGTATAAAGTCTGGTCGATTGACTTATGTATGGGTCATGGCAGTTCGGTATAGAGCTCGGCCGATTGACCTAGTCATGGTAGTTCGGTATAAAGCCCGATCGATTGACTCATGTATGGGTAGGTTAAATGAAGATCAAGAAAAATGCTTGACCTACCGCCCTCCTAGTGGGGTCAATCACTAGACTGAGTACTCAGCGCCGATGAAGACGTGTAACTGTTAAGAGCCATTAAATGTTCATTAAATGTTTATGAGATGTTTATTAAATGTTTATAAATGTTTATATGTTAACCCAATGTGTAAAGAATGTCTCCTCTGATGGAATTCGTGTGCTTGCATGAACACCTCAATGTGATTATAAGACTGTATATGTATATATATGTAACATACTTGGTCCAACAAGGGCGGTATGTTTTACTCACTGGGCAAGTTGATGCTCACCCGACTATCTAACCATTTCCTGCAGAAGATGAGTACGTTTACGAATTGGTTGAGACTGACGGGGACTGGAATTGATGGACTGGATTTACTAGTACAACAAGCAGTTAGGATTGAATAAATGCTATGTCTAGCATGTACGAATTATAGATTGATTATTTAGTTATTTTGTTTTACATTTACTATGTTACTAGAAATAAGTTCCGCACTTGATTTATGTATTGCTTCCGCAAATGTAATGTAATGGATAATGATGCCTGGCATCTTGGAGAGCTATGTTTTTTGAGGTACAGTGATTGTTATGTTTTCGGGCAAAGTGCGGGCTCGGGGTGTGACAACGTAACTGCTGAAGGAACAATTCTTGTGGAGCAATTGAAGGAGTTCGTCGAAGACGTGATCAAGGACAAGAAAGAAAGTGGCCCAAGGTCAAGTTTCACTTGCTCCAAACTGTACACTGCAAGGATTGACAATCTAGTAATGCCCGCTGGATATCAACCACCTAAGTTCTAACAGTTCGACGGAAAAGGCAATCCAAAGCAACATGTAGCCCATTTCATCGAGATTTACAACAATGTGGGAACATATGGTGACTTACTAGTCAAACAATTTGTCCGATCTTTGAAGGACAATGCGTTTGATTGGTACACTGACCTTGAATCTAGGTCCATTGATAGTTGGGAACAACTTGAACAAAAGTTCCTAAATCGCTTTTATAGCACTTGAAGAACTGTCTCTATGCTAGAGTTGACCAACACTCGCCAATGGAAGAACGAGCCTGTGGTCAACTACATTGATAGGTGGAGGAGTTTGAGTCTCAACTGCAAGGATAGACTCTCTGAAACTTCTGCAATCGAAATGTGCATCCGAGGAATGCATTGGAGCCTAAGCTACATTTTGCAAGGCATTTGTCCAAACACATTTGAGGAGTTAGCTACTCGAGCTCATGATATGGAGTTGAGTATCGCAGCCAATGCAACTGATGGCCTGCCCATCCAAGCTCCACGTGTTCAACCTTCTCGACAAAACAATGAAAGACAAGAAAATAAGAAAGGGGGCAGGTCTCCTTCAAAACTCAACAATAGAGAGTCCATGGCAGTAAATACAGCTCCCATGAAGATCGCCACAAAAGTGAGTCGAAAGGTCATCGAGAAATTGGACCCCTCTCAAAGTAGAGCAACAAGAAAGCCTACTTTGAAAAAAATGCAAGAAAAGGAATATCCATTCCTTGATTCTAATCTGCAAGGAATGTTTGATGATTTTTTCAAAGCAAAGCTCATTGAACTTCCTGAAATGAAGCACCCTGAGGAAGCCGGTCAAGTCAGTGATCCCAATTATTGCTGCTTCCATCGCCTGATCAGTCATCCTCTTACTAAGTGCATTGTCTTTAAAGACAAAGTCATGGAGTTAGCCTGTCAAGGGAAAATCCTTCTTGAGGAAGATAAAGTGTCGGAACCAAACCACCATAATGTTTGGTTCTTTGTGTTGCTCAATAGAAGTCCCCTCCAATCAATCCGCGTCAAGCAATATTCCGTCCATGAGGAAGAGAATTGAAAAGTCTTCACATGAAAATGCTATCGAGAATGATAATGAAGGGTGGACTCTTGTCACGCGAAGAAAAACTCACAAGCCAATGATGAAGAAGAGCACTTCTTCAGAAGGCACTCCAACAAAATCTAAAGTGATAAAGAAGCGACGAAGTGAGGCAAGAAAATTGAGAAGAGCGACTATAGCGCTAGCCTCTTCAAATGATCCGCTCTTCAAAAGATTCGACAACCTGTGATATTGGAAGAATTCATATCAATGGGTTATTTCAGCAATGAGGATGATGACTACACCTCCTGTAATGTCATCAAAACTGAAGATCCTCAAATCACGCAAATTGGTGCTAAATTTGAGAAAAAACTTAAAGTTACTGATGAAATACCTGTGGATTGTGCAACAACTATCACTTTCGATAGTGATGATCTGACAATTGATTTCAAGACCCATAATCGACCCTTGTTCGTAAGTGGGTATGTTCGAGAGCAAAAGATAAATCAAATACTCATTGATGGAGGATCTGCTGTTAACATCATGTCTGTGCGTGCTATGAAAGACCTTGGGATTTCAATTGATGAATTGTCCCAAAGCCGCCTCATGATCCAAGGATTTAATTAAGGGGGGGCAAAGAGCAATTGGCCTCATAAGGCTTAAATTGTTTGTTGGCGATTTGTCTTCAAGCGCACTCTTCCATATCATTGATGCCAAGTCCTCCTACAACCTGCTTTTAGGAAGGCCGTGGATTCACGAAAATGAGATTATACCATCCACCTTCCATCAATGCTTTAAGTATTGTCATGATGGTGTAGTCAAGAAAGTTGTTACTGACAACAAACCCTTTATTGAAACCGAATCACACTTTGCTGATGCCAAATTTTATTTGCAACGAGTGGCAAGAAGAAAGGAATTGGTAAAGGAAGAAAGCCAAGACTCCAAAGCACCTATTTTGTGCTATGTTCCAAAATCAAAGAGGAATGAAGGACAATCTCCTTTTGTCGGATGCGCCACATTAAATGTCCCGCTCACCAAAATTGAAGCTGTCAAGAGTGAGAAAGCCATTTTGAAAGGATTTATCCGTCCAAAGGAAAAACTTGCAGTGAAACATATTTCATTGCCAACAACTTGGACACAAGAGGGTTTCGATCCAAATGCGTATAAACTTCGCGTTAAGGCCGACTATAGCCAAAACGAGAAGAATGAGTTGGGCAAATTACTCCCTGAGATGACCGGAGAGAAAACCCACGGATTGACCTCTACTCAAAAAATGCTAAAATAAAAGGGTTATAGCATTGAAAATTCATCAATAGGTCTTGGCTATCAACCACCTTCTCCCATTCGGATAGCAATCAAAAGAGCAAACTGTAATTATGTGAATGTGGATAGAGAGGTCATGAGTTGAAGAAGATCCGTCTTCGATAGATTGGGAAACAAGTCAAAATGTGTTTCTGTGTTCGACCGACTTGGCTCACAACTAAAGATATTAAAGCGACCTATCCATGAGAGATTAGGCACCTCGAAACAAGAGCAACAAATTCTAAAAAGAGGACAGAATCCTATTCCGATAAAGAAGGGTAGTTCGAGCAAGCGAGTCACCAATTTCTTCATACACTACGGTGATTTGTTCAATGCAAGAATTGAAACGGTCATTGATGAACAAGATCAAGAAAGCATTGCTTCTTGCCATCATATTACAATCAATGACCCCGAAGAAGAAGAAAGATGCGGGTGATGCCCCCTCTGAATTTGAAGTAGGAGTAAAAAGTACAGCTGATGTGCTAAAAGAATTTAATCTTGGCACAAGTGATGATCCCGCCTAGTCTACATAAATTTGTGGATGACTCCTGAAGAAGAAAAGGAGTATGTTGATTTGCTATTCGAATTCAAGGATGTTTTCACTTGGAATTACTAAAAAATGCCTGGTTTAGATCCAAGAGTTGTCGTCCACGATTTATCCATCAAACGAGATGCAAAACCTGTTAAACAAGCTCAGAGACGCTTTTGACCTGAATTTCTCTGATAGAGAAGGAAGTGGACAAGTTGATTGAGGCTAGATTCATAAGAGAGGTGAAATATCCAATATGGATTTCAAGCATCGTTCCCGTCAAAAAGAAGAATGGACAAATTCGAGTATGTGTAGACTTTTGAGATCTAAATGAAGCTTGTCCGAAGGATGATTTTTCACTTCCCATCATAGAATTAACCTGTTGATGCCACAACAGATCATGAAGTACTTTCATTCTTGGATGCATCTTCTGGGTATAATCAAATACACATGGCGGCAAAAGATGAGGAGTTCACCACCTTTCGCACCCCCAAAGGCATTTATTGCTATAAGGTGATGCCATTTGGATTAAAAAATTCTGGAGCGATATATCAAAGGGCGATGCAAAAGATTTTCAATGATATGATACATCAAAATGTAGAATGCTACGTTGATGATCTTGTGGTAAAATCAAAGAAGTGATCCAAGATCTTTTAAGAGTTTTTCAATGCCTTCAAAGATATCAATTAAAAATGAATCCATTAAAGTGTGCATTTGGAGTGGCTTCTGGAAAATTCCTAGGTTTCATTGTCCATCAACGTGGAATAGAGGTTGATCAGTCTAAAATTGATGCCATTATGAAAATTCTTGAATCAAGCAATATCCACGAGTTGAAAAGTCTTCAAGAAAAGTTGGCACACATTTGAAGGTTCATCTCTAATTTGGTCGGACGATGTCAACCCTTTAGTCGCTTGATGAAGAAAGGAGTACCTTTCGAGTGGGATGAAGCATGTAAAAATTCCTTCGCAAGCATTAAGACTTACCTCATGAATCCTCCTGTGTTGGCCACACCAGTTCCCAGAAAGCCATTGATCCTCTATATTTCTGCTTAAGAACAGTCAATCGAGGCTTTACTTGCTCAAGAAAATGATGAAGGCAAGGAGAATGCACTGTACTATTTGAGTCAAATGATGACAGCAAATGAATTGAAATATTCACCTATCGAGAAGTTGTGCTTGGCACTCATATTTGCTATCCAAAAATTGAAACATTACTTCCAAGCACATATTATTCGACTCATATCTAAAGCCAATCCCATCAAGTATGTTATGACAAGGCTTGTATTGTCGGATCATCTGGCGAGGTGGTACCTTCAATTTCAACAGTTTGAAATCATTTATGTACCAGCCAAAGCTGTCAAACGACAAGTATTGGCCGACTTCTTAACTGATTATCCTATAATTGTTGAGTGGGAGTTGACTGATGAACTTCCCGTTGAAGAAGCATTTATGGTCGAATCACCATGGTCGATGTATTTTGATGGGGCTTCTCATTGTCACGGAGCCGGTGCCGGAGTCGTCTTTCACACTTCACAAGCAGACGTCTTAACATATTCTTTCACTTTGACACGTCGATACTCAAACAATGTGGCCAAATATCAAGCATTAATTCTTAGTCTCGAGATGGCTGTAGATATGAAACAATTGCATCTTAAGATTTATGGTGATTCCAAGTTAGTAGTGAATCAACTTCTAGGTATTTATGAGGTAAGGAAGCCTGAATTGGTCCCATGTTGTAACTATGCAAGACAACTCATGGGATATTTGAGTAATGTTATCATAGAGCATATTCCAAGGAAGTTCAACCAACAAGTTGATTCTTTGGCAAAATTAGCTTCTATGCTCACTTTACCTTCCCATCGAAATCAAATTTCAATCTGCCAAAATTGGGTCGTACCTCCAATGTTCGATGAAGAAGGCCATGATGAGGTGGAAAATGTTTACCATATTTATGTCTATGAAGTTGAAAAGGAGGATTGGCGTCATCCCATAATAGACTATCTCAACCATGGGAAGCTGCCAGATGACCCCAAGAATAGAGTTGACATGCGTCGTCGAGCACTCCGTTTCATCTATTACAAGGAAATGCTTTATCGAAGGTCATTTGATGGAGTGTTTCTACAATGTTTTGAAGAAGATGAAGCTATACAAGCAATGGAAGAAGCTCACTCTGGGATATGCGGTGCTCATCAATCTGGTCCCAAATTACATTTTCACATTAAGAGAATGGGATACGACTGGTTAATGATGGTAAAAGATTACATCGAAATTACGAGGAGATGTCAAGCACGCCAATTTCATGGCAACTTTATCCATCAACCTCCTAAACCGTTGCATCCAACTGTAGCTTCTTGGCCATTCGATGCTTGGGGATTAGATATAGTTGGGCCACTTCCAAAATCTTCTAGTGGACATATCTTCATTCTGGCTGCAACGGATTACTTCTTAAAGTGGGCTGAAATAGTTCCTTAAGGGAAGTGAAGAAGGAGAATGTAGTGGACTTCATCCGCGTAAACATCATTTATCGATATGGGGTTCCACGTTATATTATCACCGACAATGGCAAACCTTTTTGCAATGCCACAATGAACAAGATTTGCAAAAAATTTAATTTTAAGTAGTACAATTCTTCCATGTACTATGCGGCCGCAAACGGACTTGCCGAGGCATTCAACAAAACTTTATGTAATTTGTTGAAGAAGATTGTTGACAAGTCAAAAAGAGACTGGCTTCTTCAAATTGGAGGAGCTCTTTTGGTGTATAGAACTACTTTTTGAACTCCTATGCAAGGTACTCCATATGTACTTGTCTACGGTGTGGAAGCTGTCCTCCCGCTTGAGTGTCAAATACCTTCGTTAAGAATTGCAATTCAAGAAGGACTCAATGATGAGGACAATGTTCGCCTTCACCTTGAGGAATTGGAAACGCTCAATGAAAAAAGATTGGAAGCTCAACAGCGAATTGAGTGCTATCAAGCTTGACTTTCAAAAGCTTTCAACAAGCGTGTTCTTTTCAAGTTGGAGACTTAGTGCTTGCTATTCGAAGACCAATCATCCTTACTCATGGTGGACAAAGAAAATTTGCCTCCAAGTGGGATGATCCATATGTTGTCCAAGAAGCATATTCAAATGGTTCCTACAAATTGATTGCCGAGGATGGGTTAAGGATTGGTCCCATTAATGGCAAATACTTGAAGAAGTACTATGCTTAACTTGAAGGCTCCATGACACATGAGTCAAAACTGCATATTGTTCCTGGCCTGCATGAACTAAAACTATGAATGGCAACCACCAATAGTGTAGTATGTGGCTAAACTGCTGAAACACTCCACCAAGTCTAAGGTGGTAAACAAATATACACTCCTGAACCACATGAGGTTAAACTGTGTACGACAGGAACTACGTGTGACTTGATTCCTTTTTCGGGATACATAGGCAGATTAGGGAACAATCTTTAAGTTCAGTTATACCCCCCAAACCAAAGCTTTTTCCCTCATAAAAAAACTTTTCTTTTGGTGAAGAACTCAAAATTTAAGCTTGTTTCTATTTTTTTAAAAAAAAGAAAAAAGAAAAAGAAAAAAATAATCTAAAAAAAAAGGTTTCATTGCTTAAAAGAAAAGTTTCACTACATGAAAAAAAAATGGTTCCAATTCTAAAATTTCTAAAAGGAAATTAAGATCTAAATGTCAAATTTATGATCTATTACAGCAGTTTTGCATGACTCAAGAAAAGATTTCATGTCTTTTAACTCCTTCGCTGCATCTTCAGTCAGGATATTGGCGTTTTCAATAGAAGAAATGTCATCATGGACTTGAGCTACTTTGGTCTGGATTTGCTTGAGACTTTCTTGCTTCTGGTCAATGGTCGAACAAATCTCCACACTTTGCGCTTGCAAGTCAACAAGTTCCTTTTGAAGAAGTATCTTTTTATCTTCAATGGACTGTAGCTTTTCTTCAAGACATTGGATGTTAGAAGTCAGTTTCTTCTCCGCTCCCTTAACTTCTTTAAGTTGAGTGGTTGCTTTAGAAAGGAGCTCTACATGTGTTTCTTTGCTCATCCTGTCCTATGATGATGATATGGAAGAATCATATGCTTCAGCTTTCACAAATAATTCTATCAATAACTCCTTCAAAGGAAGACCATATGTTAGGTCTGCCTTGGTGATCTCTCTAATAACTTCTTCCGCACACTCCTTTAATGAAGAAATTTGCTCTATAGGAGTGTTGAGAATCTGCCGGTGAAGATCCATCCAAAGACTTTGCAAATACTTCATTTGGTATGTTTGAATCAATTTTTACCCATGAAATTCTGACACCAATGCCACTCTAGGCTTCTTTCGAATTTCATGTGAATTGGCCAACTCTTGCTTATGTATTGACGAGGTAGATCCACTGGTGGTAAGTTGCTTTGGACCATTGACAGCCGTTTCACAATTTCTCTTATTTGAAGTCATGCGAGTCGTTCTCGATTCCTTCTTGGCTAAACTCAACAAAGGGAGGTTGAAAATAAAGAAAATCTAGACATCAAGAAATAAGGAAAGGAAGATAAGAGGTAATATAAGTTTATATATATATATATATATATATATATATATATATATATTACCTTAAGCGGCGATACTTTGGCCAATGATGATGCAAAAGAAGTGTCCTCCATATCGGAAGATCTTGACCTCTTCTTTGACCTATTCCAATGGTGATCTTGGTTGCTACTACCACTTGTTGATGAACAGATCCTCTTAGACCCGGCACACTTATCCTAAGTTGCTTTCTTTCCAGTGGATTTGGAAAAATTAGGATCGTCTAACATCTCGATTTCGACATCTTTTTCCATAGGAGCTGCTGTTAGGGGTTTTGGAAGTGTCAATTGTGTCTTCGGAGGAACCACCTATTTCGTGCCTTTTGTAGTTTGTTGAGAATCTCTAGAAGAGTTACTTTTCATGGCGACGCTTTTCAAACGAACGTTAGGGGTTTTACCCTTGGGCAAGAAAGATGTAGTAAGATCCATGGCAATCTCCGTAGTTTCGCTATGATGCATTGACTTATCAGTAGATGTAGTCATACACTTCTTGGATGGCTGTGGAGGAATCTTGACTGTGATCTTAAGAGAGTTAGAAGGAACACTATTTGATCGTGTTGACCACCAGCTGTCATAGTCCTTCGTGAACAAGGAGTGCTTTCTCTGCTTGGGTATAGTCATCTTGGATCCTGTTTGCACACGAACCGAGGAATCCCATAGTTGAATAGTCTCGCCCAAGGTGTAGGTGTGAGTGATATCCTTCAAATTGTTTGGAATATCTTGACAAAAGCCAAATTGCCTGCTAAATCTACAAGGAATGTATCTTTCAATAATGAAAGTATTATCCTTACGTAGAGTTAAGAAGCAGGATCGTTGACTGAGGAAGTAACTCGTAAGTCTTGGTGATAAGGAACCACCATCAATCAGTAGTTTTTCTTCATTCTCGGTCCAGCATAGCTTGGAGAGTGTCAATGGATTTACTCCTTTGAAGATTTCCTCAGCCTCTTGTCTATCATAGAAGATTGCCATCCTCTCACCACTAAATCTTGTCGTGCGCGCGTGGTGATTGCTCACCTGATTGTTTTCATGATATATGTCAAAGTATTGACCAATCCAAGCATAGACGTAATGGATTGGGAAAGCAACATCACATTCTCTTAGGTTAGGGGCGTGGACGATCTCCCTCAACCCATGATATATACTTGCAAGGACCGGGATTGCAAGGCAAAACTTTGTCCCTGTCGCCATTAAGCATGCAACTTTGAAGACACTTGGACGAATACGATCAACTTTCTTGCTCGGCAAGAGGAATTTGCAAATCTAACATGCTATGAATGCTGCTATGTAGGTCTCTTTTCTTAATGACCCTTGAATATTTAAGGTGTCTAAAGGAATGCTAAAGTCCTTCGTGTCAGCAAGATGGTTTGGCTCCACACTTCTAGAAGGATTAAACGTTGTTTTTGGTTTAGACGCAATCTTTCTCCTACTTGCCCTGTCAGGAGGAGCCCTATATCTAGTCTCTCATTTGAACCAGAAGTGAATCCAATCTTTCATCCACACGCCTTGGTCGTTTGTCGAAAGATGAAAGTAAGTAGAAAATAGATGCTTACAACTTGCAGGGAGAAGTTGTTTTCCTTCTTTGTCTATAGAAAGAAGTTCTGATAACAAAAGGACAACTTCATCAAAGAACGTGCCATCAACTGATAGGCCACCAAGTCGATAAAGATCTCAAAGCATGATGGACATCTCTCTTATAGGTGTATGAAGTGTGTTCGTAAAAGGACACCAATATTTGAATAAGGCTCGTAAGTTGTTCTCGCAACGATCATAAGAGAATCTTGACGCATAGAGGGCTTCAAATATACCGGCACGTGTGAGTACTTCCTTATGTCTTTCAAGGATATCCTTGGTCCATTCCCAATAGTTGGAAGTCTAGCACGCCTCACCAAAGAAAAATGAAGGAATTCTCCATGTAGCTTTGTCGATATTGAAACTCACAAACGGAAGTGTGAATTTCGCTATCCCTGGATCTCCACTATGTGTGAGGATCTCAAAATTCTGTTTTTATTAAAAATTAAATAAAACTGTTTAAATTATGTTTATTTACCAAAATATTAGTGAATTTATGGTTTGAGATATTATTTTCTAATTGAGAGAATTTTTTAAGAATTAATTACTGGTGTTTGGTTTCGGCCAATTTAAACGTCGAATTTTGTTCTGAGATGTGAATAGTAACTCTAAGATGAAACTGATCATATGTAGAGATATTATAGAGATATATTTAAGGTTGGATAGTGTTGGAACGAGAAAAACTTGTAAAAGTTGAAGTGTCGCGCGTTGACGCGACAAAAAATGAAGTTGGTCACCTTTTCCTTAAATTAAGGATGGCCAAGTATTTTGTCTATAAAAAGCCACAATTCTTGCTCCTTGCCTCTTCATTTTTCAGTTGCAATTTTTGGAGCTTTAGAGAGAGAGAGAAGAGTGATTTCCCAAGCTTGTTTCTTCTTCTTCTTCCTTAATTTCTTGAAGTTTCAAGACTCCATTGAAGACATTTAACTTGTTCCTCTTTCTTCTTGGTGCTGCCGAGAGAGAGAGAGTGAGGGAGTGAGTGAGAGAGTGAGAGAGAGGGAAGAAAACTTCACCTTGCTTGGCACCTTCTTGTTCTTGTGATTTGAGGAGGAAATCATCTTCAATCAAGCGGATCTTTTGCTAAGATTGGAGATTCTTGGAGTTGCTAAGCCTGGAAAGTCATCCTTGAGTAAAGCTTGACAAGATCTTACTTGATCTTACTAGATCTAGCTAGATCTTGAGGTATAACACTTAAATCTCTTAAATATAACTTTATTAGTGCTAGATCTTTCAGATCTGCGGTTTATTTTGCTAGAAATGCTTATGTTTGGAACATTTGAGCTTGGCTCTTGAATTCCCAACTTAGATAGCTGACTTGAGGTGACTTTTAGGTAGTGGACTTGAGGACCTGGTTGTGGTTGTGATTGTTATTATGAGATGAGTTCATTTTGTGGTTAGAATGTAGGATTGTTGTTGAAAATTTTGAAGAAAAAGTATGAAGGCTGGCCGAACCTCACTTGGAATGTATGACACTTGATTTCAAAAATTTTATGATGTTTCTGGGCTAGATTTTACTTAAACAAATATGTATTATGTTCGTTTATGAGTATATGCTTGAATTGAGTTAAAATCTTGAATTTTAAATGGTGAAAAGTTGAGTTTTCACTAGTTTTGGGGTAAATGTGCTATTTGGACAGATTTGAAGGTTTGAAATGTTTTATCTATTTTTCATGAATTTTGTACATTGAGACTTGGTGAAAATTGTTCCAAACATGTGTTAAAACCTTGATTAAAGTTTAGTGTTGAGTTTAAACTCGAATAGGTGATTTTTGAGGTGAAAGACCTCACTTGATTTCCTTGTTCTAAAAAGTTGAGAAGTTACGAGTATGGAGTACATCCATAGAGTATTTTGTTTAAATGATGTGTCGATTTAAAAATGAAATCTTTTATGATGAATTTCGACTCGAGTGACTACTTTTCACTCGAGCAAGGTTAGAGGAATTTTGGGAAGAATTTTGATAAAACAAATGACTAAGTTGTTTGAGTTTAGTTTCGCTATTTGTAGGGCGAAACTTATTTTTTCTTTTACTTGTTTATAGGAAGTGTGGACGGATTTGAAATCAAGCCAATATTTTGGTGAGTTTTCATGCATGTTATTTGATTGTGTGAATTGATTTGGATTATGCTTGGTTAAGTGATTTGATGTGAAAATTTGATTTATCGAACCATCAAATGGGGTAGTGTGTACTTTATCGCACTTACTTCTATTTGAATGGTAAAATCTGTCAAAGTGTTTTGTCATGGCTTTTGTGCATGTGAAATTTCAAGAATTCCTGAGACCTATCGGTAAGTCGTTCGACTCGAGCTGTAGGCTAGGCCTAGACTGAGGAGAAAATGACGAGCCATAGGGTTATTTGTGTGATGTGATGTGTGCTCTGGACTTGGCGTATGGACTTGTCCCTTATGGAGAGCAATAATCAATTCATGTGTGAACTGAACAGGAGTAAGTGCTACGCCTACTAGGGCGGGAGTCACCTCTTAGTCTGTATCAGCTACCTTTTCCTTATGTGTTTTGACGAGCAGGCCCGGTTGGGGGGTTGAAACGGTGGACGGAGATGGTTGACAAGTGGAGTTCTACATGGATTATATGAAAGTTGATGGAGTGTCAACTAAGTGGATCGTGTTCAAGCTTCGTGGACTTTGGCTCCTGAGAGCCCTTGTATCCTACCATTGTGGAGTTATTTGCTTTCTTCATTTGCTTGTTTTCAAAAGTGAATTTGAAGCGCAATATCATCTGTTTTATGTGAAATTGCATGTCTTTTGGAACTCACTGGGCTTTAGCTCATTCTTTTAAATTTGTTTTCCTTAACAGGGATTGAGAACCTAAGCGAAGGCGCTAACCCCTAGAACTAGGGTATAATTTTGTATCTGGTTTGAGAAACTTGAATTATGATGTTTGGGGTATTGTATTGTGAAACTTTGGATGTGTAATTAAGTACTCTATGTATTTTGGGATTTTAAGATTTGAGTAATGAATTTGTGAGTTGGGTTTAGATTTGTGATTGCAATTTAGTTTGATGAATTAGTGACCGTTTGAATGAGTGAGTCCTGGCGAGAGTTAGGCAGGCGGTCTGCCAAATCCTTTGATTCGCCATAGGGGGAGGTGGGCCAGTCACACTATGAAGTGGCAAGTTTAGCACAACGACTTCTTCTCTCTTTGGTGTTGCAGAACAAGTCGACGGTGCTATAACCTCTTTAGTCCACTTGCTAGCCCAATCCTCAAGATACATGGATGCATCAAGAGGGATGAAAGACTCAACAAGGCTGCCGAATGCCGGTTTATTGACATACAATGATAGGTTTTTTGATTGAGAGCCTCCATGTTCGTCCGTAAAGGTGATATGTGGCAGTGGCGTGGCATAGTCCTTGATTTGCATGGTCACTGGAATTTTGTTGGAAAATTTTTTTTTTCTAAGTCAATGCAAAGAGATTTTGCAAAATTTTGCTAATTGCGTTACCTCATTGGTCGTGAGTTCCTTATCAAGCCCCTGATGTTGTACTCTATACTTATGAGAAAACAGAAAAGGAAATCATTAAAATCAAGGACATGTAAATTGCGAAAGCAGCAAAGGATTTCTCATGCATGAAGCTTAAAAGTCGATGTAGTGAATTTCGAGTTTTCCTACAAAACGCGTGCTTTCTAGTCAAGTAGGTTTCTTGGCAATGTTATTTCAATATTAAATCACATAGCATTGATCATGGTAGCAACAGAAACGTAAAGACTCCAAGAAGTAAGACCACATGAAGAAGATTATTTCAGGAATTTCTTCGTGAAGAAAAGAGAAGAAAAAAATACATTTCAGTGGAAGGTTAAAATTTCAAATACCTGGTGAATAGTAGGTGATGGTGCCCGGGATTATCTTTTTGTGCTTCAATTATAAACGGCCAAGCAAGAAAGCACTTACAAGAGTGCGAACAGGGCAAAGCAAAGTTAGGGAGAAAAAAAACTATCACTCTTGATTATAAGTAGGCCCGTGACCTTGGGTATTTATAATGAGAGCTTTGCATTAAAGCCAAAGAGGATTCCGAAGTGATGATACTTCTATTTATGAAGGAATTGGGAAAGTCGAGTTTGATATTAATTATAATTTCCACTGCAATCTTCCGGACTTCTAGTTCGTTTGCAATTTGAGGTTGATAAGAAGTTGGATTTAATTATACATGTCCGAACGATTTCCGATGACTTTTGCATACAGCTGAAAGGATCATGCGTGATTGAATCCTATTACAATTGGTCCCTTGAGACGATGTCACAGCTGCAAAGGGTCGGAGTCCGAGGTTGTCGAATTAGTCCAGAATTCGATTCCTTGACTGCTTCGGGAATTGATTATGCACCTTGAAGGAGTTCTAGTTTGGCTTAGAGATATCAAGCATACAAATCAAGAGAAAGTAACAATTGCAGCGGTTAACATGAAATAAAAAAATGAGATCGTTTGGTCTTGAGAATTGAAAGTTCGGATTCCACTAAATGGTGTAGTCATATGATGGATGAAGCGGTGAGGTTCCTTGTGCCATTGGAGCATTTGACATTGGAAGATCAATTGGATGGCATTTTCTATACTACGTGCGTGGCTTCCATGCAAAATATGTACTATTTTGCATGGCAAGCTATTGGAATTCTTTAAAAATGAATATGCGTGTGCTGCTTGTTCGGGTGATTACCTCCAAAATGCCATTACCCTAATGTGGGTGCAAAATGATCAACACATCTTGGCATTTAAAAAAAAATTTTTTTGAAGTTTGTCCATTCAAATCTTACTTTTCACGAACAAGTTTTGAGGGGGCCTTTGTAGACAATAGAATTTTAATTAACTTCCTAAATTTCCATTGGTCTATAAATTATATTCATGGCATATTTTTATCCAATCAAATATTGCCATATGTCATGTACACGTGTAGATTTGGTTATTTGACAGCCAATTATATTTTTCCAAGTGTCAAGTTGAGGTTCTTTGACCAATGAAAATATTGGAGTGTCTCGGCCAATCAAATGGCACCATGTCACGTGCTTCATGACTAAGCAAATTTGGATAAATATCTAAATATTTATTTCTTATTAAAGAGATAATATTTAAAGTTATTTAGTCTTTATATATATGTCTTATATACTGCAAGGGTTTGACCAATCAAATCTCGCCATGTCATATGTCTTTGCAAATTGGCCAATCAAGAAAATACATGTGAGCATTATCTCCTTATAAAATCAAGGGATAATATTCAAGGTGATACAATCCTTATATGGCTACATGTCTTGCAAGACAAGTAAAGTGGTGCATGAGCCTTCAACCTTTACCATATACTACAAGTATAAATAGGGGCCTCTCCACCAAAGTTGGGACATCACATCACATATCAGGATCAAGCATCAAGCATCACGTGTCTCAAGTCTTCTTAAAGTTTCAAAGCCACGAAAGCTTCTTCAAGTCTTCTTCATATCGAGACTTGAATCTTCAAGGGTCTTCAAATCTTCATCATATCAAGATTTGAAACGTTCTTCGTGTTCATCAAGTTCTTCAAATCTTCAATATCAAGATTTGAATAAGTCAACGGTCGATCCAAGATCAAGCTATGAAACCCTTAGATTAGCGTTCGAAGAGAAGAATCAAAGGAGTCTCTCTACAATTTTGAAAAGATTTCGGAGATTGTACTCGCCTCTCTTTTAAATTTATATTTCACATTTGTAGTATATTTTTCTTGTCATTTTGCAGACTTGAAATTTTATCGCGCACAACTGGTACTCTGAGAGTTCCTAGTACTGATTTTATTCTTTTGCTTCTATTTTAAAATGCATTATAACAAGCAAAAAATTGGGAGAAAAAGAGAGGCGAAGTAAAGGGTATTTATGCTGAGTACTTTTGAAAAACGTTAAGGTAATCTATCTGAGCCACAAGAATATCTACAAGCACACATGCATGCATACAGAATATATATATATATATATATATATATAATTTAATTTTGAAGATTGACCTTTCATTTTTATTTGCTTCACTGAAAAATTATCTGATACTTCAGATGCTGAGAAGGGTGAGATGTTTTATAAAGGCCAGGACAACGAAACAAAAAGAAAATTTTCAACAATTTCGAAAAGGAAAAACGAAAAAGAAAAAATGAACATAGAGGCACTTCCAAAGAGTGAAAAATGGGAAAAAAGTTACAAATAATTCCGCTCCAAGGAGTCGAGCACTGATTATGTCACTTTCAAAACTGATTTAAGCGCGGCAGCGGATCGTAGTCATTGCTAGATTGATGCTTAAAAAAGTAACTTCTACTGCGATAATGTTGGACTTTTCTATAGGTGCATGCACCTGGGCTTCTGTAAAACTTTAGAAGCCATCTAGTTACCCAATCGCAATATTTGCCAAGATAGTCCTTAAACTTTAATTCTTGAGCATTGAATCTATATAGCATTAAAGTGGTATCCATTCCCCCAGTCAGCAAATAATTCTCAGACGATACATACTAGAATTTAAATGGCTAAAATAACTACGGTAATACTTGATTATACCAAAATAAATGTGTCATATACCTATAAATTGAACGTCAAAATATAGTAAGTAGGAATGGAGTCAAGATAACGAGTTTTGCTTGATCCAAACCCACATTAACTCGATAAATATAACTCATACATGTTACGAACCCAGTTTTTCTTTGTTCAATTAAGTACACGTTCAAGTTTCAGCATGTGCAACCAAAATCAAAGATCTAAAAGAAGATTAAAAATAATTCAATTATTCCAACGAGGAGTTATCCTATCAATGCAGCATTGTTCATCCAAATATCCTACCAAAGTACCATGCAAATATGAGATAACAAAAAATTCATATAGCACTAATTTTGAAAATTTAAAATGAATTTAGAAGCAGTCACTTGGATATTAGCGTTCGCAAGTCTTCTCTTTGACGGGCTCAATTATTTAAAAGTACCCCATTTGTATTATTTAATTAACACCCATGTCAAGATACTAGTAATCACACTATATTAATATTCAAAGATTTAAATAAGCCCACTTCAGTATATCCAAATTTCGCCATTAAGGGCCATCTTTTAATTCTTTATTCCCTTTACATTTTTTAGTTTCTGTGTGTACACATATAATCTTTCAGCTTGTCTTCTCATTCTTAGTTCCTCCTTGATTGATTATTAAATCATGTGCTAGAATTACGTGGTGACAAATAAACACAGCGCAATATACATGCATAGTATGCATCACCAGCTTCAAACCGTTGATTTAGTTATACCTAATTTATCAAAAGTCCAACTTCCAATTGATTGTAATCAAATTTAACTATTTTAATCTCTGTACCCACAGTTACCATTGTCTATCAGAAAGTATGAAACTTAGTACTTATCTATCTAGAGCAGGCTTGTAAATGGGAATTATTTGTCTAAATGAGAAGTATGCACACTCATTTGTTATGTCAATTAATTATCAAACTAGTTCTTGTGACAGCCCCACCTTCCCCTAAGGTGAACCAAAGG
This sequence comes from Gardenia jasminoides, assembly GCA_013103745.1. Lineage (NCBI taxonomy): Eukaryota > Viridiplantae > Streptophyta > Magnoliopsida > Gentianales > Rubiaceae > Gardenia > Gardenia jasminoides. Next base: position 15,512,803 of record CM023096.1, read on the forward strand.
GTTCAGCGGACACCCTGTCCAACTCTAGTCAGGACTCACTACAATCCCTACTTCCATAGCGAGCAAGTACCTCACATAACAAGGGAACTTTAATCCTTAAAACTTCATTAGAAAGTCGCATCCATCCAAACTATAGTTACAAATACAAAAGATTATCCATTCAGAATTTCTCATGTACAATCCAAAATATAAAGATTACATCAAAATACAAACTTAAAGTCTCCAAAACAATCAACCTAGACCAAGCTTTGGAGGCTTTCGTTCTCAAACCTTGCTAAGGAAAAACAAAGTTGGAAGAAATGAGTTAAAAGCCCAGTGAGCGATCCTAATATCATGCAATCTCATAGTAACAATGGATCAATATATATATCAATTAAGCACTCAATAGATCAATCTAATTCAGTTGAGAAGTATACAATGTATAAAACACATAAACTGAGAAAACACTCAGTAAAAGCAGTTGCAGTCCGTCTGGTCCATCACTCGACCCCCTACTCCTCCTTATAACTCCCAGTGGTAATACTCGAGTATACCATAATAGTGGCCCAGGGTTCCTAACCTACCCGACCGAATCCGCTTCTGGCTCGAATAGGCTAGTAATGATGGGCAAGGGCTACTTCAGCCAAAGGCTTACACTCGTGCACAAACAGTCAAATAACAGTTAATTAATCACTTTAAATAGTAAAATGTCACATTTGACTAGGTCGAGTGTGATAAAGTACACACTCGTCTAACAAATGGTATAACGGAGAAAAGTTTCACATTTGAGCAGTTTTAGAAACACTTAACACTTAAACAAGTAGTGAACATTCAAGGAGCACATAACAAGATCATTCAAGTCACACACATGCAAAGATCACTCACTTGCAAGCAAAGAAAACCCTATGCGTCCGTTCTCGGATCCCCTTTGTATCCGCCTTCCAAGTCTAATAGCACACAAGATATGAGATATTTAGGTTTGAATAGGGTTTAAACCGAGTCACAAAATTACCCAAACAATCACTAAGATGCCAAAACAACACTTAAAAACACTTAAAACAGCAAAGAGAGCACATGCATGGGTGCTCGAACGAAAATGGACGATGTTAGAATCAAAACAGAAAACACACACTAGAAGGTGTGAAAGGTAGATTTGACACCTTGAGCCATTTTGATCATAACTAATGGTACAAATGTCAGAAGGAAGTGCATGAGGTGCCGTTTCGAAGCTAAGAGAACAAGATATAACTTTCATGGAGGGAATTTTTACCCATATTCACTCTTCTGGGTCAAAACACATGAAAACAGTTCCAGTTTCTTCATATCAGACTTGCTGATAGGCCGAATTCAAATGGCCATATCTCAGCGTACAAAAATCCAAATCAGGAAATTCCAAATGCGTTGGAAAGACAGAATCAAGGGCTATAACTTTCATGTTTTGGCCAAAAGCCAATTCACAATGGATCGACACGAAAAATAGAGCCAAAGCAGCTGTTCCAGCCTCCCCTGTTTTCTATTTTTGGGCCCAAATGCATCGAATTCAAACCAATTCACGCGTATGCAATTTCAATGACTCGAATACAGTAATAAGCATGCAAATGCAGCCTTTCAAATGTTCCAACCTCATACCCGAATGACACTTACCTCCTATCCATTCACCACATGCTTATAACCACGCCAAATCGCTTCCAATTTAACTAAAACTCATCCATTGCTAATCAAGGTGCTTCAATGCACTATTAGTGGTCTATCAATCATCCATTTACCCTACAAAACACACTAAGGTAGTCCAAGAACATTAACTTTAACTCGGGTTCAACCTCTCACCATTGCCAATCCAACAACCACAACACCAACTACACTTTAAATAACATGCAATGCACACACGAAACACTAATTGAAGCCATTAGAAATCATAAACCAAGAACCCTAGCTGGCCGAAATTGGGAATCAAGAAATCAACATCATTACTCCATAAATCTACTAATTAAAGCAAGAACAAGTGCTAATTTAGTCCAACCAACAACTAGAAGCATCAATTCCCAACATTAAATCTTGCAACTAATGAAACCCTAACCCTAGCTCTTGGCCAAGGTTCAAGACAAGCAAAACAATAAAACCAATCCGTGGAATCATCTTCCAAGCTAACTAGGATCTTTAATCAAGCTAGAACATTCATAAAATCTGTCATCTTCATCAATTTAAACCAAATTCCAGCTTGCACATAAAGGAAGAGTACCTCTTTGGCTTATGTTCTTGATGAAGTTGCAAGCTCCCAAGGTCAATCCACTTCTCCTAGCTTTCAATCAAGGTTGGATGGTTGAAATTGGCAAAAATCCCCAAGCTTAGTAAAGAAGGAATTGCAAATCAAAATGGACTCCCAAGTTCTTCTCCAACTTGAAGTCCAGTATCCACTTAATCAAGTCTCTTCAATTTGGTGAAGCAATACTTAAAGCTACACTTTGAATTCCTCACTTATAATTGAAAAGTTATACAAATTGTTCACTTACACAAACCATACAATTGATGCTAGGATAGTAGTTTTGCTTAAAATTACTTGAATGTTTTTATTGAATGTGTATAGTTGCTCTTCACAAATTCAAACTTTATTGTATTTATAGGGATTCATAAATGCCTTCATAAAATGCTCCAATGGTCAAAGCATTAAATGTAGAAGAAAGTAACCGTTAGGAGTATCGAACGTCCAATACAAATGATTTGCATCTAATAGTTTGAAATTATTTTTCCCTTATAGAGTGTGTCAGACGGCTGATGATGACCTTTCGTGCATCTAACATGGGCAAAGAGGTTGTGTCATTTTTTTGGATCTTATTGGACAGCCGATGATGAAGGTTAGTGCATCCGACATGATCAGTAGGCTTGAATTATTTCTCATAATTCTATTGGATGGCCAATGGTTTGAGTTAGCATTTGATAGCTTGTGCTCACTAATTATCAAACATGTGATTCACATAAAACTTGCATCCGATAGCAATCCTCATTCTTTCCTTGTTTGATTCAATTCGTGTCTCCTTATTCTCTTGAGCTTGCAACCTGTTCTTAATCATTGATCACATGAAACCATTAATATAGATCATTATGTTGTTTTAATTATCATCAAGATCAAGGATTTTCCTCAACATATAGTAACTATATTTCATTCAGTATAACATGACCATAGTATTAATGATTGAATTCGAAGATATAACAAATGCAAGAAGAATTCATTAGTAGTAGGTGATAGTTTTCATTTAAACTCCTTAGTTATTTACAAGGAGTATCTAATTAATTAATTAACCCATGTACTCAATTTTAGAGTTTAGATGACATGAAATTTTCTTTTATTTTTTTCTCCCAAAAGGCTACATGCTATAACGTTGTTTAGATTAAAATACAGCAATGCATGAAAGACAATTCTACCATCTTGTGAGAGTACGTTTTAGTGGCTTAAAAAACATATGATAATGATGCATCAAGGAAGTAGGACTAGGATTAGAATTGTAAAAGTTTCTATCTTAGTGTAATTGATCTTATTCACTATTTAGTTTTTACTTTTTGCTTATGTCTTTCTCTTTTCCTTTATGTATAGTTAAAGGAAATTGAAGCATAATATGACTATGTTTCCCCAAAATATATCTTCACAAATAATTAGATCTGGTGGTGACCCTGGTAGCCACATGGATATTAGCAACAAAGAGGTTGAGATTGATAACTAGGAAGAGAAGGTGCATTCTCTTAGAGATGAAGAATTAGAGAGTGAAGAAAAGCGGTTAGAAGATGATACACATATTACAGTCAAACTGCGATCAAGATGCTGCTATAGGTGATGGTTTAGATGCTTTGGGGGAGGAGAGAGAGAGAGAGAGTCCAAAACATGGAATGGATTCAAAGATGTAGAAGTTGGATCTAACAAAATTCCCATGTTAGAGTGTCTTCATAGCTATGCTCAATTCAAGAAGACCAAAACTCTCATAACTTCAAATTTGCTCAAGCATATGAATCTATGTCCCCAATAATTGCAGTAGCTAGAAAAAGGCACAACTGCAAAAGATTAATTCCTCATCTGCTGATTCTAGCTCAACTTCTCACTCCTCTCTTCATACTAAAAATTTTGATATGGCTACCATGAGACAAACTGTGGCTGAACAGGTGGTTATGCCTGAGCATCCCTTCTCAATTGTAAAGGAATAAGGTTTCAACTCAATGCAAAATATAGAGATGCCCAAATGGCAAAAAATTAGCTGAACTATTAACAAGAATGATTGCATGCCAATATATGAAAGAGAGAAGACTAAATTGAATAATTTGTTGAAGAAAGTCAGGAAAATCAACTTGATCGCAGATCTTTGGAAGTCAAAGAACAAAAAGATTGGATAGATGATTATAACTGGGACTTGTTTGATAAGCACCGAAGACTGGAAAAGCAGGCCTTCAACTTTGCACCTGACCCTCCTCCATATCAAGGGCAACCAAATTGTAGATGTAGACACCAAATTTTTGTATTTTTTAGTATTTTCTTGAAAATTTAATCTATTTATTGCTCATTTATTTTAATGCAATTTAACATAGATTTTTTCTACTTTGTAGGCTTTTAAAAGGAAAAAAAAAGAAGAATGGAAAGAAGAAAAAAAGAAAAATAAAAAACAAAAAAGAACATGGAAAATAAAAGAAAAACTATTTTCTTCAAGTCTCAAGCCTAGCTCCAGAATCTAAAAGAAAAATTGAGCCCAAAATAGAATTCAAGACAAAACCCAAAAGAGAAACAAAATAAAAAGAAAAAATCAATCAACTGATCATCATCTTCCTTTTCTTAATAGCTCTATTTCTTTTCTTTGCTTTTTGATTAAAACTTGGAAAAATTTGTATGCATGCATCCCTTGTGGTTTTTATCCATTTTTGCTAACAATAACTCACTGACATCACTTCATTCCTCTCACTCTCTTAGCTCTCATGATCTCTTTTTTCTCATAATTAAATCACCAATTCTTGTTCTTCCCGACTCTCTCTCTCTCTCAGTCCCTTTCTAAAACTTTTGCATAAAAAGAAAATAAAATACATGAACACACACAGCCACGCACAATCACATGCTGATTTCACAAAAACAAACATGGCCCATACACACACATGGAGCTTTGGGTTGGAAAATGGAATAAGCAAGGAGCAAAAGAGGCAAAGTACTTCAATACAGTCAACTTTTGCCCTGGCCTGCTCAATTGAACGCCTAGCTAAATTCTTTGTTAGGAGAAACATTGAGGTCCTTTTTCTTCTTTCATTTCTTTCATTTTTCTCATTCAGATAAAGTTGGCTTTGTTAGTAGCTTGTCCCTTGCCTATGAAATTAACTCTCTATTTTTGCAACTGAATGTGATTTGGGAGCAAAATTATTATTTGGGTTTAAATCGGATACTAAATTGGTTATTGACTCATCGAAACTTCACTTGTTTCATGTATAAAAAACACAAAGTTGGGTTTCTTAAGTTGAGATCTGATCTTGATTTAATTCATCATGTTGGTTGCTATTTCTTGTTAAATTAATGTCATAGTTAATTATTGAATCCATGAGGGTCATTTTCGTGTATGCTTGTGAATTTGGTTGATGGTTTGAGTGAGTTTTAGAAACCCAAGACCCAGCTGATTTTGATTTTGTGTACTTTTGTGCCTCCTCTTTATTTATTTATTTATTTTGTAAAAACTATCCGAAAATAGTTCTGGGTGAAAAAGGAGGCAAGGCTGTAATTTTGGGAGTTTTACCGACCAGCTGGCAACAACGTTACTGGAGCTGCCATGGCTACCAGTAAGCTAGAAGGTTTGTCAGAGAAGGAGAATGAGAAGAAGAATAAGAAGAAGAAGAGGGAAGAAGGAGAAAGAAAGAAAAAGAGAAGGAAAAGGGGAAAGTAAAAGGATGATCTAGTATTTATTTATAGTTTGGGCTTATAGTTAGAATTTGGTGATTTATTTTGAGCTTGTTGGAGTTTTAAGTTGGGCTTATTTGTTTTCGCATGGAATGTTTGCACTTTTCTTCAAGGCTGAAGTGGTATGGCCCAAATAGTAGAAATGAACCAGACCTATTTTCTTTAATTGAAATTGCATTCTAACCCCTAAAATTTACACCCCAAAAAAGATTAAGAATTCTTTCATTTAGGTCCCTATTTTAATTACAATTTGGCCTCTTAACTTTTTGCTTATTTCATTTTGGCCCTAATCTTTTAAAAATTATGTTTTGACCCTAAAAACTTTCTAATTTTTACAATTTAGTCCTTGGTAGCTTTTTGATTTCTCAATTATAATTAGTTCCTTTCTTTAATTGTTAATTATGCTTTCCTTGTATGCATTTAATTTGTCCATTTTTGGGCGTTTTAAATTCCTTAGCATGTTTAACATGATAATGTGATTTTGATATATTCTTAATGCTTTCTTTTAGTATTTCTAAAAATAGTGGTACCTTTATATTGTTTGTTCATGCTATGAGTAGGCGATATTGTACTTACACTAGCCCACTACTTCAAAATGGAGGTATCTCTATTATCCTTTAAATTCTAATTATATACTCCTACGTGCTCTCATGTGCTCTTTTGTGTTTCTTTACTATTTCTTTTATTTACTTTGAACTTTTATTAATTGTCATCTTCATTGATTCAATTTAAGTCTTATAATTATTTGGAGGGTAGTTGAATATCCAAGATGTAATAGATAGATTATATTTTCTTTCGCAAGAGATGCAATTTGATAGGCAAATGTAATAAATTGATCAGATATGTCATTTTCTTATCTTTCCCTCATTCTTAGGTTTTCTCAATATAATAGTTAGGTCATAAGACTTTATTTTACTGTATTTTTAGTATGTTTAATTATGTAGTTTTGGTGCGTTCTTAGGATTTAAAGTGGACTTTTGCTTCATTTTGGTGGTTATTTTTTCAAAAAATCATTTTATTGCCAAAACATGAAAATAAATAGTTTGATGCATAATCTCATAATGTTTTTGTAGATTTTGAGGCTTCATGCATGTTCTAGGATCAATTTGGATATATTCAGGTAAATGGAAGTTGAAGCAAGTTTGAGTTTGAGGAACATTGAAGAATTGGAATTCCATACAAAATAGAAAATTTTGAAAGAAGAAATAGGGGAGGCTAATTTGAGCTCGGATCAACCCTGAACTCAATGGATTTGACCCTTGAATAGACTTCAAATATCAAAGGACTGAGTCTAGAGGAGGGATCTGACCTCTGATCCTCATGCCAATACCTCAAATCGTGATTAACAAGCAAAAATAAAAAGGGAGAAAAATTGGATCTGAGGGGTAAGCTCGATTTGACCTCGGATCGAGGTCTCAGATTGTTATTGTAGCTTTGCAATTTGCAGAACAACTTGCATCAGTTTCACAGCTACCTTTTGACCATTATTTCAAGAGGAATATCTACTCGCTCTACAGTGAAAAGCATGGAAAATTGGAAAAGCAAGATCAAGGACAAGTTGCACATCTTTAACATGATTAATTGGAGATTTAATTCTCTATAAATATAGGCTTTCAAGACACTACAAAGAGATTGAGAGGGAGGAGAAGGGAATACCACAAAAGTGTAACTCTTCTACTTTCTTCAATTTGGACTAGTTTTAGTATAGATTAGGTAGTATAGTCTAGTTTTGTCCTCCCTTATTTATAGTTGGATTTGGATGAAGATTGAAGAGCAAAGATGGAGGGATTGATCTTATGTAACAAGGGTGATATCTCTCCTATCATCTTCTCTCTTGTATTAGATTTCTTATTTAGTTATAATACAAGTTTGGATCTTCTATTTATCATTTATTTCTAAAGTCTATGCCTTAGGTTTTGGTTGAAATTTCTATGATTGTTTTGTGTTGAATACTTGGCTATTTGATGTTATTATATTAAGCAAGTTATTTAGCACTTTTGTTCTTATAATCACTACAAGAAAATTGGTCTTCATTGACAACTACTATTGTCATAGAAAATTTGAAAGTTGTCACTAATGCCTTTTACTGACAATTTCAAAGTTGTCACAAGGTCGTCAGTGAATCTCCGTCGGTGATGGTGCACAGTGATAACATTAAATGTCGTCACTAAATGGTACCTTTTAGTGATGACATTTCTTGTCAATAATAAGTAGTTATAGTGATGACTATTAGCTTGTCAATAATGCCTATAGCAATGTCGTCACTAAAACATTTTTGTAGATTATCATTGGTAATGACTATTTATCGACAATAGGTTGTAGTTGTCACTAATAGTAGCTTATTACGGCAACATTTGTTATCACTAAATGCTTTCATTTTAGACACCCTAATTAGTGATGACTTTTATTGTTAGTGGAGAGACCTGATTAGTGACAATGTATTGTCATTATCACTAAGAAGTCTAATATAGATGGTTGTCCTAAAAGTAGACAATCCAACAATTCAATTTAGCGAATCAGAAGAACCATAGAAGGCCTTGCTAAATTAATGGCTATAAATATTCATTATATTACAACATGCCCAAATATAATGTTTAAATTCAGTATCATCCTACAAATACAATAACGGAAGCAGTATTATGTAGCCCAAATTGTCTATGCAAATTTAATGTAGCTTTACAAAAAGAATCTAAGCCCCAAAAGTCATATTAATTGCCAAAACACTTCATGAGCTAAAAAATAGCTTTACATCTTGCAAAACACTTCATCTTTCTTGAGTTCACTTAGTAGCTACATCTTGCAAAAAAATTGAAGTAGTAGCAAAAGTCTGTATAAAATAGTACAACAATAGTAAGTAACAAGCATTTTAGGAGGAAAACTATTCTTAGATTACCTAACACAAACTCAAATATTGATTAGGATCATAGTAAAGAAAAGAGTAAAGAAGGTAGAAAATTATCATAACAGGGACGACATCCCATATGAACTCAAAAGATAGCTATTAAAGTATTAATGTTCTACTAGAGACTAAACAAAGGTATTACCAGCTTTTCATGAATTGGCATAACATGACAACTAGTATATTGTAAATAAACATTATAGTAATAGTAAGTAGCAAGTATTTTAGGAGAAAAATGATTCTAGATTACCTAACACTATGATGACCCCACCTCTCCTTAGAGCGTACCCTAAGGTATCAGCGTGCCACCTGCCCAACTCTCACCAGAGCTCACTACAATCCACAAATCCTTTGCAAGAAAATACTTAAAAGTCCACCTGAAACAATATAACATTGAATGTACTTTATTATAGCATTTACATATCTTCACATGTAATTACATAATCTCGTGTACAAAAGATCGAGCATTTGGAGTTCAATTTAAGTACATTCACATATTCCCAAAAGTAAAGGGGTTACAGACATTTATACCATACAAACTACTTAAACTCCTAAAATGACCTAATGTTATCCTTGAGCCCTCTTAGCCTTGAATCTTGTTAAGGAAATCAAATACGTGGCATGAGATTACGCCTAGTAAGGTTTCCAAAACAAGCATTCATTCAAGAAGTATAATTAATCATTCAAGGATCATTAAATCAAGAATCATCCAAAACATTAAAACATCCAAAAAGGACATGTGATCACTAGTAGAACGTTACTCGAGTTTCTCAACTCGGAGATCAGTGCTCACGAGGAGTACATTACTCAAGCCTCTTAACTAGAAGATCTGTGCTCATTTATCAAGTAATTATAGCAATAGATAAACACATCAGCATCAAAGGATACAGGTGGCTTCCAAAAGCCAGCTCCACAATAGCTTGATCACATCCGCGTTCATTGACTCTCCATCAACATTTGAAATTCAAGAAACAAGGTCCATAGATCACCCGGACCCGCACACCAAACATAAAGGAAATACTAGAGTATACCAAAATTTCACTCAAGTGGACAAGTCCATACGCCAAATCCAGTGAACACAAAACATTACCCCATGGTTCGTCAAATCTCATCAACCAGGATCTCACAACTAGCTGCGATTCGATTGACTTATCGATAGGTCTCAGGAATTTTGAAATTCGAACACACACAAATCACAAGTAGTCGAGGGTATAACAACCCAAATGACATCACAACAAATTCAAGCACATCAATAGTTCACATATAACACATGATTCCAATCGAAAAAAGATTATGTGTGATAAAGTACACTCCATCCCATTCGACAGATAAATACATCAAATTCACATTTCCAAATCATGAGTTGTTCATATCACATGTTTGTGACAGCCCCACCTTCCCCTAAGGCGTACCAAAGGGGTCAGCGAACCGCCTGTCCAACTCTCGCCAAGGCTTACTCATTCAAATAACTAGCAACCCTTTAAAAGTAGACTCGGATAACAATGCCTAAACCAACTACAATTAATACCATTAATAATTTCAACCTACAACTCAAACTTTTCAAATCACATTTCAAAGAGCTTACAAAACAGCCACAATATCATCTTACAAGACCAATTACAACCATAGGAGTACAATTCCTAACCGACCACAGTTCCATACATGATTACAAGTTTAAATGACGCCATAGAGTCTACAATTCATAAATATAACTCCAATAAATCTCTACTCAAAGGTTACACCTCAAGGTCAACTCGATCGCTTAAGCACTTTGGTTCTCGGACCCTGTTAAGGAAAAATAATTGGGAACGGGGTGAGTTAAAAGCTTGTAAATTTCCAAAAGAGCATGCACAGGCATAAAGCAGGATAATTAACATTTAGAACAAGTAAAGAAAACACTTAACACGAAAGTAGGATACATGGCTCTCAAGAGTTCAAATCCACAATGCACGAACGTTTAAAGTAGTCGACACTCCGTTGACTTTCAATCCAAATAGATGACTCTTCACGCCAATCTCCTTCCACCGAACTCCCCCTACCGGGCCCGCACACTGAAACACTTAACTACTCAAGAGACGCGACCAAGAGCAGTATAGGAAACACGATCTCCAATCACTTTTCAATTCACGCATAAACAATTAAGTCACCAACTCTACTTGGAGAAAGGGCAATAAAGTATACCCCACTCCAAGTGAGTGGTTCAGCATTTCCAAATCTCAATCAAACAAGGATGTAACACGGTCAAGCAAGACATACATTTAAAGCATTTAACATGCATTGGAAACTCACCAACAAAGTAGGGTTCGGAGTCCAAGTTTTGATCACTTTGCAAATTAGAACCACTCCCTAAAATAATTAAAGAACAATGGAAATAAGTTTTCTAGTTCATCGACCAAATCTAGTTCAAGAAAGAGTAAGTTCGATAAACTTCCAATTTGAGCAGAATTCTTTGGAAAATAGTAACTTGAGTTGTATAAGTCTGAATTTCACAAGGTTGGTACCGTTGGAAACCTCATTTAAAGTTCTAAAACTTTGTAGAAGACACCATGATGAAATTCCAGACAAAAACTGCCCAGATTTTCATTTGAAATTCAGCTACAGTGAAAAACAGGACAGCACAGGCTGGTTTTCCAGCTCACTTTGGAAATTTGCCAAAAATTGTAGGAAATGAATTGGCCTCTAAAATTTACACAGTTTAAATATCTATGTATCTAGTTTCAAACACCACCAACAGCACTTGATTCCAACTCTCGAGGAAGAAAATATAATTGTCTAAACAGGGCAGGTTCAAAATTCTGCTTTTTCTAAATTTCCAGATTTACAGGGCAGCTTTTAAGCCTCAAATGAGTGACGGATTCTTACTCAAAAATCACCAAATTTGGTACACTAACTATAATATATATGTACTAATATCATACCAAAATTCAGCTAAAAAATCTCATGAGAAGATTGTGTTTTTAATGCCCAAAATGTACTTAGCAAACTCGATCGAAACCTGTGAAGTTTTGATCTTCTTCATTTAACCGCCACTACCACATCTTAATCACCACCAATTGCCCTAATCTTTGGAACCAAGATAGTATTAACCTCCCTAAGCCTAATGGTGGTAAAAAATGATGGAAGATTTTATCAATTTTTAGCACTAAAACAGCCCAAAAATTTCGGACAACATGCTTCTCCAAATTTCCAGATTTTGTTCCAACTTATCAACCATGATTGCAACAACTTTTGAAGGGCTTTTTGTGGGGAAAATTAACAACTTACACCTCAACATTTAAACATTAAAACTCAGCCCCTAAACCTGAAAAATACAGCCACGAAATGGAGGGAAAAACAGCAATTTTGAACCCTCATTTCCCTCTCTCCCACTCGGTTTTCCTTGGAGGTTTTTCTTCCAAAAATCAAGCCAATAATTTCAATATATCCACACACATTTCATCATTTATCATGCTAGTAAACAAATTCACATATTTGTGGGAGTTCCAAGAAGCCCACACTCCATCCATAATCAACAAATTCAACTCAAAGAAACTTTAGTAACTAAAACCTCAAGAATCTACTCAAAGCTCCAAGCTTTATAGTGTAGGGAAATTACCTCTTGTTCTAGTTGGTTGAGTAAGTCTAGAATGCCCAAGAATCACCACCAAGAACTCTTCTTTCCACCACCAAAAGCTTGGCCAGCTCACACCCACAAGAACTCCAAAGCTTCAAGTCTTCTAGGCAAGAGTTTTGCAAGAAATGGAGGATTTTCTTTGAGGGGAAATGGAAGAGTGAAGCCGGCTGAAATGGAAGGCTTGGAGAGGAGATGAAGAGCAAATTTTGCTAAGGAAAAGGGGAAGAGAACCGGCTGAAATGGAAGAGAAAGAAGGGAAAAGCTTTGGGTGTAAATGGCATAAAGCAATGACAAGACTAAAGCCCTAATTTAGGGGTTGTTGTCTCATTTGAAATTTCTTGTCTTAAAGATTAATTTGGAGGGAAATGAAGTGACTAATTTGGCTAGAAAATGAAAGGGGTGCTCGGCTGATTTAAGGAGAAAAGGAAGGGTATTTGAAGTGATTTGGAGGAAATTAAATGTGTAAAACAATTGCAAGATTAAAATCCTAGTTTTTGGAAAATTTGTCCAACTAGGTTTTGAGGTTTCAAAACCCTACTTAATCTCACCTTTAATGATTCACTTCTAGTCCCTTGATTGAATTCTAAGCCTATGAGTAATCATCCTTACTTTCTATCACTACTTCACTCAAGGCCCGAAATTTACCTCGAAAAATGTGTTTTCTCATTTTCTCTTTAATTGATACTAAAAGGGTGAATTTAAAATAAAACAAACGGAAAATTGAAAATCTACAAGGAAAATAAGTGTGAAATAAAATTAGATTTTTCCCAAAATAAAATGAATTTCCATTTAAATTTTCTGAAAGATATGTTTGAGTACGACATTAAAATAATCAAACGGATTAATGATAATAATAACAATATTTAAAATAATAAATTTTGAGGCCCTCACAATGTTCACATCACATTTGAAGTCAAGGTAAATAACATACATGAAACACTCACCTTCACCAAAGTAAAACAAATGTTACACCTCAATCACCAAGTCATCTCCATGTTCACCTCCAAGTCCTAAGATCAAGCAAATAAAGGACATTATGGTCCACTACTCCAAGTCACAAGAGGCAAGCAAAATAAACTTCCAAAATCACAAGGTTTCTAGTTCAAATCAAGAAAATAAATCACATACATGCTAGACTAAAGATTCAAGGAAAATATGGGACAAAATGCCTTGTTTATAGCTACAAATTCGAACATAAAATTGTCCAACAGAGTCCAAATTTTCAGCAAGGGTGACGTTCTTTGAAAAAATACAAAACTTGAGTTCTATAGGTCAAAAAATTATAAAACCTACACCATTGGAAAATAGACTCAAAAGACTAGAAATCTCTAGAAGACAATTTTGTGAAATTCAGCTCATCGGCAAGCCAAATTTTAGGTCCAATTCACTGTTGTAACAAAAGGATAAAATAGAATAGGTTTGGCTTTTCACCCAACTTTGCAAATTTTCTGGTATTGATAAAAAGTGAACTAGGCCCTGAAATTTATACCTAGTTTTAAACGCAACAAATGGAACTCAGTTTCGATTTTCCTAGACCGAAACATATCAACAAGAAAAAAGAGAAACTCTCTCCAATAAAACTTCAAGATTTTGACTCAATTTCAATATACAAATATAGGTTAATGTTTTAGAAAAAATATTTAGCAAAATAATGTCAAAGTACCAAACGAAAGCAAGAAAAGAAAACTGCGATTCTTTCAACGAATATCACATAATTTCCAACCAACAAAACAGTGAAAAAGGTGAGGCTTTCACCTTTTAAAACTCATCATTTTTCACCCAAATTAATCAAACACTTGCTAGGCATAAATTCAAACCCTAAGATCACACATATATTGTGACGACCCCACTTCTCCCTAGGGCATACCCTAGGTATCCGTGGAGCGCCTGCCCAACTCTCGCTAGGACTCACTCACTAGAATAACTAATAATACTTCAAAAGTGAACATACATACCCATTCCAGTACAAATCACAAATAATACATTACTAAATTCAACTTACAACTCGATTCTCAAATTATGGTTCAATATATTTAAGGTACAACCACCATTCCATCTTACAAACCCAAATACATCAAGAGTCCATCCATCCTTGATTACAAATGATACAAGAAGTAATCCAACCCATCACGCTAAGATAGATCATACCTCATACTTTCCTTCTCCACGAACCCTGTGGGGGGGGGAAATAAAACATTTTTGGGGTGAGCTAAAAGCTCAGTGAATGTCCAGTAAAACCAAGAAATTCATGGACCTTTTGTAAAGCATTTGAGTCTTTAAACAATCATTTCAGAAACACTTAATTTAGCAATCAACATACAGTAAGCAATAATTCAGTAAGCATATAATTCAAGTATTGAAAAGATATAGTGTCCTCCCATGGCAGTTGCAGTCCGTCTTGTCAGTCAGTCACCCTCCTACTCCATCTTATAACACCTAGTGGTAATACTCAAGTATACCGTACAGTGCCCTAAGTACCGACCTACCCGACCGAGTCCACTTCTGGCTCGAATAGGCCGATAACGAAGGAGGAAGGCCTTGTTCAGCCAATGTGATAAAGTACACATGGCTTACAGTCATGCGCAAGTAATATACAAACAATGGAAGAAGTAAACAGTTGAACAGTTAATAACAGTTAGGTCGAGTGCGATAAAGTACACACTCGCCTAGAAACAAGTATTTCACACTTATGAAATCAAGTAATGTCAAGTATTAATCACATAGACATGTAATTCACATAAGCATGTAATTCACATAACATACGAGAGATATTCACAAACTCATTTCTTTGCAAATATGACTTGAGTAAATCGTTTCACCAGTTATTTTCACATAGTAATAAAATATTTGACTTAAAATGGATTTGAATATTCATAAACTCTTCATAAATGGTTTCACCTGTAAAAGCATTTTACTTGGAAATAGTGATACATCACTTCATTATAATTACAAGCAAATCATTTCACCAAAATGTTCATTTGCAAACAATAATAAGATTCTTCATTTAAAAGGGGTTGGGACACTCACAAAATAAAGTTAAGTAACCGAAACGTTCAAGTCTTGGTCACCCGCGATATCACCTTCGATCCCTACGTACAACCAATGTATATAACCATCAATTCAAACCAAAAAAACACTTAAAAACATTCAAAACAGAAAAGAGAGCACATGCATGGGTGCTCGAATCAAAATGGACGACATTAGATACAAAACGGAAAACACACACTAGAAGGTGTGAAAGGCAGATTTGACACCTTGAGCTATTTTGATCATAACTCATGGTATGAGTGTCGGATTGAAGTGCATGAGGTGCCGTTTTGAAGCTAAGAGAACAAGCTATAACTTTGATGAAGGACATTTTTACCCAGATTCACTCCATCCAGGTCAAAAAGTACGAAAACAGTTCCAGAAATTTCAGTGTCAGGATTTCTAACAGGCTTGATTCAAACGATCATAACTCAGCGCTCACAAATCCAAATCAGGAAATTCCAAAGCCATTAGAAAGCTAACATACAAGGATAAAATTCTTAAGAAGACATTAAAATCAAAAACATTCATATTCCCCGTCAAAATGACCCATTACAGTAGCAAAATAACATTTCTGCCAGAAACAGGGCATCGGGGTATTTTAGTCATTTCACATGCTACAGTGATCCGATTCATCTGAAAATTTACAGGTAGAAACCTCACTCAATTCTCTACAACTTTCATGTTTTGTGCTCAAGCTAATTCAGCCTCCATCATATTTGAATATTCAAACTAAATTCGGGCAGAAAATCTAAACAACATTTAATACTTGGAGTTCATCCATACCAATGAATTTCCTTCCATCCAATTCGATTCCTAGCAAAAAAATTCAATTTCCAATCATCAATTCCTAACATTAAGTCTTGCAACTAGTGAAACTCTAACCCTAGTTCTTGGCCAAGGTTCAAGACAAACAAAACATTAAAACCAATCCATGGAATCATCTTAGAAGCTAAGAATGAGCATTAATCAAGGCTAAACATCAACCAAATTCATCAATTACACCATGTACAAGAAATTCCAACTTCCAAAGCAAAGCTAGTTACCTCCTAACTTGATGTTCTTGGCAAGAACTCCAAGCTCCCAGGCTTCAATCACCTCCTCCTGGCTTCCAATTCAAAGTTGGATGGTTGGAACACAAGATTTCTCTTGTTTTTTTTTCCTCTTTTTCCTCTCTTTTCTTTCCTTTCTTTCCACGGTTTTCTCCTCTATTTTTCAGCCTTGCACCCGACTTCTTGAAGCTTCCCAAGTGACTAATAGATTAAACTCACTAGGTATTTAAGGAATGGTCAAAGGATTGGTCAAAAATATCTAGCTAACCCTAGCATCTTCAATGATCTTTCACCTTGGCCCCAAGTGATTTCATTTCCTAGCAATTGAGTCCATAAGTTGTAAATCCAACTTAGTCCACTAATACTTAATTACACCTAGCTAGGTCACTAATCACCCAATTAACGTAATTAACTCCCGTAAGCATGCAAGTTCACACCGGAAGTTCATGAAATAACAAATGTTTGATTTGTACATATAAGTAGGGTTTCAAGAAAATATATTAGGGTTAGTACATTTAGGGTTTAGTGTGTAAACAAATTTGGGTTTTGTCGAAATTTATGGTTTTCAAAACAAATTAGGGTTTAAATTCCAAATTAGGGTTTTTAGACTTGTAAAACAAAATAGTTAAACAAAACACTTTAAGAAGTAAAACAAACCATATAAACCCCTTGGCAAACAATAATCACTATAATTAACATTATTTGAGATTTTCCAGAAATTGGGAAAAAAATCGGGGTCTCACATATATCACACCCGACATTTCATCCATTCGCCACTTAAAAACATCGATTCTACCCGGATTGAACGTATAAAGAAAGGCGAAGTTTTAACAACATTAGTTGAGCAAAAGTTCATTTAAAAAACCCATAAAATGGGGAAAAAGTGAGGTAAAAATTCAGTCCAAGCTCAAGTCGACAAAATAGAAATTTCCAGCATTGACAACCCAAGAAGTTTAATCCTTTTCGCCACTTAAACATCATCACTTTGGTCCAAAACTAACATATATCTAAGGGTGGAAGTTTAGCGAAGTTTATTGAGCAAATTTTCAGGAAAACCAACCTCAAAATTTTGAAAATCAAAGCCCCAAAAGTTACCCAAAATTCGGACAGCATGCTGTCAAAAATTTCCACCAAAACAGGGGTTCAAAACTTTCCCCTTTTCACTTCTAAAAATGAAAAATTTTTGCTCAACTCACCCACACATTCAACGGCTACCATCTAACAATGTTTATTGAGCTAAACTTCACTAAGAATCACCACAAAATTTTGGAAACAAAGGCTGGAAAAAAGACAAGAAATTTTGGGCAACATGATTTGAGATTTTCACCAAAATTTTCTCAACAAATTCCACTCATAACAATATAACTACAAGAATCCATAATACACACCATCCATCACAAGAACACATAAAAATTCCTCAGGTCCTCTACCAAGTCATCTACATAAAGTTAGGGTTTTTTAACAACCCATTACCAAATCTTGCTTAAACAACCAAAGACTACTTAGATCTACCAAGGATCTAACAAGACAAGTAGGTTTTAGCTCATTACCTTCTCCCAAGAAAACCCAGAAGATGAAGCCCAAGATTTCTTCTAAATCCTCTACAAATGAACCTTTTCTTCCAAAATTAGACAAGATCCAAGGTGAGTTTGAATTTGGAATGCTTGATTGCAATGTTGGAGTTAAGAAATGGAGAGCTTTTTCTCTTCCTCTTCCTCAAAGGGGAGTTCAGCCATGAGAGAGAAATGGGAGGAAAGAGAGAGTGAAAAGAAAGAGAGAGAAAGAAGAGAGGGAAGGGTTTGAGAAAAATGGAATTTTTTCTCCCTTCCTTTCCCCTCTTAAAGTTGGCCTCCCTCTCTCTTTTTACCAAGGAGAAAATGAAGTTGTTTTAAGACAATGTGGTGTGTTGGAGAAGATTGGTAGGTGGGAGTTTGAATACTTGGTGGAGGTCGCACCACTTGTCAAAATTATGTGGTGAGTTTCTTCCATATCCCTCAATTCTTTACTTATCCCCTACTTGTGACGACCCTACCTCCCCCTAAGGTGAACCAAAGGGTTTGGTGGACCGCCTGCCCATCTCTCGCCGGGACTCACTACAGTTCTCAATCATATTACAGATTTCAAATAATTATAATGCAAGATCTCCAGAATAATAATTACATTTCCAACTTATCCAAATACACCAAAAGTCCAATAGTCCAAGATTACAAATAGTGCAAGAGATAATCCTGTCAGTCACCCTAAGAAAGATAGATCACTTCACATGCCTTTCGTCTCGAGCCCTTTGGAGGGGAAAGTAAAATATTTTGGGGTGAACTAGAAGCTTAGTGAATGTTCAATGAAAACAAGAAGATTCATGTTTTATCAAATTCATGAACATTTGAATTAAATAGCATGTGGTAAAATATTTGAATCTTTAAAAGAGTAACGTGTAAGTCGAGAACATGGTCACACATTGACATTGAAAATATTTAATAATCTTTCCATTTAAAAGGATACAGTAGTAATCCCTTAAAGAATCATTCCATAAACACTTAATTTAACAAACAATAATGCAGTAAAACTAATTTAATGAACATTGATTCAATAAACACTTAGTTTAAATATTGAAAGGATACGGTATCCTTCGAGAGCAGTTGCAGTCCATCTTTATCAGTCACTCAACCCCCTTCTCCTCCTTATAACTCTTAGTGGTAATACTCGAGTACACCGTAATCAGTGCCCTAAGTTACCAACCTACCCGACCAAGTCCGCTTCTGGTTCGAGTGGGCCGATAATGAAGGGGAAAAGTCCTTGCTCAACCAATGTGTTAAAGTACATATGGCCTACAGTCATGCGCAAATAATATACAAACAGTGGCATAATAAATAGTTGAGTAGTAAAATAAGATTTAGGTCGAGTGCGATAAAGTACACACTCACCTAGGAACAAGTATTTAACCCTCAAGGGAACAAGTAACATCAAGTATTAAACCACATAAGCATGTAATTCACACAACATGTAAGGAACACTCATAAATCCTTCATAAATTATTCCACTTGTAAAAGCAAATTTACTTGGAAATAGTGGTAAATCATTTTCTTATAAATACTAGCAAATCATTTCAACAAATCATTCCTTTGCAAACAATAGCAATATTTTCATTTGAAAAGAAGTTGGAACACTTACCGATTTAAATAAAGCAAATTTTGGTATTCGCTTCGGAATTCCTTCCGTTTCCACCGTCAACGCCTAATTGTAAACAAATAAGAGACATTTAGGTCTAACTAGCTCAAATGTAGAAGAATCACTCAAACATAGATGAATAAAAAATGCACGTGTTAAACGTGTCTAATAGCAAACAAATAAAGGACACTTTGGTTTAATAGATTTGACACCCCTCGGCATTTTGATCACAACTGGTGCTATGTTTATCGATTGAGATGAATTTTATGCCATTTTGAAGCTAAGACCTAGACCTACAAATTTCATGAAGAGCCCCAGATCATACTTCATCATGGTCGCAATTGGCAAAATCAGAAACACCAGAAAACTATCAGATCAAGAACAGGCTGACTGAACAGTCTCGGAAGAATGGATATAACTCGGTGTAAGATAATTGAAATCGAGCTCTGTCAATGGCATTTAAAACTAGATTCATAGATCTTTCTAACGGTATAAATCTCGGGCTCTAGTTCAATTCCTATAATCACCAGCAAGTTCAGGAAATTGGCTGAATTTCATTTCTGATTTCATCATCAAGGTTTCCTTTCCTACATGATCTCTATAAGCAACCTTTCAAGAATTATTTCCAACTCTTAGTGGGGTGTTTAACATGCTAAAACATCAAAGAAAGCCATCAATAAAACATCACAAATCCTTAGGCATTTCATCAAACACTTAGAGGTTAGAAACAAAACCCTAAGTTCAAGTTTCCAAACACAACTAACATGCATCTTCCTTGAATTTAAAGATCATTAAAGCATTGATGAATGGCTAAATACCTTGAGAGTTGAGAGAGAAAATGATGTGATTCCTACAACCCTAAGAAGGAGAGAAATCGCCCACAAGTCCTGGATTCCTGAAGTATCAACGTTGGGATGGATTTGATTCAATTCTTGGACCGCACAAGAACAAAACCAATGGTAGGAGACGCCACAATCAAGAAGGTGCTTGATTGATAAGTCGACGAACATTAAAGGGCAGCCTTACAATGTTCAAGATTAGCTTGCACAAGCCAAAAGATTGCAAATAGCAAATCTGGAATTTCTCAAAGTCTCGTTAAAAGTTATGCTATGAAAAACGGCTTAGGGCTTATTTATAAGCCTTACGAAAACCCTAATCCAATAAGGAAACAACTAGCTATAATACGGCTTAAATAGAAATCCTACTTTTTAGGAAGGTTGCATTCGGATCTCAATTCACACTTGGAGATCGAATGGCCAACTTTTATTTTAACTACTAGTAATAATCGAAAACTAACAAGGCTAGAACAAGTCTTCAATCATCTTCAACCATGATCAAAGTCTTGATCGAATATGCTTGTGCTTCATCCTCTAATCCTTCAATGCTGGAATTTGTGCTATTTTGTTCTTGGATAGCTCGAACCAAAGCTTGAAGGGATTCTTTGAATCGTTTAGCACGGGCACGGGTCACGGGTCCAAGTGGTACTCTTGTAGGCTCGTTGACTTGCATTTGAACAGCACTTGATTCTTCATCATTCCCCTCCTCTTGAGAAGGATTTGACCTCAAATCGTGTATGTCACCTACATCAAAAGGACTAAGATCAGCAACATTAAAAGTAGCACTAACATGGTACTCACCTGGAAGATCTAGTCGATAGGCATTATCATTAATGCGCTCAACCACCTGGAAAGGTCCATCTCCTCTTGGAGAGAGCTTGCTTTGGCGTTGCTTTGGAAATCTTTCCTTGCGAAGGTGTAACCACACCCAATCGCCTGGCTCAAAAACAACCTTACGACGACCCTTATTTGCATGCTTCACATATTGAGTAGTACGGTGCTCAATGTTAGCTCGAACTCTCTCATGCAATTGACGCACATACTCAGCTTTCTTTTTACCATCTAAGTTCACATGCTCAGAAGAAGGTAAAGGCAGCATATCCATAGGAGATAGAGGATTAAAACCATACACAATTTCAAAAGGCGAAAACTGTGTAGCACTATGCACAACCCTATTATATGCAAATTCTACATGTGGTAAACATTCTTCCCATGTTTTCAAATTCTTCTTTATGATAGCACGCAGAAGTGTAGACAAAGTACGATTAACTACTTCAGTTTGTCCATCAGTTTGAGGATGACTAGAAGTAGAGAAAAGTAACTTTGTACCCAATTTTCCCCATAAAGTTTTCCAAAAATAGCTCAAGAATTTGACATCACGGTCAGACACAATTGTTCTAGGCATACCATGCAATCGGACTATTTCCTTAAAGAACAAATCAGCAATGTGAACAGCATCGTCAGTTTTATGACATGGTATAAAATGAGCCATTTTAGAAAAATGATCAACAACAACATAAATGCTATCATGACCCTTTCTAGAACGTGGCAATCCAAGCACAAAGTCCATAGAAATGTCAACCCAGGGTTGATTAGGTATAGGCAATGTAGTATACAACCCACTAGGACTAACTTTAGACTTAGCACGATGACACGTACCACACTTACTAATGACACGTTCAACATCTCTACGCATATGTGGCCAAAAGAAATGTTCTTGCAAAGTGGTTAGAGTTTTAGACACACCAAAATGTCCCATTAACCCACCACTATGTGACTCATTAACAAGTAAATCTCTAATGGAACCACGAGGGACACATAACTTGTTAAGATAGAACAGAAAACCATCATGCAAGAAGTACTTGTCACACTTAGACTTGACACATAGAGCATAGATTTCAGCAAAATCGACATCCTTAGCATACAATTCTTTCATGAATTCAAACCCAAGCAATTTGGCATCTAAAGTAGCAAGCAGCGAATGTCTACGAGATAAAGCATCAGCAACTACATTCGACTTACTTGTCTTGTACTTGATGACGTAGGGAAAGGACTCGATAAAGGCAATCCATCTCACAATCCTTTTATTCAACTTACTTTGGGCCTTCAAATACTTCAACGACTCGTGATCAGTGTGGATCACAAACTCCTTTGCTCTAAGGTAATGTTGCCAAGTTTCCGATTACCGAACTAGGGCATACAATTCCTTATCGTAGGTTGAGTAATTAAGTGCAGCTCCACTTAATTTCTCACTAAAATAAGCAATGGGTTTCCCTCCTTGCATGAGCACAGCCCCAGCTCCAACACCTGATGCATCACATTCCACTTCAAAAGTTAGATCAAAATTAGGTAGAACTAGGAGTGGTGCATGTGTGAGTTTAAACTTAATCAATTGGAAGGCCTTATCTTGATCTTCCCCCCAAGCAAACTTCTCATTCTTCTTCATGACAGCCGTGATTGGTGCCATGATGGTACTAAAGTCTCTAACAAACCGCGGTAGAAGCTTGCTAGACCATGAAAGCTTCGACTTCACCAATAGTCTTTGGGATTGGCCACTCTTGAATAGCCTTCACTTTGGCTTCATCAACATGAATACCTTGTGAACTAATAACATACCCTAGGAACACCAAACGATCAGTACAAAAGACGCACTTCTTGAGATTGGCGTATAACCTCTCTCTTTGAAGTACCCCAAAAACAGCTCTTAAATGTTCAACATGTTCTTCCAAACTTCTACTATAAATGAGTATGTCATCAAAATAGACAACCACAAATTTACCAATGAAATGTCTTAGAACATGATTCATTAACCGCATAAATGTACTTGGAGCATTGGTAAGTCCAAAAGGCATAACCAACCATTCATATAAACCATGTTTAGTTTTGAAAGCAGTTTTCCACTCATCACCCTCTTTCAGGCGAATTTGATGGTAACCACTTTTCAAATCAATTTTGGTAAATATGATTGCACCATGAAGCTCATCTAACATATCATCTAACCTAGGAATAGGATGACGATACTTTACCGTTATAGCATTGACGGCTCGACAATCGGTGCACATCCTCCATCCACCATCTTTCTTAGGCACAAGAATAACCGGTACAGCACACGGACTTAGACTCTCTCGTGCCCAACCTTTCCTAAGCAGCTCATCCACTTGCCTTTGAATCTCTTTAGTTTCCTCAGGGCTGGTTCTATAAGCCGCTTTGTTGGGTAGTGGAGCTCCAGGAACCAAGTCAATTTGGTGCTCGATTCCTCTTAAGGGTGGTAATCCATCAGGGATATCTTCAGGAAACAACTCTCCAAATTCCTGCAAAAGAGAAGACACACTTAATGGTAGAGAGTTAGTAGAGGTAGAAGGTAAATCTAACTCCCCCTTGCACACAAGTATAAGTAAAAGTTGGTTAGAAATCAAAGCTTGTTTTACACTCTTGGTTTTTGCAATCAAACTTTGTTTTCTCTCTTTTCTTTGCTTCATGGCCGAGTCTTCCCTCTCTTTTTTCTCACTATTTTCGGCCATGCTCTCTTGTTTCTTTTCTTTGGTCTTCTCTCTTTTTTTCCACTCAAGATCTTTTTCATGCTCTTGTTGCAATTTCATTTGATCCTCATAAACCTGTCTAGGTGTAAGTGGTGCAAGCTGATACTTCCTGTTACAATGATGCACAATGTATTTATTGGTCTTCCCTTTGAAGTCGACATCACGATCATATTGCCAGGGGCGACCAAGAATCACATGGCTTGCTTGCATAGGCACCACGTCACAAATAACTTCATCTTCATACTTGCCAATGCGGAATGGTACTTTCACTTGGCGGAAAACTCGAACATCTCCCCCCTCATTCAACCATTGCAGTCGATAAGGTCGAGGATGGCTAGTAGTCGGTAGTCCCAATTTCTCAACCATGAGTAAACTCGCAACATTGGCACAACTACCACTATCAATAATTAAACTACACACTTTGTCTTTAATGTGACAACGTGTATAGAACAAGTTTTCCCTTTGAGCAGCCTCTTCATCTTCCTTAGCTCGGACGGCAAGCACCTTTCTCATAACTAGGCATTCCAAGTCTTGGTTAACTAATTCATCCTTCAATTCATCTTCTTCCTCAGTAAGTGGGGGCATGTCGGCATACTCATCTTCATCATCAGTTAATACTTCCCCATTAGGCAAAATAATCATTGTGCGTTGATTGGCACATTGAGATGCAATATGACCGAAGCCTTGGCACTTAAAACATTTTACCTCACGGTTCCTTGGTTTAGATGGATCACGGACAGCCTTGGGAATTTCTTTGGAGTTCGATTTTGAGGCTTCGAACTTTGGCTTGGAAGAGGATGAAGAAGCCGAATTCCTTTCCTCCCTTTTCATCGGCACACTCCTCCAATTTCCAGCTTGAGGAATTGTGTTTTGAACACTGCCTCCTTTTGAGACGCCTCTCAATAGTGACGGCTTTCTCAAGCATCTCATGAATATCCAGATAATGTTGAAGTTCCACAACCTCGGCTATCTCAGGCTTCAGTCCATGCAAGAAACGAGTCATAGTTGATTCCTCATCTTCATGGATATCGGCTTTCATTAACGCCATTTCCATCTCTTTATAGTAATCCTCCACACTTAAGCTACCTTGGTACAAGGTTTGCAATTTCCGGAGCAAGTCTCTATGATAGTAGCTTGGCACAAATCTTTTCCTCATAAGACCACGCATTTCTTCCCAATCTCTCACAGGTTGTTGACGGTTCCTCCTCCTATTCAGACGAACTTGATCCCACCACACGGATGCATAATCAACGAACTCAACAGCAGCAAGTTTTACCTTATGTTCCTCTGAGAAGTTATGGCACTCAAAGGCTGCTTCAATTTTCCGTTCCCATTCCAGATATAACTCTGGATCGGATTTACCCGAGAAGGCTGGAATATTGAGCTTAACACCCTTCAAGGCATCATCACCAAGCCTTTGGTTAGCTCGGCCAGCTCTAAACCGAGGCTCAAATTCTTCTTCCTCACCATTAGAGGATTCGGATTCAGCCTTCTTACCTTTACTCTTAGTTGAGCTAGTTCGACTTTTAGCTTGTTCAACTTGGTCCAACCGTTCATGCAAAGGTTCTATGGAATCCTTAATCATTCTTTGAACTTCCTTCATCATAGCTTCCATATGAAATTTGAAGTCAATTGGCTGAGATTCGCCCCGTTAGACATGCTCAATCCCCAAGAAAGGTTAGTAGAAAACAATAATTTCCTCACTTACTGCACAATGTTTTCCCTCAACTCGTGTATGTCACTCAAGTACTTATCGCTCTATTGAACTCACCAAGTCAGTTCTCTTGGCGTGATTTGCAGACCTTGAACAAAGCAATTCCAACCACAAGATGCACGTTCAACCCACCAAACCAAACAACCAACAAACTATGACAACTTGACTTGAAATTTTGGAATGGACCTAAAGCGACTTGACAAGAGACGCTTGAGAGATGTCTTGGACCAGATATGAAGGAAAAGACAGACTTAAGAATTAAAGGTTGGCCCAGATTTTAGTTTTGACAAATTTTGGCTAGATGGCAAAATTGTAAATTCACACTTGCCTAATACAATTCTTGAAATTTTCTTGAAAATATCTTAACAAATCTGTAAATTGATTTAAGAATCTTGAAAAATCAGATTTGGAAAGAGAATTGGTGATTTAGGCAATCCTTGACTTAGTCAAACACGTGAAATCTGGCTTTGACTTGGTCAAACACGTGAGTTCCGGCTTTGACTTAGTCAACAAAGGAAATTTGGTTCTTTTGGATAATTGTACCCTTAATTAATTTGGAAAGTACTATTTTCAAGTGGAGGAAGGTTTCCAAATTTGTTTCAAGAAGGGTAGAATGGAGGTTTAGCAATCTTTGGCCAAATCCAAATTGGATTCCTTTTTTTTCTTTTTTTTTTTAACTTGAGTAGGAAAGTTGGGGTAGCCTTTAAATATGTGTGGGAGTGCAAGGCCAAAATTTTTTTTCTTGAACGAGTTACTTTCTGGCCGGATTACTCCTTCCCAAACTAGGGTTCTTGTTCAGTTTGGCAAGAAAATAAAACACCTGATCGCTTCAAGATTTGGTTTCAAGATTATTTTTTCAAGTTTCTTCTCAATTCAAAATTTGCAAGTTAGAATCAAGAAGTTCAAGAACCACAATCAAGCAATGATGAAATTCCAATTTATGCCACAAGATTCAAGAGAAACCCTAGTCTCACTTTCGGAAGACAAGGAAGAATTCTGGATAGCAGCAAAATTTTTTTTTTTTTTTTTTTGACAAAGCTAAACAACGACACAAGATCAAGATTGACTCAAGAACACACCAAGAATTACGGATAGCAAGCGATCTTGCCACAACAAGTTTGGACAGCACGCAACTTGTTTGGACAGATTCGACTTCCTCTAAGGCAAACAACAAGACACAATTCGGATGAAATCAAGAAACCACAAACGAGACACACCACAAAAACAATCCAGTTTCGGATCAAGACACAAGACAAAAGGACACCTAGATGCAAACCCTAAGACACGTGACAAGGAAAATTGAAAGGGATATACGAAGATACCTCAACCCAAAGTTCTGATACCAACTGATGTGATTCCTACAACCCTAAGAAGGAGAGAAATCGCCCACAAGTCCTGGATTCCTGAAGTATCAACGTTGGGATGGATTTGATTCAATTCTTGGACCGCACAAGAACAAAACCAATGGTAGGAGACGCCACAATCAAGAAGGTGCTTGATTGATAAGTCGACGAACATTAAAGGGCAGCCTTACAATGTTCAAGATTAGCTTGCACAAGCCAAAAGATTGCAAATAGCAAATCTGGAATTTCTCAAAGTCTCGTTAAAAGTTATGCTATGAAAAACGGCTTAGGGCTTATTTATAAGCCTTACGAAAACCCTAATCCAATAAGGAAACAACTAGCTATAATACGGCTTAAATAGAAATCCTACTTTTAAGGAAGGTTGCATTCGGATCTCAATTCACACTTGGAGATCGAATGGCCAACTTTTATTTTAACTACTAGTAATAATCGAAAACTAACAAGGCTAGAACAAGTCTTCAATCATCTTCAACCATGATCAAAGTCTTGATCAATATGTTTGCTTCATCCTCTAATCCTTCAATGCTGGAATTTGTGCTATTTTGTTCTTGGATAGCTCAACCAAAGCTTGAAGGGATTCTTTGAATCGTTTAGCACGGGCACGGGTCACGGGTCCAAGTGGTACTCTTGTAGGCTCGTTGACTTGCATTTGAACAGCACTTGATTCTTCATCAGAAAACCACCCAAAAACTCCAAATTCTCCAACCAAGCTTGATGATCAAGTTACAATCCAACCTAGGGTTTGCTCTTGGAAGAGTTTTTCTCACCAAAAATTGCAAGATTCTAGCATAGGGTTTTGGTGTTTTCTTGTTCTTGTAGTTCGGCCAAGTGAGGAAGAAATAGGAGCGAATTTTGGTTCAAATTTTTGAAGACAAGAGGTTAAATAGGAAGCTTAAGTCAAGATGTTTCTAGATGGTTGACAAGTGGTGCAATTTGGACCATGAATTGGATAAAAATCTATGCATTTGTCCTCTAATCCCTCAATTTAAAATATAACCCAATTAATACCATATAAGTTTTATGCATTTGGCCACATGAAACATGTAAAATGCAATTCTAAATTAATGCCATACAATGCATACAAAATTAAGTGCTTTAAGAAAAACAATGCAATTAATGATTTCATAGTGCAATCAAATTCATTTTTTTTAGGGTTCTCACAAGAAATCTAAGCAAATAATTCAAGAAATTTTGGGTCCTCACACTACTAACCTTCATTTCCAGAATTCCTTTTCACCAATGTTTCACCATACACTTCACTAAAAGTCACATTTACCCTTCTCATGAACTCTCATATACTACAAGTAATAAAAACATTAAGAATAAAATCGTTATCAAATCTTTAAATAGGTAAATAAGTAAATGAGTAAATGAGATACAGTTCAGTTAGATTAAGGAAAAATGAAATAGTTTATTTATTTATTTGTTATTATTACTATATATATTTTGGGTCCTCACAAACACAACTCAAATAATGATTAGGATCTTAGTAAAGAAAAGAGTATAGAAAGCAGAAAATTATCATAACAGGGATGACATCCCATATGAACTCAAAAGATAGCTATTAAAGTATTAATAGTTTCAATAACATATTTATGTTCTACTGGAGACTAAACAAAGGTATTACTAGTTTTTCATGAATTGGCATAACATGACAACTAGTACACTGTAAATAAACATTATAGCAATGTAGCATCATTACAATTTTCTGGATTATTCAATCAAAGAGAAAAATTCTAATTAAGTGCGCATGTGATTATTGAACAAAAGAAAAAGGATAGAAATAGAGTTTGCATTAGAGTACCTTAATATAAAAATATAGCCTATGTCAGCAGCTTCAATCATTATAGAAAAACAACTAATCACAGTTAAAAATTAAGGTTTGGGTAATTAATATCAAATTGCATATATGCAGATTGGTCTTACAAGACTTGCAACTATGATTCTAAATAGAACATTATCGCTCGAAAGTTAAAGGATAGTCAAGCATAGTCAAGCGTAATATGTTTTAGCTAATCAATGGTAAATGATTTTTAACAACTAGAGATGACTATACTGCAGAGATGTTTTCAGATAATCAATAGTAATCTATGCTCTAGAGATGACTTTTTAACAAGCAAAAACAGAACATTAACATGATTAAATGAGACAAAATAGACCAAACAAGTTGTTGGATAGATTGCAAACCTCTTTAACAGAAAATTTTGGATTTCAACTAAAACCACAACTTATGAGAAGATCATTGTTACATGACTGAGAAACACCAAAATCAGATTAGATGCATTCATTTCTATTGATAAAAAAGTCTAGTTGGAAACATTATCATGTGTCTAGTGCAATATTGGATTTCACCTTTCAAATATACATTTGCTTAAAGCTAGGTGACTTAATCAAATCTTGAGTTTAGTTATCCTTCTACATTGAACATATGAATAAATTTTTGGAGAATGATTAAACATATTTCCTAAACCATCTTTAACAATGATCTTCTCATAAGCTATGATTTTAGTTAAATTCTCTCGTTAACGAGAAAGTTTGGAAGACAAAATTTATTGAAGGACTAGTCACTTTGTGAAATAATGATGTTAAATTTAAGATACATGTGAAAGAGGAAAAGAGAAAAAAAGGGAAATGGCCAAGACATAAGCATAAAAACAAAAGTATATAAAAATAAGTAATCATTTACAAGTTCATCAACCTCATTGTACTTCATATCTACACTGCTCTTTAGAACTTCAATCATTGACATCTCAGTTTCCCAATTGGGCTTGAGTTCATTCTATGAATCACAGCCAGTTCATAAGAGTTGGTGCAAATTGATACAAGAATCAAGTAGTCAAGCCTGACACGTAAGCACTCTAAAACAATAGCCCCAAACTTGCATCAATTCTAACACACACATTTCTGAAGTATGAAATTAAAGGACATATAAATAAGTTCTGCAAAATAAAGTTTAATCTATTGATCTGGCTCATTTGATTTCAACAATCAAAGTGTCAATGGTTTTCAACTCAATGACTGCCTTAGGACCTTAATTGCAAGAATAGTTAATAGTTATATGGAAAAACATATACATATCAGACAGGAAATCACATCAACCAATTGATACAATTCAAGAAACAAAACAAGCAATAGAGTCATGCAACCATTTGTGACCAAAAAAATGGAAGTAGAATATTCACCACCTGAAGCAAAAACAATGACAGAGATTTGTAAGGAATGCATATAGAATGATTCAAAGCTTGATAAGCCATAGTTTCCTGACAGGGGCCCTCTATTATTGTACAAGAAAAACATAGTCCCCAACTTTTCAGGAAATTCAAAGCCTCAATCTCCATTTTCTAATATTTACAATCAAATTATCAAAACAGCTACATCAACTACCAATACAACAGATATCAATTCCAAAAACAACAAATAATCAAATAAAGACCAAAATATAAAAAAATGAATATACATAAAAACAAGATTATTTTTATACTTTGACAAAGTTGCTGAGGGTTTTGGTTTATTCACGGAAGAGGTAAAAACATCCCTGTTACCGACAAACTGAAGAACCTTCTTAGGAACCCTACTAGTCACAATCCCAGCTCCCCTAGGTGCTAGAACCATTCTCACAGTAACAGACCCACATTTCTGGATAACTTCACACGGCACAAGTATGAGGCTTCTTGATCTTATTTCCCAATATCCTCTCTTCTTGGAAGTCAAAGACAATTTAGCCAAAATAATAGCCCACGATTTGCAATCGCCACTTCCTTTGCACACTTGAGACTCAATAAAGGCCATGGTCTCTTGCACCTTTCTTAGCCATGGCTTTCTTATAGGGCGAGTGATTTGGCTGCCACCTAGGATTTTGAGCTCTAGAGTGAAAATAAGTAGTACGTCTGATTCTCCAAATAAAAAATGTAATAACTATGCGCTCAATTGATCTAGAGATCGGTGCTTGAGGACCCAATAGAAGGTCAAAGAAAGCAATTGATATTGCCGATTGAGTGGTTGAGAATCGGAGGGAAATGAGCAGAAGATTTTGAGAAGTTGCAGGGTTAGAGATAGAAAAATGGCTATAGATCTGAGAAAAGATGTGAGAGATTAGGGCTCTAAAATGGTGAGCATTTTTCATTTTCTTAAATGTAGAAGATCTATTAAAAAGCCAAAGCATTGCCATTTGTCTTTGTTTAATATGCTGCATGGTACAAAAATTTTCAAAGTTAGCCTAAATTTTTCAAAATTAGCTTCTTTGATTTTTGAACCTGACACTCATTATTTTTCTCTTGGTCTATTGCACGCTTATAAAAATTCTAGTCCACATTTTCATGAACTCATCCCCTTTTTTTGTTTCTTAATCTCATCTATTAATAACAAAGAAATTACTCTAATTTGTGGGTTCTTTTTAATAATTTTTAATGGATTTTAATCACTCGAATTACTTGTTTTTTAAGATTACCTACAATATAACTTATCCCACAAATAAAACTTATGACATGTATGAGTATTCTAGTATACATAGAAATACTTGTATAGAATAAATATCCTATTCATGCTCATATTGTGACAACCCTAGAGATTCCATGCATACATTTTCACACTAGAAATTCCATACATACATTTTCACACTAGAAATTTCATGCATACATTACCATTTAACTCATTCAAGTGCAAATAAATTCCTTTAGTGCATTAGTGGTATGTTTTCACTAAGTACATTATTTATTGTTTAGTTAGATAAACTTTTCTTGGATTCAATTTTAGAATTAGTGAGAACTTCTCGTATGACTTAATTGCTAGGAAATAGGATTTATTGATGTTAATTGGATACTAAACTAAATTAGAGGAGTTAGAAACAATTAAGTGAGATTTTTGTTAGGAAGTGGCCAAGAAACCACCACTTGTCACCCTAGGATTTAAACTTTGACTTGATGGTTTTTTCCTCCAACTTATCTCTTTAAAAACAACACAATCTCAGCTTCATTTTGAGAGGGGTGGATGGCCATAAGGGAGAGAAAAAGAGGGGAGAAAACTCACCAAAAACCAATCTAAATCTTGCTTAGTTTGATAGGAAATCAAAGAGAGGAAGTTGTTAGCACCTTAACCATCAATCCTCAAGCTTGCTAGGAGAAGATTTTAGTTGCTTGAAGACCCACTTCTTTGTCTTGTTAAAGTAATTTTCTTCCAAAACCCTAGTCCTATGATCTTTAAAGTCGGTTTAATGAAGGTTGTGGGTGATGATTAAGGATTGTTGATGCTTGGAAACATAAGTTCTTGACTTGGATTCTTGTAGTTGCATCTTAAGAGTTGTCGTAAGTTTATGTCTACCATGTGTTTGATTTTTGGATTAACATTAATTACTAGTTTATGATGATTGTTCCTTTGAGAAGGATGGTTGTTTAGCTTCCATATTCATGCCAGAAAAATTATAGAAATTGGTTTGAACTTTTAAAAGTAGAAGGAAGTTGTGGGCTGTCTTTGTGGATTTTCCCTCTCGTTTTGCGATTCTTTCTTGTTCAAGCTTCACTAATTCTTGTTGAGAAACATTGTTAGGACCTTTTTGTGTCAAATTGGAGTGATATCGATTTATTTTGAAGGGTGAAAACCTCTTGACTTGAACAAACTTTTGAACAAATTTTCGGTTCTGCATTCTGGTAATTAGAAAATAGTCAACTTCCAGGTTTTCTGGTGTTGATAGGAAATGAACCAGGAGTTGAGCCATATACTGTTGGAAAGACCTATGAGTCTAGTTTCTAACGCCATGGACGGCACTCAATTTTGATTTTTCAACACCAATTTATGCCCATTTTTCCAAGACTGCGCAACACCCATTGTTGTACTCGAACCTTAGCTTTTGCCGTAAATTTGTTCTTGGTTGAACCTTGATGCTTCTTGAATCTTTGCGCACTTATTTCATTCCAAATATCATACTTGACTTGTGAATCTATTAAACCTTCAATGTTTCATCGTTTTGTGACCTTGAATCACCCTAGAATTTCCTAGTTAGATGCATTAACCAGTAGCATTCATTTGCACTTGCTAAGTTGCATTTACTTGCTTTGGTTTGAGTTGATGATTATATACATTGGTTATACATAGGGTTCGAAGGTGGTATCGAGGGTGATCAAGGCACGAACATTTGAATTACTTGGCTTTGTTTGGTGAGTGTTCCCTTACTTGTTTCGTGAACTTGTGTGATTTCTTGAACTACTTGCCTTATGTGTTTATATGAACCATGTGACGTTTTGAGTTACTTGAAATGTGAGCATTGAACTTGTTTACATTTCATACATGTTTGGACTATTAAGGTTGAGTCAAGGGTGTACTTTATCGCACTCAAACTCTCCCATTTGACTTTCACTTGGAATTTGACCTACTCGATTTGTGATTTGACTTTGTGTACCTTGATGTGAAAAGTCGTTCGGGTGATATCCCGTCGACTAATTTGATTCGTTTGTGGTTTTATGTACTTGATGTGAAAAGTCGTTCGGGTGATATCTCGTCAACTAATTTGATTCGTTTGGGGCTCTAGAAACCCCAAAACCCTATTGGTGAGTCGTTTGTATCGATCCAGCGTGGGTTTGGTCAAAAAGATCGGTGAACCATAGGTTATTCGATTTGGTTCTTTAGAACATGGTATACTCGAGTGTTACCCAAATTTGATTAGTTGAGGTGTTCGGGCCTTGTAAGGGGGTGATTGGTGGACGGTTGTGGCGTAAGTGATGTCTACGGACTTGGTTCTTGACTTCAAACGTTGACAGAGAGTCAATGGCTCATGTTTCGATCAAACTTTGGTGGATTTGGCTTTTGGAAGCCACCTGTATCCTTTATTTGAGTGTGTTGCTTTATTTTACATTAAATGTGATATTCAACTATTTGTTTTGCCTATTTATTAATGTGACTGCATGTTTTATCTGGGGACCTCATTAAGCTTTCGCTTACCCCATTCCCTTTTGTTTTCCTTAATAGGGTTGTGTAAGAGGTCGGAGAGTTTGCTTGTGGCCTAAAAGTCTAGTGTGCTACCTTTTGTTTAAGTACCGATGTATTAGTGGACTTGTTCCATTTTGTAAGTTTATAGTTGGTTGTAAACTTTAAGATTGAGATGTTTTGTAAGATTTATGTCCATGTAACTTGGAGTTTTACTTTATTTTGAAGATGTGTGTAATTGGAATTTCAAATGACTTATGGAAATGTAAATTTTGGGTTATGTTGTTATTTTGGAGTATTTGGATGTAATTATTAAGGATTGAAATTTGTAATTATATGAAGTCTGTAGTGAGTCCAGGAGGGTTAGTCCACTGACCCTTTGGTTCCTGGGAAAGATGGGGGTTGGTATCGAGCTTTAGGCTTGAGGATCTTTGTTGTGTATCCTAAACTTAATAATTTAGGATGCCGGACTGTGGGTTTTGGTTGAGTGTTATTTACTTGCTTATGGTAGATTGCGGAATCTACTTGGTATGTCAGGCAGAAGATGGGAATTTGATCGATTTATACCTTGAGTTGCCAATTTTGGTGTGAATTGACTGTATTCTTGTTTTGGTGCCTGAATACATGTGTGTCCTTTAGACCTTAGTGTTTTGAATGAAGTTGACTTTGTTGATGATAGGAACTCCTAGTTCCGTGATGGGTTGACCTAGTGAAACATTAAGTTGTGAATTGCATTGTTGATTTGTCAGCTTTGATGTTTCATGTGCTTTGTGAATGACTTGTTTTATTATTCATATAATGCCTTTGATGTTTACATGTATGGTACATGGCGTGGGTGTACTATGTTTTGTTGGGAACTTGTTCTGTGTATTTTGTCAAAGTTGGTATATGAATCTTTTGTATAGGTATCTTTTGTGTGTAAAACCTTTGGAACTTGCTTTTGTTTTGTAACTTAAGTATGTTTGGGTGTGTTTAAATGTATTTAGTTTTCTATTTTGTTTACATATTACATGTTATATTATGTATGCATTCATGCAATCATGCATCCTCATTTTTGCATAATTTCAACCCTAGATCTGTAAGAAAACAAATGGAGAGGAGACAACGTGGTCGAGGTTGTGGACGTGGACGTGGACAGCCTCGTGAACAAGAGGGGGAACAAGGGTCTGCTATTAATCAAAATTAGGGAACGAGGGTTAATGAGGGAAACCGAGTTTCTACGACTATTAACTGTATGACTGATATCCTAGAACGGTTAGCGGACCAACAAAGTTTAGAACCCAATAACCAACCTGGAAATCATGAGAAAGGCGAGGATAGAGCCTTAGAACGGTTCCAAAAGTTCTTTCCTCCTAAATTTTTGGGAGGACCAGATCCCGAGAGGTGGCAGAATTGGTTTGAGAGAATGGTAGATATCTTTGTTGCCTTGAACTATACTGAGGAAAGACAAGTTACCTTTGCCGTCTTTCAACTGGAAGGAGCGGCTTGCTCTTGGTGGAACGTAGTACGAGCAAATTGGGAAAGAGAGCAAATGCCATATACTTGGCTTAACTTCACTAGAGAGTTTAACCAGAAATTTCTTCCACCAATAGTTCAAGAACGAAGAGAGGATGATTTTATAAGACTTCGCCAGGGCACTTTGAGCGTGGTTGAGTATGAAATGCAGTTCACTAAGTTATCCAAGTTTGCTCCCGAATTGGTGACAGCTGAGCAAAGAAGGATAAGGCATTTTGTACAAGGACTAAATGTAGAAATTCAGAAGGACTTAGCTGCAACCCAGGTTAACACTTTCAGAGATGCTCTCGAGAAAGCCCAACGGGTTGAGCAGGTTAGGGCTCAAGTCAGGACTTTTCAATCAAAAAAATGAGATGCATCTAGTAGCACTCCGGGACAGGTTGATAAGACGGTTCCAACCCCTAAGTTTGGAAGAGGAGCGGAAGGAGGAGGACTTCCGGGACCATAAGGAGGAGCGCTATCTAGAGGAGCTCAAAGTGGCAGAGGACAAGAAAGAAGTGTCTCTCAAGAAGGTTCAGTATTGACTCCTCGTGAGAACTGCAGTTACTGTGGAAAACCAAACCACACCGTAGATAATTGTTAGCGAAAGGAAAGGAAATGTCTTCACTGTGGTAGAGCTGAGCACCAGATCGCTTCATGCCTAGTCATAGGCCGTGAAGGAAAGGACGGTCAACCCTTGGACAAAACCAACCCTAAGCAACCGACTACAAGTGGAAGTAGACTGAGAGTGCCTGCTAGGGTTTATGCTTTAGACCAAAACCGAGCTCTTGAATCGTCCGAGGTGGTTGAAGGTACAATTCCTGTTTTTCCACCATTTGGCTAAGTTTTTAATCGATCCTAGAGCAACTCATTCTTTTGTAAATCCTACTTTCATGTGTGGTATAGATGTAAAACTTGTTCAATTACCATATGACTTGGAAGTTAAGATATCTATTAGGGATCAAAGTTTAATTGCGAACATGGTGTATAAAACTGTGAGATTTGGGTAGGAGAACGAAAATTGGTGGTGGAGTTTGGCATGTCAGGAGAAGCCTGTGCGACTCTTAGAACGGAAAATAAAGGAGCTAAGAAGTAAACAAATTCCTCTAGTCAAGTTCTTGTGGAGAAATCATGGAATTGAGGAAGCCAATTGGGAAATGGAAGAAGAAATGCATAAGAAATATCCTGATTTATTTTCGATTCTAGGTGGAAATTTCGAGGACGAAATTCTTTTAAGGGGGAGAGAGTGTGACAGCCCTAGAGATTCTATGCATACATTTTCACACTAGAAATTCCATACATACATTTTCACACTAGAAATTTCATGCATACATTACCATTTAACGCATTCAAGTGCAAATAAATTCCTTTATTGCATTAGTGGTATGTTTTCACTCAGTACATTATTTATTGTTTAGTTAGATAAACTTTTCTTGGATTCAATTTTAGAATTAGTGAGAACTTCTTGTATGACTTAATTGCTAGGAAATAGGATTTATTGATGTTAATTGGATACTAAACTAAATTAGGAGTTAGAAACAATTAAGTGAGATTTTGTTAGGAAGTGGCCAAGAACCACCACTTGTCACCTAGGATTTCAAACTTTGACTTGATGGTTTTTTCCTCCAACTTATCTCTTTAAAACAACACAATCTCAGCTTCATTTTGAGAGGGGTGGATGGCCATAAGGGAGAGAAAAGAGGGAGAAAACTCACCAAAACCAATCTAAATCTTGCAGTTTGATAGGAAATCAAGAGAGGAAGTTGTTAGCACCTTAACCATCAATCCCTCAAGCTTGCTAGGAGAAGATTTTAGTTGCTTGAAGACCCACTTCTTTGTCTTGTTAAAGTAATTTTCTTCCAAAACCCTAGTCCTATGATCTTTAAAGTCGGTTTAATGAAGGTTGTGGGTGATGATTAAGGATTGTTGATGCTTGGAAACATAAGTTCTTGACTTGGATTCTTGTAGTTGAATCTTAGAGTTGTCGAGTTTATGTCTACCATGTGTTTGATTTTTTGGATTAACATTAATTACTAGTTTATGATGATTTTTCCTTTGAGAAAGATGCTTGTTTAGCTTCCATATTCATGCTAGAAAAGTTATAGAAATTGGTTTGTGTGCCTTCCTCTCTTCAGGCAAACTGGAGGGGTTCACGGACTGAGCCAGACTCACTCACTAAAATTAGATATAAATACAAATGTTCATCTTTAAAACCATAACTAAAATCAATCAAAATCACTAGTTCGACTTTCAAGAGTACAAGCCCCATAATTTTATCAAAGTTCCAGAAATAGCAATCTCAAGTACAATATTTCATCAATTTCTAAACGGTTTCAATCTTATACAAAGTGAGGAAATCCTACAAAGAACTAAGTTCCTCAATTTCAAGCTCCACTTCAAAACCTGTTAAGGAAAACAAATCTTATAGGTGAGCAAAGCTCGGTGAGGCCAAGAAAGCATGCAGAGGCAAATCAGAGCAGTTGAATAAAATAATGAAATAGTAAAAGAGCAAAGCAGTCAATAAAACATTTAAACAGCACGATTTGAAGGATCAGTTGAGACTCCACATTCCGGTAATTCTCTGTAATTATTTCTTTCACCTGACCAATTCAAATCACACGTTGACACTCACAACCACTCACTCACAGTCCATATCCTTCACTTTTATCCCTCTCCCGTCACTTACACCCCTGACCGGGCCCGAACTCCAACATTTAAGTAGTGAATGGAAACCTACTATGAGTGGTCGGTGGACTCATTCCAACGACGTGATTTAAACAGCTTTAATAACCCATGGTTCACCCATCCCTGCCCTAGCATTTGTTGTCGGACAAGGTGAAGGAATTCCAAATGGGTTTGGGCATCCCCACAAATATAAGTAGAACAAGTAGTTTAAGTAGTTCAAATAGTCAAACTAGTAACAATTTAAACAGTTGAACTTATTTTGAGGTCAAAGAAGGTGAGCGATAAAGGTACACACTCACCTAGGCACACAGCATGCTTTTCAATTCATTTACATTAATTAACATGCACTTGAACACTCACCAATAGTCGGAAGCAAGCGAGGGCAATTCAGAATATCAAACAAGCTTCTCGGTGTCCTTGTGATCACCTGAGAAATGCATAGGCAAAATTACCTATATATGTATTGAAGATAAATTTCAAACAGTTAGTTTTGATTCCAATTTAAGGAATCTCATGAAATTGGAAAATTCAGTTTTCAAGTTTGGAATGGTGTACAAATACTCAGAAAGTTACACCTGAAAACCAAGAAATGGTTCCAAGACGCTTCTAAGCTTTCGCCTTCCTTGAGAATTTTCAGTTTGTGCTGATGTTCTTTGGAAAATCATAACTTGAGTTCTATAAGTCCAAAAATAACGAATTTTATACCATTGGAAAAATAAACTCAACGAACTAAAACTCTTGAGAAGACACTCATACATGATTCAGATCATAAACCAGTCTAATTTCAGTTGGAAGTTACTGCAATAATGAAAACAGGGCATAACAGTCATGGTTTTCAGCAAAATTTGAAAATTCTCCAAAAATTGAAGAAAATGAATTAGCCCCTGAAATTTACACAGTTCATAGACCTACAACTCTAGTTTCAAACGCCACCAATGGCACTCAATTCTGACTCTCGAGTAGGATAATATAGTTGCCCAAACATAGCAGACTCGTCATTCCTAATTTTCTGAAATTCCAGTTTTGCAGGGCTAGTTTTAATGCATCATTTGGATGAAAAATTCTTACTAAAAAATCACCAAATTTTTCAGGAATAAAACTCAGTATGTGAGCTACACTTTTACCAAAATTTAGCTAAAAAATCGCACGGGAAGGCAGTGATCAATGCCCCCAAAGTTGACTGAAATTTTGAAGTTCAAACCTGTCAAACGAAATTCTTTTCCTTTTCAACCTTTGGTTCAACCAAAACAACCTTCATTTCATTCCATTTTCAAAACCAAGACTCTAGAAACATTTCTTGATCAAATGAAGGACAATTGATAGCAAAATTTCGGACCAAAACCACCCCCAAAACAGGACGGTCAAGCTGGACAGAAATAAAAGCAGATTTCCAGGTTTTTGAACCTCATTTCAAGCACATTCTAACACACCAATTGAGGGAGTTTCTTGGCTAGGAAAATGCCAACCTAAAGCCTAACATTCCAGCTCCCAAAACCACCCAAAGCCTCATGAAAAACTGCTGCCAAAACAAAGGAAGAATTCGTTGAATTCAACCCGGCAGCATTTCCCTTCTTTTCTCTCAATTCACCTCATTCAAAGCCTCCTAATCCTCTAGCCTCAACATTTCATCTACATTTCATCCAAAACACACTCCATTACACATGTATATTACACAAGCCAATCATCAAGTGGGGTGGGAGTTCATAGAGCCCACCAAACATTCAAAACCAACAAAACTAACATCAAGAACCACAAGCTTCAAAACTAAACATTGAAAGCTATGGAAAGCTAAGGAATTAGGGTTTTGAGAAGCCATTACCTCAAGAGTTCAAGGGTTGTTCAAGCTTTGGTCTCTCTTCCTTGGTGAGTCTTGAAGCTTCAAGTGAGAAGAGGAGAATACTACACAGCTACCTTGGTGATTGGATGAAGCTTGGTGGTGATTGTTGTGGTGGAACTTGGTAGTGATTTTGGTTGATGAAGATGAAGGAGAAATGGAAAGGAAAGGGCCAACAAGAAGAAAAAAGGAGAGGATTTAATGGCTTTGTTGACTTTGGTGCTTGGTTGGGAAAAGGAAGAAAAATTGAGTTTATCCATTAATGCCCATTAATGACCTAAAACTTATTTGTCATGTTGAGGTTAATTCGTGCAACGTGTCACTACTATCCCAATTTCTCTCTCTTAAATACTTCAATTACGTACCTTAACTTTCAAAACTTATGTCACTCTCAGTCCAAATATTTGTCTCGAAAAACGTGCCTCTTTCGTTTTTCATAATTGAGCGATAGAAAAATTAAATTGATGGTTAAACAAGGTTTTTAAAATAAAATGAGGTAATGTATGGTGTAATTGTAATTAAAATGATTTAAAACAATTAAAACAAATATTCTGAGAAATTAAATAATTAATTAAATAAATATGTCAGATAAAAATAAATTTTCGGGTCCTCACAGTTTGAACTTTTAAAAGTAGAAGGAAATTGTGGGCTGTCTTTGTGGATTTTCCCTCTCGTTTTGCGTTTCTTTCTTGTTCAAGCTTCACTGATTCTTGTTGAGAAGCATTGTTAGGACCTTTTTGTGTCAAATTGGAGTGAAATCAATTTATTTTGATGGGTGGAAACCTCTTGAATTGCACAAACTTTTGAACAA
Organism: Gardenia jasminoides; assembly: GCA_013103745.1. Lineage (NCBI taxonomy): Eukaryota > Viridiplantae > Streptophyta > Magnoliopsida > Gentianales > Rubiaceae > Gardenia > Gardenia jasminoides. The sequence goes on from CM023096.1 coordinate 15,553,641, forward strand.
ATTTTTGGTTCTGCACTCCGCAAAATTGGAAAAAAGTCAACTTCCCAGGTTTTCTGGTATTGATAGAAATGAACTAGGAGTTGAGCCATATACCGTTGGAAAGCCCTATGAGTCTAGTTTTACACCAAGTTTTGCCCATTTTCCAAGACTGCACACCGTGTATTACACGAACCTTAGCTTTGTATGTAAATTTGTTCTTGGTTGAACCTTGATGCTTCTTGAATCTTTCTTGCGCTTATTTCATTCCAAATATCATACTTGACATGTGAATCTATTAAACCTTCAATGTTTCATCGCTTTGCGACCTTGAATCACCCCTCAATAGTTGATGTTATGCATTAACCGGTAGCATTCATTTGCTTGCACTTTACTGTCATTGCCTTTGTTTGTTGATGATTATATACATTTATACATAGGAACAAAGGTGGTATGTGAAGGCATGAACATTTGAATTACTTGGCTTTGTTTGAGTGTTCTTGTTTGTGATTACTTGTGTGATCTAGCTTGAACTGCTGCCGTTGTTTTGGCAGTGGTTACCCTTGAAATGTGATGGACCTTAAAGGTTACATTTTAATTGATACTATTTGACCAGTCGACACTAAACTCCATTTTTTGACCCACGGAATTTGACTGAATTTTGATTTGCAACTTTGTGGTGGCGAGAAAATTCGGGCTTATCGTAATTTGATTCATTTTGGCTTTGTGTGCTTGATGTAAAAAGTCGAGCGTATCCCGTCGACTAATTTGATTCGCTTTGGGGCTTACGAAAACCCAAAACCAGTATTGGCCACCATTTGTATCGAGCCGCGGGTTTGGTTGAGAAGATCGGTGAACTATAGGTTATTCGTTTTGGTTCTTCTGGAACATGGTATATTCGAGTGTTACCCAAATTTGATTAGTTGAGGTGTTCGCCTGGTAAGGGGTGATTGGTGGACGGGTTAGGCGTAAGTGGTGTCTGGACTTGGTTCTTGACTTCAAACTTTGAGAGTCAACTCATGTTTCAATCAAGCTTTTGGAGTAGATTTGGCTTTTGGAAGCCACTGTTTCCTTTATTTGAGTGTGTTGCTTTATTTTACATTAAATGTGATATTTGACTATTTGTTATTGTGACTGCATGTTTTATCTGGGACCTCATTAAGTTTTCGCTAAACCCCATTCCTTTGTTTTCCTTAATAGGATCGTGTAAGAGGTCAAGAGTTTGCTTGTGGTCTAAAAGTCTAGTGTGCTACCTTTTGTTTAAGTACCAATGTATTAGTGGACTTGTTCCATTTTGTAAGTTTATAGTTGGTTGTAAACTTTAAGATTGAGATGTTTTGTAAGCTTTATGTTCATGTAACTTGGAGTTTTACTTTATTTTGAAGATGTGTGTAACTGAAATTTCAAATGACTTATGGAAATGTAAATTTTGGGTTATGTTGTTATTTTAGGGCATTTGGATGTAATTATTGAGGATTGAAATTTGTAATTATTTGAAATCTGTAGTGAGTCCTGGCGAGAGTTGGGCAGGCGGTCCGCTGGACCCTTTAGTTCGCCTTAGGGAAATATAGGGTCATCACACATACCACTTACAATATAATATCTAGTATTTTATAATAAATGAAAATGAATTATCAACCAATAATTTTTCAAATTAACTAAAATTTAATTGCTCTACACATGTTAAATGAAAGAATTATATATATATATATTCATAGCATGTGAAAATAATTGTCCTGAATAATAGGTATTACTTGGAAAGAAAATATACTTGATTATGTTTCCTAGTAAATAAAGAGGTTTTAGTTGAAAGGGGAAAAAAAAGGTGACACAGTTTGACAAAGTTGAAAAGCACTCGCACATATGTCGTGATCTCTAATGTACTGTAACCAAATGCTTGTATAACATGATATGAGTAACTATTGAAAATTACATAATTAAACCAAACTATTAATGGATGAAGATCAATATCAATGACATATATTTACATTATACTAAAATAATACATGAATCAATTTAGTGAATTAGCATTATAAGAGATACCTTGTGAGGGGCCTCAAAATTTGTATTTTATTTTAAAATACATCATAACATTTATATTGTACTTATATATTAAAATATGAGTAAATTTATGTCTTGAGTGATTAATTACTATTTTAGAGAATTTTTCAAGAATTATTTGCCGGTGTGTATGTTCGGCCAATTTAAGCGATAATTTCTGTTCCGAAGTGAGAATAGTGATTTTAAAATGAAATCGAGCATATGTAGCGATATTATAGAGATATATTTAAGGTTGGACAGTGTCGGAATGAGATAAAATAGTGAAAGTTAAAATGTCGCGCGCGACGCGACAAAAAGTGGTCTTTTGACCACTTTTCCTTAAATTAAGGAA